>CM059204.1:16873517-17473517 GCA_030347435.1 Clarias fuscus | reverse complement strand
ACAACATCGAAAGCAGATACCATGTTCCTTTAAGTAGGCTTTTCGTTCTTCCAACGGCTTCATCCGAAAACCATGACACTTTCTTAATGGATGCGGTTTATTATGTATTGGGCAGTTCTTTGGATTTTCGTTCGTGGTGCATGATTACTTACTAGGATGGGTCTTCTGGGTAACATGAACTTTATGAACAGAAATGGGCATCCTCTGATAACTTTGTTTGCTTAGGAATTTCTCACTTTTTGGAGGACCAGCAATAGTGAAGCTTGGATCGTTTCTGGCTTTTGCCTCATAGCAGACAAAGCTAAGAAAGTACCAAAAAGGAGGGAAGGAGGCATTATACTGTTCTTTGTATTTCATGCCATGAGAGAGCCATTTCTCTTGGAGAAAGTGAGGTAACTTTTCTACAATGGGATTTATTCCTCTGGCAGTATCCAAATATGCTAAGCCAGGCAAATAACCATCTTGCTTAGCTGCCTCTAGTTCTGTCAGGAGATCACCTAGCTCTCTTAACTTAATGAAGTCCTTACTAGGGACCCTGGGAAAGTTTTCAAGCCTTTGCAAGAGTGCATTTTCAATTATTTCAGGTGCACCATAACAATCTGTTAATCTTTGCCAGGTTGCATGTAGGGCTGCCTTAGGATCACTGACATGAACTGATCGTAACCTTTTTACATGATCAGATGATTCTTTGCCGAGCCACCTGATAAGCAGGTCTAGCTCCTCACCAGCTGTCAGACCTAAACCATTTGTGGCTCCAACAAAAGCTGATTTCCAAGCTCTAAAACTCTCAGGTCTGTCATCAAATTTAACAAGACTTGTATTTACCAGCTCACGACGTGCTAAATATTTGGCAAAGTCCATCATACCTGAGGCTCCTGGCTGATGAGATGGCATTGAATGCGGCTGTACTGGGATAGGTTCTCTCTGAAAAAGGTATGAAGCATGAGGATCATAAGATTCCTGTTTAACTCCAGATCTGTATGATGTATTGAGTGGCTGAGATGGGAGTTCAGTGAAGGCATCCTGTACATGATGCATGAGATTAGAAGCAGTATCGTTAGACTCTAAGGCATCTCGGTGCAGTATGTCACTACGATTTGGATTGTGCCTGTCTTCTTTTGGTTCTGTCTTATTTTGTGTTTCGACATAGTCTTTTATGCGCTTCACTTTACCGTGGGAAGACACTGAGAAACTAGCACTGGAAATATCATCCTCAATTGCTGCTACAGCTGCTTCTAGCACCTCTGCCTGGGCCAGAGCAGCAGCTTGTTCTTTTTCATGTTGGAGCACCTCCAGATCTGCCTCTATTTTAGCTTTGTCCAATTTATGGACCATTTCTAATTTAATTTTGTCCAGTTTAATCGCATTCTCTTTCTTCACAAAAGAAATACGAGTTTGTGCTGCTTCTGCTTGAGCCCTTGCAGTGACTGCTGCCATACTAGCTGACATCTTTGATGATCGTGATGAACGTGATGAACGAGAAAGTTTTGTACCTGCCTCAGAAGCTCTGTCAACTGTGCTCATGGCTTCTTCTGTGATTTCATCCGTAGAGGCTGCTGGCTTCCCATCTGAGTTCATAGTACCAATGTGACTGCGTTCTTCTGCCATGTTACTTGATTTGCTTATAGTATTATCATCTTTTTACTGTACTGTTCTCCTTGCATCTACTCATGCAATTTAACAGCCAGCCAAACTCCATGAAGTACAGACAAGTCAGGATTCATCTTAATGTTTACTGCTTAATAAGATGCCAGGTACCTTATGAATTAAGAGTAAAACTGAAAAAAAAGAAAAAATAGCAAATAAACAATAATCAGAAGGCAAAGAAAACAGCAAGAAATACTAATACAGTAGGCTAGGCTAAGAGCTAATGGCTATCCCAATATTACATAAAGTTGAAGCTTTGAATAAACACAATATTACAAATATATGCAAATATATATAATTAAGTATTATATAATGAAAAATTAACTTACAGATGATGCGCGTATAAACACAAAAAAAGGATGGCATTCAAACATGGAAGTGCAAACAACCACATGTAGAACTCCACTCGCCTCTTTTAAAGGTAACTGCCACTAGGGGGCAGCAAACTATTTTAACGCACCAAGTCTGGAGCGGGACAACCATATTTTTCATCTACAACAGGTGCTGGCGGAGCTGAGGAAAGCCAGTCTGACCGCCAACCCAAAAAAATGCAGGGTGTCTGAAACCACAGGAAAAAAAGGTAAAAGCTATTTCATAACTATCCACAGCCACAAACAAAGAAACAGGTGTGTGTGTTCTTGGGTCTTGCAGGCTACTATAGGTGGTTTGTACCTAACTTCTCCTCCCTTTCAGCTCCCTTGTCTGATCTGCTGCGAAAGGGACAACCAGAGAAGATAAAATGGACAGAGGTAACCAAACAGGCTAAAACTTTTTTTTTTTTATAATCAGTTAAATCAGTTAAATAATCAGTTAAAACTTTTCTAACCAGCTCCCCAATTCTCCGTAACCCTGATTTCGAGAAACAATTCATCCTCCACACAGACGCTTCCGAGACCGGACTCGGAGCAGTGCTGTCCCAGCTGTTTGACGGCGAGGAGCACCCGGTCTTATACGTGAGTAGAAAACTCAATAAGGCAGAGCACAAATATGCTGCAGTAAAGCGGGAGGCTCTAGCGATTAAATGGGCAGTGGATAAGTTGCGGTACTATTTAACAGGAAGACACTTTTTACTAATCACATCCTACACCCCTACAGAGGATGGCGAAGGCTAAGGATACGAACCCATGCATCACATGCTGGTTTTTATCCCTACAGGATTACTCTTTTTCAATCCACCACAGAGTGGGGGCACAGCATGGTAACGCAGACGGCCTGTCATGTGCCCATACAATGGTTGCGCACTCCTTTTTACTTTCAAAGCTGGTGGGCATTGTGACGGGGGACCTGACACCTTTTCCAATGTTCACATAGCTTTATGCACGAAACGGCAGTTCAGCACCACGGACAGCAGAAAAGGGACGGGGCACCGTAACTCTACACGGCCGGCTTCCCATTTTCATTCATTTTCGGAATTTCATTTCATTCCGTCCTGGAGGCAGCAGCACCTATAAAACGGGAAATGATCTCCAGCTCAGTGAGTAGAATATGGGAAACATTGATGCCGCTAACCCCTTGCTCTCTGTCTCACCATTTTCAGACCCCAACAGCCCCGGCGAACCGGAGAGTGAAGCGCACCCAAGGAGCACCTGCCGCCGCTGCCTGACCGCTATCTCCCCGCACGCATCATCTTCCACGTCCTGCCCAGCTCATCGCTGCCACTGCACGTCCATGGAAGACGCCATTCCCACACACCCTTATACCACTTCTAATAAACGCACGTAAAGCAGCACCTGCCATCTCCGTCTGTGTCTATATGCCGCAAGAAAAAAAGCTTTACACATAGCATCGGTATTCTTTCCATACCAGACTCAGGTTAAAGATGTTTTACAGGATAACAGACGGATAAGCAGCACAATACATAAGAATTCTGAGGCTAATATCATCACAGCTTGCAACCTTGTTTTGGTTGAGTTTTTCCTCACCTGGCTAGCTGTCACACTCAGTGAAGGTAAAAAAGGAGGATCGTGCTGGGAGGTTGTGAGCATGGGTGCTTAGCAGTTGCTGATGTGGGTGCTGATTTGAGGTTGTGAAGACTGGCCCTATGTGGAACAGGCCAGCCAGGGGCCGTCTATTAAAATGCAAATTCAGGTTTTTGGCTCTGACCAGGCTGCCCCCTGCCTGACTATTTTTAACGTTGAAGCCAGTGATCTGCTTCATACCTATCCACACGTCTCTAATGTCGTTATGCTGAAGTTCTCTCCAGCGTTTGACAATAGGAGTCCTTGCACTTCCTTAGTCTCACCCTCAGTTCCTGCTTTATCCTTTTCAATTCATCCTTGTCACCAGACCTAAAGGCTCTTTTCTTCTTGTTCAACAGTTCTTTCAAGTCACTGGTCATCCAAGGCATATTTTTGGGATAACAGCGTACCGTTGTTGGGGGCAAAATTATGTCGTGGCAAAAGGTGATACAGTCAGCAATACAGTCCATGATTTTGTTGATATCTTCCCTGTGGTTCACACAGCACATTCCAATTTGTATGCTCAAAGCAGTTCTGCATGGTCTCACTGGCTTCCTGTGACCATCTTCTCCTTGTGGAGATAGCTGCCTTCGAACTGCCGGGACATACAGAGGTGTTAACAAGACCAACAAGTTGTGATCAGAATTGCAGAGTGAAGGAAGAGTGTTGACTTTGTATGCATCAAATAGAAGATCCAATGTCCTGTTTTCCCATGTGGGACAGTGTGACAAAGCTGGTCTAGATGTCACCACTGGGCAACACTGGCACACACACCCATACTCTCTCTCTCACTCTCTCATGCGCACACACACACACTCGCTCTCTCTCACACTCTCATACGCACACACACACACTCTCCCGCTCACACTCATGCACACCCATGCTTACCTCTGAAAAAATCACGTTCATTTCCCTCTCGCTGTTTCTGCCGTCGGCAGCTCGGGTGCACACGCGATTCCGATGGCACATGGAATATTGTACATTACTCCCTCCTCTTACACCTGTGTTCATAATCCCAGACATTTCACACTCATACTTCACTTTTATTGATGTATTGTATTGGTTTGTCTTGTTTGTTTACTGTGTGTAACCAAGTGTGCGAGGGTTGGAACTCCTGTGGGCAACCACCGGCCAAACAGAGCAACTGGGCAGCGTGCAGTTATGACGTCACTAACTGCGCTGCGACGGCACCGGAGTCCGGCCAGACCATTATGTAATGTCAGGAGAGGTGCCTGAATTTGTGTGTGTGGAAAAATGTAACTATTAAATGCATTGTTTCATAAAGGAATGTTTTTTTGTTTTTTTTGTGGAACCCATGCCAGGTTTTATGTTAAATAAAACAATGAACATTACGAACATTACTTTACCCAACAATGTAATATTTTCTTTACGAGCTGTATTTACCTATTTATGAGAAGTCCCAAGAAGGGGCGGAGTCTGGCCTATAAAAGAGGAGGTCAGACTCCAACTAATTGCTTGTTAACCAAGTCAGAGCACGAGTGCAACTGTGGTGCCTTAAGCTAATTCTTTTCATTATATTGTGGATACACACCGTATTTAATTTTTGGATTTGTTCCCCCCTTTATTTAGCTGTTTTGGTTTTTGGTACAATTGGGTCTAAAAGTGCAACTTAAACTGTCCATCATGTAAATTGGTGAAAGGTGGGCCATTTTGTTCCCATCAATTTAAAATGGAGTAATAAAATTAGAATTTGTAAATAAATGTAAAAACTTAAATATATTAACTACGGTATGGAAATTGGTTGCTTCAAAAGTAGATATATTTTTAACATTTGCCTGTTTTAATGAACTTTAAGATATTTAGCTTATAACAAACTTTGTGTGGCGGAATGGTGGGGTTTCTTTTTCTCTACGTTGGGAAATATTTCCCTCAACCAACCTTAAAAGACTGATAAACACCGACTACGCCACCCAGGATTGGCTACCTGGGAAAAGATTAAAACACACAGGTTCGAATCTCTCGACAAGGACACAGGGAGATGGATAAAAAATATACAAATCTTTATTCATAAAAATAATTTCATGAATCGGACAATATCAATGTAACGGTTTAAAATACATCACTCTAAAATATCCCAGGAAAAGTAAACAAACACAAAAAGATTGGAGCTGGGGCCTTAACCATAGAGAGGCAGGCTAGGTACAGGACTACACTCCTGCCCGGCAATAAATAATCGCACGTGCACCAAACCACTCACTAGTGAAAATGTAGTACTACTCCACACTTTGTAACCATAGGCACGCCACTCTACAAGCAGCTAGCCTGCCTTCTCCCCATCCCCAGCTCCTAAAAAACAGGAAAAAAACAAAGTAAATAAACAGACAAAATTATAAATAATTACAATAATAATTAAAAGAAAAGAAGGAGAAGTTAGCTGCAAAGCAACCTCCAAACATGGAGGACAAATAAAACAAATGTCTCCCCAGCAAACGTTTGTGTTAAAGCAGTATCAGAAAGCAATGGCAGAGAACACAAAGCAGAGCAGCACGAACGAAACAAACAAACAAAATATATAAACAAACCAGCCCAAAGCAGCAGTACAAGCTAAGCAAAGAACTGCAGGAAAAGGCAAAGCAGGGAAAGAAAAGAAACTAATATAAGGACAAAAATAAACGTTGCAGGGACAAAACAAAACTAAAGCAAAGCACCGGAAGAAAACAATAAAACTTTAAGCTGGAACAAAACAGCAGTGCTGAAGCGGCAAGCCAAGCTGTGAGCAATGCAAAGCCAAGGACATGTGGGAAAAGCACCCTCGCCAGCTGATCAATTTACTCAAAATATTTTTTTTTAAAAAACAACCTTAAAGTAAAAAGATACAGCACATACCTGTGTGGCGGGCACCAAGAAAATAAGCGTCACCTACCGCGCAATGCAGACCACATCTATCTGGCAGCCAATCCTTCAACAGATCAATAGGGAAGACAACAGGTCACAATCATGCACCTAATGATCTAGCACTGCTAAACAGAAAAACAAAAACCCTACATTTAATACCAACTAAACAGGTGTATTTGCCTCCTGCAGTGCATGAGCACAAGCTCTTTAGAAAGGGCAACTATAACGAACGCCGATGAGCTGCTTATCCGTTCACCTTGAATACAATAAAGATCCTAAAATAGCCGGCTTCCCAAAGGAGATCGCGATTAGTTAGATAATGACATTCACATGGAAAAATAATTGGAAATACAGCGCACCAAACATACCTCTTGCATGTGGCAACAAACTTCTGGAAGCGCAACCTGGGGGTGAATTAGTGCCACCCCTGGCTGTTCTCGCAACACCCTTTTATACTCTCCCAAACTACAACCAATGTTCTCTTTCAAAAGCTACACTCGATGCTGCGTGAAAACGCTATGGGAACATCTCTTTGTTGCCCGGTTGTGAAATCTGTGCATGTCAAAACCGCCGAATACCTTTGGCTTATAACCTCTGCCAGGCATGATGTCACCGAATAACGTGCACCTGCAGATTATAAATAGGAGTGAACCGGAAACATCCTCAGATCTTTTTGTCTTCAGGACCGCTTTGTGTTTGCGTGTGCATGTGCAAGCCATAACGAAAGCAAAAATAAAATAACAGCATTAACTCACCGATATGGCGGAGTTGCTTAAGAGATGCGTGCCTCCGTGCGATAGATCTCTTTCTTCATGAATTTTGTCTCGAGTGCTTGGGGGAAGAACACGCTCGCCTCGGGCTTCAGGGAGACTGAGTACTGTGATCTTCTCCCTATTAAGGTGCTTCGCGCGCGGCTTGCTTTCTTTAAAGAGAAACCGCGAGCCGCGGCGCATTCCTGGGGCTCACGTGCTGATCGGGCAGATGCGCATGAGATGGAATTTCCAATTTCTCTCTCACTCTCTCCGGATCAGAAAGTTTTAGCTTCCGCTTTGCAAGCGCGCTCTGGCGCTTCTTGTAAAGGAGCGGAAGAATCCTCCTCTCTCGCTTCCATGGAAGTAGCCTCCTCACAACGCCCCTTCAGTGCTGACAGAGCTTATGAGGAATTATTAGAGGTTATAACGCGTGCGGTCGAGCGATTGCATATCGACTGGCCGCAAAAGCGAGATTCCCCCAAGCGTTCGAGATTGGACGACAGGTTTCTGTCGGGTGGCCGGGGGGAGGAGCCTCAACGTCTCTCTCTCCCCTTCTTTGGTGACCTCCATGATGAATTAACTCTTTCATGGAGCAAGCCGTATTCATTGCGTGCTTTTGTGCCATCGACTTTGACTTATTCGAATATCGTTGATGCGAAAGCACGCGGTTATATGATGATGCCCCAGATAGAAGAGACGCTTGCGGGGTATCTCTCTCCTGGGACATCATCCTCCCTGAAAAAGCCTACTCTCCCCTCCAAGCCGTGTAGATTGACATCTACTTTGGTGGGGAAAGCTTTTCAGGCAGCAGGTCAGGCTGGCGCTTCACTGCACACCATGGCGGTTTTGCAGGCTTACCAGGCTGACCTGCTCAAGGACCTGAGCACCGGCGGGGTTATTGATGACAGGGCGTTTGCAGAGCTGCGCCGAGCCACAGACCTGTCTCTCCGTGCAACCAAGCAGACGGCCCGTGCTGTGGGCCGTTCTATGGCTGCCATGGTATCCACGGAGAGGCATCTGTGGCTGAACCTCATGGTCATCAAGGATAAGGATCGTGCTGTCCTCCTTGATGCCCCCGTCTCGCCTTCCGGCCTCTTTGGCGACGCTGTTAACTCCGTCGCCACTAGGTTTCGGGAGGCGAAGCTATATGAACAGGCCTTTGGGAGGTTCCTTCCCCGCCGTGTTCAAGAACCGGAACCGTCGGCCACCCGGCCCCGGCCAGGTCTGGCCCCTATCAGGCGTGAGGTGCAGAAGGGGAGAGCGTGACCAGCCGCGCACCCCCTCGTAAAGACTGGGGTGGGGCTCGCCGCTCTTCTCAGAAATCTGCTTTGAAAAGACTGGATCTGAGGAGCTTCCTCTCTTCAAAGAAGAAGCCCTGAGGTTCGTGCGCCTGGGGCTGTGGGGGTGTCTCCCCGCAGGGAGGAGCGCCTGGATTTTCATCCCAAAACAGGGCCTCCTCCCTGGCACTCCCGGGAGGCCGGTGTTCAATCCCCGCCACCACTGGTGTTTCGGGGAGCGCCGGTCTCCAACGAAAAGTTGGGTGTTCTAGCATCTCCTGCCATACTTCAGGATACCCAACACCTAACACCCCCCCGTCCAGCCGAAGTGTCAAAGCTCGTGCCCCTTTCTGAGAAGCTGGCAGCGTGGAAACTACTGCCAGGTGTATCTCCTTGGGTACAAAGGACTGTAGGCACAGGCTACAGGATTCAGTTTGCACATCGTCCTCCGCGTTTCAACGGCGTGTTCTCCACTTCCGTGAAACCGGACCGAGCACATCTGCTGGCCCAGGAGTTACAGACTCTGCTGGGCAAAGGGGCCATAGAACATGTTCCCCTCCCAGACAGAGAGTCGGGCTACTACAGTCGGTACTTTTTGGTGCCCAAGAGAGGGGGGGGGGGTTGCGTCCGAACTTGGATCTTCGCGGCTTGAACCGCTATCTCAGGAAATCCAGATTCAAAATGTTGGCTGTCAAAATGATTGTTTCTCAAATCCAACTAGAGGATTGGTTTGTGACAATCGATCTCAAGGACGCATATTTCCATATAGAAATATTGCCACAGCACAGGAAGTTCCTGAGGTTCGCTTTTGGGGGCGAAGCTTACCAGTATCGGGTCCTTCCATTTGGCCTAGCTCTGTCACCCCGCACATATACAAAATGCATGGATGCAGCTCTGGCTCCTTTACGACTCCAGGGCATCAGTATTTTGAATTACATAGACGACTGGCTGATTCTGGCCCAGTCTCAGGAGCTAGCGCTTCGACATCGGGATGTCGTCCTAGCCCATCTTCATTCTTTAGGATTGAGACTTAACGCCAGAAAAAGCGTTCTCCTTCCTGTTCAGAGGACAACATATTTGGGTGTCACATGGGATTCGGTCACAATGCGGGCACAGCTGTCTCCTGCTCGTGTCGAATCCATTCTCAACACCCTGAAGGAACACATGAGAGCGTTTCAGCTGTGGCTAAGAGCCAGGGGGTTTCATTCAAGGGCCAACCCCCAGAGGCTAATAAGGGTTACGCGCCGGGGGCTTCGTACCCTTTCTATGTGGTTCAGACCCCGGTTTCTGACTTTGGGTCCCACTCTAGGTCCGTCTTGTCGCCGCAAGATGCTAATGACAGACGCTTCCCTCATGGGCTGGGGTACGGTCTTGGATGGCCGTCCAGCACAAGGGAGCTGGAGAGGTCATCTTCTCGCGTGGCACATCAATTGCCTCGAAATGATGGCTCTGTTTCTGGCCCTGAAACACTTCCTCCAGCCGGCTACCATGTCCTAGTGCGGGTGGACAGCACTGCGGTAGTCTCGTACATAAATCGCCAGGGTGGACTGCGCTCGCGCCGCTTGAACAAGCTAGCGCACCAGGTTCTGCTTTGGGCACAGGACAAGTTCCTGTCCCTCAGGGCGATTTACATTCCAGGGCATATGAATGTAGGAGCAGACTTGCTATCCAGACAAGCTGTAAAACATGGGGAATGGAAACTCCATCCCGAAGTAGTCAGTCAAATCTGGGAAAGATTTTACGTAGCAGAGGTGGACCTCTTTGCCTCACAAGAGGCAGCACAATGCCCCCTTTACTACTCTCTGACTCCTCCAGCTCCCCTGGGTCTGGATGCAATGGCCCACACATGGCCCAGATTACGCCTTTATGCGTTTCTAGTTCTGCTCCCAGGAGTCCTGGCGAGGGTCCGTCAACAGGGTTTGCGCCTCTTATTGATAGCGCCCCATTGGCCGACCAGAGTGTGGTTCTCGGATCTAATATCTCTCCTCGACGGCTCAGCCTGGGTGATTCCAATGAGGAGGGATCTTCTGACTCAGGCGCAGGGGACAATACTTCATCCCCGGCCCGAGATCTGGAACCTTCGCGTTTGGCCCCTGAACTGGACCAACTAAGACATGCTGGGCTTTCAGCCAGCGTAATTGAAACCATTTTAAGTACCAGGGCTCCCTCCACTAGAAGAACTTATGCCCTCAAATGGAGTGTATTTGAAAATTGGTGCATGGCAAGACATGTAGACCCAGTTCACTGCCAGATTGTTTCAGTGCTGGAGTTTCTGCAAGGAAAGTTGTCCTCGGGCTTATGCCCTAGTACGCTCAGAACGTACGTAGCCGCTATTTCGGCTTGTCACGCTCTGAATGATGGGGTTTCTTTGGGCAAGCACCATTTAGTTGCCCGTTTTATTCGTGGAGCTAAATGGTTGAAGCCGCCCACTAGAGCGACAGTCCCTTCATGGGACTTAACTATCGTACTCGAAGGCCTGGCCGACACCCCTTTCGAACCACTAGATTCAGCGCCTGTCAGGCTTCTGTCTCTTAAGATGGTTTTTCTTATGGCTATTACTTCTTTAAAGAGGATTGGGTATCTGCAGGCTCTGTCAGTCTCCCCATCCTGCCTAGACTTTGCCCCTGGGCTAGTCAAAGCTATTCTGCATCCTCACCCGAACTATCTTCCCAAGGTTCTCGACCATGCACCCAGTTGTTCTCGAAGCCTTCTGTCCTCCGCCTTTCACAGCTCCGGAGCAGGAAAGACTTCACTTACTGTGTCGAGTACGTGCTCTTCGGATCTATGTCCACCGCACTAGCCAGTGGCGTAAGTCAGAGCAGCTCTTTATTTGCCATGGGGGTCGCAACCGGGGGGCGGCTGCCACTAGACAGACTCTGTCACACTGGGTGAGAGATGCCATTGCCCTAGCCTATGAGGCGCGTGGTCACACTTCGCCTCTGGGAATCAGGGCTCACTCAACCAGGGGGATTGCCTCATCGATTGCCTTGGCAAGAGGCGTCCCCCTGCAGCAGGTGTGTGATGCGGCAGGCTGGTCCTCTCCACACACGTTTGTTAGATTTTATAGTCTGGATGTCAATGCTACTCCGGGTTCGCGGATCCTTGAGTCAGCATCCCAGAGCTAGGTCTGAGACCTCCTCGGCTTGTGCCCACACGCTACACAACCTGGGTGTCCAGACACTTGCAGTGCGGCGGCGTTGGTATTTTCGTTCCCATAGCGTTTTCACGCAGCATCGAGTGTAGCTTTTGAAAGGGAACGTCTCGGGTTACTTGGCTGTAACCCTGTTCCCTAATAAAGCAGGAACGAGATGCTGCGTTCCGATGCCGCACTGCTGGCGTGCCTGGACGTCCTTCAGAAAAAATTGACCTGAGGATGTTTCCGGTTCACTCCTATTTATAACCTGCAGGTGCACCTTATTCGGTGACGTCATGCCTGGCAGAGGTTATAAGCCAAAGGTATTCGGCGGTTTTGACATGCACAGGCTTCACAACCGGGCAACAAAGAGATGTTCCCATAGCGTTTTCACGCAGCATCTCATTCCCGCTTTATCAGGGAACAGGCTTACAGCCAAGTAACCCGAGACGATCACTATCAGGTGCGTAACCAGAAATCTGGAGGGAAATGCAAAACTCTCTCTCACCATATTTGCATAAAATAGCCTGTATTCATTATTATACAATTATTTAAATTTACATACATTATGATTTCACTGTCTATTCTATCATCATATTTCACAAAGAGATTTCAAAACCTTTACAGAGGTCAAACTGTTACGTCACATACTACTGTCGGGTCAGCTGTCGGTGGAATGTAAGCACAGATTAAAATGGAGGAGAATTCCCTCAGTAAATAATATGGGTGCATACTCACAGCTAAAAGTTCAATATCCGGAGAGCAAATACATTCCTTCATGGTAACATGTCTGGGATTACACAAACTCTCATTCACATATACACCAATCCAACCACCTTTTTTCTTACCACTGAGCTGCATTCTGCATGTTTTTGTATGTCCAAATAAGTTTAAAGCCAGGTATGGAGGCACTGTGATCCAGGAAGTCCTTGTGGAGCCTAGTCTCAGTAAAGCCGTATTCCTTTTGGGTCCGAATCAGCACACAGTTCGTCACTCTTATTACAAAAGGACTGTACATTACCCACGATGACAGACGGGACCGGTGGATCTCCTCAGCTTCACTCTTAGCTTCTGCACCTAAGTCTTCTACTCTTGGGAATTGTGTGCCTGACACTGGTAAGAAGCGCTGGTTTAAAGAGCGTGAGCAGTGTGTATTTATATACAGTGCCACTCTGCTGGGAATCTAGAATGGCGCACAATAGCCCCTGCATCCTCTGTTTGGTGTGGGCAGAATGACATACTTAATATGCTTAATCACCAACCTTTCCAAACATTTTGCAGGTATTGTTGTGAGTGAACCCGATCTGTAATCATTTAAACAGGTTATGTTTCATTTTTGGGGGATGGGAACTATTGTAGATTTTTTTGGCACCCATGATGTGGACAGTGACAGATTAAAGATGGTGGTAAAGACCACTGCCAGTTCAGCTGCACAATCCTTGAGCACACTGCATCTCATTTTCAACTTTCCCAAGTTCTCCCACACTATCCCACTTTTTCCCTCTTTGCACTGGCTTCTTGTAGCTGCCTACTTCAAATTCAAAACCCTGATGCTTGCCTACAAAGCCAAAAATGGCTTTCAGCTCAAGTTACAGCTTGCACTGCCCCCCGTTCCCTCTGATCCTCCAGCACTGCTCGGCTGGTCCCAACATCTCTCAGGGACCAAGGAAGATGTGCATCAATGGAGCTCCAGGCACACATGTTACTAGTAGTAAAAAGAAAGTTGTGTTATGAATTTGCTGTTGGAAATGGGTCTCTTGAGGGAGAAAAAAGGTATTCATAGTCCAGTTTTATATCCACTCATAGAGAAGTGGTCATGAAAATGGACAGTTTTAAAAAGGGGGCAGAACAATTCCTGTACACACAGAAATGTTGGACTGCTAAAAAGTATGAAAATGTAGAGCACTTAATACTTGGTCTGGGATCCCTGTGCATGAATTACTGCAGCGATGTGGCATGGCACATAGGCGATGTGGCACTGCTGAGGTGTTATGGAAGCCCAAGTTGCTCTTATAGTGGCCTTCAGCTCTTCTGCATTGTTGGGTCTGGTGTCAAGCATCTTTCTCTTTACAATACCCCTGTATTCTCTATGGGGTTTAGGTCAGGCGAGTTTGCTTTTCACTCATGCACAGGGATACCATGGTCTTTAAACCAGGTATTGGTACTTTTGGCAGTGGCAAGTGTTGGCAGTGGCAGAGTGATAGAGTGCTTTGACGTGGGCAATGGTGCCTACTGGCCCGTCAATGCAGCTTTGCAGACAGGGTCAGCCGACCCTGTCCAGCCATCCTTTGAAACAGCCTCTAGCAGGCATCTCCCACTTTCCCGGCTGGGAGCAGGGGTCTTAGCAGTGATGACAAAAGACTTTCTCATGGCTGGTTTGCAGGTTGACACTTTGCAGGTTAACAGATTTGGAAAGTGATGCGGCAGCTCATGCAGCTTTGTCTAACGTGGCCCTCAAACGGAGGCATTCAACGCCTTCTTTGAAGTTCCCAGGGTGTCGCTTTGCCATTTTTGCATGTCGCGTTCCTGTTTGTGCAGGTGGATCTTGTGGATCTAGCAGTGTTAATCAGTGTGTTCAGTATGTCTGCCTTTGTGCCGCGAACTTGAGCATGTAAATTGGTGGTGTGCAGTCCATCCGCTTTTATACTGTAAATTCTGTCTGGTGAGTTGGAGGTGCTATGGTATGCTGAAGTATAGTTAAAAGTATTTCATAAGAGGCAAAGGCTTTTATTGACAATTACATCAAGTTTATGCAAAGAGTCAATATTTACAGTGTTGACCCTTTATTTTCAATACCTCTCCAATTCACCCTGGCAAGCTGTCAACTTCTGGGCCACATCCTGATTGAGGGTAGCCCATTCTTGCATAATCAGTGCTTGGAGTTCATCAGAATTTGTGGGTTTTTGTTTGTCCACCCACCTCTTAAGGACTGGATCAATGGGGTGGATCAATGGGATTAAGGTCTGGAGGGTTTAGATAGCCGCTTAGTTTTTAACTTTGCCCTATGGCAAGGTGCTCTATCATGCTGGAAAAGGCATTGCTTTTCACCAAGCTGATGTTGGAAGGTTGGGAGAAGTTGCTCTTGGGGGATGTTTTTGTACAATTCTTTATTTCTGGCTTTGTCTTTAGGCAATTGTGATAATAGCGCTCTGATTGTGTTCTGATGGTTGTGTTCTGATGGTAACACTCACTTTCATACATTTCATGAAGGGCAGCAAAAAGGCCCACTTCTCCCCAGGAAAAAAAGGGATGGACTGATATTCTGCAAAAGGTACAAGGATTGGACGGCTGAGGGCTGGGGTAAAGTTTTTTTTTTTTTTTTTTTTTCTGGTGAATCCCCTTTCCAATTGTTTGGAGTGTCTGTAAAAAAAAAAAAAAAAACATTAAAAAAAAAAAAAAAAAAAAGCTTGTTCAGAGAAGAAAAGGTTAATGTTACCATCAGTTCTGCCAACAGTAAACCATCCTGAGTGCATTCATGTGTGGGGTTGCTTCTCAGCCAAGGGTTGGTTTACTCACATGTCGGGTTACTCACAATTTTGCCTAAGAACACAGCCAAACAGCATTAATACTTGCATGATTCTTTAAAATTTTGACCATGGCTGTATATCTTGGAGTATTTTTTGTATGTGCGGACATAAAGTAGTATTGTCTTTTGATAGGATTAAGATGTCTCTAAGTTTAATTTAGATCAATCATGAATTTATTTTAAAATATCTCTTGTATGATGGTAAGTATTGTCAGCACAAGTCAAGTGGTATTTTTTTTTATGTAATTGATCATTAAAATCACCTCCTATTAACTAGTATCCACTAAAGGCTGAAGAAAGAGACGGATGATCTCTGATTGTATAAGTGTATACAGAAACTAAATCAACCTCGATGGAAACTATAGTGCCTCTAATAAACCTCCCTGGTGGATCAATATACATTCATTTTTACTGGATAAGGAACTGAATTATTCATTAATATTCTTCCCTGTTGTGGGGGTCTAATATTCCAAGAGAAGATAAATGAAACTAATACACTTATCCTTGCTGTACTTTGACTTGTACTTTGCCTTATTCTGATCAGTATAATTTGAAATAGGCATTTTGACAATTGGTGCCAAGTTAAAGCTTGACTGCCAATATAGCATCTGTTTACATACTGTTTCTGCCAATGACCTTACACCAAGAATGAAGGTAGAGCACCTAAAAAATAATCCACAAGGATCACAGAGATCCTTTTTTTAATGTTAATCCTTTTTTTAAGCTGTCACTGAGGAAGAGGCTGATTAATGTGATGTATATTTTTTTTGTTTGTTCATTAACATTATTATAACTCATTTTCTGTTAGTAAAGAAATGTCAGTTAAGTGTTATTCATGCTGGCATGGCCATTTTTATTTGCTTGTATTTGTTGTTCTTAATTTCCTTTAATAGTTCCTGGTCAAGTTTCTCCTTTAGATTGACCACAATTTTAAAATGCTAATAGTTTTTAACTTCTGTGACTTTTAAACAAACAGGATATCCTCTCACACTCATACTGAGTGAAATTTATGTCAATACCTTTTTACCCCTGATTAGCTTGCATGTGGTTGATTGGGCATGAGGAGGTTAGTAATTACCTACAATCATATTCAAACCCTGCAATCATCGTTCTACATTTTTTTCTAAACTTGTGCTTAAACTTATTTATGTATTTATTTGTTTATTTATTGTTTTTTGTTTGTTGTTGTTGTTGTTGTTGTTTTTGAGTGCTTAAATAAGGAAACCTTTTAAAAGTTCTTAGGACAGTTCTTGGACAGTAAAAAACCTTTTACTTGGATTTTTTTTTAAGGCAATTGTGTTATACTGAGCAGTTAAATTTATTGCCAGTTCAGTTGCCTAATACGCAGCAACAATATAGCTAACAGTTGTAAAAGTTTAAAAAGATGCGCACACACACACACACATGCACACACAAACACACACACACACACACACACACACAAACATACAATTACAGTACTTACTGTATATAAAAATAAGTAGACATACAAACAACATAAAACATTTATATAGATATTGTTTTCATATTTTGTTAAAAGTTAACATTGATTAACATTTCTGATTTACGTCTGCAATTTATAGTCTTTACAAGTGGATCGTTGCAACCCTATGACACACTATGGCAACCTTATAATCGTTGCAACCCTTCAGTATGGGACACCTTCAGTAAATTCCTTAAAGTGCTGGATTGGTGGAATGTGATGACCAAACTTGGGAGACAACAAATCAAAATGCTCAGGATTGAATTTAAGCAATTGCATTAAATCCTACTTTAATTAATCCTGCGGCTGTCAAAGGTAAAAGGACACATGAGAGCTGAAAATGCAGTGTGATTCATGTACAGGTTGGCGAGGCAAAGAGATAGAGATGGAAATGATGTGCAGTATGTTACAATGATTAAAGATAGGGACAGATTGTACTGACAGGTGCCAGGAGGGTGATGGGAAGATGGAAGGAGTGCTTTGAAGAGTTGATGAATGAGGAAAATGAAAGAGGATGAAGAGTAGAAGAGGTGACCATTGTGGAGCAGGCAGTAGCAAAAATCAGTAAAAGTGAGATGAGGAGGGTGTTAAAAAAGATGAAGAGTGGAAAGACAGTTGGTCCTGATGACATACCTGTGGAGGTATGGAAGTGTTTAGGAGAGGTTGCAGTAGAGTTTCTGACTAGACTGTTTAACAAGATTTTGGAGAGTGAGAGGATCCCAGAGGAATGGACGAGATGTGTATTAGTGCCGATCTTTAAGAAGAAGGGGATGTGCAGAGCTGTGGCAAGTTCAGAGGAATAAAGCTGATGAGCCATACAATGAAGCTTTAGAGAAAACGTATGACAGGATGCCGAGATAGGAGCTGTGGTATTGTATGAGGAAGTCTGGAGTTCAAGGTGGAGGTGGGTGTTATGTAACAAAAGACTGTCAGCGAGAATGAAAGGAAAGGTGTACAAGACAGTGGTGAGAACAGCGGAGCTCTATGGCTTAGAGACTGTGGCACTGAAGAAAAAACTGGAGGCAGAGTTGGAGGTTGCAGAGATGACGATATTGAGGTTCTCTTTGGTAGTGACAAGGATGGATAGGCTCAATAATGATTTCATCAGAGGGACGACCCTTGTTAGATGTTTTAGAGATAAAGTCAGAGAGGCCAGATTGAGGTGGTTTGGACATGTTCAGAGGAGAGATTGTGAGCATATTGGTAGAAGAATGCTGAGGTTGTAACTGCCAGACAGGAGGTCTAAAGGAAGACCAAAGAGGAGATTTGTGGATGCAGTGAGTGAGGAAATGAAGTTAGTTGGGGTGAGAGAAGAGGATGCAGAGAATAGAGTTTGATGGAGGCAGATGATTTGCTGTGGCGACCCCTGAAATAGGCGAAAGACAAAGATCCATGTATCCAATTTTCAATACCATTACCTTGTGCAGGGTCACGGGGGTTGCTGAAGCCTATTCCAGGGAATTTCTATTCCAGGGCACAAGACAGGATACACCCTGGATGGGATGCCAAACCATCTCAGGACACAAGCAAGCATACACACTAAGTGAAATTATGGAATATCAAATTCACAAGTTGGATGAGAAAACTGGATTAGCCAGTCAAAATCCACCAAGCAATGGCATGCAAAATGGTATTGGTATGCAATCCAATAAACGTTTAATTAATTGGACCAATAAATGTTTAATTAATAATTATGCATTTTTACCTGATTAATCAGGTTACAGCAGCTTAAATGATGTGTAAAAAGGAAGAATACGAAGGTATTTCCACTGAAATTTTGCAATAAACTTTGCACCTGAGAATACTGGGTGGTGAATCTTTGCTCTCCATTAATATTGTAGTTTGAATAATTTCATGACAAATTAATGTTACATTTTAACCAGTGAAAATAAAAATATATGCCATAGTTTCACTAACATTTTCTCTTCTAACCATGCAAGCAAAATCTGATAACCAGCATGCTAGTCGTAACCAAATGATGCATTTTTTAAAAAATATACTACTTTTCAAACGTTTATTCAAATTTGAAAAATTCAAAGTGGTTATTTAGCCTAATGATCGCAACAGAGTACTAGATACAGTTGCTAACCCTATTTCAGTGATTTTCAACTCCAGTCCTGGAGGGCCAGTGACCAGCACAGTTTGGTAAT
The DNA here is from genome assembly GCA_030347435.1 of Clarias fuscus. Lineage (NCBI taxonomy): Eukaryota > Metazoa > Chordata > Actinopteri > Siluriformes > Clariidae > Clarias > Clarias fuscus. Next base: position 17,454,735 of record CM059204.1, on the reverse strand, counting down.
AGTGCTCCAACACAGCTGATTCAACTAATATGTTAATTACTAGGTTCAGTAAATGTGTTTAGGTGTTGATTAATTACAGATTGTGCTGGACATTGGTCCACCAGTACTAGAGATGAAAAACCCTGCTCTATTTACTGACCATTGTTTTAAAATTCAGAACTATTATATAGAACATTATATATAACATTATTTAGTTGCAATTTGAATATATAATTGTCAATATTTAATTTAAAAGAAAAAAAATAAACCCAATCTACCCACCCTCCTTGACAGAAATGTCCGACAACATGGTAGCAATAAATAACAAAGCTGTATTTGATGCTAAATTGTATATGTTGCTAAATTACAAATTTCAATAAAGTAAAAAAGGCAAAAAAATTTAGTCAGTGACTAAGAAGGCATCAATCAAATACGAATGTGCATGAAACAAAATAAAAATCAAAGTCGGAAAAGGGACACTCTCACTCACTCTCACTCATCATCTATACCGCTTAATCCTGTATTCAGGGTCACGGGGGCCTGGAGCCTATCCCAGGAGACTTAGGGCACATGGCAGGGTACACCCTGGACAGGGTGCCAATCCATCGGGCAGCAATTTAGCTTAGTGGTAAGCACTGTGACATTGCACCTCCAGGTTCTGGGTTCGATTACCGACCAGGTTTGATTCCTGTCTTTGTGTGCACAGAGTTTGTACAGTATGTTCTCCCCGTGCTTGGTGGGTTTCCTCCCACAATCCAAAGACGTCGATAAGGCTAATTGGCATTCCCAAAATTGACCGTAGTGTGTGTGCTTATTCTCCTGGGATAGGGTCCCCCTGCGACTCTGTATAAAGCAGTATAAACGATGAGTAAGGCAGATATGATTCAAACATGATGATTTAAACCTAATTATCTTAACACTTGCTATGACAAAACACTTAGTTGGGATGCTTAATTGAACATTATATAAAATATTTATTTAAGGCTTTAAGACACAGTCTGTAATTAAATAAATTTTGTGCGAAAGCTTGTCCCAAATATCCATTGTGTGTAAGAGAGCAGAGCTAAGATGGCTACTATAGCCCAGATATTAATGCATATCATTACTGAGATGTTCAACAGCAAACTTGTACTGCCTAGAGACTGCTTCTCACCACCAACAACAGCACACCACAACATAATCCCTCACCAAGCGAGAGAAAGAGATAAATATTTAGGCTGCATATTAGCAGCAGCCACTCTTCTGGAAAGAAAGGAAAGTGGGAAGAAGGAAGAAAACAACACAATGTTTTAGCAGCAATGTAGACAAATGAGTGTAAGATGAAAGAACGAAATCACTGGAGCCTCATGCTTTCTCTCCTAAGAAGCCATGCAAAGAGCAAAACAATCAAAATATGCAAATGTATAGCAGAGCATACAAACAAAATAATAAATCATCTAGAATAATGAAACAAAGACAGAATTAATCTCTATAAATGTTTTTTTAAAGAGGAACACCTTAGAAACTGCTCCAGTAATATCATATCCTGACATATCTGAGTGGAAATGGTCTATGAATTATGGATTAATTGCATGTATTGGATGTCTGATACTCTTGGAATGACGTGTTGTATGGATGAAATGTCTCTTCCCAGTTGCAGCTTGGCATGTTCTGCATTCAACACATTTATACAGTCTTGTTCAAAAGTTAGCACCCCTCTTTTAATTCTATGTATTTTAGTTTTTTCCTCTGATCATAGTGAGTCTTAGTATTAGGCAAATACAACGTCACATGAAGAACAACATGTAACTTTTTTCTCCACGCTTTTTTTTTTTTTAGTTAAAAAAAAAAAAACATTGGGGAAATACTAAGTACTCCATTGCTGCTTCCACAGTTATTAAGAGGTAAGCTCCATTCAGGTGTTGGTAATCATCAGATACTGATTAATTGATCTTCAGTCGGGGTGCAGATCTCTATAAAAAGCAGATGCTTTGGCAGTTTGCTGGTTGGAACATTCAGGTGTGTGTTAACACAGTTTCAAACGGGAACTTAGAGAAGGAATTGTTGCTGCACATCAAACTGAAAAGGTTATTCACAAGACAGTTCCCATCTTCCCAAGAGTGGACATCCCAGCACATTCACCCCAAGGTCAGACCATGGAATGCTTAAAAAATACCAAAAACACAAGAGCTACATCTCAGACCCTACAGGCCTCACTGAGCATGTTAAATGTGAAAGTCTATGATAGCACAATTTAAAAAAGAATGAACAAATATTGTTTGGAAGGGATTCCAGGAGAAAGCCTTTTCTTTTTTTTTTTTTTGTCAAAAAGAACATGAGAGAGTATGACAGAGATTTGGAAAACTTTCTGTTTCACCCATATGAGGATGGGTTCCCTCTTGTGTCCAGTTCCTCTCAAGGTTTCTTCCTACTGCCATCTCAGGTGTCAGAGTTACAGACTCAGAGAACGCAGGTGCAGTTAAGATATTTATTATCTTTGAACAAGTCAAACAAACCAGTTAAGATAATCCAAAATTGATAGTCGTTAAACAGTGTAGGACTTCAGCTCTGGTTCAGAGGTGAATTGAATCTTTAAGGATTCTGGTCAATTGTATTAAACTGAATTAAGATTTAAACTATACACTTTCTTGATTAACCGTCCACCGTTTAGTACAATACAGTGTATTTTACCAGTTCTGCTTATCACGTGGCCACCGATGATAACAAAATCTAGTATTTAACAATTATGAGCAAGGTAACTTAGGATCTGGGCAAATGTTTAAACTCAAAATACAGGACAAGGACAACAGTTCTTTATCAAGAAACAAGAATTTATTTACTACACTACGATACCTGAAACTAAGCTATTAAACACACACGCACACACACACATACACATAATGCAGTTCAAAGGATGAAGGTTAATGTGATTTTCTAGTAATGTTCACTAGACCTGAAAGTCACAAGAGCAGAGCCTTGGGTTTAATCTTACGGGTTGTTATGACGTGAGCACCAATTTCAGCAAGGTATGAAGCATTTGTTTGTTTACTTGCGCTGCGGTCTTCATCTGTGATTCGTGTTCGGTGTTAGGGAATCACGGCGTTGCTGATGGGTTGGTGCTCTGGCGCTGTGATGACGTCTCTCTGGGAAGCCCTACGCTGATGCGCTGGTTGCTCGGTTACTGACGGCGGAACTCTGACGCTTCTTCTAGCGGAGCCTTTGTGGCGGATTTGAAGTTCTGGCACGAAGTTTCGTGACGCCGTGGAGATCAGATGAACTGTTAGCTTGCCAGTCAGACGGAGGGCGAGAGTCGATGGTGGACGAGCGACGAGATGTGCAGATGGTCAGTCGTTGAATGACGTTGGAAGACGTGTCGATGCGCTCGGACCATGGCATTTTAACCCTTTGTTATCGGTCCATCCCACGAGTGATTGCTCCAATCAGAGGGGTGTGCGGGATTACCCCCGCCTCACATGTTTCCTCCCCCCTTTGCATACATTAGGCCAGGTTATATGGCCATCACGTGGTGCTCATCCGGTTGGAAACTTTTGATACCTTTATGAATTAATTTTACACATGCTCTGTTCATGTTACCAGGAATTCATGTACATAAGCATTCTGAGAATCGGATAAGCTTTCTGTAGACAACACACATCCCATAACACACACATTCATTCATACCTTTCATTCATAACTCTCTAGTTAAAAGACTCTATAAATGCTGGTTACATGTTCTACGACAGGTAGAGTAAACAGAGATACAGGTAGACATTAACATGATAATATAGATGATATGATATAATATGATACATATATATAGGTGTCAGTTTGTCCCATTGGTATACTTTTAGAGTTGATCGGCAGCAGTGTCTCTGCCATGTGTCCCTTTGTTCACGAAAAGGCCTGGTTCTGGAGGTCAAAGGGAGTATCAGTGAACTTAGGTTAGGGAGGGTGGTTCCCCCACTCAGAGGTGTAAAGATGTCTCCCTTGTTTACCAGATGGCCAATTTACACGGTTGAAGGTTGAGGTCTTTGGGCTTTTACAGCTTCCAGGTGTGGCAGGCACTCTTCTCCAAGGCCTGTTACAAATCCTGCTTCCTGATAAGAAAGGGACTTTATTGTGTCAGAAGACAGATAAAAGGAGGAGCTGGAGTCATGTAGTCTACTTAAAGTGGACCCCTAGGGTGCAATAGAGTGATAGCCCACTCTGGGTTCTGTTCATTCCTACATCTCCCCCTTTTGCTCGATGGGGTTCTGGTGATGAACGTCAACGGGCACTGGAAGAAAGCACAGGAGAGAGAGAGACACACACAGACACACGCAATGCACAAACAGCGACTCCATTACTCACTGAAAGTGGTGCGGAACTTAATTGCCTTGGTATAGAGGGGAGACTGACTGATAGATGATTATTATTTGAGTGTTACCTAGGGCCAATTGGCTGTCCTAATGATCAGTCGTTCGACGAGGTGTAGTGGGTGTGATCTCGATCAAACTCATTGAATTCTCGGTTTCTGGTTCTCGATCGTGTTTGTCACAGCGGAAACTACGCAGAACGGCCGAGCACTTGTTGAGCGACTCTCGTATGGCGTTTTCTCGTTGGTGGAGAAGGAAGGCTAGCATTAGGGTCACAACATATCCTACAATAGTGCTGACGCAGAGGGCGGTATCGGCGGCAGACCAAGAGCGAATGATTGGCCCCCCAGCAGGGGGAAGACGAGCGATCGCCTCTAATGCTGCATTAACGGGAGTCAACTCAAGAAGGTGAGTTCCTTCCTCCTGGATCCTTTCTTCCAACTCTGGATCAAGGGTGAAGGAATGTTGCTTAAAGAAAGAGGAAATCTCGAGTTCAGCCTGATACTCGTCATCAGGGAGGTGATATAAAGCCAAATCGTTAATATGGAGGATCGAGCCTTTAGGGACCTTGATCCACAGGGTCTGGTTGGGCAGGACGATACGTGTAGCCGTGTCATGTTGACCATAAGTGAGGGTGGCAGCCCGTGCGGGGGGTGCTGACTAACCATCGGTTACCAATGATTTCGGCCTGCGTTACCTCAATTTGAGACCGGTGCGTGGCCTCAGCCGGACAGCTAGCGTCAGGCTTGACAGCTTCTAGGCCGCAAATGCCCTCGGTGTTATCACGGATGAAAGGTTTGCTAGGGCATAGGTAATGGATGTCTTTAGTGAGAGTGCACATTTTTAGGTTTGGGACCAGGTACAGTTTCTCATTATCGTCATGATAGGCCACGACCTCTGGGGTATGTATTTTAACATGGGTGTTTCCCCGCCAGAATCCCACATTGACAACATCCTAAAGTCAGTAGATGTTGTGGGAATCGATTATGGGCAGACTGAGGAGGAAAGCTATGTCGCCTGATTCGGGGTCCACGCATAAGGGGATGGCGCTACCCAAGGAGAAGGCAAGGTGAATTTGGATAGGAGTAGTGGGGCCTGTAGTGGAGGCGGCCAGGATGTTTTGGACCAGGCTAAGAGGTATCAGATACAAGGGGATCCTACCTATGGCTAGTCGATCGACTGCGGAGCTTACTTCATGCAGCATGTCGGCCATTAGGGTAGTTAAGACTTGGATCTGAGCTAGGTCACCTTGTACAACCGCAAATAGTTTATTTATAGATTTGATGGTTTGGTTCAGGAGGGTGCTGTGAGTGTTTAGAACCGTGATGGTGCCGTTCAGGGACTTTGCCGTTCAGAGGTTTGTAGGGCTTGGCTCTGTACTAACAACTGTTGCCTGATCTCAGGCAATTCGGCCTGGATTTCGCCCACGTGTTTTCTCACGGTTACTAGATTTACGGCATTAGCGGTGTTCATGCCGATGTTAAACAGAGTTCCTACAGCCGCGGCAGCTCCCAGTAGGGCGCACAAAAATCGTTTGGGGCGTCGGTTGTACCCGCTTAACTCAGCCTGGGTTACCATCATTTTCTGTAATTGGTGCAGCATGTGGTTTACATCTGCCTGGGCATGTTCGAGGACTTCCCGAGTCCACCGGGTGCCAGCCCACGTAGTTTGAGCAGCTGTGGGGCTATAGTGAGCTCTGGCAACATCTCCGGCATTTATCCGGACGTACACCCTTTGAGTGTAGGTTTTGCAGTTCGCTATAGCTTATGATAATAAGATTCTCATGTTGTGAGCATCCCAGTTCAGTGACAGGACACCAGGCTTGGCTTTGGTGGTTTGCATAGGAGCGATGGGCGGGGAAACCGAAGAGAGCCAAAAGAAAGAAGAAAGTAAAACAAAAGGGAGAGGAAAACAAACAAACAAAACAACAGGCCAACTCGCGCTAGGCCGGGGAGAAAGACATTACTTAAGTATTTAACAACTACTACTCTGAGAACTAATGGTAATAGTGGTAAATATGACTAGTAATAATCGCGAGGGCCCAGGATGGGGTTAAGTCAGCACCCATCAGTATTGCGGGTGTGGGGCGCTCCTCTCTACTAGAGGTTAGACCTAGCAGGGCGGTAGATGAGTGTGTTAAAAGTGGTGTTAAAGAGAGGGTATGTGTAATCCTAATTCTCTAGCAGGGTAATAATCATGTCAGTGTGGTGGGCTAGTGAGGCTGTTGGTCTGTGTCAAGGGGGGTTCGTTTTCCTCCCTTTTTCTTTCTTCTCAGGGTCTCTTTATTTGATTTCGATGTACCCATCGAAGGGCTGGTTCGTTGCGCCCTTGTTTGATCCTGAATCGGTAGGCGACAGGTGAGAGTTTGTTCATCGAGTTCCTGGCGAGAGGCCTTTTGGTCGTAGTATGCTCGTTGGCCTTCTGCACTTTTCTGAAGTTGTTGTTGTGCAAAGGCGAACGTCATTTTCAAGTACCGATGCAACTCTTCCAGGTACTGGTGGACGGTGTAGGCCGTGGCGAGGTTTGCGTCGCCAGGTTGGTAGAGCAGGTGCAGTGGTAGTGTCATTTGCCGTCCCGTCATTAGTTCAAACGGGGATACTCCGGTAGACCGGTGAAGGGTAGCCCTGATGGCCTTCAATACCAGGGGAAGCTTCATGTCCCAATCCTTCTGATTGGCGGCCACATACTTTTTCAGCATGCTGGTCACTGTTCGGTTAACCCATTCGACTTGTCCCGACGAGATGGGATGATGACTTATGTGCAGCTTAGCTTGTATGCCCAGGAGTTTCCACACTTCCTGCATGACCTCAGCAGTGAAATGGGTTCCTCGGTCAGAATTCACCTTTAAAGGTAGTCCGAATCTCGAGAAGATGTGGTTCATCAATAAGCAAGCAGTGGTCTCTGCTGTGTCATCGGGAGCTGGAAGGCACTCTACCCACTTAGTGAACTCACAAACCACAGTGAGGAAGTACTTGTTACCGTGTGATGTTCGCGGTAGGGGTCCCACCCAATCGATTTGTAGGTCTGACCATGGAAAGCTCAGTCCCTTTCGTTGCAGTGGTGCCCGGTGATTGGGGCTTGCTGGTTGGAATTGGCAACACACAAAGCACCCCTTTACATACTCTGCGACGTCTTGCTGCATACCAGGCTAGTATACAACCTGTTTCAGTACTTCGTAGGTGGCTTTGGCACCGTGATGGCCGGCGCATGGTGCATCGTGGGCGTATGTCAGAATTACCCCCCTTTGGCCTTGAGGGACCACAAGCTTCGGCGAAGTGTGGGGCTCAGGGACATATGTGAGGACGCCGTCCCGGAGATGCAACATGTGCTTGATGTCGAGAAGTCGGCGGAGGTTGGCAAACCTGGCCAGGTCGGCCGCGGAGACTGGTTGGGCCGCCGGGTCAGAGATGTGGGCGGCCACGGTTCGGAGCACAGGATCTGATGCCTGTAAGGTGAGTAAGTCGGCCCCAGTGACGTGGACTGAGGTAGCCATGTGGGAGGTGGCAGGGGAGTGCCTGCCAGAGGCGTGCTGTTGGCGGGTTATAGCTGCCACGGATGGGGTAACAGGGAGGTTGTTGAATGTCCAGGGCTCCCCGTGCAATGCACCAGCTTTAGCGAGGGCGTCGGTTTGGTCGTTGAGATTCTTGTCCTGCCCTGGCTGGCGTGAGTGCGCCTGGACCTTCTTCCAATAGATGATCAGGTGATGTTTGTCGACGGTGGCGTCACATGCTTGGAAGAGTTCCCGGTGCTTGACAGGCTTGTTGTTAGCTGTCTTGAACCCATTTAGTTTCCAACGCGGTACGTGGCACGTGAAGCTCAGGCGGGCATAGTTTGAGTCCGTACAGATCAGGAGTTCTTTGATGCAATGGGACGCGGCCAGTTGAAGGGTAATGAGAATGGCTGCTATTTCAGTGTATTGTGAGGAGTGAGCTCCTAACCTGAACTGCTGCGGTGGGCAGGGGTCGTCGTTGAGCCAGACCACGCCCCGCTCCGGCTTTAAGGTTGCCTTGGTGATTGTACGAGCAGCCGTCAACGTATGCCGTGGGCATCCCGTTGCACACATTTTCCTCAAAGTACTTGTGGTTGGTTGGTTGTGGCTGGGCTGTATCGTCGACTTCTGTCAGTGGGGTTGATGCGTCCGTCGAGCAGTTCTGGCGGGCAGCTAGCCCGTTCCCCAGAGCTGATTTATGGTTCTGGGCGTATCTTGCTTCCACCTCTCGTCCTTGGAGTGCCATCAGCCATGTAGCTATAAGTGCATTGGTCACTATGCCATCCCTGATTCTCTGATTATTGAGGAAGGTGACCGGTTGGTGACATGTCTCGATGATGACCTTCTGTGCGCCGATGTAGTTTGAAAAGCGCTGAATCGCCCATACTGTGCAGAGAAGGGCCTTCTCACAGTCCGAGTATTTGCATTCTGGAGGAAGCAGCGTTTTGCTGGCGTAGGCAATCACCCGTTTATCTTTGTCATGAAGCTGGTAGAGGCCTGCGCTGAGGCAGTGGTTAGAAAATCCAGCATCCAGGTAGAATTCCTCCTCTGGGTCTGGGTATGGCAGGCATGGGGCAGAACACAAACGCTGCTTGAGTTCCCTCATAGCTGTGTCTTGCGCTTCTGTCCACACGAAGGGTTCATCTTTTTTCAGGAGGGTGGTCAGTGGTCGGGCGAGGTCTGCGTAGTTCTCCACAAATTGTCGTGAATAGTTACACACTCCCAGGAAGCTCCGCAGTTCGGAGACGTTAGTGGGTATTTTGATGTTTTGGATGGCCTGGGTACGGCTGGACTGGGGTTCGAGGCCCTCTCATGATCGATTTCTGCCAGGTGGTCTGCTACGTTGGAGCTCTTGAGCAGCACGTCATCCACATAGATCAGGTTACCTCAGGCTCAGGCGTCAGGGCACGCTTTATTTAGGAAGATGTTGAGGCTGGTTGAAGTTGAACTCTGCCGGTGAGTTGGCGTAGCCAAAGGGGCACCGCGTGAAGGTATACTGTCGGCTACCGAAGGTAAATGCCAGCTTGTGTTGGTCATCAGGGTGGACCAGAATTGTCCAGAATCCAGAGGCGACATCCAGTGTTGAGAGGATCGTCGCGCCCCTCATTTTGGGGATCTCTTGGTCCAGCTGAGTCATGGGCCAACGTAACAGAAGTGTCTGCTGATTTAATTTCTGGTAATCGACAGTAGGGCGCCACTTGCCATTAGGCTTTAGGACTGGCTATATCGGGGCGGAGTATGTGCTGTTGCACGGGCGGATGACCCCCTTTTCTAACATTGAGTCGATGATTTCTTGCACCGGCTCATATGACGCTATGGGAATCTTGTATTGTCGTACAAACGTGGGTGGCGCATTTGGATAGGTTGGGATGCGCACCGTATGGATGTTGGTCAGGCCGCAATCCAGGGTATCCTTTGCAAAGGAGTTCTTATATTTGCACAGCACCTCTTTGAGTCCTTGGCGATCCGCTTCACTGTGGAGGGCGTCCGCCTCGTTCAGGATTTGTTTTATCTGTGCGTTGAATCCGACATATTGTTCTTCCGCTGCGGTGTCTCGTGAAGGCTCCTCAGTTGTAGTATTCCCTTCTACTGGTAGTCCCTTTTCTGGCTGCGTTGAGACGGCGTAGATCGCGAGGAATTTTTCATCGGCGAGTTCCGATCGGCACACGCTTTCTCTTGGAACTGGCAGGACGGAGATGATGGCGATGATTTTGTTTGGTTTGGTGAAGGACACGGCGTCGTCGTACTCGTCTGGCATGAGTTCAGCCGGTATGGGGCCTATGACAGAGACCGTCAACTCAAAAGTTGTGGAACGCTTGGCTGATGAGCCATCCCATGTGACTGGCTTTGGGAATATCGATGTCTGTGGCCGTACAGTTGTTGTACAGCATATATACAGCACGAGACGATGCTTCGACGAGAGGCGTGGCTTCCAGGGTTAGTCCTAGTTTCGTGCAGGTTCTGGAGGGTTGGAAAAAGCCTAATTTGTTGTTGAGGGTCTGGCCAGGTTGCATATTGAGGCGGATGCTGACACTTTTGCTGTATGCAGGTATTGTGACATGTTGTTCACTGATCATTGCACCGCATCCGGTATTGTCTGACCTGAACGCAGATTCTTGTGAGAGGTGGACCTCGTCAGTTGAAGTGATGGTGGGGCCCAGATGACGTCGTTCAGATGACGCAGGCGTTGAGTCTGACCATGACATCTGCTCCCACATAGATATCGTGTGGTAGGCTCGGGATGACGAGGAAATAATGACTCAATTGCCTGTTATTCCATGCCATATCCACGGCACAGATGATTTTGGACGTAGCCACGGTGTTTGACCCTGGACTGAGGGACAGGCGACTGTCTCATGGGACGTGTGTCAAACTTGGGTGTCTCCGTTTCAAGGCTCAGAAGAGTCTCTGACTGATGGCCGAGTTTTCTGCCCACAGGGCTAGTACTACGTCGGGTACAGGTATACCTTGGACATTGATTTCGGTCGTGATTCGACGGGGACCAGAGTGTGGGTCATCCACCTGTAGTGAACAGAGGAAGGGGTCTGGGCCACTGTTGCTCAAACTTACGTCTGGTTCGAAGCTCTGTGTGGACGTCTGGTCGTTTGCCCATGACTCGGTGGCGGTGTCTGTGGTTTGGCACTGCGACTCGCCGGAGCCTACTGCTTGATGGGGCAAAGGTTCGCGGACTTGGGTCCATATTTTCAGCTGCTTAAAGTCTATGAGTGGTTCAAAACAGTTAAGCAGGTCTTTGCCAATGAGGAACCGGTACGTGTTGAGGGGTGAGATGTATACCGGGTTCACAAGGTCCATTGGTCCCACCGTCAGGTGGATGGGAGCCACGTGTTTTAGTTGTAGGCCGGTATGGGCGTATGCCTGAAGGTTCAGCTTGCAACTTTGCAGTCGGAAAGCTCCTCGGGTCCCACTTTTCCATTCAGTGATTTCACTGAGGAGTTCCGTGGACATTAGGGTAATGTCAGCTCCGGTGTCTAGGAGGGCTTCGACGTGGATGTGGCATTCGAGGATGATGGAGAGGTAGAATTTCCGCGCTACCCCTCTTTCGATGAGATCGCCCAGGAGTTGAGGGACAGTAGTTTGTGCCGAGACAGGTTTGACGGGTCCCATGACTGTTCCCCTTGGTTTTCCTGGGATTTGGATTGTTCCCAGGATTTTCCCCGGTAGCCCGCAGGTGAGCCCGGTCATTCCCGAGTACTCTCCCAGTGCTGGTTCTTCTGTTTGGGTCTGGTGCCAGCGTAGGGGTCTCGTTGTTTGTTGGACGAGGACCGGTTCCACTCTTTGGGTGGTGGTTTGGCTTGGTCTTGGCCTCGGGCTCCTTCTAGTGCTAACCCGGGACTCTGAGTGTTTAAGTCGAGAACTGCAGGTGATTTAGCATGTTTTTCAGAAGCCGCCTTCTGTTTGCTGTAAGCCATTTGTGCCAGATCTCGCAGCTGCTGGACGTCCATTGTTCGTGGACAGGCGAGAACACCGAGGTGGTGATTAACTCCTGGATGGAGATTTCTTAAGAAGAGAGTCTTAAAGTTAAAGTCTTCTTCCATGTCCGGTTCATTTCGAAGTATGCCTTCCAGAGTCGACTGTAGTAGGCCTGTGAGCTCTCGTTGCGACCTTGTTTGGTTTCCAGGGCGGCTACCAGTCCCTGCTCTGACTCAGAGTCTGCAAACTCTCTGATGAGGACCTCACGGATTAACTGGTAATTAATCTTGGTGTGAGTAGGCTGGTGGTCTAGGAATCGGCGTATTTCGGGACTGGAGGTGCTTCGGAGCAGATAGAGCCTGTCTTGGTCGGTTATGTTGGGTCTTAATTCCAAGTGGAAGTCTATGTCTTGCAGGTAGGCCTGGACGTCTTGACCCCCCGCCATGTGTGACGTGAATTTGCCAATATTCCTGGCGAGTTTGTCAAGGTCCCTGAGCTCCAAGCCATGCGATTCTCCATGGCTGGGTGGACCTGTTCCTCGGGGTCCTGCCACAACATGGGGTTCTTTATATGCTGGGGCTGAGGAGGGTTTCGGCATCGCCTCTTCGCTGCTCCCGCTGTGTGCCGTCCCTGGAATGGGCGACTGGGTTCTGCTCGGCAGGCTTGAGACGAGTGCCCACTGACTGTATGACAGGTCGTGGCACAGTTCATAGGCGTGTTTGAGCTCTTCCTTCAAGCTGTCCGACTCCTCTTTGACGTCGTCCAGTCTTTGCCTGAGACGGCTGATCTCGTTCCTCGCCTCATCCAGGTGGTGTTCGGTGTCTTTAATTCGGCTGTTCCGTTCTTTGAAGTTGCTATTGGCCTTTTCCAGCAGTTGTTCGGCATACTGTAGTCGGTTGGCGAGCTCTGCACAGTCCGTCTTGCTGCGTTCCTTTTCTCGCGTTGAAGCCGTTAGGGTTTCTTGTAGCTTGATGATTTCTTGTCGGGTGTCTTGTTCTTCCTCGTTGTGTCCTTTCTTCAGCTCGGAAACCTCGCGCTGTAGTTGTTCTGCACGTCGTTGGGCCTCTCTAAGCTCCTGCTGGAGGTGAGCAGCTTGCCTGTCGCTTATTTTGAGGGTAGTGATGAGCGTGTGGCTTAAAGACCCTGTGATCTTAGCTAGTTCCTTGGGACTGTAGCTCTGGCCTGGATCTTGCTTCATGAGGCTTGTTAGGTTTTCATCCAGCTGGCTCTGTGTCTGGTTTTGCAGTATCTCGGCGGCCTTCGGTAGGAGGCCCTCGGTTGCAACACTTAGCCAGGTCTCCAGATCTTCCCAGTGACTAGTGGGGTCTGACGTGCGAGATATGTTTCAAAGGGGACTCTAGAACCACGACTGACACAGACGTTGAGAGGAGGAGGATGAATGAAACAAACAAGTAAGGCAGACAGGTGTGTAAGTGTGCACTATCAAGGGTGGCTGAGGCTGGATGTATCTCCTGCGCCCGTGCTCTTCTGGTGGGCGTTCTACAGACTGAGCGTCTAGGTACAAAGAACTAATAAAGACACACAGTTGGCACGGTTAGGCGAGGCAGAACAGAAGAACAAAACACAGAGTAAGGTTAGAGAAGTAATGGCCTGCTTTCACTGTTCTATAGGAGGAGGTCCCCCCCCCTCCCTTTTGTAAGGAAAGGTTGGAGCTAACAGCGAGTTAAAGAAGGACAGGTGCAGCTGATTTCAACGAAATTGTATTATGGTTTTCCTTTTGTTTAATTTTCATATATATATAAAATAATAAGGAAAAAGGCAACTTTAGTAGAGTTGGCGACCATACGCAAAAGGAACGCTTCTAGTAGTGTATTTGCGTTTTGGTGGGCGCCTGTTAGTCCCTTAGTTAACCTGTTTAGCCTTAGCTGGGTAGGATCCCGGCGGAAAAGGTGAGAGTCGGATGCTTTTGAACTTACGTATTCACATTTCACTACTGTGTTAGTTTCTAAAGTTCTCTGCTTTTGTGACTTTCACGGGTACAATCCAAACATAGCGGCTGTAGTCAGGTTTGAGGAAAAAGCTAGAAAGAGAGAAGGAAGGAAGTGCGAGGTGATGATGCTTAACAAGATGGCAGAGTGTGGTCAATGTGCCTGGGAACTTGGTTGTGGTGTTCTAGCAGGAAATAACTGGTTTAAGTATCCAACAAGGGGCCTAATTTCCCTCAGGGTTTCGCTAACCGGATGGCTGATGTGCTTATACCCTCGGCTCAGTGATGAGCTGGGTTGATTCAGTCGGAGCACAACGGTAGGGTCCACCGCCTGAGCGCACCAGGTGAGCTCCTGTAAGGTCCTACCGAACACTCTGTCCCACCCTATTGCAGTGAACCTCTCAAACAGCCGGTGGCTTTTAGCACAACCGTGCATGGTTCGGGGAAGGTATGTCAACGACTAACTGGCCTGAGAGCAAATGGACTACACCTGGGGCTACCCATCAATAGCCACCAGGTGATATGCCCAAGCCTTCGCCCAGCTAGTCTTTGTTGACTTCTTCTCCATTGCACAATTGCTGATGCCTGCTGCGTGCTCACAGTGTAATAATGGGGCCAAGATATTCGGTTACACCCCAAGCCAGCACCAGGTTACGTCAGAGCGGGTGACTCACGCCGCTGTAACTCACAGTGAGGACAACCGTCACTGAACCAATCAAGCACTAGGGCAGCGCTATCAACTACCAGGCTTAAACGAGGGGAAACCTATGAGGCTTGGACCCAGTTAGTTAAAACCGAGTGGTTGCAGAAAGAAATTTTAATTGAAATGTTACAATTTGAATTAGACAAACATGGCTTGTGGCTAATTACTGAGCTTTAATTAGCACTAAAGTTGGTAACGACAATTGTAATTAGCTTAATTGATCATCAATAAGGATGTAATGAACAATTACCTCAACAACACAAAGGAATCTGAAATTAATAATGCTAGGTCACTATCTGCCATCAAGATCGCATGTAATCATGGTTAGATCAGTCCCTGCACAGTATAAGCCAAACTGTAATTAATCATAGAGTGAATTAAGCTTACATCCAAAATACCACTACGACACTTACAACTACTGAGGGTAGTTATGGTTAATCGCCAAAGTACTAAAGGGGTATGTATTAGGTGAAAAGAGGGAAAAAGAACATACTAGAGTGAGTTAAAGAGGGGGTTAAATCACTTAAACACTTTCGAACAGTGCATTCACAACCGAAAGATGCTATGTGCTAACCGCTAGCCTTCGATGCTACTAGCATGTATGCTACATGCACATAGGCTACCATGTAAACGCGCTAGCCTTAACTAGTTTAGCTTACGCTAGGCTTTGTTTACATTCAATTCAAAATGGCGCTGGCAAGGTGCAAGGTGCACGCATGCGCACTGAAAAATTATTCCGGAAAAGGTTGTTTTGTGTTTCCGGGTCACGGTCGTAGCTATGGTGACGTGTACCGCTTGAACGAGCATGCTACTTCAACACAGTTGTTTGTAATCGGTGAAACGGCAGCACATTTAACACTAAACAGCACGAAAACATTAGTTAGCTCCTTATAGCTGAACGACCTCGACTTCACTCGTTAGAGTGAGGCAAACAAATTAGTTATTACTATGCTTAACACAACACCATTGTTGAGATCTCTGTGGATCCCAGTCGTTGCTGGACAAGACACACATATACATACATAAAACACGCATAGATTTTAACTACACAATTTCCCTGATCACACTTTACTGGAACGCGCGTGGATGCTCTCTCTGAGCACCGTGTCGAATTCACAAGTATCAGCGAGTCAAGAGGTATCGAGACTTTAGTTAGCTACTCTAAGCCCGGTACTGGGACATAGATGAATTTGAAAGTGGAAAACGCACAGACAGATTCACTATGGGAGGCCTCTTTAAAGGGAAAGAGCAAGGAATTCGCTTACTCCTCTCTTGGTGCGCTTTTCTATAGCGACTTGGTCTATCTCAGCAGACAATAGTTACTCTTTATAGCGGAGTTTGAAAGTGGAACATGCACTTCTTGCTCGCTATGAAGACCTTATAAGAGAAAGAACTTGCTCTTCTCTCAATGCGCTTTTTGTAGCGACTTAAACATTCACTTCTACTGTAGTTTCAGTTTCAATACAACTTGCGTCGTATTTCATTCATTCATTCATACGCCAACGTGCGACGATAACCATACCGTATACAGTTAAATAACTCCGTTTCTCTATCTCTAAACTACTTCCACTCAAATAGCAAAGATACAGTAACTTGAAAATTTGAAATTTTATGTCAAACAATGCCCGCATTCTCCACCATTTATGTAGGACTTCAGCTCTGGTTCAGAGGTGAATCGAATCTTTAAGGATTAGGGTCAATTGTATTAAACTGAATTAACATTTATACTATACACTTTCTTGACTAACCGTCCACCGTTTAGTACAATACAGTGTATTTTACCAGTTCTGCTTATCACGTGGCCACCGATGATAACAAAATCTAGTATTTAACAATTATGAGCAAGGTAACTTAGGATCTGCGCAAATGTTTAAACTCAAAATACAGGACAAGGACAACAGTTCTTTATCAAGAAACAAGAATTTATTTACTACACTATGATACCTGAAACTAAGCTATTAAACACACACGCACACACACACACACACACATACACATAATGCAGTTCAAAGGATGAAGCTTAACGTGATTTTCTAGTAATGTTCACTAGACCTGAAAGTCACAAGAGCAGAGCCTTGGGTTTAATCTTACGGGTTGTTATGACGTGAGCACTAATTTCAGCAAGGTATGAAGCTTTTGTTTGTTTACTTGCAATGTGCTGCGGTCTTCCTCTGTGATTCATGTTCGGTGTTAGGGAATCACGGCGTTGTGATGACGTCTCTCTGGGAAGTCCTTCGCTGACGCGCTGGTTGCTCGGTTACTGACGGCGGAGCTCTGACGCTTCTTCTAGCGGAGCCTTTGTGGCGGATTTGAAGTTCTGGCACGAAGTTTCGTGATGCCGTGGAGATCAGATGAACTGTTAGCTTGCCAGTCAGACACAGGGCAAGAGTCGACGGTGGACGAGCGACGAGAGAGAGAGCTTGCTTCAGATGTGCAGATGGTCAGTCATTGAATGACGTTGGAAGACGTGTCGATGCGCTCAGACCGTGGCGTTTTAACCCTTTGTTATCGGTCCATCCCACGAGTGATTGCTCCAATCAGAGGGGTGTGTGGGATTACCCCCGCCTCACATGTTTCCTCCCCCCTTTGCATACATTAGGCCAGGTCATATGGCCATCACGTGGTGCTCATCCGGTTGGAAACTTTTGATACCTTTATGAATTAATTTTACACATGCTCTGTTCATGTTACCAGGAATTCATGTACATAAGCATTCTGAGAATCGGATAAGCTTTCTGTAGACACCACACATCCCATAACACACACATTCATTCATACCTTTCTCTAGTTAAAAGACTCTATAAATGCTGGTTACATGTTCTACGACAGGTAGAGTAAACAGAGATACAGGTAGACATTAACATGATAATATAGATGATATGATATAATATGATACATATATATAGGTGTCAGTTTGTCCCATTGGTATACTTTTAGAGTTGATCGGCAGCAGTGTCTCTGCCATGTGTCCCTTTGTTCGCGGAAAGGCCTGGTTCTGGAGGTCAAAGGGAGTATCAGTGAACTTAGGTTAGGGAGGGTGGTTCCCCCACTCAGTGGTGTAAAGATGTCTCCCTTGTTTACCAGATGGCCAATTTACACGGTTGGAGGTTGAGGTCTTTGGGCTTTTACAGCTTCCAGGTGTGGCAGGCACTCTTCTCCAAGGCCTGTTACAAATCCTGCTTCCTGATAAGAAAGGGACTTTATTGTCTCAGAAGACAAATAAAAGGAGGAGCTGAAGTCATGTAGTCTACTAAAAGTGGACCCCTAGGGTGCAATCGAGTGATAGCCCACTCTGGGTTCTGTTCATTCCTACAACAGGCAAGGGTCAGGCGATGTGCGTCGGGCATAAACGGGATCAGGCTAAACTTGGAAACAAAAACACAAACGGGGTCAAGATCAAAAGGCAGGTATTCACAAACGGCTTGGTAACAACTCTGGAGCTAATCACAGGGAGCGTATACTTCGCAACCACCGGAAGTGTGCGAGTCTCTTTTATTAGTTCCGTAATTAGTTTCAGGTGTTAGTATTCAGGTGAACCGTGGCATTGGTGTTGGGAGTTGTAGTTCTTAGTAGTTCTGACATCAGGGAGTTTTTCCTTGCCACTGTCAACCTCGGCTTGCTCATCAGGGACTATCTGACCATTCTGATTCATACACATTCACATTTTATACAAACTTAAATAATTCTTTTGACTGCTTTGCGACGATGACAATTGTTAAAAGCGCTATGCAAATAAAATTGAATTGAATTGAATAGTCGTTGGTTCTTTTGTCACATGACTCCCATAGACGTTATGCAGTGTAATAGATTCAAAAGAACGAACGACTCGGACTAGAAGATATGATGGTGAGCTGCCCATTCTGTCTATCATACACACACACACACACACAAACATACCAAACGAAGAAACACAAAGCTCAAACGAGCACCAATTTTCAGCAAGGTATGCAGCTTTGTTTGTTCACCTGCATTACGTTTCGTTCTCATCATGTTGTTCGCCTCCAGTGAAGGGAATCACGACGTTGCTGATTGGTTGGTGCACTGGGTGAGATGACGTCTTTCGGGAAAGCCCTTTGGAGAGGCATTGGTTGCCTGGTTACCGATGGTGACGCTTTGGAACTTCTGAGGTTTTCTTTCTGGAGAGGACCGCCCACTCGGTGTCTAAGAGCATGACGTAAGGAGAGCTCTGAAGAGAGTGAACAACAGAAAGTCAGCTGGTCCTCAGGGAATTTCAGGAGTGCTGAAAGTTTGTGCAGATCAGCTGGCTCCAGTGTTCACCTGCATCTTTAATATGCCTCTTGCCCTGTCCACAGTGCCTACATGCTTCAAAAACTCCACCATCATTCCTGTGCCCAAGAATTTCACCCCTGCTGGTCCAAATAATTACCGTCCTGTGGCAGCCACAGGTGATAATGAACTGCTTTGAGAAATTTGTAAAGGATCTTATCTGTGTTTCGTTACCAAAATCACTGGATCCCCTCCAATTTGCCTACCGTCATAGCAGAAACACGGATGATGCAATCTCCCCTGTCCTTCATATTACACTTTCACATAAGGACATAAGGAAAGGAAATTATGCAAGGCTTCTTTTCATCAACTACAGCTCAGCTTTTAGCACTGTTGTCCCTTCCCGACTCAACATTAAGCTCAGTGAACTGGTACTTGGTCACTCGTTATGCTCTTGGATCCTGAGTTTCCTGACAGATGGTAAAGATTGGACAGCGGTTCTCAGAAAGCATCATACTGAACATCGAATAACCTCAAGGTTGTATTATGAGTCCCCTGCTGTTCTCTCTCTACCCTGACAACTGCTATGTGCGACACAGCTCCACCTCCATTGTGAAATTCGCAGATGACAGTGGTAGTTGGTCTGATTCAGAACAATGACGAGGCAGCTAAGCAGCACTATCTTCTTGGTGTAACTTGGATGAGCGCCCAGTAGGCCCAGCCTACCTTTTCTTCTAAATCATGTTAAAGACTCGTTTTCAAAAGAAAGAATGGTTTGCTCATTACCACCAGAGAGCAAGCAGCTTAACATATCACAGATTAAGACATATTCTGTATAATTTATATAATACAATATATAATTAATATCATAGTCTTCTTATTCTTATTTTTATTTTGTACATGTTTAACTTATTCTTTTATTCTTATTGTTATTAGTGTTTAAATTTCTTTTGAACAGTCTGGAGTTTGAGTAATTGCATTTCACTACTGTTGTATTTGTACAACCATGTATGTAACAAATAAAATTCATAAATCTTGAATTTTTGTTAAATAAATAATGGCACAGTGAAAAAATATATGTCTGGGGTTGTCTTTGTCTAATCCTGAGACCTGCTACCATCAGATGATTTTTGTTATATTCTAGTTTAAAAGTTAGTGTATTCACTTTTAAACATGACTATATCCATATGGTACTGTAGATAGATTGGTTCTCTACAGTTTCCTGTGTTCTGGATTTTTGTTTATGTCTCTCTTTTCTTGACAGAATAAGATGTATGTAAGACACAACAATCACAGTGTGTGTGTGTGTGTGTGTGTGTGTGTGTGTGTGTGTGTGTGTGTGTGTGTGTGTGTGTGTGTGTGTGTGAGAGAGAGAGAGAGAGGGGGGAGAGAGAGAAAGATTACACAATAAACAATATGGCTAGTGTGCAGAAAGAGAGAGACAATAGCTTCAGTGTGAATAATAACTTGCTTCAATATACAGTACAGCACTCTAAGGAACATTTTTGGTAAATACCATAATACTGTAATGGTATGCACATGATTGGCAAATTCCCAAAGGAGTTCTGACTGATTCCTACCAATCTAGCAGAAAGCTTGATCAAGCATTGAATTAATTTATAGAATAAAACTGTCACACAGCATCACAGTAAAAATGACCCCACTGCAGCTTGCCTGTCCTGATCTCTACGCTCTGCCATTGTTAAACTAAGTTGTTATCAGTACAAATAGTTTAAGAGTTTAAACTGGCTGCAGCTCTTTTGAGAGACTTTCATGCTGAGAATTTTAGCTTGAACCTCAACATCGGAATCTTCTACGCAGTGGGGTATCATGATACAATGGACTTTAAAATATTATATAAACAAACAAACTAATTAATTAATTCATCAATAAATAAAAAGTAATGATGAATATTGTGGAAATCTGATGGTATCCACAACTGTTTTAAGCTCCTATAATACACTGTAAAAAAAAATTAAACTAGATAAATGTTGAATGAGTTAACATTGCATTGCTTGCACAGCTTCTTACAGTGGCATTTGTTCAGACAACAGGTAACACTGTGTTCTTGAAAACTTTGGAGACACAGACTAAATAAACTAAAAAAGCTCGAGTTGAGCCAGCAATTAACCCTCCCTGAGATGAAATCACATGATTTTTATAAAACCCCAACCTCACTCCCCTGCCAGACTGACGCTATCAAACTACACTAAAGAGGTGAAGATGGCAATTTTGTTGACTCGATTCTGGTAAGTTTTTTATTGATTGATTTATTTATTTATTTTATTTTTTTGGATTTTCCCCCGATTTTCTCCCTAATTTAGTCGTGTCCAATTCCTCCCTGTCACTAGGGGGCTCCCACATTAAGGCTACTACTACCACTCAGCCGGGAGGGCTGAAGACTATCACGTGTTTCCTCCGAACCACGTGACGCCAGCCGACCGCATCTTTTCGAACTGCTCGCTCGCACACCGTTGGGGGCGGCGGAACACACTCGGAGGACAGCGCTATCCGCTCCCTCCGTTGCGCGAGCTCACAGACGCCCCTGACTGGCTGTAGAGCCGTGATTAATGTGGGAGCACTAAGTACCTCTCATCCCTCCCCTCTGAGAGAGCTCGGCCAATCAGCTCTCTCTAGACCTCCGGCTGCGAGAGGTTATAGCACCACCCGGGATTCGAACTAGCGATCTCCGGATGATAGGGCGAGCGCTTTTACCACTGCGTCACTCGGAGGCACGATTTATTTATTTCTAATTAAACATGTTTCAGTAAGCTTAGAGGTATTTTAGACAATTAGCGTTATATACGTGAGCCCGGTGTGATTTCACTTATTGTTATACTGAAGCACCCAGATGTTACTGAGGTGAGCTTAGCTAATGTTAGAATTTATGTTACCACACTGCACAGCAGTTAGCTAATCGTTTATGCTGTAATGCAAAAGTAACGGTTCTGTAACCTATATCTTTATTGACAACAACATAGATGCATGGAATACTTTTAACAAAAACTAATGACAAACATGCTCTCTGCTTCTCGCATTCAGCTGCTTGCTCTCTGGTAGTGATGAGCAAACCATTCTTTCTTTTGAAAACGAGTCTTTAACATGATTCAGAAGGACAGGTAGGCCGGGCCTACTGGGGCGCACATGCAAAAAGCATCGCAAAACCTCCGTAGGTTATGTACAGGATACAACTACGAGTATTTAACTATGAGTAGTTACCTTTGAGTCTTCTAGTCTGAATTGTTTGTTCTTTTGCCACATGACTCCCATAGACGCTATGCAGTTCATTACACAGGAAACAGAATTGAGCGGTTCCTCTCATGAGTCTTATAGTCTGAATTGTTCTTTCTTTTGTCACTTGACTCCCATAGTACTGCTATAAATTAAAAAGAACGAACAACTCGTGAAAAGAGCCGTTCAGTTCTGTTTCCTGTTTAATGCACTGCCTAGTGTCTATGAGTCACATGACAAAAGAACGAATGATTCAAAAGAACGAATGATTCGGACCAGAAGATACGAGAGAAAATATGAGACATTCTCTTTATCATAATATGTCCTTAGCTGCATTGTAATATTTTCATTACTGGAACTATAGCCAAAATTTGTGTATGTAGACTTGTTGGGGGTCTGTTTATTGAAAATGTAACATTTGATTTCTGATCAAAAGGACAAAATGAAAACTAAAATGTTTCAAACTTCCCATCACTACTGCTTGCTCTCCGTTCTTTTTGAACATGCCAAACCTTACCATTGCTCACTACTGCCATCTAGGACCATGGGGTTAGAAAGTGATCCCAAACTTTTGAGCGGTAGCGTATAGACAGTGTGATTGGTAGGAATGTCCCTTTATAAGGACATTTGGGTCTCAATTCCTAATTGTAATAAAACATTCAGCACAAAGAGGGAGAATTCAGGTGAGTTCATTATAACAGGACAAACAGCAATCGAAATCAGTGAGTATGGACAAATGTTTGAAATGTAAAAGATTTAGTCCACCTAATAAAACCAAAGTCCAGCTAAAATAACCAGAACTAGAAAAGCTGAGGGGAGTAATTCATTCTGGAAGATACCTTTTATTATTTTTATTGGACAATCGAATCAAATACCATCCCTAAATGATCTGGTTTGCTTGAATGATTGGCACTGAAGCTATGTGAGTTGCGTACTTGCAAGTCTATTGTCTAGGGGTGGTGCCAGTCCCAAAGGATTGTAGAAATTATAATTGTATTAATTTAACAAAATGCATCTCCATTGAATATATATAAATTTATACTTTCTCTTATAAGAAACAAAATATAATACTGATAATGTAATCACAATAGATCGAAATAGTAATTTTGTATAGCAAGGTAATTTGTAATTTTAAATCTTTGTTTTTCAAAAGAAGCAACAAATCTATAATCAAATTAATTTAGCATAATAGAATAATTGAATAATTGAATAATTGAATATCGGTGTAATCAGAGCAGAGGAATAAATAGAATAGATGCAAAACAGGACCTGAGCAAAAACCAAGAGCTTAAACAGTATTAGAAATTAGGGAAAACATAAAACACTTTCACCTTAATTGTGCATCAAGACACAATGGGAACCGATGTCAAAATAAAAATCTGAAACAGCAGACTGGGAGGACTGATCACCTCAAATCTCAACTTGAGCTCTGAAATATTATTAGGTTGTGCAAGCCATAGATTGTCCATTACACAAAAAATTTAATCCAAAACCACAAATAGTCCCACTGGCAACAGCGTGCTGCAGAGGATAATCCTGACAAGGATCATCAGTACAGGAAAAGCCTTGTTCTTCTTGTATTTCCTACTCAGATTAAGTGATGCATTCAGTCACGATGATGTCTCCTCCAATGTTCACTGTCCATATCAAACTGTCAGACTTAATACTGATTTTAACTCAAGCAAATATCTGTCAAAAGAATTTGATTAAAGTCCAGGGACTGCAACTCGTTTTTTCCACCCCAACATAATTTATCCACACATAACTTTTGAGTAGTGCTTAAATCTGTCATTATTCCTGAGGTTTGTGTGTAATTTCAATATTAATACTCATTCCAAGAGGGCAAAGTGGCTCAGCGGTTACCACAGATACCTCACATCTCTGGTTTGTGTGTGTGGTGTTTCCACATTCTACATGAGCTTTGTATGTTCCCTCCAAGTACCCTGGGTTCCCCCCACCCCACATTCCAAAGACATATCCTTTAGGCTGATTTGGTGTTTCCAATCTGCCCATAATGTGTGTGTGTGCATGCGTGTGTGTGTGTGCGTGTGTGTGTGTGCGTGTGTGTGTGTGTGTGTGTGCCTTGCAATGAGCTGGTAGCAGATCCAGGGTGTCCTCTGCCCTGTGCCCTAAGCTCCCTGGGATAGGCTCCAGACCCCTAAAAACCCTATTAAAAATGTATATACAAAAACTCTTTACAAAAAAAAAAAACAATGGATAAAGAAATAAATAAGTTTTTATTTTAAAGCAACTCAACTTAAAATATAACCCATTGTGAATATTTCTGTCTATTTGTGGATCAAGATTGTTGTGGTAAGAAAAAATAAGAAAATAAACAGGCAAATATGGAGCAGCATTTTGTCATATGCAAAAGATGCTAATAAAGAAAAAAAACTAAAAATAAACTAAATAAAAACATTACGTTACATAAAAAATGCACATTTTTGCATATTGAATTGGATGGGGTGTAATAGATGCAGCATTGATTTGCAATTGTAAAGTTGACATTGCAAAAGCTTGCAAGCTTGCATTACCAAGAGCTTGGTGATATATGTAGTGTGTGTGGATAGGTGTGACAAAGGCCACAGCTTTGGTCTCTTTTGGCCATATTTTCTTAATCTCAATAACTTTCATAATACTTTATTGTTAAAATATGGAGCTCTGACGCAAGTTGGCCAGGTATGATACAATCTTTCAAATATATATTTTAGTCATTGTTGTGTTTACTAGTCTATGGTGAAGTTGTAGCAGAAAGTGTCAGCAGAAAGACAATGGAATCTTTGACAATTTAAAACAGCTGCATTGTGAGAATGTTATGCACAGTCACTGACCATTTGCATCAGTCTGGCCCTTGCCAATATAATAGGCACAATCCCTACCATAACAAGAGATAAGAAAAAGAAAAAAAAAGAAGACAAATCCCATACCCAGTGACTTGGACAACAAACTGAAGCCAGCAATATTGCAACAAGGGAATATACACCCAGCAAACAAAACAAGGACCAATTGTTTTCCATCTTTACATCCATACACAGTAAATATAGATATAGTCAGATATAATAACTCTACACATCCCCATTATAATCTCTAATCACCTTAGATAATCTTTCCTCCTTTTAACCCCTGTGTGTCTCAAAGATTAATTATAAATGTATACTTGTATACATGTTTGCACGTATATAATCAACCATAACAATATGATCACCCACGTAATATTGAATAGGTCCCCCTTTTAATGCCAAAACAGAAATACTTTGAAATAGTTGAATCTTGTCTTTAAGGCAAATAAACATAAGCATAAAGATCAAGTCTAACTTCACACTGGGTAAAGATAATCGTATATAAACCTATGTGACCTATGTGTCTTTGTGCTGAGGCATTGACCTACTGCAACCTATGTCATTCTATGGTTGCTTTAATTCACTAACAAATTCACTAACTAAACATATTCACTAACATAATTCACCAACAAAAGTTGTACAAAGTTGTGCATTGTACACAATATCATCTGGAATTGTGTACTCTCAAACAAAGCTCATTTTGAAACATTTACATTGGAAACATGTCAGTGACAAGTTGAATATACTCTAGCATGCCAAGGATACCAAGGATTTGTAAAACTGTCAAATTCGGAAAAAGCTCACCATTTAAAGTACCCCTTAATATGTTATATACATTTTGGATGTAATGTGGTATGTCTTTAAGAAAAAAGGGAAAATATTATTATTATTATGATTATTATTATTATTGTACATCTATCTTTCTTAGAATTTTTATAATTTGATTTGTTTGGATAAATTGGACAAATTGGTTGGATAAATTTTGCACCTCTTAATTTTAAACATGATAATGTGGTATGATCACCAATCATTTGGTCACTGTATGTGATATATATACACGTGGACAAAATTGTTGGAACCCTTCGGTCAATGAAAGAAAAACTCACAATGGTCACAGAAATAACTTAAATCTGACAAAAGTAATAATAAATAAGAATTCTATGAATGTTAACCAATGAAAGTCAGACATTGCTTTTCAACCATGCTTCAATAGAATTATAAAAAAAAAATGAACTCATGGAACAGGCCTGGACAAAAATGATGGTACCCCTAACTTAATAGTTTGTTGCACAACCTTTTGAGGCACTCACTGCAATCAAACGATTCCTGTAACTGTCAATGAGACTTCTGCACCTCTCTGCAGGTATTTTGGCCCACTCCTCATGAGCAAGCTGCTCCAGTTGTTTCCGGTTTGAAGGGTGCCGTTTCCAGACAGCATGTTTCAGCTCCTTCCAAAGATGCTCAATAGGATTGAGGTCAGGGCTCATAGAAGGCCACTTTAGAATAGTCCAATGTTTTCCTCTTAGCCATTCTTGGGTGTTTTTAGCTGTGTGTTTTGGGCCATTGTCCTGTTGCAAGACCCATGACCTGCGACTGAGACCCAGCTTTCTGACACTGGCCTGCACATTTCTCTGTAGAATCCCTTTATAGGCTTGAGATTTCATTGTACCCTGCACAGATTCAGGACACCCTGTGCCAGATGCAGCAAAGCAGCCCCAGAACATAACAGAGCCTCCTCCAAGTTTCACAGTAGGGACAGTGTTCTTTTCTTGATATGTTTCTGAATGTTTTTCTGAACATAGAGCTGATGTGCCTTGGCAAAAAGTTCCATTTTTGTCTCATCTGTCCATAGGAAATTCTCCCAGAAGCTTTGTGGCTTGTCAACATGTAGTTTGGCATATTCCAGTCCGGCTTTTTTATGATTTGTTTTCAACAATGGTGTCCTCCTTGGTCGTCTCCCATGTAGTCCACTTTGGCTCAAACAACGACGGATGGTGCGATCTGACATGTTCCTTGAGCATGAAGTTCACCTTGGATCTCTTTAGAAGTCTTACTGGGCTCTTTTGTTACCATTCGGATTATCCGTCTCTTTGATTTGTCATCAATTTTCCTCCTGCGGCCACGTCCAGGGAGGTTGGCTACAGTCCCATGGATCTTAAATTTCTGAATAATATGTGCAACTGTAGTCACAGGAACATCTAGCTGCTTGGAAATGGTCTTATAGCCTTTACCTTTAACTTGCTTGTCTATAATTTTCTTTCGAATCTCCTGAGACAACTCTTTCCTTCGCTTCCTCTGGTCCATGTTGAGTGTGGTACATACCATGTCACCAAACAACACAGTGACTACCTGGAGCCCTATATATAGGCCCACTGACTGATTACAAGATTGTAGACACCTGTGATGCTAATTAGTGGACACACCTTGAATTAACATGTCCCTTTGGTCACATTATTTTCAGTATTTTCTAGGGGTACCATCATTTTTGTCCAGGCCTGTTCCATGAGTTTATTTTTTTAAAATAATTCTGTTGAAGCATGGTTGAAAAGCAATGTCTGACTTTCATTGGTTAACATTCATAGAATTTTTTTTTATTATTACTTTTGTCAGACTAAAGTTATTTCTGTGACCATTGTGAGTTTTTCTTTCATTGACCGAAGGGTACCAACAATTTTGTCCACGTGTGTAGATATACTGTAAGTCTTTTATTGGCTCTTTTTGTACTCAAATCATGATTTATATGCATGGAATTTTATTAGGTATTAAAAAATTTTTGGAAAAGATTTGTCTGCACCGTCTGCACCTTTGATTGTAATTCATAATTAAACACAAATACATTGTTCATTTTTGTGCAACTTGTAAGAAAATTAATTTATTCATCTTGTATGCTGTTTCAACTACATCCACAACCCTATAACAGTCATATCTACCACAACCATCCTGATTTTCTCCTCTGCATAGATCACACCAGGCCCAAGCGTTGGGTGCAGCGGGTATGTACAAAGAATACTGTTGTGTTCATTCTGTCACATGAGATGCTGCTGAACATATTTGGGTGTCACATGGGATTCGGTCACGATGCGGGCACAGTTGTCTCCTGCTCGTGTCGAATCCATTCTCAACACCCTGAAGGAAATCAAGCTAGGCCAGAAGGTCACTGTTCATTACTTTCAGAAATCTTTAGGCCTCATGGCGGCTGCGTCCACGGTGATACCTTTGGGCCTTCTGCACATGAGAGCGTTTCAGCTGTGGCTAAGAGCCAGGGGGTTTCATTCAAGGGCCAACCCCCAGGGGCTAATAAGGGTTACGCGCTGGGGGCTTCGTACCCTTTCTATGTGGTTCAGACCCCGGTTTCTGACTTTGGGTCCCACTCTAGGTCCGTCTTGTCGTCGCAAGATGCTAACGACAGACGCTTCCCTCACGGGCTGGGGTGCGGTCTTGGATGGCCGTCCAGCACAAGGGAGCTGGAGAGGTCATCTTCTCGCGTGGCCCATCAATTGCCTCATTTCTGGCCCTGAAACACTTCCTCCAGCAGTTGAGAGGCTACCATGTCCTAGTGCGGGTGGACAGCACTGCGGTAGTCTCGTACATAAATCACCAGGGTGGACTGCGCTCGCGCCGCTTGAACAAGCTAGCGCACCAGGTTCTGCTTTGGGCACAGGACAAGTTCCTGTCCCTCAGGGCGATTTACATTCCAGGGCACATGAATGTAGGAGCAGACTTGCTATCCAGACAAGCTGTAGAACAGGGGGAATGGAAGCTCCATCCCGAAATAGTCAGTCAAATCTGGGAAAGATTTTACGTAGCAGAGGTGGACCTCTTTGCCTCACAAGAGACAGCACAATGCCCCTTTTACTACTCTCTGACTCCACCAGCTCCCCTGGGTCTGGACGCAATGGCCCACACGTGGCCCAGGTAACGCCTTTATGCATTTCCACCTATAGGTCTGCTCCCAGGAGTCCTGGCGAGGGTCCGTCAACAAGGGTTGCGCCTCTTATTGATAGCGCCCCATTGGCCGACCAGAGTGTGGTTCTCGGATCTAATATCTCTCCTCGACGGCTCACCCTGGGTGATTCCAGTGAGGAGGGATCTTCTGTCTCAGGCGCAGGGGACAATACTTCATCCCCGGCCCGAGATCTGGAACCTTCACGTTTGGCCCCTGAACGGGACCAACTGAGACAGGCTGGGCTTTCAGCCAGCGTAATTGAAACCATTTTAAGTGCCAGGGCTCCCTCCACTAGAAGAACTTATACCCTCAAATGGAGTGTGTTTGAAAATTGGTGCATGGCAAGACACATAGACCCAGTTCACTGCCAGATTGTTTCAGTGCTGGAGTTTCTGCAAGAAAAGTTGTCCTCGGGCTTATGCCCTAGTACGCTCAGAACGTACGTAGCCGCTATTTCGGCCTGTCACGCTCTGAACGACGGGGTTTCTGTGGGCAAGCACCATTTAGTTGCCCGTTTTATTCATGGAGTTAAACGGTTGAAGCCGCCCACGAGAGCGACGGTCCCTTCATGGGACTTAACTATCGTACTTGAAGGCCTGGCCGACACCCCGTTCGAACCACTAGAGTCAGCGCCTGTCAAGCTTCTGTCTCTTAAGATAGTTTTTCTGATGGCTATTACTTCTTTGAAGAGGATTGGGGATCTGCAGGCTCTGTCAGTCTCCCCATCCTGCCTAGACTTTGCCCCTGGGCTAGTCAAAGCTATTCTGCATCCTCACCCGAACTATCTTCCCAAGGTTCCATTCTCGACCATGCACCCAGTTGTTCTCAAAGCCTTCTGTCCTCCGACTTTCACAGCTCCGGAGCAGGAAAGACTTCACTTACTGTGTCCAGTACGTGCTCTTCGGATCCACGTCCACCGCACTAGCCAGTGGCGTAAGTCAGAGCAGCTCTTTATTTGCCATGGGGGTCGCAACCGGGGGGCGGCTGCCACTAGACAGACTCTGTCACACTGGGTGAGAGATGCCATTGCCCTAGCCTATGAGGCGCGTGGTCACACTTCGCCTCTGGGAATCAGGGCTCACTCAACCAGGGGGATTGCCTCATCAATTGCCTTGGCAAGAGGCGTACCCCTGCAGCAGGTGTGTGATGCGGCGGGCTGGTCCTCTCCACACAAGTTTGTTAGATTTTATAGTCTGGATGTCAATGCTACTCCTGGTTCGTGGATCCTTGAGTCAGCCTCCCAGAGCTAGGTCTGAGACCTCCTCAGCTTGTGCGCACACGCTACACAACCTGGGGGTCCAGACACTTGCAGTGCGGCGGCGTTGGTATTCTCGTTCCCATAACGTTTTCACGCAGCATTGAGTGTAGCTTTTGAAAGGGAACGTCTCAGGTTACTTGGCTGTAACCCTGTTCCCTGATAAAGCGGGAACGAGATGCTGCGTTCCGATGCCGCACTGCTGGCATGCCTGGACGTCCTTCCGACAAAATTGACCTGAGGATGTTTCCGGTTCACTCCTATTTATAACCTGCAGGTGCACTTTATTCGGTGACGTCATGCCTGCACAGGTTATAACCCGAAGGTATTCGGCGGGTTTGACATGCACAGGCTTCACAACCGGGCAACAAAGAGATGTTCCCATAGCGTTTTCACACAGCATCTCGTTCCTGCTTGATCAGGGAACAGGGTTACAGCCAAGTAACCCGAGACGTTTACAGTGTATAATAAAAAGGGAAGCCGATGTCAAATTTGCTATTTAATACTCTCATGCATTTACTCTGTCCATTTTTTTTTGCCAAGCCAACTCTCTTTCTTTAGCTGATGCAGCCTGTCGCGAGACCAGGTAACACAGGAAAACACAAACGACAGCAGACACGGTTAGGTGGTATGCAGTGCTCTTCTTTTATGTTTATTTGTTTTACTTTCAGTTTCACTATGCATAATCACGTGGTCTCACACACACACACACACACGCACTCACACTCACACACACGGTGCTAGAGGTTGGGAGTGCTCAGGGGTGAGGAGAGCGGGGAAGTGCAGAAGATGCAGCCTCCACGGGATGGTGAAGTGTCGGGTCCCTTTGGACGCGGCGCGCTGCGTCTCAGGAAAGCCGGGGAGGCTGTCGCGGTGTGGGTTCGGTCCTTCCGCGGAAGTCTCCGGTGAGTGGGTTTTCATTTTATAGACAGGCGTCGACTGCGGGAGGATGAATGATCATGAGCCACCAGCCGCTGTGGCTTTCGGTGCCCCGCCCCTGCGTAGTTGTCCATGGTGCTGAAGGTGCGCGGTCTCTCTTTCGAGCGAGAGGTGATAATGCCTTGTAGAGTGCTGGCTCTGAGCCCGCCGTCACAGCACAACCCCCAACCACCCCCATCCACCACCCCCCCCCCTCCCCGCTCCGAGCTCGTCCTGGATGATGCAAACAGTGTGTAGCACCTAGATAGAGCATTGGCGTTTCCATGCTGTGGATCTGTGCTGAATCGAGAAAGAGTAATCTTGCAAAGCCAGAAACCACAGTGTAATGCGAGCGTTTGTATCCTTAGCCCTCGCCATCCACTCCAAAGGAGCGTGATCCGTGATCAAAGTGAAGTGTCTACCCCTAAGGTAATATTTCAGCTCCTCTATTGCCCATCTTATGGCTAGGGCTTCCCGTTCGATTGTGGCGTATTTCTGTTCTGCGGGTGAGAGTTTTCTACTCACATGTATGATGGGGTGTTCCTCTCCTCCGAAGTCTTGTGATAGAACGGCTCCGAGTCCGGTTTCTGACGGGTCGGTGTGTACCAGGAAGGGGCGTTCGAAATCCGGATTCCGGAGGACGGGGGAGCTGGTGAGGTGGGTCTTCAGCTGGTTAAACGCTGCTTCTTCTTCCTCCATCCAGCGGATTTTCTCTGGTTGTCCTTTCCTGAGCAAATTAGAGAGGGGTGCTGCCACAGAGGAGAAGTTAGGCACAAATCTCCTATAGTAATTGGCTAATCCCAGGAAGACACGTACCTGTTTCTTTGTGTTTGGACGTGGGTAGTTCCGGACTGCCTCCACTTTTCCCTCCTGAGGTTTCAGTAAGCCGCGCCCGATGCAGTAACCCAGGTAGCGTGCTTCTGTGCGCCCCAAATGGCACTTCTTTGGGTTTGCTGTCAATCCTGCGCTTCGCAGCTCTTCAAGCACTTTCCTCAGATGGTAAAGATGTTCGTCCCAGTCACATGAGTGTATGACCACGTCGTCCAAGTATGCCGCTGCGTATGGGCGATGTTGTCGCAGTACGATATCCATAAGGCGCTGAAACGTTGCTGGGGCTCCGTGAAGGCCGAAGGGGAGGACCCGATACTGCCAGTGCCCCCTGTTCTGTGCTAAAGGCTGTTTTTTCCTTTGCTTCCTTTGCTTGAAAAGTAGCCTTTCGTGAGATCCAGCGTAGATACAAACCTGGCTTTTCCCAGTCGGTCTATCAGATCGTCCACTCGTGGCAGTGGGTATGCGTCAAATTCTGACACTTGGTTGAGTCTGTGGAAATCATTGCACAAACGGACAGACCCATCGGCCTTCGGTACTGTCACAATGCGGCTGGACCAAGGGCTCGTTGACTCTTCTATAATGCCATTCCGAAGCATATTTTGTACTTCTGCTTCAATGACGCGACGGCGGGCCTCCGGGGCTGGGTACGGTCTCTGTCTTATGACCACCCCGGGTCGCGTTTTTATGTTATGTTGCACTAAGTGGGTTAGACCTGGTTAGCTGGAAAACACATCTCGGGAACTGATCCATTAGCTCGTTCAGTTCCTGGCGTTGCATGCTGGTCAGCTCCTCTCCGTAATTTATTAATTCTCGACTTTTTCCTGCAGACGGGAAAGCAGCGAGCGCTGAGACAGGTGGCAGTGGTTCAACCCATTTTTTAAATAAATTAATATGATAGAGTTCTGTTCGTTTTCTCTTACCCGGCTGGTGCAGGCGATAGTTTGCTGGTCCGACCTTTTCTGTGACGGTGTACGGACCCTGCCAACGGGCTAGGAATTTGCAGTTGGCACTGGGGAGTAACAGCAGCACTTTATCCCCAGGCTGGAGCTCACAGGGTTTTGCTGGCCGATCGTACGCTCTCCTCTGTTCCACTTGTGCTCGTTCCATGTGCTCACGCATGATCGGTAAGATGTGGTTGATTTTCTGCTGTAGATTTTGTACATATTCCACAACTGACCAGAACGGCGACGGCTGTTCTTCCCACGCCTTCTTTGTTACATCTAGTAGACCCCTCGGTCTGCGTCCAAAGAGCAGTTCAAAGGGTGTAAACCCTGTAGATGCTTGTGGTGTCTTTCGTATCGCAAAGAGGACATACGGGAGCAGTTGGTCCCAATTTCGCCCGCTTTCATCTACTACTTGCCGTAGCATTCTTTTTAGCATCTGGTTAAACCGCTCCACCAAGCCGTCCGTCTGTGGGTGATAGACAGAGGTGCGGAGCTGTTTTATCTCCAGCAGCCGGCAGACCTCTGACATCAATCTCGACATGAACGGTGTGCCTTGGTCCGTAAGGAGTTCCTTCATTGTATGCAGGTGATTGGGAGAGGTCCGCACGGACAAGCCTCCGTCGGGACGATTGAGGGGCGAATTAGTGAGACCGCACTTCCTGTGTCCATAAGCACTGGAAGCGGTGCCCCGCTGATTTTAACCCAGTGTGTGGGTGCCGACATTCCGCCTCCCGTGTGGCTGTCAGCCCAGAGTCCCCGGGAGGAGGCGGTTCTGCTTAAGTCAGGTTCAGTCGTCATGGGCTCATCTTGTGGCGTATCTGCCCGGCATAGCGGCGGCAGAGGTTTGCGACGATGAGGTGGCATATAGCGGGGTGGGCTTCTCACTGGGAAGCTCTTTTCCTCTGGCGTTATCAAGAGTGTTGCCAGGGCACATTCTAGTGCCTCCGTCATGTCTCGTAGGGAGGCTAAGCCCCGCATTCCTACAGTTTTCCTCTCTTCTCTGGGCAGTGAGCGCAGCACTTTGTCCATCATGACCCTTTCTGTGATTTCTCTCGCCGACAGGATGTCCGGTTGCAGCCATCTCGCTGCTATTTTCGTTAGCCGGTCCACTTGGGCGCGAGGAGGGGCCTGAGGATCGTATGTCCAGCACTGGAACTCTAGTGCCGCTTGTCCGCTGGATAGCCCGCACCGAGCCAAGATCTCTGATTTCAGCGTGTCATAATCCTCTACCTCGTTGGCTGTTAAGGCGAAATATGCTCGTTGCGCTTCCCCCGTCAATAATGGAACGAGAATCGTGCTCCAGTCTCTATGAGCCCAAACCTCGATTTCTGCTGTCCTTTCAAACATTTGTAGGAAAGCCTCAAGGTCATCATGGGGTGTGAGCTTTGTTAGGAGTCACTGGGCCTCTCTACGGGGGTCGGGAAGGGGGGTTTCCATTGTCCATTGCTGCTGCAAATGTACAAGCTCTTGCGTTGCTGTTTGGAGTCCCTGGGCGATCTGCTGCAGCATCGTCTGCTGTTGGATATTCGTCTTATACAGCTGTCCCAAGAACCCCTCGGGGGAACAAGGGTGGGGGGGAGGGGGTGTTTCTGGATCTGTGTTTCCAGGCCGCATTCTCCACCAGTTGTCGCAAGACCACGTAACACAGGAAAACACAGACGACAGCAGACACGGTTAGGTGGTATGCAGTGCTCTTCTTTTATGTTTATTTGTTTTACTTTCAGTTTCACTATGCACAATCACGTGGTCACACACACACACGCACTCACGTTCACACACACGGTGCTAGAGGTTGGGAGTGCTCGGGGGTGAGGAGAGCGGGGAGGTGCAGAAGTTGCAGCCTCCACGGGAGGGTGAAGTGTCGGGTCCCTTTAGACGCGGCGCTGCGTCTCAGGAAAGCCGGGGAGGCTGTCGCGGTGTGGGTTCGGTCCTTCCGTGGAAATCTCCAGTGAACGGGTTTTCCTTCAGGGAGATCCGAGTCTGAGGTGGGGAGAGAGGCATTACTAATGACATCAGTTGGATCCTACTCACCGAGGGCTCCGGCCGAGAGCCTTTTATAGACAGGCGTCAACTGCGGGAGGGTGAATGATCATGAGCGACCAGCCGCTGTGGCTTTCGGTGCCCCGCCCCTGCGTAGTTGTCCATGGTGCTGAAGGTGCGCGGTCTTTCTTTCGAGCGAGAAGTGATAGTGCCTTGTAGAGTGCTGGCTCTGAGCCCGCCGTCACACAGCCGTATTGCTTTTTTGATTATTATTGGCTTGAATTCTTCATATGCTGCATTAAAACCTCCAACTCCGCCTCTGTGAAGTATGACGCTGTCTTTTTTTTCACTTTAATTTTCCATTTTGACTCATGAAAACGGCGATCCATTGAAAATGTCTTTATGTATGCTCCGTGCACGCGCATTAACTCTGGGTAACCACTAGGAGGTTAATTAAACTTACTCTTCTCAGGGGTTTTGGAACCGACATACTCATGGTATGCGGGTTTGGGGTAAATCAACTCGGAGGTTAAGATTTAACAACTGGTAAGTTAACCCAGCTTTCTGGAATACCCCCCTGTACTGTACTGCAGTAGCTGTTATCATAATTAGGTTATTATTATTATTATTATTATTATTATTATTATTATTATTATGCATAGCATGCTGATTAATTTGTACAAGTTACTGGGATGAAACATATGAGGTCAGGAGACTTGAAAGGTAGATCATGTACAGCTTTCAAACTTTTACTGACCATGACATATTCATATGTGAATAGCTATCATGTTTATTTTTTTGGTTCAAGAGATACAAGATCCTACATGAGTAAATTTATTAAAGTGATGTGTGGCTCAGGTGTAGTTTGTGATTCTGGATCCTTGGTTTATTAAAGAATGCCAGTTTTAGTTTTATCTTATTTCCAAACAAAAGCAGAAAACAGATGGAAGCAGGAAAAAGCAAACTGCATCTTTGCAAGGAAAATAATAACGTCTTCCTTTTCTATTCTTTCATTGTAAAGTTGAGAAGTGCTTATATATGCATAATTATGATTTGTCCTCGTCAAACCAATAAGACTGCAAGATCACATCTAAGCCTCAGCGAGAGTTTAGCCCACGAGTGTAGCTTGCGCATATGCAGTACAGGTCTCAGGCATTTAGAGCCGCTTGTGCTGACCAAAACGACAGGGCATAAACACAGTAAGGGTTTGTGGATGTCTTTATTGTGAGACTCAGACAGGATGGAGTACCATAACTCTCACTTTATTATTGATTAAATGGTACACATTCGCGGCATATCAGAATTGAAGCATGATGACTTTTCATAGTTCAGTCAAAAAAATTTGCTCACTTGAAACAAGCTAGAAGAGGAGTGTGTTGTGGAGGATGAACGCACCCAGGGGTGTGTTTGCACGGAGATGCGGTCACATTATTCAGTTAAATGGTGTTTGGGAACTTACATAACTTTCTATTTTACAACATGAAATATTATATACCATATATTTTTATGTTATCTAATTATTATATTGTATCGCTATGCGGTGTTAAATGCATTGTCCTAAACAGAGGTGGGTAGTAACGAGTTAAGTTTACTCTGTTAATTTACTTAAGTAACTTTTTGAAAAAAAATTTACTTCCATGAGTAGTTATACCGCACCATACTTTTTTACTTTTAGAGGAAATGCTACTCTTACTCTGCTACATTTGGCTACACTCGACTCATTACTTTTCTAACCATTTATTCGACACTTTAGATATTGTTTGTTTGCCAGAGAAATGCAGTCGGTGGATTTACCATGTGAATGTTTCACCAATCAGATGTAGCAACAATAATCACATGACTCCGTTTGACCAATCAGCTGCAATAATAACCGCAGTTAACCGCAGAGTCAAATAGAGGGGTGTCTTCAGCAGTGGTAGACAGTGAAGCAAATGTTTAATTTGGTTAGTTTAGCGGTTTTATTTAATGTTGCAATCTTAACATATATTGTTAGGAACTAGGTGGTATTGCAGGTAGTTCTGGCTGTTGTAGTTGCCATGGGCAAAAAAGGGCAGGCATAGGCGCAGAGGGTTCGATAAACAAAGAGTCTTTAATAACAAAAGGGAACAAAACATGACACCCTGGCTCTTTAGCGAAACAAGACAAGACAGACTAGGGACGAGACACACTAAGGTACACAGCAGACTAGGTATGAAACAGACTAAGAGCTAATCAGGTTAGTGGCTAAACAGACTAGGAGCTAAGCAAGTTAGTAGTTCAATGGTTAGTAGTTAAACAGACTAGTATGTAAACATACAAGAGAGGATACACACAAAAGGCTAATCCTACTAGGGGCTAACCATGCTAAAAGCTAAGCTCACAATAGGAGACACAGAGACAAGGAGACATATGGACAGCAACAGTAACTAACCAAACTAGGGTATTAGACAATGGGAAACACAGAGAACAGTACTTACATATAACAAGAGACACACTAACCACACATACTCAAACAGAACAGCTCCACAACTCAGGACACAATGAACATAAACATCACTAAACTGGAGCCATCTTAAAGCAAATGCCAACTTGAAACAAACCAAACCAAAAGAAATGCCTATTTGACATAATAAAATAACTCTTCGTTATCCTCCAATAACGAACTGGACTCCATATTAACTTAAAGACATCATATGTTATTGACGTTCTAGCTGCCTAACACACAGTATGACTGCACAACCATTCCTGCCATCCGTTATAACCCAAATTTTGATGCATACACATTTCCACAATTTTCCTTTGATTGTGTAAAGCAACATGTTTTGTGATAATGACCATTGTTAAAAGCGCTGTAGAAATAAAATTGAATTGAATTGAAATTTGATATTTGAAATCTTTATATCTTCAGGTATCAGCATGATGTCAGGAGGTAGACATTACTCTGTGGATGTTTATTTGGACAACAGAACACTTTTCTTGGAGTCTCTTCATGATAAGCATTAGCTGTATTTGTTGAATCTGCAAAGCCTCAAACTCATCACATGACACTAAGGAGGCCCGCCCCCAACCCAACAAACAGCAACTGTGATAGGTGAATGAATTGATTTGATATTTGAATAATATTTGGTCATTCCACATATAACCAACCAGAAGTTCCAGGCCACCGAATCATAAAAAAAAGTTTTTAAAAAAATCACAGATTTCACTTAGGGAGAAATCACAAATATTAGTCTGAATCCCTAAAGGTAAATGCCCACTGCCGGTGCTGAATCATCAACTTCACACTACATTCTGAAATCTTAATTAACTAATTAATAAACTGGGTCGCCATCAAAAATGGCAAACTCAAGCTATTATTTAGCAATAGTTTAGGAAATAATAATGACAGAAACAGTTTCCAGTAAAACATGTAAGGTTGAGTTTAAATGGAATTATTAATTATTTAAATTAGATTTTTTCTTAATGAATATCTGTCTCACTGTTTGCTTTTCATTTGTTTTAGCACATGTCAAGAACATCTTTAAAGTGCAGGGGCAGTGAAAGTTATTATTCAAGCAAAGTTAGGAAATATAAGGAATAAAGAGGTAAACCTCTCCAGGCTTCCAGCTTCAGACTTCAGCCTTCTATCTAACATTCTTTTTTTTTTTTTGAGAAATGGATACTGTAACAAACTAAAAAAGAACACTGTTCCAGTCATATACTGATTGACAGCAATGTCTTCTAGCAGCAGCACTGAGGAACAGTAATATTACTGAGTGTAAAACTGCTTTCATGGCCGTGGTAACACTGCAGTATTATTACAGTATGCGAACATAAAAATGCAGTGTTTTCGCTTCCAAAAATTACTAAATTACTGTATTTCCTGTATTTGTACTGCATATATATATATATATATATATATATATATATATATATATATATATATATATATATACATATATAAATTAAAATAAAACAAAACCTGCGTTTTTTTTGTCAGAAGTTTTAGTAACTCAGGCATGTGGGTAATTTATGAAATGTTTCAGGATATCACATGCTGATAATTAGTGGAAACATGAAGCATATAGCAATATAGAAAGAATACATGATTCACTTCTAAACAAATATGGAATAAACAGTAAAGTAGCTAGCATAACATTGGTTTATGATAAGCACAGCATTCATCAGATGATCCCAAATGTACCACAATGTAAAAATAAAAATGGTCCTCTGCTGAACACTGGGCTCCAATTCACGGTGTGTTTCCCCTGAACAGTTTTTAAACATGTCACACTGTTTGACTTTAAAGTATGCATTTATTGAGGGGTACTTATTTTTAGTCCCAGTGCCTCGTGTTAGAAGAGGGTATGTTCCCTTTTTAGTTTGGTTCTTTTCAAGGTTTCTTCCCTGTGTTATCTTGATGAGTTGAAAAAAATTCCTTGAACAATTAATTGTACATGTATTCACATAGCTCCTTATACACAGCTGACAGCATTTTTAAAAGCCACTCTTTTTCTTCCTTCTCCACATTTCACCCAGCCTTGGAGTACACATGGAGTTTTCCAATCCTTGGCTTAAATACAGACTTTCATCACTGGTCAGGCCAAAGACTTTTCTTTGAGAGGCCTCATCCATTATAAACCTACAGATTTTTATTAATCTAGTACAACATTTCTCTGAAAAATAAATCTATTCTTTAAGCACAGCTATAAAACTAACACATATACAGTATTGCAGTAAGAATTATATCTTTCTTCCATAAATGTGGAAACGTATTCTGCATTTTCACATTTTTTGAAAGAAGGATATCATTCTTTCTACAATGTATGTGTTATGATAAGTATTTTTAAAGATCATGCCATTACTTTTATTACCAAAGACAAGCATTCAGTTTTTTGAAGGGGCACAATTCCATGGCATTGTCATCTAAAATTAAAATTGTTCATACAATTTGTTTTTGCAACAATAATTTAATCTACAGAAGTGTATTTATGTTTCAATTTCAGTATGTAAATCTGGTATTTGTCTATAAATAAATAAATTAATAATAATAATAATAATAATAATAATAATAATAATAATAATAATAATAATAGTATCTTATGTCCATCTTCTGTTATAGGATATATTTCAGTGCTGAAGTGTTAATTGTATTTAACAAATAAAATAACTTAATGATAGCAAAAGACAAGCTAATGCTATCACTAATGTTAATCCCTTATGGGTATGTTAATTCATGAGTGATTAACATTGGTGCTAAACATAGTTTACAAATAGAAATTCTGAAGCTATTAGTAATTTACACATTTATTAAATGCGGTTGTCCTGTTGTGAGCTGAGTTTGGTTATTCATATCTTATGCTGCAATTATCACGACCACAGTTGTGTATCAGCTTGTAATATCTCTGCATGACTCCTACAACTGTGCTGGTAAGTTGTCTACTAGTCGATACACACAGCTCTCTCCAATT
Source organism: Clarias fuscus (assembly GCA_030347435.1). Classification (NCBI taxonomy): domain Eukaryota; kingdom Metazoa; phylum Chordata; class Actinopteri; order Siluriformes; family Clariidae; genus Clarias; species Clarias fuscus. The sequence continues at coordinate 17,414,750 of CM059204.1, read as the reverse complement.
AAAATTAATCAAATACCCCAAACAGTAGGGGTGTCTGTTTGCCCTAGTCAAATTTCAAATGAGAATATAAACATAGAGAAAACCACCTTTGGCTTCAAAATTATATTAGTATGGCTAATTAAACACCATGACTGAACACTACAGAATCCATTGGTTCTTGTTCAGTGCCATGAATAAGTATTTACCCCTTCCCGATTTTTTAAAATAGATTTTTATTCTAATAAATTTTAATATTACACAAAGTAAACAAACTGCAGTTTATAAATGATGATTTAACTTTTTTCTAACACCTTCGGCCTTTTTTTACTTTTCAAAAAGCACAAAAAATCATATATTGAATATATTAAACATCTATAAACAGCCGCGCGCACTGCGTTTTTAGTTTAACCCGCTGGTGTGTGGGGCTGTTGATCTCGTGGCGGGGTGCAGGGATGGCGGCTCACCCGAGCGGTGCAGCCCGTCCTCTCTCACTCTGTCACGGGGTGCGCTGTGAGGTGAGCGCTGTGGTGTCGGTGGAGCAGGTGTTGTTGGCCATTGGGGAGTGTATCAGGTGTGAGAGCATCGTGTCCGCGTCGCGGATGAACAAGGCTGTGGTGGTGTTCGTAAAGGAGAGGGAACTCATGCATCAGCTGATTGAAAACGGAATAAAGGTAAGTGGAGAACTTTATTCTGTTACTCCGCTGGGTGCCACAACAATGAAGGTCACCGTGTCGAACATTCCCCTGTTTATCCCCAATGAGGATATAGAGAGGGAACCGTCTCGATTCGGTAAGATAGTGAGCAGTATGAGAGTGGTGTCTCTAAACTGTAAAAAACCCCGTGCTGAAGCACGTCGTCTCCTTCAGGCGTACAGTGCTCATGTTCCTGACTGAGTCCACTCTGGACATCTCATTCAGAGTAACTCATGAGGGAAAATCATACATGCTGTACGCCAGCACTGGGAGCATGAGGTGCTTCGAATGTGGGAACATCGGGCACAAAAAGTTCAGCTGCCCACATAGAGCACAGGTCAGGGAGGAGGCGGGGCCTGTTGGGATCAGGGCAGTGGTGCAGGATGGGGAGAGCTCCAGTGTGGAGCAGACTGGTGGTGTAGTGGTGCAGGATGGAGGTGTAATGGTGCAGGATGGTGGCGCAGTGGTGCAGGATGGTGGTGTAATGGTGCAGGATGGTGGTGCAGTGGTGCAGGATGGTGGTGCAGTGGGCAAGATGGTGGTGTAGTGGTGCAGGATGGAGTGAGCTCCAGCATGGAGCTCACAGGTGGTGTAGTGGCGTTGGACGGAGCGAACTCCAGTGCGGAGCAGTCAGGTGCTGCAGAGGGGCAGGATGGGGGCCAACCCACTGCAAAAAGCAATGTAACGACTGATGGTGAGCGGATAGAAGCACCAACAGACTACAGAACAGGTAACAGTGAGAAAAAAACGCGGGTAGCTAAATGATGGGCCATACAAGGAAAAAAGAGCTAGTGAATGTGGAGAGATGGAGAGGGCTGAAGAGCCCAGAGCAAAAAGAATCACGCGGAACACACGGAAAGATCTAGTTTCAGGAGGGGCCTCAGACACTGTAAAAGAACCAGTCTTATTGGGGGGGGGGGGGGGTTAAATAGCATGGGTGGGGCAGGCACTGTGGAAGAAACATCACTCCTAGAGCAAGATGAAGACTTAATAGATAGAGGGTTATGAAGAAGACCGATTTTCGTATATATCGGATATTAGTGTGTCACATTTTGGGGGAGATCAGCAACTCTATACACTGGATGATATAAATGAATATTTAAGGAAAACATATAAAAAATCTATGAACATTGAAGACCATTTCACAGACGTTAAAAAATGTATAGCATCAGTAGCACATTTACAGCGCAATCTACTGAGAAAAAAAAAGAGATGGTGCTTAAAAGACCACATAACAAAATGGCGGCGGTCTCATGCAAAACACAAATAAACGCATCACACCGGGTCTTTTCTGTTCTCTTTAATGCACCTTACATCTGTTTTTCCTCCCTCTTTTTTATTTTTGTTTTACTTTTTCTGATGGATATTTTAAAAATAGGATCCTTAAACATGAATGGTGGCAGAGATAAGAGAAAAAGAGCAGTAGCAGGAGAATTTTTAATGCAAAAGAACATTGATGTGGTCTTCCTACAGGAGGCACACAGTGACCAAGCCAACGAGACTGAGTGGGCCATGTGGTGGGAAGGGAAACTTTTCCAAAGTCATGGTTCCAACGTCAGTGCTGGTGTGGCAGTACTTTTTAATAAAGCAGTGGGCATGAGCAAGGTCGAAACGACAGAAATAGTGAAAGGTCGAGTTTTAATGGTGAAAGCAGAAATAAAAAAGAAACGTTTTACTTTTTTAAATGTGTACGCCCCTAACAATGGCTGTCAGAGAACTCTACTTTTTAACAGAATAAAAAACATAATACAACGAGATGGAAACAAATCCATAATAGTAATGGGAGGGGACTGGAACTGTACAGTAGACTTCACCTTAGACCGAAACGGTGAGGAACCACACCCAAACCACATCTGCTGAAGAGCTCATTAGACAGAGCAGTCTGGTCGATGTGTGGAGGGGAAAAAATCCAAACACTAGAAGATACACATGGGCTAAGTCTAATAATACAACGATTACTGCAGCAAGACTGGACAGGTTTTATATCACCAAATCCGAGAGAAACAATCTCTCCAAAGCAGTCATCTCCCCCACTGGGTTCTCTGATCACCACCTGATAAGCATAGAGATAACAATACCAAATACAAAAAGGCAGAGCTCATACTGGCGTTTTAACACAAAACTTTTACAGGATGAGATTTTTTTTATAGAAATTAAAAAATTTTATGGAATGAATGGAAAGATAGAAAAAGGGATTTTAGCAGTTTGGTTTCTTGGTGGGAGGTGGGAAAAAATCACACATCAGATGCCTTCAAAACCACCATAAAAGAACTTGAAGCAGAAATTATTCAAACAGAAATTAAATGGTGAACAAGAACGACATCAGATTGGGCTGTGTCCTGGAGAATAAAAGAAAAGCTCTGAGCTCCTTCCTCCACGAACAAGCCAAAACAGCCCTGATCAGACACCGTATCTCCTGCATCAAGGACATGGATGCTCCCAGTGCCTTCTTCTTCAACCTGTCCAGATCAACAAAACCCCAAAATCAGATGGTGTACCTGACACGAGTAGATGGAACTACAACAACTGACCCAAGCGAGATGAGGAGAGCAGCCACAGACTTCTACACTCAGCTTTACAGTGCAGAACCCTGTGATCCATCTTGCAGAGAGGAACTTGTCAGGGAACTACCAAAACTGTCCCTGGAGCAAAGCACTGCGCTAGACGCAGAAGTCGAGCTGCAGGAACTAACTGACGCTGTGCAGCAGCTCGCAACAGGACGCTCACCAGGAATAGATGGACTGGCGAGCGAATTTTACAAACATTTCTGGAAGATAATAGGAGCTAATTTTTATGATGTTTTTAAATGTGCTTTTAACAGCGGGAAGCTACCAGTGAGCTGCACAAGGGCGGTCCTATCACTGATCCCAAAAAAAGGAGACTTGGGGCAACTGAAAAACTGGAGACAAGTGTCATTACTATGCAGTGATTACCAGATACTTTCAAAGTGTCTCGCAAACAGATTGAAACAGTGCCTGCACTCAGTAGTTCACAACAGCCAGACCTACTGCATACCTCACCGGACCATAACGGAGAATCTGTTTCTAATGAGAGACTTCTGTAAAACTAAACGGAATGAACTAGGTCTTTTATCAATAGATCAAGAAAAGGCTTTTGATAGAGTCGACCATGAATATCTTTTCCAGACTCTTGAATCCTTTGGCATAGGAAACAACTTTTTATGGTGGATTAAACTTTTATACTCTGAAGCGGTTTTTACACTTAAGATTGGAGGTGGTCTTAGTTGCCCTTTTAAAATGAAACGGGGAATGACAGGGGTGCCCACTGTCTGGACAACTTTACAGTCTCGCAATAGAACCATTGCTGCACAAATTAAGACCTGAGCTACAGGGCTTTCCTGTTAGTGGGTCACAAGAGAGACTTGTGCTGTCAGCATATGCCAACGACGTAACCGTTTTTATAAAAAATCAGGATGATGTTCAGGCCCTGATTACGAACCTGAACATCTCTGCGAGAGCCTCTTCAGCGCGTGTGAACTGGGAAAAGTGTGAGAGTTTTTTAATTGGGCAATGGCAGGAAGCAGGACCCCCAATCTTACCAGGTGGTCTCCAATGGGGCAAGATCGGCCTCAAGTACCTTGGGGTGTCTTTAGGGACACAAGACTTACAAAATAAAAACTGGGAGGGTGTAGTGGAAAAAGTGTGTGCCAAGTTGTCTCAATGGACCTGGATCCTGCCTCAGTTGTCCTACAGGGGGAGAGTACTGGTCGTCAATAATCTAATCGCCTCCATGCTCTGGCACCACCTCACTGTCCATGAGCCCCCTGAGACACTAATCAGGGACGTGCAGAGGAAGTTAGTGAACTTTTTCTGGACTGGCCAACACTGGACTCGAGCCTCTGTGCTGTATCTACCTGTACAAGAAGGGGGGCAGGGCTTGATCGACCGGTCCTGTCGTATAAAAACCTTTAGACTGCAGGCTGCACAGAGGCTATTCTATGGCGAAGGGCTGGCATGGACAGGCATAGCCAAAGCCCTTCTTCAACTGGTTGAAGGACTGAACTATGATACACATCTGTTCACACTTAACCTCAAAGAAATGTACTTATCAGCCACAACACAGTTTTATCAGTCAGCATTTAAAGCCTGGATATCAGTAATAAAGACGAGCAGGACTGAAACAGAACTTTTCCAAAGTACAGATGAGGAGACGCTTTTTCACAATCCTCTCATAAACACTTCATTCGGTATCGTTTCCAGAAAGCAGAAATCACCAAGATCAAGGATCTGAGGAATGGAACGGAGTGGAAGACAACAGATGAACTTTTGGGAGAGGTAATATCAGCACTACACTCCCAACTCAGAGAATCTTTGGGGCAAAGCCCTGGAGAGCATCAGCAGCCTCCCCTGCGTTTATCTATACGCCCAGCAGCTGAAGATCTACAGCAAGAGGAAGGAGCCATACTGTCTTTCAAGGCACCGTTTTTAACAACGTTCGAGGCCGCCTCAAAAAAAGCGCTGTACGGGACGTGTGTGAAGGTCATGCACAGAGGCTCGTTGGCTGGAGTAAGGGACTCACGATGGTCAGAGTGGCTGACGCCAGGCTCTTCCCCACGAGGACGCTGGAGGTCCCTGTACAAGCCGCCCATAGAAAAGCGCACAGCCGATCTACAATGGCAGATAGTACATGGGGCTGTGGCCACAAACAGACACGTGGCACATATGGACCCTACTAGGAGCACCGAGTGTCTCTTCTGTGGGAGGGAGGAAACGGTAGACCACCTGTTTTTAAAGTGCAAAAGATTGGGAAGGCTGTTCTCTCTGCTAAAAAGCTGGACAAGTGAGCTAGGAGTGACATGGTCCTTTACATACACGGGCCAAAGTATAAACCAAAAGACAAAACTGTCACCCTAGTAAATTACATTATAGGCCAGGCAAAACTCTCCAACTGGCTCACAAGAAAAAACAAAATGCAGGGGGGTGGGGGCACACACGATGCTGAGAGAATGCTGACAGCACTGGTCAGAGCGAGACTAAAAGTTGAGTTCGCCTCCCTAAAGATGACCCACAGACTACCAGAGTTTGACCAGATGTGGGCACATGGGGACATTTTATGCTCCAGAGACAGGGAGGTTTTAATTCTCAATTTTTAAAGATAAGTGTGAAATGCTTTTTATCTCTTTTCTTTTTACCTGTGTTTTATCTCTTTTAGGTGCTGGGTTTATATACTATGTGTATTACTACTATGAATATACCCATTCGTACTTTTTAAATATTGCTTTAATACACCAGTTCAGCACTGTACACACTCGACCTTTTTTAGTTTTAACTTTTCTCATTAATCTGTTTTACTGATTTCATTTTAAAGTCTCATTGCTAAGTCCCCCCCTTTTTTTCTATGTTATTATTATTATTACTTTTATTTATTTATTTATTTTTTTTCATTCCTCTCTCTCCCTCTTCCACTTACAAAAAAAACTAGTCAACCTTTCCATTCTTAAATTAATTAATTAATTAATTAACTAGTTTTTTGATTGATTAACTTATTTAATTATTTATTTTTATTTGTGTTTTTTTTCACGCAACCTCTTACCTTATCTATTTTTATCTTATTGACAGATTTTTGTCTTTGGAAAAGAAAAAAAAAAGTGTGGATACAAATATTTTTGTAAAATAAAGAAACGTTAAAGTCAAGTCTCTCTCTCTCTCTCTCTCTCTCTCTCTCTCTCTCTCTGTGAGCATGACCTAGGTGTGAGGGAGCATGCGGAAGGCTCTTTGGCTGTAATTTTTTTCTTTTATCAGTAAATGTTATAGTTAAAAAAAAAAAAGTTTAAAGTGAGAGAGAGCGAGCGGGGCACCATGGCCTCTGAGGCTGGTGTGGAGACTTTGTCTCTCCGGCATGGCATTAGATGAGTCCCAGAGGACGGCGTGCGGATTATGTGGTGGTGTTTGTAACCAGGGCTGACCTCGCAAGTGCACTGACCAGGAGTGGAATATGTGTGAGAGGAGCTGCGGTTAAAGTCACCCCTCTGTCTGCCCCCCCGGCGCAGGTGGTCATATCAAACGTGCCTCCGTTCATAAAGGACGAGGCGATAATGAAGGAGCTGGCCCGTTTCGGGAAGTTCGTCGGCTCATGAGAACTATCCCGCTCGGGTGTAAAAGCTCCAACATGAGGCACATTCTGTTTTTCCGCCGGCAAGTGTTAATGGTTTTAAACAACCAAGACTTTAAATATAAATTTTAAGTGTAAAGAGGGGGACACTACACCGTCTTCGCCACCACGGAGTCGCTGAGATGCTTCGAGTGCGGAAACGTGGGACACAAACGGCTGAGTTTTACGCAACAAGCTGTGCAGCTGGGGAACTCGCGCGGTGACACAGCCGGGAAACAGCAGCAGCGGCATGAGAACAGCCAGCGGGGGACCGAGGAGTCCTAGCCTGAGGCGGGCATCGCCAACACCCAGACCAGCGACACACCTGAACTCCAACAGGTCAGTCCTGAACACACCGGCATCACTGAGAGACCCTCTTTGCTCAGAGCTGAACCCAACACCGGTACCACTGTACACAGCACAAGCGCAAAACCTGATGCCGGTACAGTGTTCAGTGCTGACAGTGACCACGCCCCTAACGTCTGCACCAAAACACAGCAGCCGCAGACTGGCACACCACCACAGACACCTAAAGATAACACCAGAACAAAACTGAGGAGAAAACGGAAGGAGACGTCCACAGCAGAACCGACAAATAAACGGAAAACCTGCAGTCAGACTCGGAGCGCTGCAATACAGGAGAGTGAAGAGGCCAGGTGCTGCACCGCACAAATACCTGTAGACATAGAAGAGAAGGTGAATCTCTTTCTACAACTGTCCAAAACTGAAAAGAGACGGGTAGTAAAATCGTTGAAAGAACTGCAAAAAAGTAACGCAACAGGCAACAAAAAAACAACTGTCGCTTAGAAAGCAGAAAAAATGGACAGCTGAACCAAACCACAAACTGTATATAAAACTGCAAATTAGTGGACAAAAAACTAAAACTGAAAAAAAAGGTGTTGTTAATAGTAGGGAAGGGGGGTGGGGGATTAGTGGGTGTTTAAAAAAAGAAATAAATAAAATATGTAAATGCTGCTTATGTGTTATGCTTTCGTCTGTGTGTGTGTATACATATGTACAGTATATAGGTACTGTATACACACGTGGACAAAATTGTTGGTACCCTTCGGTCAATGAAAGAAAAACTCACAATGGTCACAGAAATAACTTTAATCTGACAAAAGAAATAATAAATAAGAATTATATGAATGTTAACCAATGAAAGTCAGACATTACTTTTCAACCATGCTTCAACGGAATTATAAAAAAAAATGAACTCATGGAACAGGCCTGGACAAAAATGATGGTACCCCTAACTTAATAGTTTGTTGCACAACCTTTTGAGGCAATCACTGCAATCAAACGATTCCTGTAACTGTCAATGAGACTTCTGCACCTCTCTGCAGGTATTTTGGCCCACTCCTCATGAGCAAGCTGCTCCAGTTGTTTCCGGTTTGAAGGGTGCCTTTATCAGACAGCATGTTTCAGCTCCTTCCAAAGATGCTCAATAGGATTGAGGTCAGGGCTCATAGAAGGCCACTTTAGAATAGTCCAATGTTTTCCTCTTAGCCATTCTTGGGTGTTTTTAGCTGTGTGTTTTGGGTCATTGTCCTGTTGCAAGACCCATGACCTGCGACTGAGACCCAGCTTTCTGACACTGGCCTGCACATTTCTCTCTAGAATCCCTTTATAGGCTTGAGATTTCATTGTACCCTGCACAGATTCAAGACACCCTGTGCCAGATGCAGCAAAGCAGCCCCAGAACATAACAGAGCCTCCTCCATGATTCACAGTAGGGACAGTGTTCTTTTCTTGATATGCTTCATTTTTCCGTCTGTGAACATAGAGCTGATGTGCCTTGGCAAAAAGTTCCATTTGTCCATAGGACATTCTCCCAGAAGCTTTGTGGCTTGTCAACATGTAGTTTGGCATATTCCAGTCTGGCTTTTTCAACAATGATGTCCTCCTTGGTCGTCTCCCATGTAGTCCACTTTGGCTCAAACAACGACGGATGGTGCGATCTGACACTGATGTTCCCTGAGCATGAAGTTCACCTTGGATCTCTTTAGAAGTCTTTCTGGGCTCTTTTGTTATCATTCGGATTATCCGTCTCTTTGATTTGTCATAAATTTTCCTCCTGCGGCCACGTCCAGGGAGGTTGGCTACAGTCCCATGGATCTTAAATTTCTGAATAATATGTGCAACTGTAGTCACAGGAACATCTAGCTGCTTGGAAATGGTCTTATAGCCTTTACCTTTAACATGCTTGTCTATAATTTTCTTTCGAATCTCCTGAGACAACTCTTTCCTTCGCTTCCTCTGGTCCATGTTGAGTGTGGTACATACCATGTCACCAAACAAAACAGTGACTACCTGGAGCCCTATATATAGGCCCACTGACTGATTCCAAGATTGTAGACACCTGTGATGCTAATTAGTGGACACACCTTGAATTAACATGTCCCTTTGGTCACATTATTTTCAGTATTCTCTAGGGGTACCATCATTTTTGTCCAGGCCTGTTCCATTAGTTAATTTTTTTTATAATTCTGTTGAAGCATGGTTGAAAAGCAATGTCTGACTTTCATTGGTTAACATTCATAGAATTTTTTTTAATTATTACTTTTGTCAGTTTAAAGTTATTTATGTGACCATTGTGAGTTTTTCTTTCATTGACCGAAGGGTACCAACAATTTTGTCCACGTGTGTATGTGTTTTGTATGTGAATGTGTGTGTGTAAATATAAGTAAAAATGAAAAGTAGTTTTTCTTTATTGTTTCAAAATAAAGTGTGTTTAAAACTCACTCTCTCTCTCTCTTATATATATATATTATATATCTCTTTTTATATCAAGTGTAACGATTGAACCTGGAAAATTTCCATCTGTCTATGGGAACTGAACACACAATTATTCATGAAGATCACTTACATTTTACAGGAAATCGGCTGGGAGATATTGCCACATCCCCTGTACAGTTCTGACCTTGCTCCAGGTGAATTGCACATGTTAGGGACATAAATTTTTGTGAGGCTAGCATTTTAGACATAAAGCGGGCATCGAAGCATTATTGAAACACTGGGAAAAATGCATTAGTGTTGTAAGGGATTATATAGATAAATAAATGTAGTTTTTACACTCATAAACGTGTTCTACTATTCTAAACAATCAAAACTTCCAGTTTGAGTTGATCACCCCTCATACTTTGATACTATTAACCTTAAAGTTAATATTAATTTTTAAAAACTTAATAAATACTTTGATGCTCCTACTCAAGATTGTAATCACAACTGTAGTCCATAACATTAAACTGAGGGAAATGTGGTAAATCATTCCCGGCCAGACTCGATTCCTGTCTCTGCGTGCATGGAGTTTGCATGTTCTCCCCGTGCTTGGTGGGTTTCCTCCGGGTACTCCAGTTTCCTCCCACAGTCCGAAGACATGCAGATTAGGCTAATTGGCCTTCCCAAAAAATTGCACGTAGTGTGTGTGCCCTGCGATGGATTTGCACCCTGCCTTGTGCCCTAAGCCTCCTGGGATAGGTTCCAGATATGTAGGCTCCTAGGCACCCCTTGATAAATAACAGAATTTGGTGCTTTTTTTTAATTGAAAAGATGTTAACAGTCTCTCTTGGAAATGGAAAAAATGCACAATTTTCAGCAAACATTTCTGCATAGTTACGTTTTATGTCATAAATTGAACAAAGATAATAAATTAAAACTTTATTGTGGCACTGTGCAAAAGTTTGGGCACCCTACATAATTAGTACTTAGTAACACCTTCTCTGGCAGAAATCACAGCTTGCAAACGTTTTTTAATAGCCAGCTAAAACTTGGGATTTTCTCCCATTCTTCCTTGCAAAAGGCTTCTAGTTCTGTAATATTCTTTGGTCGTCTTGCATGCACAGCTATTTTAAGATCTACCCACAAATTTTCAATGATGTTTAAATCAGGGGACTGATGGTCATTCCAAAACTTTCAGGTTGCGTCTCTTGAGGTATTCCATAGTGGATGTGAAGGTATGTTTAGGATCATTGTCCTGTTGTCCTCTTTTCCGCTCCAGCTTTTTCACAGATGGTGTGATGTTTGCTTCCAGAATTTGCTGGTATTTGGTGAAATCCGTTCTTCCCTTCACCCGTGCAATGTTTCCTGTGCCACTGGCTGCAACACAACTCCAAAGCATGATAGATCCACCCCCATGCTTAATAGTTGGCAAGGTTTTCTTTTCAGGAAATGCTGCTCCTTTTTTCCGCCAAACATGCCTTTGCTGATTGTGGCAAAAGAGGTCTATTTTAACCTCATCAGTCCACTGCACTTGTTTCCAAAATGCATCAGGCTTCTGTAGATGTTCTATAGCATACTTCTGATGTTGGATTTTATGATGGGGACGCGGGTAGGGTTTTCTTCTGCTGACTCTTACATGAAGGTCTTGTCTGTGCAAGCATCGCTGCACTGTGGAACGGTGCGCCACCACTCCTGAGTCTGCAAAATTTTTTGCAGTCAAAGGTTTTGGTTCTTCTTTCTGACCGGCATATGAGCTGTTCTCTGAGAGTTTTCTTGGTCTTCCAGATCTCATCTTGACCTCCACAGTTCCCCTGAACTGTGATCTCTTAATTACATTTCTCACTGTAGAAACTGGAAGCTGACAACAGGTTGCAATATTTGCAGACTTCTCCTGCATTGTGGGCATCAATAACTTTCATTTTCAGAGCCTTACACAGCTGCTTAGAGGAACCCATGGTTGTTGAGTGTCCGCAAGGTTTGAAGAGTCAAAACACTGTAAAGCTTTGAAATTGGCATTTACTAATGACAGCTGTTGCCATGCATCAGATCTAACAAGCTGATTAAGGTCTGAAACCTTGAAAAAGAATCTGAGACTCTGGAACACTTTGTCACGGATGCTGTGTGTGGGCTGAAGAAGAGGCATACTTGCAGAGGTAGAGACTGAACAGGTACTTAAAACATAAACAAACCAAACTGGAACGAAACAGAACAAGAACTATGGAAGAAGCAAAAACACAGAAGATTCACAACCACTTAACTGAACAGGTTAACGAAACAGTTTTTCCAGAACAGCAGAACAGGGAAACAGCAATTTAACAAAACAGATGCAAGACAAAGAAACACAACTTAAGCAGGCTATTTATATCAGACTAACGAGCCACCTCCCATCACCTGACCGAGGTGCATTCTGGGAAATGCAGTTCAAACAGAAAACAAGGTCGGATGGAGGAGGAAACACAACGTCGTCGAGGTCGGATGGAGAAGGAAGCACGACGTTCTCGAAGCCGGTCAGAGGCAGAAGAACGACGTTCTTGAAGCCTGATGGAGGCGGAAGCGGTGGATTGTTGCCAAAGCCAGGCAGCGGAGGAGCTGGCTCATCCCTTTTGGAGCTGTCTGGAAGGTCTGGGCCCCCACTGGGGTTCTCTGGAAGGTCTGGGCCCCCACTGGGGCTCTCTGGAAGGTCTGCGCCCCCACTGGGGCTGACTGGAGACTAGGTGCTGGACTTGCCTGCCTCCCTGTTGAGTTTAGCAAGCTGATCCTGGAGCAGTGTACCCAGCTCCAGCAGGGTTTGCATTCAGCCCTGATCCCCTGTCAACTAGCCCACACTGATCTGCTGCATGACCTGGCCAGCAAGCTGTTGGAGCTCTAGCCTCCGCCGTTGATGCTCCTCGCTTTCCACCCTCTGATGACACACAGACTTACGCTCACCCTCTCCAGTTTCTCTCCAAGGCTCTCCGAAGGAAAGCGCTCCGCTCACTCCTGCGCGCCCCAAGTTGTTCCAGAGGTGGAGACTGAACAGGTATTTTAATAAAACATAAAGAAAACAAACAAACCAAACCAGAACTGAACAGAACAGGTCAACAGGGAAACAGCAATTTAACAAAACAGGGGTCCATTCTTTGTACGTTGCTTGAAACATCCGAGATTAATTGACACATCTAAGATGAGATCGTCGTGCTAATTACGATGTGGCTAATTTGGTTCTTCGAGCACACCTGTTGTTGATGATTAGTATAGCTGGATTGAGTTGTCTAGGATTATTGCGCGTTCGTGCATTGGTTTAAAAGGCGATATGCATCAACAGTAGAAACACTGATCACAACCCCTTCGATTGGTTGACGAAATGGCAAAAGAGCAGCTCAATTTTTTCTCAGGCGGAGCAAGAGCTTTTATTAGAGGGTTATGCAGAATTTCAAACATTAATAAAGATAATTAAAAATAAAAAGAATTATTAAAGACATGATTGCTGCCCATGTTACATGTTATATGTGTGTGTGTGTGTGTGTGTGTGTGTGTGTGTGTGTGTATATATATATATAAATATATATATATATATATATATATATATATATATATATATAAAATCTCAAATCGTATTTGTATTAATTGCTCTTTTTGTCATCTTTAATGTCAGAGCCAGCAGTGAACCCATGCGAACATGGGAACAAGTACACTATTAACCCTAGTTTGTAGAAATGACACTTTTCAAGTTAGCTGAACAAATTTGATATTTTAAGTAATCATAAGTACTTAAACAACAGTAACTGTCACCTTAAAGTTCCACCAATTAAAAGTTCCAGCACTCGTGGCTCAGTGGTAGGTGTTTCGTCTGCCATGAGGAAGACCCGGGTTCGATTCCCGGACTGGATTGTGCTGTGGTGACAGCAGCAACAATTTCTTTGATTTACAACATGTTCAACAAACTCAAAAATTGATAGTTCTGTTTACTTAAAATTGGAAACATCATTACTTAAAAATTATTGATGTAACTGATTACCTCAAATATTTTGAGTTTTGCCAACTTAATCGGGTTTACAGTGTAAAAGTGAAGTAGAAGAACAAGTATAGTAAGAAGAAGTATATTGTCATGCTGTGCTAAAGGATCCTGTCTATCACGCAATACACGAGGAATTTGAAAAACTGCGAATAATCCTCACCCCTTCAGTAACCGGTTGCTCTCTCATAAATGGACAAGATCGGCATGAGTAAAATCTGGCCCTGATGTCTCTATGTTGGAGGCAGACAAGGATTGCAGACAAAATTAATAGCATGGAAAATTACTTCCCTTTTCAACACTATGCAACATTAATGAAGTACTTAGCCAAAGAGTCAGCAGTTCATTTTTCATGGAATAGTTTACATTTTTTACTTGTGCTTAGCTGAAGAACTATCATGCTGTCACTTAAAAAATTAAAATGCCTATTTTTTAAATTGCAGCACAGACACATTTAAATTTGTGATTTAATTAGAGTATTTATAACAGTGTTGTCTGTCTTTGTCCTTTTTAACTGAATTTCATGGTGAATTGATATTTGGTACACATTTTTTTACTGGGCAGCTATACATTACTGATGGTGCAGAGTCCTTGTAGTTTTTTTCTTAGGTGCTTTCTAACTTTATATGAGAAATACTTTAACAACCCTCACATATTGTCATTACTCTCTTCTGCCTGGTCAGCATTAGGCAAATAGCCTGACAAACACTTGGTAGCAGCACTGTGCTATCAAGATTTAAAAGGTGGTTGTTAGATAAAATGAAAAATTGGTTTACATTTAGTATGTTCATCATGTATTCTGTGCTCAGTTTTGGCGTCACTAACATAACTATATGGGCAAGTCTTAAATTAGATTTTCTAATACTGTTGACAGTAAATAGGCACAAAAAAAAACAACAATCATACATTAATTAATTTGTTAATAAAAACAAAATGCTCTAAAGTAAGTTCAGGAACAGGAAAAGCCATTCCAAACTGCTCTGGAATCCTTGATGGTTATTATTTACCAAGGAATATGTACTGCTAAGCTAGCTTAGCAAGATGGATAGAGATGTGAACCCTAGCTAGCACATCAACTTAACCTTATTGTTATTTGCTGACATCAAACTTCAAGTGGAGAAAACACAACCTGACCTGATTGCTGATCCCAGAGTTCACACTCATGGTGTGTGTGTGTGTGTGTGTGAAAAAATAGTTCCACTTCCTCTCACTGAAGTTGTCACCCCGACTATGGTATTCCCAAATGGCTCTTGTGCCTTGAATATATAGATGTTTTAAGTGTTCTACATTCTTTTAAAAAAATGAAAGAAAGAAAAAACACTGATTTAGAAAGAGAGAATGTACATTTTACATTTTGTCCGATGCAATAAAGTTAGTGAATGTAACAAGCAAGAAAATTAGCAAGGCACAAGTGAGTTTATTCACTTCAGAAAACAAAATACATTTGATTCAATTCAGTTTTATTTTTACAACAGTTATGAGAGACAATGTCAAGGCAAAACTCTCAGAAATGACAATAAGAAGAAACATTGAGAGGAGCCAGACTCAACAGGAAACCCATCCTCATTTGGGTGATATAAGAAAGTAGGAATTAATCAGCAGTCATGTGTTAGGAGGCAGGTTGTTCAGTATAACAGGAGAGGTGTTTAAGTTAATGAGTCCACATTATATATTTCACTGTTATGAATGACATTACAGTTTTTTACAATCGCTATGACAGTTTTTTCAATACATTTAACAAGTTTCCTCAACTATTAACACAGTTAGCACAACATCCATCTTTGTAGGCTATACAATTAACACATTTTTGTTGCTTGGAAACAAAATGCATACAGTTAACACCAATTTAAAATGCTTGAACTTCTTTTACACACAAGGTCAACCATGTTAGGAACCTCCACTAGAGGTCACTGTTCATGTCTGTCTGTCTGTGTAGTTCTTGTTGGTTGACTCAGTTTCCCAGAAGGCACCTCAGTCAGGTGATGAGTGCTCACCTGAACTGAGGTGCCTCATTAAAGTTTCTATAAATAGCAGTTTGTTCTGGGAAACTGGGTCGAGCATTGTTTGTCTGTTTGTTTTTGTATATACTGTCATGTGGGCATTCCTTTTGTTTGGTTCTTGTTTCTTTAAGTTTATATTTTGGTTTGTTTTGTAACCTGTGTTCAAGAGGGCTCTAGTTTAGTTTTCTTTATACTCCTTGTGTTACTGGATTCATGGAGCTGTCCTGTTTCATGTTTAGTTAGGCTGTGTCTCCTCCTGTGTACAGTGTAAGTACTGTTCTGTGTCTTCCCAGTGTTTGTCTTCCGGTCTAGTTCTTTGTCTGTTTAGTTTTGTGTAGCCACATGAGGGCCTAGCCGCTAGCAGGGTTAGCCGCTAGTAGGCCTTGATTGCTAGTAGGGTTAGCCCCTAGTAGGGTTAGCCTCCAGTAGGCTAGCCTCTAGTGGGATTGACTGCTAGTGGTTCTGGTTGCTAGTAGGTTAGCCTCTAATTTGGAATAGCCTCATGTGTGCTTTGCCTTTTGTGTTCAGTTCCCCAGTATTAGGTCAGTACTAACCCGTTTAGCCACTAACTCCTTTAGATATTAACCTGGTTAGGTCAGCATCCTGTGTCCCCAGTATTCCATGTAGCTACTAACCACTAACCCATCTGGTCTCTAGTCTCTGTGCTCCTGTCTAGCCCTGTCTCTCCAGTCTCCTGTCTAGCCCTGTCTCTCCAGTCTCCTGTCTAGCCCTGTCTCTCCAGTCTCCTGTCTAGCCCTGTCTCTCCAGTCTCCTGTCTAGCCCTTTCTCTCCAGTCTTTAGTTCCCCTATGTGTCTTTAGTTAGCTTCAGCTCCATGTTTCCTCATCCCCAGTTCTCTGTGTCAGTTCCCTGTGTCAGCTCCGGGTTCCCTATGTCAGCTCCTGGTTCCCTGTGTCCAGTTCTTGTCCCTGTGTTAGCGCGCCGTTCCCTGTGTTAGCGTGCCATTCCCTGTGTTTTTCCTGAGCCCTAGTTTTAGTTTACGTTTGTTGTTTTGGTTCCTTTGTTTGTTTCTGTTTTTAGTTTGTTAATAAAAAGACTCTTTCTGTTTGCACACCCCTCTGCCTTCATGCCTACCTTCATGCCCATGGCAACAACATCAGCCGGGTCTAGCCAGCACCACCAGCTAGACCCATGACAAACCAAGACCAAAACAATGTAATTTTACAGTCAAATTTACAAATGCTTTCACACTGTCAGAACAGATAACCTCATGTTCTAAACATAACTTATATAGGCTAAAGTCAAAGTGAACAGCTGTTCATATTGTGAATTGAAACACAAATATATTCCCTGTATTTTATTCCATTGCCAATGAGAAAGCTTATTGTAGTTATGCAAATACAGTATATAAATCAAAGCTGATTCCCATCTAGGAACAGAAAGTTTTGGACGATGTTCTAGCCACCAGATTTAAAATAAGAAATAGTAAGTTTATAATAAGTTTTATAGAGTTATATACTATAATATAATACAAGGTGAAGAGTACTTTTTGGTTTATTGACAATTACAGTTTTTTACCATCGCTATGACAGTTTTTTCAATACATTTAACAAGTTTCCTAAACTCTTAACACAGTTAGCACAACATCCGCCTTTGTAGGCTATACAATTAACACATTTTTTGTTGCTTTGATACAAAATGCATACAGTTAACGATTTAAAATGCTTGAACTTCTTTTACACACAAGCTCAACCAAGACCAAAACAATGTAATTTTACAGTCAAATTTACAAATGCTTTCACAATGTATGTCAGAACAGATAACATCATGTTCTAAACATAACTTATATACTGTAGGCTAAAGTCAAATGAACAGCTGTTCATATTGTGAATTGAAACACAAATATATTGCCTGTATTTTATTCCATTGCCAATGAGAAATAGCTTATTGCAGCTATGCAAATACAGTATATAAATCACAGCTGATTCCCATCTAGGAACCACACTTAGGTGTTGAGGTTTTTCCAATGACATGATCGTATGTTCTAAAAGAGGACTCTTTGAAAGAAAGAAAGAAATGCCTGCAATACAGTCATTACTGTACTATACATAGTGTGTTTTGCAGTAAACTACTTTATAAACCTCGAGTACATTAGTACATACAGTAGGTATACAGTACAGCACAGCATTTACATACACTGTGTCTAATTACTTTCAGAGAGTTATGGAGTTGGAAGCCAATCAAGTCCCACATGAAATTATCTATGTTGACGAGGCTGGCTTCAACTTTGCGAAAAGGCGTCGCTGTGGGAGAAACATAATAGGCCAAAGGGGCACAGTTACCGTGCCGGGCCAGAGAGGAGCCAGCATCACCACGTGCGCCACAATCTCCAACAACGGTGCACATGTGCATAAATGTCAGATTGGCCCCTACAACACCGACTACCTTCTCCTGTTTTTAGAAGACCTGCACGAAATACTGGTGCCAGAGAGTTAGAAAGGGGACAGGTGGGAGACCACTTGCCAATATATGTTATCACATGGGATAATGTGGCATTCCACCATTCCCGTGCAGTCACAACCTGGTTTGACACCCATCCAAAGATGAGGTCCCCTTTCCTTGCCCCTTACTCCCCTTTCCTCAACCCTATTGAGGAGTTTTTCTCAGCCTGGAGATGGAAGGTTTTTGACCATAGTCCACATGTCCACATGTCCACCAAATGTCCATCCTGGATGGACACTGCCAGGAGTGGATAAGGCATGCCAAAAGATTCTTCCCACGATGCCATGCCAGAGAAGATATCAGGTGTGATGTGGGTGAGAACATGTGGTCAAATGCAGAAGACCGGGCAGAATAGAAGATTATTTTGTTTTTGTTTTTTTATTATACTTCCGGTGCTTTTTGTGTTTGTATATCTTGCAGTAATGTCCTTTTGCAAATAAAGTGTCTGTATTTTTTTTTACATGAACTGTACATTTTATAAAGCTATTCTAAGATGGTCATTCATTTTTTGTATTGCATTTCTGCAGCAAAGGAAACTAAATGCATGCATTTACTAAACCCAACAAAACAAAAATATAGAGAGGCTTCAAATATAAGCGCAGACCTGACACATAAAATAATGCAGTTTCTGTAATTTCAGCTGATGATAGTGTTTTTTTGTCATTGTGTTATGATTGACTAAATGTTCCTGTTGCAAGAGAACATGTGTTAGTGTTTTGAATAATTATTTGATTTTAAAACATGTTTGTAGTGTTTTGTTAGACACAGTGTATTATTGTATTTTGAAAATGAGTTTTGGGGTTTAGTTTACAATGTGTGATTTTGAGCATGAAATTAACCGTTTTGCCAATTGTGTATTTTAGGTGTGTTGGTGCGTTAAGAGTTTAGGAAACTTGTTAAATGTATTGAAAAAACTGTCATAGCGATTGTAAAAAACTGTAAAATCATCTCATGTACCATATTTGGTTCATTGCACAAATAGTGGTTTTATCATAGCAATTACAATGGCAATAATTTATAATTGGTGTCTGCCTGAAGTATTATATGTGGGAATTCAGGGGTGGCCCAAAGTATTAAGGCAACAAATCAGGTGATTTCTCTATTTATTTTTACCCTGACTGTGCTAATGAAGCTATGCGGCAAATTCCTGTGCATGATCTTCAGTGAGGCATCAGGAAGGCATGGATTGAGCAAGTGACACCCGATTACTGAAGATGTAGTTTTGACTCTGACCAACTGGATCCAGCAGTTTTTGAAGAATAACGCACCTCATAAAAGCATTTATTGTTATACAGCACTTTCACTGCATAGTTTTTTTTTTTTTTATGAGTATGTCATTAGGTGGTAAAGTAGCTTATTTGTTAGTACTGTCACCTTGCACATCCAGGATCCAGGTGCAATTTGCACCTCAGGTCTGTGTGCATGGAGTGCATGTTCTCCCTATGCTTGGTGGGTTACCTCCAGGTGCTCTGGTTTTCTCCCACAGTCCAAAGACAAGCAGATTAGGCAAGCTAGCATTCCCATTTGCCCATAGTGTGTGAATGAGCATGTGTGTATGTATGTGCGTGCTCTGCAGTGGATTGGCACCCCATCCAAATTGTACCCCACCTCATGCCCTCAGCCTCCTGGGATAGACTCCAGGCACCCCACAACCCTGTACACAAGATAAGGTGGTATAGATAATGAGTGAGTGAGTGAGTGAGTGAGGGAATGTCATTAAAAACAAATTTTAAAGGCTGCCATCTTCTGTAGAAGTGCCTGCAAGTGCCCAAAGACTTTTGCACACTGTTTCGTGTACTGTATATAAATACTTGACAAACTGCTTCTAGAAAACTGGTGAAACTGGTGATTACTCATATTAGGCTGGCATTATCATGAGACAATAAAAGTGTAAAGAAGAATATAAGATATAGAGGAAAGCGCAACTGTACTTTAATGTTTACTGTTGTTTCAGTTCATGCTTGCTATGAACAAAAGCATTAACGGAACAATAACAAAGATTGCACATCATGTTCCCTGATTAGACAGATATACAGTATATATCAAACATTTGAGCAGATTTCATGGATTTTTACTGTAACATTTGAGTTACAGTATCCTTCTATTTCTTTGATATCCTTGATATTCATTAGTATCACCATGTTTCAGTCTGAACACAATATAAACATGATTTCTAGCAGCTGAATTAATTAAAATTTTATAATTAGTACAATTTGTTTCTCACAAGCTACTGTTCTAGCATAAATAAATAATTCACCTCTTTGAATTCTGTAAAAACTGAAATTTTCATACTGTATTCTTTTTCTACATTAATAATTACCACTGAAAACTGCTTTTTCCTGTTTTAAGATGTCAGACATTTTGAAGCAATAAAAATGTGGACTGTATCTTCTTAAAAGCACTGTCACTTGAAAGTTGTCAAACATGAATAAATAAATATATATATATATATATATATATATATATATATATATATATATATATATATATATATATATAGTATATATATTGTATTGTGAAATGCAATGCCAGTATCCCCTGGAATATGAAAAAACTATATACTATTTACAGTCTACTATAAAAAGGAACAAAATCACATTTCACACTTTCACTGAACTGCATACGGTTGAAATGACAATAAAAAATGACAATAAAAGCTTACTTGACTTGACTTGATTAGACTTAAACACTTGAGCCTTTACCCTTGATGGTTTATCTTTTCTAAATCTAGAGGTGGCAGCAAAGATTAAACAGAGCTCCTCAAGACTGAAACACAAATACGGTAATAATATAATACAATATTTTATGGTAATGTTACCCATATGAACCTGTGCCCTTACTATACTGCAGTGAATTATTATAATAAAAATTGCATTTTGTAATCAAACACATGCAAAATAATTTATGGGGACAATATATAGGCCTTAATTGTGAAGACTGATGAAACAAATATAGCAGAGAGCAAGGAAACACAATGTCAGCATATGTAATTAAAACTATGGGAAAAAAACTACCTAACCAGATGGTGTGTCATAAGGATTGAGGCAGGCCTTAAAGGCACACAAGAACAAACAATGTTGCTGATTCTGTGTTCAAACATATAACTGGTCCCCTAATATAATAAAACATTGTAAAAACAGTGAGGAGAAATTAGTGCTCGGGCTCCATGGTCTTTTAAACTCATCCTTTTCTTAGCACTTATTGACCATATTCTCATTGTCCATATGTCACTACATCCACTGCCTGGCCACCATTTCAGAAGCACCAAATTATTATTAAATTATTATTAAAGAAAACAACAAAGGGGATTTGAAATTACTGTAACAAGGTCAAGAACCCTTTGACACATTATCAAAGCCCGGGAGGATAGTGCTTGCACTGTCAACTTTGTGGAACAACAACAACAACAAAAAATCACAAATACAGATCACTTAGATACTTTGTGAAATTGCATGGTTAAAAAAACATAAAAAAAAAAAAAAACATAATGAAAATAAAAGTATTTCCATATGCACATGTTTTATGCATACAGGGCATAAAGATTGGACCTGAGAGTAATAATCATGTGGTCTGATGAGTTCAGAGCGATCCTATTCCAGACATTGGTGCATCAGGGTAAGAAGGTAAGCGCATGAAGCGATGCACCCATCATTCAGAATGATCACTGCCCAAGCCTCTGGAGTCAGTTTTATGATATGGGGTTTCTGTTGGTCAGGTCTAGGCTCGTTATGTGGCAATAAAATGTTATCTGCTGACTACTGAATGACCAGGTTATCACATCTATGGAGTTTTTCTTCCCTGATGGCACAGGCATATTCCAAGACTCGCACTGTGAAAGAGTGTTTCTGGGAGCATGCAGACTCATTTTTACACTTGAACTGACAATCACACTGTGCGCTGTAATCAAAACTAAAGGTAATTGAATGTAATCTTAGTGTGCAACCTTTGTTTTTGCCATGCAATGTATATTTTTTGTAAACTTTGTTACCATAATGAGTGGCAATGTGGGCTTTGAGAGGTCCATCCCCAAATTAATAAATAAAAGCACCAAATTAAACCTGCCCCTGATCCAAGACCGAGTTCATGTGGATCCAAGACAAGTCAGTTCATGTGGCTAAGAAATTAAAATAATATGTGTGTACATAATTATTTAGACCTTATGACCTGGCTGACGACCTGCACTTAAAATGGTGTACCAGATTTAGTCCAGTAGTCAGAGCCATGCACAATGCATTTTTAAGCATTTGGCTTCACATCCCTGCACATCAACATTTTGTGTGAAAAGTAAAGTGCAGCACCATAGAGAATGATCAAATGGGGAATAGAGATCAAATAGGAAAACAAAAACAACTTCATAAGGGTTGAAGTGTCTGAAATTGATTTTTTAAAGACAAGCACTTGACTTTAAGCCTTATGAAAAGGTGGAAAAGAAGCAGGATATAAGAAGCAGAATGGATTTTTTTCATTAGCTTCAGTACGATATGAAATAAAAGGAAGATAATATTAAAATAAAAACTAACAGACTTATATACAAATATAACTAGAAAGCCATTATATGAAAATATACAATTAGCTTCTAGTAGGCTGCATTGCTCATTTTACTGCCAGATATGATTTGATATTTTGGTGACCCTCATATGTGGTTCAAACCAAGAAAAAGCAGAATATTTTTTTTCTTCATTAGCCTCAATAGATTAAAATAAAAATAAAGAAAACATTAAAAATAAAAACTAACACTGATGTACTATATACTGTAAATATAACTAGAAAGTAATTATCTAAAAATATATAACAGGTGCCTAGTAGGCTATGTAGCCCATTTTACTGCCAGGCATGCTTTTCTCCTTTTTTATTTTCACATCTGGTTCAAACCAATCATTGAATTTAAAGCAAAATATATATAAGCATTCAAGAGTAAAGACTTTTCAATTCCAAAGGGGTGAAACTGTGCTGCACTCAGCATCCTGTAAGTTTCACTCAAGCACGTCGTTGTATATACTGTATGAAATGGTGTAGAATTACATTACTGTCATTATGCCTCCATTATATAGGTATAATGACAGTATATAGATTGTGCCCCATCATATCAAATCAGGTATTAAGTCACATTTTTGGTCATTTGAATTATGCATGTTCTTAGATTCCTGTTTCAATAATCCCATTTTTGTTTGTTTACCAAGTTTATTACTGTATTATGTTCAGCTGCTGAGTCATGGCCAATGTGAATTTGTTTATAAATTTTTTAGTATATAACTTGGATATTGTTAATTTAAGTACTTTAAAGCAATGTTTTAAGTATTAGCTTCAACGGGATCTACAACACCAAAAAAGCTTACAGTCTGGAAATCTATGTGTTTTTAAGAAAAGCTTTTCTTAATTTTGAAGTGCATATTTGACTCCTACAGTATATCATCCCTGCTTCTCAGCTAATAGAGGTGATAATACATAGACATTATCGGCCCAAAATAGGTTAGAAATCCCAAGGAACCTTTGGATTTCATCAGATCAGAGCATTAATTTATGACCACAAGAATAGTAGCAACAATGTGCAATCATGCACCCACACAAAATAGCAACACACTGCTGTTATCTAGCAAATTAAGCTTGTGTCGGCATTAAAAGTAAAGTCCATTGACCTGTAAAGAACCTGTAATAAGAAATTAATGTTAATTTATTCCTTCACTTTTATAGACGATCAAAAGCTCTTTGCTATCTCTGCTAGATTACATTTACAGATTACATATTTCATGGACTGACCTACGTAATAAGAGGTCATCATATTCAGAATATCTAAAGGAATACCATTGTGATGTTACAGTACTGTGTACAGTTTGAAGTTACAGTATGTGAAAAAGAACATGAACAATGATATCTTGTGGTGGCATTTTCGACAGAATGGTTGGACGACCTCCTAAAGGTGGAAGGGGGCGGCTCTTCAGTCTACAACAAGAGCTTGCTATTACTGAAATGGTGCGAGAAAATAATGCAATCCAACTTTGTGAGTTGCAACAACGCATCCTCCAGAAACATAACTTCAGAATGAAGCAGCTGTACAGGGTGCCATTTAAGAGAAACAGTGTCAGAATCAAGGATGTGCGCCATGATTATGTGCAGATATGTGTCACTTTACTTTACATACTATATATTGTGATGTGGGAATGAGGGTTTTCATGCGCCGCCGAGGACGTCGAGCTTCCTCTTCCTCCGCCGCCGCCTTCATGCGCCGCCGAGGTCAGCGAGCTGCTTCCTCTTCCTCCGCCGCCTTCATGCGCCGCCGAGGTCAGCGAGCTGCTTCCTCTTCCTCCGCCGCCGCCTTCATGCGCCGCCGAGGTCAGCGAGCTGCTTCCTCTTCCTCCGCCGCCGCCTTCATGCGCCGCCGAGGTCAGCGAGCTGCTTCCTCTTCCTCCGCCGCTGCCTTCATGCGCCGCCGAGGTCAGCGAGCTGCTTCCTCTTCCTCCGCCGCCGCCTTCATGCGCCGCCGAGGATCGCAAGCTTCCTCCGCCGCCGCCTTCATGCGCCGCCGAGGACAGCGAGCCTGCTCTTCCTCTGCCGCCGCCGTCACGCGTCACAGAGGACGGCGAATGTTTTCCACCACCGCCGCCCTGCATCACTGAGGACGGCAAAAGCTTTCCACCACCGCCGCCCTGCATCACAGAGGACGGCAAACATTTCCTGCCACCGCCACCCTGCATCATAGAGGACAGCGAAAGTCTTCTGCCTCCGCCGTCTGGCATCACAGAGGACGGCGAGCTCCCTCTGCCACCGCCGCCCTGCATCATAGAGGACGGCAAAAGCTTTCCACCACCGCCGCCCTGCATCACAGATGACGGTGAACATTTCCTGCCACCGCCGCCCTGCATCATAGAGGACAGCGAAAGTCTTCTGCCTCCGCCGCCCTGCATCTTAGAGGACGGCGAAAGTCTTCTGCCTCCGCCGTCTGGCATCATAGAGGACGGTGAACATTTCCTGCCTCCGCCGCTCGGCATCATAGAGGACGGTGAACATTTCCTGCCTCCATTTGGTTTATTTTACAGAAAAGTGTTTTTTTTTGTTTGTAGTTTTTCATTTATAAAATAAAATCCATTTCTGTGAAACATCCGCCTCTGCGTTTATGCCTCGCACCCAAGTTCGTGACACTTACAGCCCCTTTCTAAATGCAATTGAGGAATTCTTTTCAGCATGGCGGTGGAAAGTATATGATTATGCATGCGTGTGTGTGTCTGTGTGAGTGTGAGAGTGTTAACATTTGTAATGTGTGTGTGATATAGGTGTGTTTGTGTGTGCTCGTCTGTGCGTGCGGGTGTGCATGTGTGTGTAGATGTATGTGTGAGTATTAACATTTGTCATGTGTACATGTGTAGATTAGGCCTCAGATGCTGGAAAATAAGCATCATACTGTCATGTCACCGAACGTGATGTCACGATGTCACTATAAGGCAACGCAGAAAATTATTAACCACTTTTCAGCATGAGTTTAAGGCATCGTTACGGCTGACCCGTTTTAATCCCTCTACAATTTTGCATCCTCAATGTCGTTAGATAACATTGGCCTGGTTTGGTGGCAATCAATTCCCTAGGAGGAGTATATCAAGATATGTGTCACGGTGGTGTAGTGGTTAGCACTGTCGACTTGCACATCCAGGGGCCTGGTTTGATTCCTGGCCAGGCTTGAGTCCCGTCTCTGTGTGTATGGAGTTTGCTTGTTCTCTCCTTGCTTGGTGGGCTTCCTCTGGGTATTCCGGTTTCCTCCCACAGTCCAGAGATATGTAGGTTAGGTTAATTGTCATTCCCAAAATTGCCCATAGTATGTGAATAAGTGTGTGTGTGAGTGAGTGTATGTGTCTGTGCCCTGCGATGAATTGGCACCTTCCTGTCCAGGGTGTACCCTTGTGCCCTAATCCTGCTGGGATAGGCTCCAGGCCTCCTGTGACCCTATATATAGCAGTATAGAAGATAAAAGCGGTAATAGAAGTTGAGTGAGTGAATGAATATATCAAAATCCATCGGGTGCGTTTTTGCGAACGACCAAAAATAATTGACTTCCTGCTCAGTTGAGCCCAGGACATGCAGTGCGAAAGTTGTTCGGCTCAATGACCTCTAGATTTGTACAGGGTTTCGTGTGCATACGTGCAAGTTTGTATGAGCTATGCAGCAAAATCTTGTGTGAAAAAAATAATAAAAATCCTTAGGAAAACAAGAGGCTCCTGCGCACCCTACAGTGCTTGGACCCTAAAAAAAACTTTTAAATTTATGTTACAAAATAGACCAACTAACAGAAATATTTAGTGTGTAATATTTAATGTAAACATACACCTGGCATTATCTAATTAGACAGTTTTAACGGCAGTATTACTGTGCAGGGGGAAAAAAACGCCTTTGGCTTCATAATTGGCATTATAATCCTGTACATGCAACATAGATAAATATTTTGGTTGTATGTGGATATTATTCCACTATAACATTGAATCACTTTCACACAGTAAGTGAGGTTATGTCTCCATACAGCCACGGCAACCTATCTAGTAGCTACTATTGATAGTCAGGGAACAGCTAGCTGTTTGTTGGTTAGCTATAGAAAGAAAATGAAAATGACTTGAATGAAAGTGGGTTTTGACATATACATATATGACATAGCTCATATACAGTACATTAAAAACAGTGTTTTCTAGGATCATAGTTGAACACAAAACAATACACTAGTACAGTACTAGTACTGCAGTTATATAACAGTGTGAAGCATTGAAAATGAAGAGCAAATACAATAGAAGACAAAGAATATGCAGGGCAGTGTATATTTGTCACGTTTTGGTGTGCGAGGCATAAATGCAGGAGGATCCAGGTTTTAAAGGAAACGATTTATTTTATAATAAAAAACATAAACAGGGAAATCAAACAAACAATCCTACTTTAATAAAGAAACCCAAAAACCTAAAGCATACGGACCGGACATTACTCACGGTGAAATCAACAAATGCAAGACAGTTAAACAGAACTAAAACAAACCATTTATAATAAAACTAATGAGCAAGTCGGTTCAGGTGAGCGCCCTCACGTCACCTGACCGAAGTGCATGCCGGGAAATGAAGTGAAACGAAAAGAACTACAAACAAAAATCACAGGGAGCTTTGGCGCCCTCTAGGGGTTATCCCTGACATAACCCCCACTCAAAGGGCGCAACTCCGGGGCGCCACAGGAGGTCCAGGGCACCCCCCCCCCCCAGGGTCCAATGTCCGCCTCTCTCACCCAGAGGCTGGCACCTTTGTCTCGTGGGCCAAGTGGCCTGATGCCCCTGTTAAAGCAGGGCGGCGGAGGCTGAAGACTTTCGCCGTCCTCACTGATGCAGGGCGGCGGTGGTGGAAAGCTTGTGCCTTCCTCTATGATGCCAGGTGGCTTTGGCAGCCGAGGAAGAGGATGCTCGTCGTCCTCAACGGCGCATGACGGCGGCGGCGGAGGAAGAGGATGGAGCTCGCTGACCTCGGCGACGCATGAAGGCGGCGGCGGAGGAAGAGGAAGCTCGAAGTCCTCAGCGGCGCATGAAGGCGGCGGCGGAGAAAGAGGAAGCTCGAAGTCCTCAGCGGCGCATGAAGGCGGCGGCGGAGGAAGAGGAAGCTCGAAGTCCTCAGCGGCCCATGAAGGCGGCGGCGGAGGAAGAGGAAGCTCGAAGTCCTCAGCGGCGCATGAAGGCGGCGGCGGAGGAAGAGGAAGCTCGTCGTCCTCCACGGCGCATGAAGGCGGCGGCGGAGGAAGAGGAAGCTCGCTGTCCTCAACGGCGCATGACGGCGGCGGCGGAGGAAGAGGCGGCTCGTCGTCCTCGGCAGCACTGTGCAGCGACGGAAGCTCGCCGTCCTCGAAGGCACAGTGCAGCGGCGGAAGCTCGCCGTCCTCGAAGGCACAGTGCAGCGACGGAAGCTCGCCGTCCTCGAAGGCACAGTGCAGCGACGGAAGCTCGCCGTCCTCGAAGGCACAGTGCAGCGACGGAAGCTCGCCGTCCTCGAAGGCACAGTGCAGCGACGGAAGCTCGCCGTCCTCGAAGGCACAGTGCAGCGACGGAAGCTCGCCGTCCTCGAAGGCACTGTGCAGCGACGGAAGCTCGCCGTCCTCGAAGGCACTGTGCAGCGACGGAAGCTCGCCGTCCACGAAGGCACAGTGCCTCGTCGGAAGCTCGCCCTCCTCTTCGCCGCAGTGCAGCGGCGGCAGCTCGCTGTCCTCGGCGGCGCGGTGCAGCTGTGCTACCTGCCCTTGGAGCTTGGCCACCTGCTCCCGCAGGTCACGAATGCGCTCTTCGTTTATTTTAGCGCACCGCCGAAAGCTGCTCCAATCAAGCTGGGAGGTTGCTCCCTGCTGCACGTCCCGCTCACACTCCGCTCTTTTGCCGCTATGCCGTTTGGTTCTCCGGCTACCTTCCGCGCCGGCTCCCCACAACGCATAAATCGTTGCCTCCCCCAAAATGATCTCCCGGGGAAAGGGCTCCTCTGCTATGCCTCTTGTTAGGTCTTGCATTCTGTCACGTTTTGGTGTGCGAGGCATAAATGCAGGAGGATCCAGGTTTTAAAGGAAACGATTTATTTTATAATAAAAAACATAAACACGGAAATCAAACAAACAAACCTACTTTAATAAAGAAACCCAAAAACCTAAAGCATACGGACCGGACATTACTCACGGTGAAATCAACAAATGCAAGACAGTTAAACAGAACTAAAACAAACCATTTATAATAAAACTAATGAGCAAGTCGGTTCAGGTGAGCGCCCTCACGTCACCTGACCGAAGTGCATGCCGGGAAATGAAGTGAAACGAAAAGAACTACAAACAAAAATCACAGGGCGCTTTGGCGCCCTCTAGGGGTTATCCCTGACAATATTAACTAAACAGGGCAACAGCATTTTTTTTATTATAAGATTATGAGAATAAACTAGTCTAAACAATTGTCTAAACTATTGACCATCAAAAAGAGAAAGATGAATGAAAGATATTAGTAAAAAGAGTCTTATAATTTTAAAAAGTGTCCCACACCAGCTTTATAATGTGCAGTCATGGTTCTATGATAGATGATTTTGAAGGGGTTGGTGGGTGATAAGAGGCAGCAAAGTATTTGAACAACCTCTGGGAAGAAAATGTTATCTGGTAGTGGTTGCACAGTACCTTCTGCCTGATGCAAGAAGAATGGAGTCCATGAAAGGGGTGGAAGGGGCAGACAGATAAAATATTAATCATTAAAGCGATGCAACTCTTTTTTTTTTTTTTTTTTTTTTTTTAGGAATTATTAGGAATGCCATTCTAAATTTGTGTTTACAGAGACTCTTTTCTGCTCTGCTGTAAAGAGTGGTTATTATGTTACTGTAGATTTCCTGTCAGCTTGAAACAGTATGGCCATTCATCTCTGACCTCACTCATTAACAGCCTGTTTCCACTCAGAGAAGTATTGCTCACTGAGAGTTCTTTTCTTTTCAGTCCATTTTTCTGCAAACTCTAGAGACTGTTAGAATCACAGGAGTTTAAGAGCCTGAAATACATAGGCCACCCTGTCTGGCAACAACCACCATCCCCCTGGCCTTAAACATCTTCTGACCTGTGCTTACATGTTTTTTGTGTTTTGAACTGCTGGTGCATGTTAATTAACTAATTAGATTAGATTTGCATGAATGAGCAGGTAAGGGCTTCTTATAAATTGTGTTTGTGTGCATGTTACACTATGTGTGTAATAATCTAATTATTTAATTGATTAAAATAATTATATCATTATATACATAGACTTGCACATATTTTTAATAATGTATTAGTTTTAAAAATAAATATGTTCAATAATTATTTATAAAATGCCAGTGGTTATGTTTTTCCAATACATTACTGTATCAGTGTGATATTCTTGTGGGCAAACTCAAAATTAGGCCAGATTGAATTGAAAGACCTTCCACTCACACTCAGTGGTCAGCTTGCCACGTTCCATTACCAGATAGGTCACTTTTTGTACAACTTCATGACTGTAGCCCATCTGTTGCTCTGTGCAATGCTCAACATCCTGTGGTATTCTTTTTCAATTAATGAAGAGGACAGAGCACGGAGGATACACTGTGCATAGCAAAAGATGAACACAACAGTTTCTTAAAATGGTCGGTGACAACAATGATCTCTTGCAGAATGGCTTGCAGGGCACCTGTGAAAATAAGTAAGTTGTGTATTTCACCCCATTACATTAAACTAATGAATCTACAAGATGATTTCAGTCCATAAATAACAAAACACTTATCAGTTGAACTTGCATTTCATTAAAAGTATGAATCATGCTAATGGATAGCATTGTTATGAAATCATATAAAATACAATATTTTGCTTATAAGATTCCATTCACTTTTTCATGAGGCCAAGTTCCTCAGCATTGCATTCATGTGCCATTCAATATGTCGCCCTAGGACTGAAGTCTGGAGCCCTTGATCCTTAAAATAAAACTTCCCTTTGTCCCTTTTCTCTTCTTCAGATTAAAGCTGTGATCTATAAGTGTCTTTGTCAGTTTCAAGAGCATTATTTTCTTCCTGCACCTTAGCTGACATTTCTTCATGGATAACATATAACCTTACACAAAAGGGCACCCACAGGGAGACAGACCTGTTTTTGAAAGCCTGTCAGAAAGTTTTGTTGGACCAAGGCCAGCTGCTGAAGCAGGGAATACTGAAATACTTCACATCAAAGTTAGTTGGAAATGTTGTATCCCTGCAGGACTTGACCGGTTGATTAGGAGATTACAACAGTGTGTGCATTTCTTTATTATTATTCAAAATGAAAGTAATTAGGAAGAAGTATAATATTCACAGGTGCAATGTAACACTGTGAAAAATGTTACCTTGGTGATTCAGGACTTTGGGTCCAATTCTGGGTAGTGATTACAGGAGTTTTGCATGTTCCCCCGAATGTTCCAACAGAACTTCTCTGGTTTTCTTTCAACACACACGGCAGTATGTGACACACACACACACAAAATAAATGAAAAAAAAATTTTTTTTTAGGAGTTATTATATCTTATCTCAACATTATATAATTCTTAAAATATATTGTTAATAAACATGAATTAATGTGGAAAAGTTGTTATGGGGGTTCAGCATGTAAACATGAGGGGCATTCAAGTCTTAGTCTCAACTCTTAGTTTTGATTATTCAGAAAACAGTAATGAGATTAACAACTAGCTTTATTCCTCTATATAGTCCACTGTTACACCATCATGATACAAAGTTTCCTCAGAACTTATACAGTTAATGTTCATCAGTTTTACACCATCATAAATGAGAATTTTCATCACAAGTCCCAGTTTGACTTGAAAGTGCCTTCTCTTCCATGCTCTCAGTGTAAACTACATACTCAATATAATCTTTCCTGCAATACAATTTTTCCCAAAATGATTCCTCATTCAGTATACTTCTAGTTCAAAGTATCACTTAATATAATCTTACTGCTCTATAGTTTGGCACAAAGCTATGTCCACACACAATTAAAGCATTCAGAGTCCTTTTAAACAGGTGCGGCCAGGTGTCAAGCATTTACACTGATTGTCTGCTCTTGCCCAGGTGGATGTACCAATGCCAGAGAAGGCATGCGCGGCATAACAAACGTAGGGCTGTGTTCCACTTCTCTGTGTACTTAAACAGTTTTCCAGGCACCCTGCTCCCTGTTCAGCTTATGTCAGTTAAGGAAACTTGTCCATTAATTATCTAGGTTGTGATCTTATTTTTCTCTACTCTGAGTCATTAGGACATCACGTTGTACATTTTAAGGGGGATCTAACATTCTTTTTCTCCACTCAGAATATTGTGTATTGTGTAACATCATCAATGCAGACATCTATTCCTTTGTGAGTTACCCTGGAAACGTAAACATCATGGATACCTGTTCCTGTTACTGTGAAAATTCCACACTCCTGTAATAAAATAAAGAATATATAATAATATATAACATGCGAATAAATTTGATTTGATTGATCAAATGGGGTCAGGGGTAGCTTAGTGGTTAAGGCATTGGACTACAGTTCGGAAGATCCCAGGTTCAAGTCCCACTACCACCAAGTTGTCCCTGTTGGGCCCTTGAGCAAGGCCCTTTACCCCAACTGCTCAGATGTATAATGAGATAAAAATGTAAGTCACTCTGGATAAGAGCGTCTGCCAAATGCTTAGATGTAGATTGATTTATTCTTAAATATGCTAAAATTTGGCAGATTATTTGCACATTAATAGGCCATGTAATGGTTTATTGATTAGATTATATGTTGATTACTTTAAAATAATGTAAATAACGCATACTATGCATATGTGGCAAACCCAATTGTTATGTTGGCTAATATTAATATTGTGTTTTTCTTGATAATGATAAATAGCGCACAAAATTTATTCCAGATCTCATGCGAACTGCATGTTGATTGATTGATTGATTGATTGATTGATTGGTTTTGTTATTGTTGTTTTTTTACTCCCATATCCAGGAATATACATATCTTTTAAAGGCACTTAAACAGTGTTAATGATCCCTCTTTTTATTTATTGAATCTCTTTGTACTTAGCAGTGCACATGACAAAGATGGCCATTCACAGCATGAGGCAAACCCTCAAAGTAAATGACTGAAGTTAGGTCACATGTCATGCTGTCAGTATTTTCATTGTTATTCTTTTTTTAAAAGGGTTTGCATAAGATTACCATTCCTTCTGAAAAAGTTGCATCTAAAGCTGACTTGATGCATCTCATTTAAAATTATCTAGAACACACAACTATTTGGATAAGAGGATGGTGCTAATAAAGCCCTTCTACACTCAGGCAAGAATTACAGTGCACTGAGCGACACTGATTTTAATGGGCAATCTATTTGCAGTTTTGCTGAATGATTTATATATAAGTCAGATATATGTGTAAGTCAGAAAATGACATGTTTAATAAAGAATATTAATTTCTCCGATTTTCTGTATAAACAATGTTTAAATTCTACTAAATTATAATTTAGCATTAAATAATGTTAAAATATTTGTGATTCATTATTATTTGGGGTTGCTTCAGTTGGTCAGGTCTAGGCTCAGCAACATTATTTGGCAATAAAATGAAGTCGGCTGACAACCTGAATAGACTGAATGACCAGGTTATCCCATCAATGGAGTTTTTTCTTCCCTGATGGCACAGGGATATTCCAAGACTCAAATTGTGAAATGGTGTTTCTGGAAGCCTAAATTATTTTCACACAAGATCTGGTCAACACATTGTGTCCTGTATCATGCTTTTATGTTCTCTTCCATAGTCATTGTAATTCCCCTTCACATTTCCTATAATGCTGTGCTTTAATGCCTAAATCTCCAGAACAACTATTCTGCTCAGTCACCAACCCTCCCTGCGCTCGAGTACTGTTTACTATAACATTGTGACTATGTGTGCATGCATAAAGCTTTTTATGTGTGTGTCCTGTTGTAGCATAGTGACTGTTCTTTAGTAACACTTCCCTTCATTGCAACAACAAGAGAAAGAAAAAAATAATAAAATAGGCTGTAGTAGTGCGGGAGATTAATCTGTTTAGAGTAGTGACTGTGTGTGTGTGTGTGTGTGTGTGTGTGTGTGTGTGTGTGTGTGTGTGTGTGTGTGTGTGTGTGTGTGTGTGTGTGTGCTGTATGTGTGAAAGTTGTCCTGGTCCTTCTATTGTCTAACACCAGTCATCATTCTTTTGAATTTTTCTTTATATTTTGTATTAATTATTTTTATATGAATATGTTTGGGTTATGGCATGAATCATCAGAGTTTCCATTATTTCTTAAAGGGAAATTCGCTTTGATTTTTTTTTTGATATACAGGCATTCTTCCTGAACGAAGTGGAACCTTGGATTACGAGCATAATTCCTTCCGGAAGTGGGCTTGTATTCCAAAACACTCTTAAACCAAATCATCATTTCCCATAAGAAATAATGAAAACTCAAATTATTCGTTCCACAGCCCCCAAAAATAAATACATAAAAATAATTAATACAATCTATAAAATGAAAATAAAACAAATTAATCAGCACTTTACCTTTAAAAAAAGTACAAATAAATCCTGACAGATAAGTGTGCGCGCACGCGCCATGTGTGTGTGTGGAATTAGCCCCTTCCCTCGCCTCGTTTTACACAGTAACATTCCTCCTCCCTCTCCCCACCTCGCTTTTTCACAACAGTTTCACAACAAACACACGCACGCATGCACACACACACACACACAACGGAAACACCGTTTTAACAGGAAAAAAAAAATCTCTCTGAGACTGACATGAGCGTATATTAACAGACACACTTTTTAAGTTTTACAAAAAGCGCATAAACACAGCGGAAACACCGGTTTAACGGAAAAAAAGCAAGACTGGCACGAGCGCATACTAAAGGAATCACTTAAGTTTCACAACAAACGGACACACACACAAACACGGAAACACCGTTTTAACAGGGAAAAAAATGAAATCTCTCTGACCAGGCGTGGGCGCATACTAAGGGAATCACTGCTGTAAAGTAAAAAAAAAAACAAATGAACCAGCACTTTACCTTTGAAAAGAATCGCGACAGAGCAGAGTTTCTGTGTTTGCGAAGCCGTGGGGGGAGGGTGGGAGGGGGAAGGGGGAGGGGAGGAAGTGAGAGAGTGACGCTCGGTGTCAAAATAAAAGTCGCATGTGTGAAGCATGATACTCGGCGCTCGTAAACTAATACTTGCTCGGTTTCCGAATAAAAAATTATTTAAAATCTTTGCTCGGTTTGCGGAACACTCGTAAACCACGTTACTCGCAATCCGAGGTTCCACTGTAGAGTACTGTGCAAAGGACTTGAGCCACCCCTAACTTCTTCATGATTTGCTCCCAAAAAGCCAGACTTAATTTTATTTTTAATGTAAAGTTAAGGAACATTTCTACATTTTTGGCAGTCATTGCTTTCATCTTTCTTTCATCAGTTTTTGGCTCTGATTTTAAGTTCAGTCCTGTACCTGACCAGTTTCAGAGGAATTATTTTGTTAGTTAGACTAGTGAACAAAGTGGCCTAGGAATCATTCAAGCATAAAAAAATTTAACTTAAGGAGTGAACCAGTGAGAAATAGGTGCAAATGATGACAGATGATCAGGCAGGTGATGAGTAGTATATGGGTGATAGTGGATGTTAAGTGTTTGGAACAGATGAGAGGGAAAATGACATTGCCACTAAGGTTGTTATAATATACCAGTTTATTTATTTATTAAATTGTATCTTTAGTCACTTTGTAGCCTGTTATGTTAAAACATTTGTTAATCTACATAAATTTATTCAATATAAAGAAATGAGGGGTGAGACTTTTGCACAGCACTGTATGTGGACCCCTGACCATCACACCAATATGTGGGTCTTCGCCAAACAGTTTCCACAAAGTTGAATGCACATTATTGTGCACAGAATACTGAGAGTTTCCACTTCTCCTTGAACAGCAAGGTGTTATGCATTAATAATCAAAGGGGATAATTAATGAATTATATATTTTTTTAATAATTAACTAAATATTAGTTATCATATACAGTGCCCTACTGCTGATGGAGATCTTTTGATTATAGTATTAAAACAGTTTGAACAAGAATCTGAATTGGCATGTTTAGGAAGCATTTTATTATTCTGAATGAAGGGAAACTTAGCTATGACACGCTGATCTGTCGATATGAAACTTCAGCCCCTTTCAGACTTTTGCCTTTAAAGTGACATCATCCTTTAATGCTCTTCAAAGGCTTGTATGGGGCCTGAGGGAATAAGATGGCATGTGTGATGGCTCATAGTTCACTTTTCTCAGTATAATTTTTCTCACATAAATTTATTTATTCACTTTGGAGAAGCACTTTTTTTACTGGATCAAGTAAGGAGACTAGGCAGAGACGTGCTCCTCTCAAACCCTTCCCCTCTGTCTGGTTGTCAACCTTGATGTAGGAAAAAGGTAAAATAAAAATGCATTAATATAATAATAATAATAATAATAATAATAATAATAATAATAATAATAATAATTTTATTAATATTATTATTAAGGGTCAAGGTCGTGACCGCACATTCCCACATGCCAACAGCCCTTCTTTCCTCCACTCGAGGGAACACATAGATTGATCCATGACCACCTTCTCCATCACTTCATGCAAACATAATGTCAAACTGTGACTCAGAGGGCTTGTCAGGACGGTAAGTCCAGAGATGGAGTTCTGTGGTCGCTTGACTGATGGTGAGACCACAGCATTCTAGAATCTCTCTTTTTAACAGCTCATAGATTTTTTCATCTGCTATACCATGAAAGATGTACAGTAAGCTATCAGAGCATCTTGTGCATACTATGCATATGTGGCAAACCTTACTAGTGTTCTGGCGGTCTATTTGTAGCCAGGCAATTGCAGCAGGACAGTGAGCTGGAATTCACTGAAGATGACTACACAACCCCACCCCCTGTCTGTGTGCTGTGGTGTTGGCCATGGTGTTAAATGTGCACTGTACTTTCGCTGTCCCACTTGAGCGAGGAGTGTGGACACTCTGGCAGTAGGCCTGCTGTCACAGTAGTTAATGTTGACACAGTATATGAAGGAAAAATGACCCCTGATGTGAGGCATGCGAGTGGCAGCATGTTGTGGGTGTGATTTTCCAGCCAAGGGACTGGTGTCTGAGCAAGCAGGTCCACAAACCTGACCCGGAGCCTAGATACTGTATAGAGTAGACAAGCTAAGTGGCTCAACACATGTAATGTATGGTAACAATCGATTGTTAAACAGCAACAGAGCTTCTGCTACAGCAATGACCACTAGCATAAAATCATTGTGGCCAGCTATCACTTGATAGGGGGCATCGATGGATAGATGGATGGAAATCACAGTCATACCATATAACCCTTTTTAACACAATGGCTGATTAATGGTAATTAAAAAGTGCTGAATTGACATGGCTGTGTGTTTTATATAAATTTGTATATTATTCCAAAACATTTAAGCTACTGCCAAACATATGCTTCATTTTTCATTTTTTTACATTACATAAAAAATAAGCCATATATATCAATGACAGCTTTAGCAGCTAGAGCTGGCTGGTGCACTCTGCTGTAGGTGAAATCAATTTCTTCTACCTTCAGTCACACACATACACTGACTGTATAGCTAAGCTGAAGTCTCTTATTTCACTCTACTCTTCTCACTCTTTTCACTTCTCACAAAAGCATTAACTATTAACAGTAAATATTTTTGTCAAGCACTTAGGTCCAAATGTAACACTGAACTATAACCATAACCATGCACGTGAAAATCTTAAAACTTTTGTTTGAAATTATAGTGATTAAATGACTAACTGAGTAACAATAATAAAGGTTTCAGTTAAGTTATTAACTAAGTTATCAAGAAATGTGAATTTACTAAGTGGTACTTTTGTTTGGAATTGTTTTTTAGTATATTTTTCTTCCTATAGTATTTACACCATCTTTATAGAAACCAATAATATACTATACTGCCAAAAGTATAGTGACACCAGGCCATGATGCCAGCATGTGCCTTTTTTATCATATGCCACAAAGCATACGATTGACTACAATGTTTCAATATGGTACCACATAAGGGATTTCCCTTCACTGAAGCTAAGGGAACTCTACAAAGACATGGTGGGAATGGAAGAAATAAAGTGACCTACACGTGGATGTGAGACGTATCTTTGGCTATATAGTGTACCAGATGAATTAAGTTCACATTACTGTAATACAATATTTACAGTATATATATTATGTATATAAGGTAGCATGGTGGTGGTTAGCACTGTCGTCTTGCACTTGCATCCAGGATCTGGGATCAGTTCCCGTCTCAGTGTGCATAGAGTTTGTAAGAGTGCTCATTGTGATTATTTCGCATAGGCTATAATTTGAAAATAAGTTTAAAAATCATATAGGATGATTTTAGATTGGATCTATTGCTATAACTGGCTTTGGTTTCATAACCATTAAATTGCACCCAGCAGCTTTACATCTCTAGACACTTAAAGGTGAGCAGAGTAGCACTGTCTGACACTGTCCTAGTATCAATCCATCTGATACTGTAACACTAGAGAAAAAAATCTTTGTAACAGTGCAAGATAATTTTTTAGCAAATTACTGCATATTCACCTTAACTCACTGCTACCCACTAGGCTCCAAGAACCTGAAATGATTATAGTGGTAAAGCAACCTGCTTGTTATTCACATTTGAGCGGTTGTGCATTTTTGTATAGTCCTCTCTAAGGCTGAGAATTTTTATAGGATTATTGCCAGTGCCAATTACCACACACACATACACACAGTCTCATTCACAAGTAGGGATGCCATTTAAAAGCCTCCTGAGGAACATCAGTGCTCGACAATATGACCATCTACAGTATTTCCACATCCTGCCTGATTTGAGAAAGCCTACGTAGGCCCCCTGGTGGTGCTCATCGCCACAAAGCGGTGCTGAATCCATCTGCTATATTTTTCCCACTCACTTGAATCACAGCAAAATGATAATGACTAGATGTTGTGAAAGAAAACACAGAGGTGACATAATTCATCTTGTGCAGAAAACTAAAAGGTGGCTGAGCTCACAGTATATCTTTTTTCGGCAAAGTCATCCAACTACTTAGAGATATGAAATATTATCTTTATATACTGGAATTTTCAGTAATGTTTCCATTTATTAGACATACAGTGTTGCTCAGTATGTTCTGTGATATAAAATGTGTGTAACATTTTTTGTTGTTGTTGTTGTTTCAGAAGCATGTGGGTGCATACATATTAAGTTTTAGAAAGAGAGAAAGACAAAATAAATATTTACAAATATGGGTAGCAGTAAATTAAGGTTGTGATTCATCGTTTAGGAAATTCAAGCAGCATCTTGGTTCAAACAAGAACATTTTTTTTTACAGAAATTGGAAGGTCTCATAATGCTGCAGTAATTGAGGAACAGCAGCAGCACTGCATGCAATCATGTGCAACATCGTCTTCAGGGACCCCTTGTTCACAATATCTGTTCCATTTAAATATTTTTTATACAGGCTTTTTGGGCTAATAGCACCCACATTCTCACTATGTGTTAGCACTATGTGTTAACACTATGTGTTAACAGTGTCCAGTTCCTGTTATAAGTATTCCCCCCATATTTAAATGACAAACCGTGAAACTCATAGATAGACATGTGAAACTTCAAATCACGTCTGTGTGCGTGGAGTTTGCATGTTCTTCCTGTACTTGGTGATCTTCCTCCGTTTTCCGTTTTTCTCCTACAGACAAAGACATGAGGTGCATGGAATTTCTTCATTTAATTGACTTTTGCATGTTACACTTCACATCCTGTTCTTACTCTCTCTGTACCTGTTTCACACACACACACACACACACACACACACACACACACATATTCTCATGCAGATTTTACTGGCGATGAGCTAAGATCTGAAAAATGTGTTAATTGCATTACAGGCAGTACTGAGCCCATGAACACATAATCAGGTCTGAACCATCATTATTTTTTGTTTAAGAAGTGTGATATACATTTTGGTTTTGTGACTAAAAACATATTTCAAAAGCCCTTATGTAATATTAATATTTGATAAAAGTAATTTCAGGAATAGCATACTCTATGGTGATATTTATATTGCTCAGGACTTTCCCAACACCTTTACTAATAAAAAGACAAGTTTGTTGGATCAATTTTTAATAGTTAATTGATCCATTAAATTATATTATAGTATAATTGTGAAATTATTATAGTAAAATGATTATTGGGGAAAAACATGAGTGGTGGCAGGTAAGCAAATAAATTTCAACCCTTGAAAAATCCAACAGAATTTTAGCAAGAGCTACTAAACTGGCTCTCATTGGTGTTAAGAATAAGAAATGATTAAACTGCTAACCACACTTCTTAACAATCTCCCCACTGAGGGCCTCCGAGTGGCGCAGTTAAAGCGCTCGCCCTATCATCCAGAGATCGCCAGTTCGAATCCCGGGTGGTGCTGTAACCTCTCGCAGCCGGAGGTCTAGAGAGAGCTGATTGGCCGAGCTCTCTCAGAGGGGAGGGATGAGAGGTACATAGTGCTCCCACATTAATCACGGCTCTACAGCCAGTCAGGGGCGTCTGTGAGCTCGCGCAACGGAGGGAGTGGATAGCGCTGTCCTCCGAGTGTGTTACGCCGCCCCCAACGGTGCGCGAGCGAGCAGTTCGAAAAGATGCGGTCGGCTGGCGTCACGTGGTTCGGAGGAAACACGTGATAGTCTTCGGCCCTCCCGGCTGAGTGGTAGTAGTAGCCTTAATGTGGGAGCCCCCTAGTGACTGGGAGGAATTGGACACGACTAAATTAGGGAGAAAATCGGGGAAAAATCCAAAAAAAAAAAAAACAATCTCCCCACTCAAGCTAAGCTTAATGATTTGTAACCATAAACTATATTGGCCCATGTCATTTCTAAAAAAAAAAAAATCAGCAAATTTAAAGAGATTTCATCTAACACAGTAGGTCAAACATCTATTTTAAAATGTGCAATGTATTGTTAATATGCAGGAATTTATTGGTTTTCCATGGCCATAAGCTTACATATGTGAAATGTTACTCACAGTATTGACAAAGCACTTGAGATTTGTGTCTGCTTGCTGTTTATTGCTCTCTGAACTCAATATTATGATCTCTATATCCATTTCTACTGTCTAACCACAATAACCCATTTAATTACGAAAAATGCCATAGCTTCTAGTAATTCATAGTTGGGTGATTCTTATTTGTATATTGATTTATGTTTACATTAATGGACACCTAATGAAACATTATCTTTGGAAATTATGGGTATATTCCCATTAAAGCAACAGTTTTGCTGACCAGAGTATAAGGTATTTATTTATTTGAATGTCATAGTGAATCTTATTAGTTAGTTTTAATAAATGACAAAGGTTTAGAAGAAAAATTACATCAATGTACTACTAACAATTTCACGTATACCAGCTGAACATTTACTAGAGCCATATCCTGACAACTCTGTTGTATTAGAAACCTTCCAGGCAATTAATCCAATTAAACTAAAACAAAATGTTAAACACATTGCTGATAGCAACAGTTTGTTTTG
This sequence comes from Clarias fuscus, assembly GCA_030347435.1. Lineage (NCBI taxonomy): Eukaryota > Metazoa > Chordata > Actinopteri > Siluriformes > Clariidae > Clarias > Clarias fuscus. The sequence goes on along the minus strand of CM059204.1, from coordinate 17,373,720 downwards.
ACTTAACTAATATGGCTGCCAGGCTTTACCCTTGGTATAAGACGCGCATAACTAAAATAATGTGATGTCATCTCTTGCTTTTATAACGGAGCTCTATAGTACTGTAGCTCAGTGACTAACATTTAGTTTAGTAGAATACTAATGTCGTAGTATGTAGTTATCTGTTTAGTTGTTTGTTTTGCAGCTAAGTATGTAGCTGTCTAGTAGCTTTCAGCCAGACGTTCAAAAATATGCATGATTTAGATTGTTAATCCTGATTCTAAATTGGTAGCCGGTAGGTATATCTAAATATTAAAAGATATATCAGAGTAAATATACTAAAGGTCAGGTTCCTTTGACATTTGGGCATTTACAGTAACTATGTGTCATGATTATTGCATTGACCTTCTGGACATAGAGGTATTACTGTGCAAAATGTCATTTGTCACATACTGTATATAATTCACTGTGTGTATGAGTGAGAACCCTTTTTTTGATATGTGTGTGTCCTGAAACTCAAATAACTGTATAAATCTTATAATTTTAAATTTCATTTTAGATATTGGCAATAAAACAATGAAACAAAAAGCTTTATGAAAATATGTTCAGACTGTGGGTAATATAAAGAAATTCATCATCTATTACTGAAGATATGTGTTTTTTCATATGAATCAATGTGTCTCTGTGTTTCTCTGAAACTCTGAAATTACTTGCTGCAGGACAATATTGATATTGCAAAATTAATGTGAACTGATGTAGTACTACATAAAGTCTCATTAAAAGTTAGTAGCAATGTATTTTTATTCATTAGATTGTGATATGACAAAATGGAATAGTGAACATGCCATCAGCTTTGATAAGCCTCTGGCTTTTTTTTTTTTGTTCTGATAATTAAACTTCCAATGTGATGTGAGCATTTTAAATGCACCAACAAAGCAAAAGACAAATTCAAAATGTCACTGTTGCTAGATGAAAGTGGAAAAAAAGAGACAACCCACCCACTAAAATGTGATTGTGATTGACAGCACTGAACAAACTCTTGGACGAGTCATGCATTGTTACCTTAGTCATAAGTTACTTTACAAAGAAAGACACATGAAAACCATGGTATAATGTCTCTCTAATGTTCTCAGTATATTTGAGACTATCTTGAAACAAATTTCTTCATAGCCATACACACATATGAATTTAGAAGCAGGAAGTGTAAGTGTACTGAATATATTACTGCTAGTTGACTTCTCATTTTAAATATGGATTTTTTTTTCTCTTGCATATTTAAAAAAAATAAAACCACCATTATATTGAAACAGCATGATACATTTTTAAATATGTTGTGCCCATGACAATTTCTTTTAAATAAATGTAAAGCAATAGTAAAAATATTAATTGCAAGTGTTTGCAGCACAAAAATGCAATTAGATTTAAAATTTATATTGTTGCCATGTTTACGTATTATGAGATTTGATCACACTTTTACACCTAAATTTCACTAAAGAAGGGAATAGAATAATCATGTTTTCTTCTGTAAATGACCATGTCTTGCTTGCAGTATAACAGCAGGAACACAACCATTATCTATTGTCTGCCATGACAACCAATATCTATTGTCTGCCCCCCCCCCCCCCCCCCCCCCTTTAGATCCTGCTCTACCATTAATATTCCTCTATATACACAGTACCTTACTGGGAATTACTGCAGATTTACCTGCACAGAAAAGTGCACAAAACTGCTCCTTGCAGAATGATTACAATGACACATACTGACATTTTTTTTATTTAGTTGCAATTTTAATCATAGTTTGGATCCATCTGAGGAGTAACAGCACGCTGTGGGAATGTATACACACATGATTACTGTGGCTTTATGCCCCTCCTGTGATGGACGTAGGAAAATATATATATATTTGCTTTTTTATCATATAACCAAATGATGCAGGGAAGATAAAATAATGTAATATAGAATAAAAATTGGATGCTGATTTTTGTGGTTCAGATTGTCACATATTTTAACCCCCTCCATGATTCAAGTTTCTATGGCAATGTGGGTGCTTTTATATGTGGTTAATTCCAATGTTGTGTTCAGTGATTTTGTAAATGCATTGCTTGTGATGGAGACAATGTTGAGTATAAATTACTCAAGAATTATACAACCCATGTCAGTTGAGTCAAAAGTGCCCAAATTTTGCATCACTTTCAATACACCCCTTATATTTTAGATTATATAATTGGGCACAGAAAGAGAGAATAATTTTAGGCATACACATTCTAACAGGTACACCAGCTTAATACTGATATCAAGATTGTTCTATAAGAAAATTACATTATACCACATTATGATCAGTTATACAGTACTCATGGCACACTAACATTACAGTAATTGCATCATTATTATATTTCCTTTATTTCATAATTTGTCAAATGAACCATACTAATTATAAGCAGCAGTGGGACTTTGCAATGTCCCTGTTATTTTTAACAGAAAAAACATAGTATAGTTTAGATAATTCATCCTTTTTTAAACTATTTGAATCAATGGAAATGTCCATGACATACATTCCTACAAAAAGTTATGCTAAGGGCCAGTGTTGGGGGTTACAAAGTAACGTGTTAGAGTACTCGGATTACGTTTTTGATGTAACGAGTAATCTAATGCGTTAGGTCTGCCACTCAAGTACTCAATTACTTTTTAAATGTAAAAATTACATTAAATGTAATCCGTGAGCCAGATGATAATTAATCAATGTAATTTATATAAAGTGAATTAACTTTAAGTGTCAACATAGGAACGTACAATACTGTGTGCAGGGGAGCTAGGGGTTTAAATACTGATTTTATATTTATGACCTGCATTATTAGGCCATTACAGAAATAAATCAATAAATCAATAAATTGTAAAAATGTATATTGCTAACAGAAATGAATAACTACGTCACTAGATAAAGCAAGATAATTAAGGAAACAAAATTTATGCTGGCTGTCACAGATGGCCTGCACAATCAGAAGCAAGTGTGTGACAGTCCATATCTTCAGAAAACCTGTCACACTCATATACTGTAAGTGTATACATTTTAAGACCACTGATGAAATGTATTGTAAAGGCAAAGGGATGTCATGGTAAATATTGACTTTGCCTAATGTTGCATACTTATCTTTATAGTATAATTCTTTTTCAAAAACTATATATTTTTTATTTGTTTATGCAGTTTTTGCATTTAAACATTCTAGCCAAGATATATTGGCTAAGATTTGGCTAATTAAGCTATTAAATAGGTACCAGTCTTACAAATACCAGTGTAAAATTGTACAAACTGTTTAACTAGAGAATGATAGTTTTTGTATCCAATGTTCTCCTAATTTGGTCATTGCCACATCCAACTGAGTAGATACTTCATTGCATAAAAGCTATCATATTTCCTCTGAGACACATGCGACTCATCGGCTACATTTCAAATTGCTGCTTATGCAATATTACACTAGGAGGACAGCGCTAACTGCTCTGCTTCATATGCATAAGCTCACAGACACCTACTGTATAATAGGCTAGTATCATTCTAATTGGTTATAATTTTGGCTTCAGATTATAAATATTGGGAATTTAATCACATGGTTCTCTCTGTATCTATAATTGTTCAAAATTACAAAAAGTGCTCAAATTATTGATCTGTTTTCCTGTTAACAAACTTGGGATAGGTCATGATCTGGACAACAGATTCCACTGTATTGTAGTAGTAGGCTATATAATTATAATATATTATGCCTACTTTAACTAACATATCCAAATATGTTTTTCATGGTTCATGGTTTTCAATACTTCTTTTTGCAACACTGTTCTATTGTAGTCCCATACTCCGGCCTAGTTTTATATGACCAGTGGTCTTGAAACAGAAATAAATAGATACAAATTACCCTGAGAACTGTCTACAAAATAAATAGCATAGTATCGCAATGTTGATATTACCATGAACTGTATAAAATATATTCATCCAGTCATTAAGAACATGAACACACCAGTGGATGTACTATTTGTGGCCAACTTACAAAAATCCATTTTGTAGTTTGTAGTTTGTAATATACCTCAACTTTTGTTCCAGCTGTTCTTTTTTGGCCTCCACATCCATGTTTTACTGATTTCTGTATGTTTCATTGATTACCACCTTAAGCTATGGAATCTGTGTGATGAAATTTGCTTTGATGTGAGATAAAGCCTGCTGGCCATCATAAAACATAGAACAAAACTGCTTTATGGTAAGGCTGTATGGAATTTTTTCAATGTTCAGCTTTGATTTTACCCTCTTCTGTGCTGTGGAGCACTCATGCAAGGCAAGAGAGCCATCCGACCTTGGGCTGCCTTGGTGATTGATCTATCTTACTGTCACAACATTAACTTTATAAATGTCTAATCTGAACCAATTTAGTAGCTAGCCTCAAGCAGCATGTTTTAAAGCAGTATGCAACAACAGTATGTAATTGAGAAAAAAAAACAACAACAATAACAACAAAAAAAACAAAAAACTGAAGTCATCTGCAGTGTTGCTATGTTATCATAGATGGTTAGCATGGCTGATCATATTTTACCACTATCCAGTTTTTCATAATAACATTACTATAAACCTCTTAAAATAAATGTGCATGATTTTATTTATTGCACTACTGAAACATTGTGATTAGTTGATTACAGAATGCATTAATGAGCAGCTAGACAGGGGTATCTTATAAAATGGCTGGTGAGTGTATATAATTGCTTTTACACAAATAAGGTACCTGAAAGTATAAAAGGGTTTCAGTCACTATAGTGCCACTATATAATTTTTTTAAAGAAAAGCAAACAGCAAAGAGGGGCAGAATTCTTGTAACTTTATGCCTCTGTGCATGCATATCGCACAAATGTCTTCTTAACTAACAGAATTTCACAGCCGTGCGAGCAATAGCTGCTAAAACAGTTAAAGCAAGGAATCTGGCTTTTTTTCTTCTTCTGAACCTCAAAAATACAGCCAACAAACTGCTTGACATAGCAAAATCCCAATAAGCGGCTATATCTATAGACAATACACGTACATACCTTTTAAAATCAGATAAAAATCACTTGTAATTGAACTATGTCGCTTGTATAGTGAATGTAACCAGAGAAGGCATAGATGTCATGCTTACATTTATTACAGTAGCACTCAGATTTGGCCATGGTGAGTCGCAGACAAGCTGAAAACAACTGGTTATAGGTTTGTGGTACTTAAAGCCAATATACTGTATATTTTATTATTAAAATTTTTTTAAGTCAGCTCATTAACTGGAAGTTGACCTTGTCCTCTCTAGCTAAATGTTATTTGCTTCAGGCTTCAAAGGAAAACGTTCCTCAATGAGACTCGGTAACACGCCTAGTCAACACTCTACATTACTCAAATGGCGCAGAGCAAATCTGTCAAGGTTCTTTAATGATGGGGTTAAAGCAGTAGACCAGTGCCTGGGTTCAAAAATTCAATTGTAAATATCATAATCTGAGCCATGGGTGGCCATTTGCCAACATTTTTGTTTACTCTGGGTAAAAAACTAACCTTTTTTCTTTTTCTGAGGTAATACTGATTGAATCCAAATAAAATCTTCTTTATTAGGAGTCTCATATAGATATCCTTGTCCAATTAAAAAACTAGGCCAAAGCAATGTCTCCCACAATTCCCAGCCAATGGTTTCTTCACATGAACAAATACAAAACCAAACAATCAACCTATCCAGAATGAACATCACCAGAGTCATTTTAACCTATCACCAATAACACTTTTCAAAGAGCATTTCCTAAAAGGCACAATAGCGGGAAGACAAAATGCACAATCAGAATACTTTTGCTTAATTTTGACACAAATACATGTCACAATAATTAATCACATGACAAATTTTGTGCATGTGCACAACACCCACAGAAGATGTGAGTTAATGCTTTCCAGGATTAACACTCTACTGAGTATGATGCTAATGAAATATTACTGCATCATACAACGTCCAGAAGGCGGTGAAAGAGGCGAAGCAACGCTACACTCAGCTCCAACAGAGTGACTCTAGGAGCCTGTGGCAGGCACTAAGGACAATAATGGACTACAAAGCACCAACATCTGGTATGTCGAACGCGGACATGACTCTGGCAGACAAGCTGAACACATTCTATGCTCGCTTCGAGGCTGCAGCTAAAGCATTAGCATCACTAACGGCGTCAACGGCTGCGGACAGGAAGACACTGCCAGCACCGGAAACACAGTCATTTCTGAGCATGAGGAGAGCCTTCAGGAGAGTGAACACCAGGAAAGCAGCAGGACCAGACAGCATCTCAGGTCGAGTCCTCGGAGCCTGTGCAGACCAGCTAGCACCTATGTTCACCGAGATATTCAACCTCTCTTTATCTCAGTCGATGATCCCCACTTGCTTTAAGGAGTCCATCATTGTTCCTGTTCCAAAGAAACCCCATCATGCTTCCCTCAATGACTATTTCCCTGTAGCCCTCACCTCAGTAGTGATGAAGTGCTTTGAACGGCTGGTCAGAGACAAAATTTCTTCACTACCTGACACACTGGATCCACTGCAGTTTGCATACCACCCGGACCACTCTAAAGATGATGCCATCTCTCATCTCCTCCACAAATCACTCACTCACCTGGACACTCAGAAGGGGAATTGTGCTAAAATGCTCTTTGTCGACTACTGCTCAGCATTTAATACCATAATTCCCTCCACACTCACCACCAAGCTAGAGCACCTGGGACGCATCTCTGTGTCAGTGGATCTCCAACTTCCTAACTGGCAGAACACAGGCAGTAAGGATGGACGGACATGCCTCAGCCTCCCTCACTCTCAGCACTGGAGCCCCCCAGGGTTGTGTTCTGAGCCCCCTGCTGTACTCTTTGTACACCTATGACTGCGTAGCCACTGCAAACTCCACCACCATCATTAAGTTTGCTGACGACACTGTCGTGGTGGGCCTAATCACTGACAACGATGAGACGGCCTACCTGGAGGAGGTTGGAAATCTGGTTGAAAACTGGTGCCAGAGGAACAATCTCCTCCTGAACGTCAGCAAGACAAAGGAGTTGATCGTGGACTTTAGTACTAAGCAGGAGAGGAACTACCAGACCCTTGCCATCAACAAGAGCCCAGTGGAAAGAGTGGACAGCTTCCAATACCTCGGTGTTCACATCACGCAGGGCCTGTCATGGTCCTGTCACATGAACACCGTGGTGAAAAATGCCTGACAGCGTCTCTACCACCTCAGATGCCTGAGAGACTTTAGACTGCCCTCTAAGGTGCTTAGGAACTTCTACTCCAGCACCATAGAGAGCATCCTGACGGGAAACATCTCAACCTGGTTCAGGAACAGCACCATGCAGGACAGGCGAGGCCTACAAAGGGTGGTTCGATCAACTGAACGCATTATCTGCACCAAACTCTCTGACCTTCAATCGATCTACAACAAGCAGTGCTGGACCAAGGCCAGGAAGATAGTGAAAGACCTCCGCCATCCCAGCAATGGACTGTTCTCTCTGTTGGGGTCAGGAAAGTGCTTCCGCTCCCTGAAGGCCAACACTGTTAGCCACAGGCTATACAAGCTCTCAATCACAACACCACATAGGACATAACACTCACATGTGCATTTTTGCACACCTCAGGACTGAAGTCTTTTACTTTTTACTAGAACACACACATACGTTCACATATGGAACATTTGCACTTTTGCACATTTTTGCACAATGAACTTGAACAGCAACCTTCACATTATCTTGCCAATAACTGTACACGGTTCCACACAGTGCACTACATTACATTTCTATTATATTTCATTTTACTATATATATTTTTCTATTTTTATTATATATTCTTTCATTTCTTTATATTTCTATCTTATTCTACTGTTTTATTTTCATTTTTATTTTCATTCTTATGTAAACTATTTCATTCATTATGTAAACTAATTTTAATTCATTTATTTGCACTAAATCTTTCTTTTGAACTTTATTTTGTATTATTAAGTTCAACAGCAGTTGTATAAGCATTTTACTTCATATCATACTTTGTATGACCGTGTATGTGACGAATAAAATTTGAATTTGAATGTGAATATCAGTAAAAATAAAAACTATCAATTGAATCACCACCTGGCAAGCTCTATAATAATAGAAAATTATATTCATAACCTAGACTCCGCTGTGTGTGTGTGTGTGTGTGTGTGTGTGTGTGTGTGTGTGTGTGTGTGTGTGTGTGTGTGTGTGTGTGTGTGTGTGTGTGTGTGTGTGTGAGAAAGTCATCCTACAAGCCCCGCCTTCGATAACCCCCCCTCTGTTATTCCTGCTGTTATACCCCTATCTCAGCTATGCCGTTTGACTATGCGAGGATTGACACGCGTAAAGATGGAAACCTAATCACAGCGGCAAAAATTGCAGTGAATCATGATGAACTGTACTTACGGCCACTGTGCGAAACCGCGTTGGTGAAATATGGGTATTAGTAGTTAACAGATTATGGGTCAAACTTTGCTGAGTGATGTGATGATGGTAGAATAATTCTAAAGGTCTTGACTAAAACAACATTCATGAGGAATCACAAAGATGTTTTCATTTTCTGCAATGGAAAAGTACTCCAACTAGTTACTTTTATTAGAAAGTAATGCAGTAATGCAACTGATTCATTACTTTTTGAAGAGTACTTTAAAAAGTAACATCCGCCAACACTGGGAATAAGATATTATGTTGTAGCCATTACTTACTAGGTGTGGGAACAAAATAGTATAACATGTGGTCAAAAGATAATATGTTGTGTTTGTAACTTATAAACCTCATAGCATTTAAATTCAAAATTAAATAGATTTTATTTGAACCTTTTGTATAGATTGATTACATTTATTTACTCACTGGCACACTCAGTGAGTAAATAAATGTAATCAATCTATACAAAAGGTTCAAATAACTCCAATACAATAATCATCCTGTCACATCTGGAACATGAATGATCTCATTACCACATGTTCTTAAGTCATGGCCACCACATAATATCTCGTTCCCATGCTTTAGTTCGTCATGTCCACAGAATATTTTCCCCCATGTCACCAGAGGGGCTCCGTATTTTTTTTCTCACTTTGTGTTCAAAATATTTTTCTGGCATCGACAGGAGGAAGCTTGCCATTTCCACGCTTCATAAAACATTGTGTTTGTCAAACTTTAACTGATCAACTGGCTGACACAATGTGAGACAATGTGATTGGTCACAGTAGATGGTTGAGAGTCCCCATAAATGCTGATTAAGCAAAGCAATATAACACAGAGCACTACAGTTTGATTGGGCAAAACAACATGAATAGCACAAGCTGTTGAGAAGCCATTCTAAAAATAACCTAAGCAATTTTTAAAGCTGTTTTTAAGGGCTAGTCAGAGGTGGGTAAATGCTATTTCAGATATTTAAGAAAGAAATTAGGAGAAATTTCTTTTGTGCATGAGTATACTGTATGTTATATGCTGTATGTGATTTATTTAAATAATACACTCCAGGGTTTGTGGGCATTAACTCCTCAATTGGTGTAAAAAATACAAATTAATCTAAATGAACCATCAAATTGTTCACTTTGTATTTTGTGTGAGGGTTTATTCACTTAATAAGAACCAGTGAGTGTAATATGGTAAATTCATTTCTAAATTTACAGTGCAGTAATAAATAAAAAGATCTTGGTGACTGCTAGGGCAGTAAGAGCAGAGATATTATGTTGAGGATGAGGACTCACATGAAGGAGGAGAGTGGCACAGCAGGAGATGTGACAGCTTGTGGGTGATTTAGTTCCAGAAGTGATGAACTGGAGTGCACCCAAAAGCACGGACGTAGTTGTTAGCAGAGTTACGCATGCCAGTATACTGTGTGATGTGTGTTTCGCAAATAACCTTAAATTAAATATATGTATGTAGTATGTATGTTTCATTAGCCTGTAAAAAATAACGTAAAAAAATATGTCAGTTTTATATTGAGGTTACTTTTGTATTTGTTGACTAGAAGTCAAGTTTTTATAATTCTCACTCATCTTCTATACTGCTTTATCCTGTATTCAGTGTCGCGGGGGCCTGGAGCCTATCCTAGGAGACTTAGGGCATGAGGCAGGGTATACCCTGGATAGGGTGCCAATCCATCGCAGGGCACACACACACTCATTCATACACTATGGGTAATTTGGAAACGCCAATTAGCCTAATTCTTTTCTAATTTCTTTACTTCCTAATTCTAACTCTGGTTTCATCCCCAAGTCCAAAGACATCTGATGTAGGCTGATTGGTGATTCCAGATTCCGTGTAGTGGATTATGTGTGTGCAAGTGTGTGTGCTTCTGTATTGCAGGGGGTTGGCACTGTATTCTGTACTGCCCCTTGTGCCCTACTGTAAGTTCCCTGGGATAGACTCCAGGCTTGTCTACACATGATAAACAGTATAGATAATGGATGAATGAATGCATCATCTAAAATATTTTTTTTTATTTAATAAGTACTTAATTAAATAAAATAATTAAATAAAATACTTAATTTTTTTTGTTACAAAAATTACAAATAATTGATTGACATTTTTGTGACTCAGCTAGTTGGAAGTTGAATTTGTGTGAATATTTATTTACTGGACCAGGGTTTTTTTTTTTCTAAGAGAGAGAGAAAGAAAAAGTAATATTTCTAATCATAGAGTGTAATTCTATTGGTATATTCCAGTAGGATATATTTTATAATATTGCTTTAAGTAATATTACGTTGTGAAGTGTCCTGAATGATAATTATCATGTCTCTGACATGCACATTTCCAGTTATCCCCACATACAGGTAGGATATTTGATTTATTCAAATTTGAAGAGTATGAAAATATATTGATTGCTATAGCGGTTTTTTAAAGCATGTTTGACTATCTACAACCTGAGCTCTCCTATTGAGAGCAAGCCCAAAGAGCAACCTTGGCACATTGCTAGGTTGATTTACACATGTCCAGCAGACCAGATTGTGCTAACCACATTTGGCACAGTGTGAAACTAGGTTGGCAGAAAGTTGTACCACATCCTGGTCTGGGTGTCCCACCACTTGAAGTGAGGTGTTGATCAGTGCTCAGCATGCAGTATTTTTTGGCCATACTTGGACTTTAGCCCAGCCTGACCTTATCATAATCCATCATATTAGGTAGGCATGCATCACAGAGCTCAGGTGCGATTTAGCTGTCCGTCCAAATCTTTGGTTAAACCTCTCAGTAAAATCCACTATGGCATACCAAATTCCACCACAACCAGCATTTTATGATGTGGATTGTAAAGCACTAGCCAAGGCCTCTTGAGCTGCCATGATGTTTTAGGCTGACTTTATTTTGTATTGATAAGGATAGAGTTTAATATGGTGATACATCTACAGTATGTCCTGTGTCATTATCACCCCAGAAAAAAAGATAGTACAAATGTGACTGTAAATATACTGTAAGACTCAGATGATGGAAGTCTAAGATGACCAGTCATTGGAATAAAAAGTGCTTTTTACTTAAGGATGATAATCATAAAGTCCTGAATTACCTACTTCCACAGAGGAACTATATGCTTGCCAAGTTGTTACAGTAATTTGCCCTTAATGTTGCTAAACAGTGAATATTAAGACTCATAGCTCCCATACAGTATGGGGAACAAGGGAAATACATGTAAGTGCCATCAGATGCCATAGAGTTGCAGCAGAAAAGTTCTCAGAGTGTCAATATTTTAGCTTATTGTATTGGAGCAATGTAAATATACACTCAATTAAGCAGACAAGATGAGACTCTGCTGTCGCCAGCTTTAAAGAAAGTTGTATCTGCTAACGGTGTCATTGGTAGATAGCGATATAAACTGTTCATGTGCATATAAAAAAAAGGGACAGATGGTGGTATGACAGTGGTACGTATCTCTAGTAATACCCAGAAGTGCCCTGCCAACCTCAGAAAGATTAAAGGTTTCAACTAGTTAAACCAGATAGATAGATAGATAGATAGATAGATAGATAGATAGATAGATAGATAGATAGATACATACATACATACATACATACATACATACATACATACATATATGACCTGTAGCGCTGGATGTACATTTTCATTTAAAAGTAATGAAACAGCACAGGACCGAAAGAATGCAGGGAGAGAGAGAGAGAGAGAGGGAGAGAGAGAGATTTACTATGACTTAAATGCTATTGTGAGCTAACAAACACTAAAGGTAGATGCTTTTGGAATTTTACTCAAGGACAAATGTAAAGTCTCAGGTATGGAAAGAGGCAGGCAAGGCATACTGTATGTGCAGATGTTAAGACAAATGATAAATAAAAACAAACACCAGAACCAAATTAATCCATGCAAAGATATACAACCGACTTACACAACCCAACAAAAGGTCAGAGAATAAGACAACCTACATGCAAGACACTGACTAATCGAACACAAGAGCTTAAATGCTTCTACAAATCAGGGCAGTAAACTAGGTGAAGGTGAAAACCATTAATAAGTGCAACATGGAAAACAAAGTCCAACCATGACATGAAACACATGGAGTCAGCAATCTCGAAAGGTTATCACTAACATAAAGAAAGAACTTCTATTTTCACTTAAATAATATTTATTATATATTTGCATAATTCTACTACTTTTAATTGAGTAATATTTTACTTAGGGTATCCACAGTACCTTTTCTCTATTACGGGATTTGTGTACTTTGCTCACCACTGCTTATCTGGACTATTTAGATAAAATTCTAGAGATCCATAAAAAAAAATGCAAAATGTAATATGATGCAAAAGTACAAACACTAAGGAGCCTCCTTTTGTTAGTTGCTTTTAACAAGCCTTAAATTTTACAGTATGTAATGCAATGGTATACCATTAGTGATTCAAATTGACAGTTGCCTGTGGAAACATCAAATTTATGTGCATCAACTGATTAGTAATGTCACTTTGCCAAATAGACTGCAGAGATTTAATTATTTGTAAGTGTTCAGGCACTTAGCCAAGGAAATCGATCATTCTACTTTGTGAGGTATGTGTAGCCAGGTTTTACTCACTAATCAACAATATCGCATACTGTACGTTTATATTGATGGAAAAAATCCAGAATTATTTCACTCGCACCTGATTCAGTGTGTGTAAGAGGCTAAGACAATAAAAGTTAAAACAATTGTTCCAGATTGTTTTTTAAAACAGATTCTATGCAAACAATGCACACCACCTCTACTTTCAGGGGGAGAAGAGACATTTTTTGTTTCAATCTAAATAAAAGCAGAATGTCAGGTCTATCACATAAATAGTTATAGTAACTCTGATAACCTTTAAAATCCTGATGCCATCATTATACCTTTCCTAGCTCACCACATTTTTCCAAGTTTGTGACAATACCTTAGTCAAGTTTACAGTAAAAAAAAATAATATCCTGAACTGGGACCCAATTTAAACCAATAATGTTCAATTTGAACATTCTAAATATTAGTCGAATGGGGTGACATTGGTTTGAGAATGAATTAGAATCACAGATGAAATAAATCTTCTGGATATATTTCAGAATTACAAAATTAAACCCCTATCCATTTAGGCAAATTTTGAGTTAAATGAATACTCTGAGGCCACAAGACTTTCCTCATAAAAGTCATTTGGATGCTTGAATTTAATGCATTTGATTTTTCATTGCTTTGCAAAAACATATTCAGGATAGCTAGATCCAATGGATCTGAGCAACTCTGGCTTTTACAGGTTGTTTTCTTTACAGCTCACACATGCTCTCACTGGTCAGAGAAAATGTAACTGTAATTACATTACAGTAATGTACTGTATATAACCAGATTTATGCATTTAAATAGGCCATACATCGATCAGACATGACATTAACACATTAACAGTGATTATCAATCAATATTCCAGTAAATGGTGACAGGATCATGGGCACCAAAGGCTCACCCAGGCCTGTGGGGACAAAGGCTAGCCTGACCCAGTGATCCCACAGAAATGCCAATGAAGAACAAGCACTGAAAAATTAAATGTCTGCTATGACAGAAAGGTATCAGGACAACCAGCAATTCAGTTAAATTTTATTTATATACAGTAGCACTTTTAATAACGTCATTGAGCAAAGCAGCTTTTCAGAATCAAAAGAAAATAGGGAAATAAGTATATAATGAGTAAGAAAATATGATCAGAATGGTCCCAAAATGATCAGATTGTCTCAGCACATCACAGCCCACCGCCACACTCCCCACATCTCCAATCTGATCGAGCTTCCATGAGATAAGCCAGAGAAACAAGTCCAATTCACACCCCACAGCACCCAAAGGATGTCAATGTTCTAATCCAGACACCACAGCACACACTCCCAGAGGCCTTGAGGAGCCATGCCACCAGGTTGTGTGCTCCTCCTCTAGGTGGATTTATTGTTAATGTTTTTAAAGTTATGGTTGATAGTATTTTACTTTTTTAAATATGTCCATAATCCAGATCAAACCATATTTTGACAGTTTAGTTAAGAAGTTTATCTGGGGCAGTTGTGGCTCAGGTGGTTGAGGCTCTGAGATGCTGATCTGAGTGTTGGAGGGTTTGAGCCTTGCCACCTCCTTGGGTCCTTTTTCAGGACAGGACAAAATCTGTGCCAGATCTTGCAGTCCAAATCATCCATTGTGAAAACCTTTATAAAAATGGACCAAGCCTAAGAAAAAGGTTAATAAGTTTAGCTACTGCTTTGGATAAGCAAGCTAAAGGACAGTTTGTCCTTTTGTTCTAAGAACATCTGTAACATTAATGCAGCCGTCTCAATGATAGCGATGCCCTAAAATTGTGTCAGTGTAAGAATCTGGTAAATTTTGTACATTTAAAAAATGCAGCTGATGGTGTGGTGAAAGGTGGACCTACTGTATTGTAACTATTGTAATATAGCCTTAACGTTATGTAATATACATCCAATCATACTTCATTCAACTGTCTGTCTTCATTCAGTCTAGGGTGACAAGAAAGAGACAGGCTGTGTCTATGAAGATACATTACATATTGTTAAAAGCATCAGTCAGACCAGGAGCCCTGAGTAAGGTGTTATCATCTATCACATGCTGTCATCAGCAGTTCACCTGTCTCACATTTTAAGCTGCTTACTGTACCGTAAGAGTGAGTTGTTCAACTGCAAGTGTAAGTGTGTTATTAGGAGCTTTCGAGCAAACCGCGGCTACCTCAAGTGGCAACAAAGATGATTTCCTCTGTGCATAATGCACCCACTAAATTCCTCTTTTCCTAAGCCTTTTTGGATTTAGGTATACACACTGTTCAAGTAATAATCCCTGCCTGAAAAGTTGGTGATGCTAATATTCTGGAGAGGTCTGGCAAAAAGATGTAAAGAAGTAGGACCAACTCATAAAATATTTAGTATGTACTTTAAAGCAGGTGGATCATCTTTTTTTAGACTTCCGGATAGTGAAGGTCTGAAGGATGGTGCATGACTCAGCTGTATGTTAACTTATTTGCCCCTTTTGTGATGTGCCTGTGTTGGTAATCACTGGTGCTTGTGTAGTGATCATTTTATCTCAGGTAGCATAATAAGAAATTAAATGTTTGATCAATTTAACACAATAAATATCCAATGTAAATGATGTACATGTGTTACATTTTATAATTCAGAGTGCATGCAGACATTAATTTACAGGTAGTCTCCGACGTGTGTGTGTGTGTGTGTGTGTGTGTGCGTGCGTGCGTGCGTGCGTGTGTGTGTGTGTGAGAAAGTCGTCCTACACAATAACCCTTCTCCTCCTCCTCCTCTTCTCTCTCTCGCCTCTCTCACACATAGCCCGATTTTCTTCAAAGGTAAAGTGCAGGTTAATTAGTTTTATTTTTGTTATTTTGGGTTGTTGAAAGAATCATCTAAGTTTTCATTATTTCTTATGAGGAAATTCGCTCTGACACAAAATGGCATTCAGGATTCCCCTCGAGATTTAAAGGCGCAGAGACAACACTGTGTGAGATTCATTTCCTTGGGTGCAGTTACGGATTTTGGCACATGATGGCAGTGTGGGAAAATGAGTGATACACATAGATATAGTCAAGTGGATTGGTATGCTTCACATTGTATATTCGTGTCAGAGGCGTACTGTACAGAGACTCACTTTGTCGGACTTACGAACATGCACCTGGAACAGTACTCATTCATGAGTAGGGGACAATCTGTATAGTAGTATTAAGTTAGCAGATTTAAAATAATATAGCACAATCTGCTATATTTCTTATATTAAATCCTTAGTTCCTCAATTGTTAAATTAGATTTAAAAATTTTAACCCTAAAACTAATTGCACTAGTTTTACCATACACGTTAAACCGCAAATCACACTAGTGTGACTGTATGCTTGGGGACTTGTCGGTCAGTCAGACAGCACAGATGGCAGAGTGACAGGTGGATGGAAAGGCTGGTAGAAAAATAGGCCAAAAACTGACATGTTTAACAACAGAATGCACAACAGAATGCATTTGGATTTAACAACAATATTAAGGCTTTTTCTAACTTTTGTGATTTTTTTTTTTTCAGAATGTTTTATTGTTGTCATTTTTATGTTGCAAATCAAGGTTAGTGAATATGCTTCCTCGTCTGATTTTTTCCCAAAGCATGTATTTATAAAAAAAATAATAATAATTTAAATACAGATAAATTTAAAGACACGTTTATTAAAACATACTGTAGACCTACTGTATGCAAAAATAAAAAAATACTCATTGTCTATACAGCTTTATTCTGTATACAGAGTCGTGAGGGTGCTTGAAGCCTATAATAGGAGACTTAGGGCACGAGGCCGGGTACTCATTGGACCGGGTGCCAATACATCACAGGGCACACATACTCATTGACAATTTTTGAAAACTACAATTAGCCCAATCTGTATGTCTTTGGTCAGAACATAATAGTCACAATAGTCAATGACTATTGAAGACTATGAAGCTTCTTAACATAGACCTTTCTTTGATCTCTCATCAAATGTTCAGTAAAATCCATGATGGGTAAATGTAGCAAGTTATTTATCTTTACTTGGCTTGATGTTTTTATCTGTGCCAGACATTATTGCTTGCCAATATGGCGGATGGAGAAGTCTGGATCACATGATTGCAAGAGCTAATTTTAAGTGGCACACTATAGCTGTGTTTGGTTAATACAGTATGTATAATTATGTTTGTTCTTCAAATAATAATCCTGTAATAATGAAGAGATTGTGATACCATACGTTGTTGGTTATATCTGCCTATTATTTTGAATAATATATATTTTTTTTACATTTTGATTTTCCTCTAGTTTTATATTCTGTTCAGTGTCAGTCCTTGGAGAGTCTACCGCTCCCTCATTTGTCTGTGTTGCTCTCATTTTTCCCTTCATGGAGTCTTGTTCCTTCTCTGAGTCTGTGTTGTTTTTCCCGCTGATAGACTCTCACTAGTCTGGTTGCTCTGCACGTCCGGTGAAATAACAAGCACTGCAAAAAAAAAAAAAACTTGAAGAAAGGAAACTTTTGATTATGGCATTATTGTACGCCATTGGTTCTATTTATAGATATATTTACTCTTTTTAAGCCTAAAATTCCTGTTCTATTGGCAAATAATTGTGATCCTTTTATGAGTATATAATGTCTAGTATAATACGCAATACACTGTTGAAAAATGAAGAGCACCAAGCAATATACAAGTGAAACTGATGCTTAAAATCCTTTTACAGGCGTAGAGCAGTGGCAGCGGTAATCCATAGGCAACTGAGGGGTGCATCCACCACTACCTCACAGAGCATGAACCATTTTGTTCTACATTTGCATGTTGTATATGCATGTGTCATGCCATAGGAAGTATTGCTATATAAGGATTGAGGAAGAACTCAAAAACAAATAGAGGGTAAGCATGCTAAAGTTTTCTACAATCATATTTAATGCTCTACTATATCAGTTCAGTCTGCTTAGATACGTGACCAGTAATGTCATTAGATGTGATAATTCCAGGCTTTAGCCCCAAAAATCTTAAACTTTGCCCAAACATTTTCGCCTTGAGGTGGTTCTGTTTTACGGCTAAGATCGGACAGACTTATAGAGAATTACAGAGTGAAACTTTACTTGCATTCAGTGTCCAAGGGAGGGGCGGGGGCGGAATTAAGTGCAAAGCTAGAAGACATGTGCTCCCAGATGTCAAGACAAGCTCTGGTTATAAAAACCAATCTAGCCTTCAAAGCTATTTCAAGCTGAAGGTAAACTGAAGGTAAACTGACTGGCTAGTCAAGTTAGAGTTCTGTCACTCCCTCAGTTCAGTTCAGTTCAGTTCAGTTCAAATAGGCTTTACTGGCATGGCCATAATAAGAAAAAGTATTGCTGAAGCATGTCAGCTCGTTTCGACAGTAAAGGAACAAAAACAGCAGTAATGGTAGATTTAACAATAGTGATAAGAAAAAGAGAAAAAGAAAGAACAGATTCAGTGGTTAGCAATTCTTATATTGCCATGAATAAACTGTCATAATGGTATAAGCAGGGTTACTGTAGAGCGCTCTCTGTGTGTGTGTGTGTGTGTGTGTGTGTGTGTGTGTGTGTGTGTGTGTGTGTGTGTGTGTGTGTGTGTGTGTGTGTGTGTGTGTGTATGCTAAGAAATTGTTTGCACTTTTGAACCAACAAAGCCAACAAGAACCATAAAGAAATGAGACTGAGGTGAACTGCAAGAAATGTAAGAAGACTAAAGGTGAGCAGTGCGCTGACCGATAGTAAAAATAAGTAGCATAATAATCTTTGATTGTGTGTGTGCGTGAGAGTGAGAGAGTGAGAGAAAGAGAGAGAGAGATTATAAAGATAGATATAACCTCGCCAACCTACTGATGCTGAACATTCTACAAAAAAAGAAAAAATTGACAAGCCCCAGGCAAACTTGACTTATCCCCTGATCTTTTCAATAGCTAAACGCCTCTGGACATGACCAGCAATTACAGGTTTAGATGACGGTATTATGTTCAGTATTATTCATGGCCTAACATTACGACATCCGATATAGTAGATGGTAGCACAGTTTATATTATGTGTACAGTCTGCACTCCATTGGGAAAAATGGAGAATAAGAAGCAGTTATTGAATAGTTCAGGTTACAACCAGTGATAGTTTGATCCACTGCTCTTGTTGAGATGGCCAATTTATAGAACACAAAAATTGCATGATAGTTTAAGTTTGTTACACAGTGGAACCTCAGATTACGAGTAATGTAGTCTTCGAGTGTGCCGCAAGACGAGCAAAGATTTTTAATACATTTTGACTTGGAAAACGAACAAGTCTTGATTTATGAGTACCGAGTATCATGTATCATGTATGCGCTTCTTGTTTTGATGCCAAGCGTCACGTGACCACAACTGGTCCAATGGTTTTTCTCTCTCTTGCGCTGCAGAATTGTGGGTAATCGCCTCCTCTGCTCGGTCTTAGTGCATGTCTCTCACTGGTATAATCAACATTCGTGCACATGTGTACTGTTTACTATAACACTGTGACCACGTGTGTGCGTAAAACATATTTTATTTTGTGTTTGTATGGATATATGTGTACTGTTGTACATGATATAATGCATGTACTGTTTATTATAACACACATGTGCGCGCGTTGTAAAGCAAAATTAGGGAGATCCATTTTCTCTCTCTCTGTTTCAGCATGCCGTTATGTGTGTGCACACACATCATTGGACACCGTGCCCCTTCGATTCTTTTCAAAGGTAAAGTGCAGGTTAATTTTTTTATTTTTACTTTACAGCAGTAAGTCCGTTAGTGTGTGCGAAACACATACACAGCGCAATCAGGATAAGGTCATTTATATTGAAAAGTAAGGTCAAAATCATGATACCACCCTGCATTGCCCAAAAGCAACCCACTACAGAGTCTCACTACAGGAGAAGGAGAAGGGTGGATACCTTTTATTAATTATATTTTCTCTTTTTGGTTAACATTTGGTTGGCAGCACAAAGAACGAGAGAGAGAAGGATGGAGACAGTAGGAAGTGAGAAAGAGTGCAAGAAAAAACAGATGCAAAGGTAACATGTGTATAGGCCTAAACCTGAGCCCCCTAAAGGTCTGATCCTAGAATCGCCCCTGGTTAAACTGTCACTATTTACCATGATTTTAGGGTACATCATATCATATTTAGAAAGAAGTAACAAATAGTGACTCCATGTTATATATATATAGGTCATACCTGGCAAATGCAACTGGTTGCTGCACTTTTAACCATATGCTGTTATTTTTTCTGTGAAGTAATAATGTACTGTAGGACACTAGTGGAATGTTCACTTGCATGTCCAAGATCTTACTCTCATGTAGGGAAGGTCTGGTGGCATTAAAGCACTGACAACACTGGTAAGGCAACATAAAAAAAACATGGGGCAGGAACTACAGATTGAAAGGTCCCAGGTTCAAACCTCACCACCACCACCACTGTTACGCCCTTGTGCAACTGTTCATATGTACAAGGAGATAAAAATGTAAGTCACTCTGGATGAGGGTGTCTGCCAAATGTCATGAATGATTACTAAATGATTACTGAAAACATGAGGCTCACAGCACAGCCCACTGCATCCAAATGGGAATAAGCCAAGTATAGCAAATGTAGAATATAGATGTGACATCTCCCACTCCAAGGTCTCTATGGTTTCATGGGAAACATGACATTGCTGGCATCCTCAATCTGATAAGGCAGATTATTCATGTCATTCAGACGCAGGTCACTTTTACATTAATATTCCTCATGGTTTTGTTCAGATATAACCACAGCCGTGAATGAGCCATGTGGAAGATATAAATAAATATTAAATTGTTTGTCATATGTACCTTACAGCACAGAGAAATAATTTTTCGCCTATCCCAGTTAGGAAGCTAGGGTCAAAGCGCATTGTAAGCTAGGTTACAGAGCCCCTGTTAAGTAGCAGTGTTAAGAGTTAAGGGTCTTGCTCAAGAGCTCAACAGTGGCAACTTGGCAGTGCTTGGGTTCGAACCCAAAACCATGATTTATTTAACAAAAATGAAATAAAAAAAGTAAAACAACAAATAGGCAAGCCTAATATCCCACTTACTGCATCCACATGATCGCAGGGAGGTGCTGTTAATCATCAGCACAAGATTTCTGGAACAGTGTCCTATAGATAGTTGAGAACAAAGTGGAGTTGTTTGGCCTTAACGCTCAGTGCCGTATACTGTATGGAGAAAACATACTCACTGTAAATCCCAGCAGTGGAGGGTTGATGATTTAGGCTTGTTTTGCAGCCGAAGGACCTGGGCACCTTGCAGTCTAATGATAAAGCTAATTAACTTGGTTGAAATTGGCACACAGAACAGGACAATGATCAAAAGCACACCAGTAAATCTACTCCAGAATGGCTGGAAAATAAACCCAACTGAAATGCTGTGGTGGGACCTTGTGAATTCCTGAAAAACCTGAATGAACTGAAGTAAATTTTGTACAGTAAAATGGGTCTAAAATTCCTCCACAAATATTTGGGAGGCCAATAAAATAATTTTGGAAATAAATAAGTTATTTGTTGTTGGTCTGAGGTTGTATTTGCCTAATTCGAAGACCTGGTTTTACACAAAAACGCATAGAATCGAAAGAGGGATACTAACTGTGGAAAATGGCAGTAGATGTTACTGTATACACCTGTTAGGCAGTGCAATAAAGCAATTCTTCATTACAGTTACACCTGCAGCTTCAGAAGAATGCCTGGCATTCAGGGTTGAAAGATCACACTACAATATCCTGTCCAGCTTGTGCCGAAAACCTTCCCATAAAAGTTGAGAGTTGATCATGAAACATGAGATTTGTTGTGTTTACTTACTATCTGTTAAAACCCACAGCGAACAACTAGACTTTCATGATTTGGAGGGGCAATATACATAATAACATTCGATGCCATGATCTTGTGTATGCCAATCTGTTAATGTGACTGCATGTCATGTTAAAATGATCTGTCAATATCACTAGGTCTAAACATCATCACTTTTACATAAAACCACATGTTCATTCATACAAAGCCGACACATTAATTTGCCATCAGATTTATGGAAACAGTGAATGTCTAAAAGGAGCTGTGGAGGACTACACAGCAGTTTTACCAGAGTGAAGTCTGCACAGCACTCTTAAAGCATCTTAAAGTACCTTAGCACCACTCCTATGCAACATTTCTAGATTCTCCTTGTCATCCTTCCTGAAAACTGTATCTTTCTAGTTCGTCGTGCTTTGTTATTGGGGTAAGAGCAGACAGCCTCAACAGTTCCCAGAGTAATGCAGTCCATCAAGTCATCAATATTTTCGCCATGGGGATTGTAGTACTCATCCTCATCTGTTGCAACAAAACATTGCTGCAGAGTCTTCTTACCTTCCTTTGAACATCTCTTTACAGTTTTTTTTTTCAACCACAAGCAGGTTCTGCACAGCCAGTTTGTAGAGACACTGGAGGTCGTCAGAAGGCATTAGCTTACAATAAGTCAACTGTTCTATACTCTCGTTTTCCTATTCACAAATTTCTAAAAATAAAAATTTAAAAATGTGGTGGTTGAGAGATCCATGTAAATAAATTTCCCAGGAAAAGCGAAATTACGAAATTGGCGTGAAGCTAACTGATGACACTTAGTGCCTACACCCTGATAAATTTACGTGGGATAGAAACTACAGCAATGTTTACCTAGGAAAACCCTCTCCCTTTTCAGCTCCCTTTCTCACCCTTGTAAGCACAGTACAGTACTTCTTCTTTAGAGTACCATGCCATTTGACAACATGTCGCTGTGGTCATAGGCTCAGTAGCTGGGCCTGGATGTAAACAATATAACCATCCCCTTTCTGAGACTTTGCCGGAAAGTGCAGAAGTAAAAAGTATTAAAAGCTTAAACAAAGCTGTCACCCTTGGCCTGCTCATCAGGGACAATCTGATAATAATGAGTTATACATATTTCACTATTTAAACTCATTTCCATGATTTTTTTTTTAAATCTGTAAAGCAACTTCGTGACAATGACCATTGTTAAAAGTGCTATATAAATAAAAATGAATTTAATTTAATCGTAAGACACAAAGCATCAGAAACCATCCGATTTTAAATAAGAACATTTCATCTAGGAATTTGAACTCAAGAAAATGTAAGGAAATAATCGAAATTACACTAAAACCCAGAAAGGCCTGAGAGTACATTATGCAGACTGCCATCTGTAACATCCCAGGAAGTGTCATGTTACCTTGGTAGAAATGTACTTTTTCCAGGATGGTGTGAGAATTTCCCAGAGAACCTATATAAAATCGATTAAGAAGACTAAGGAGGTTGGACTAATTTACACATGCGAAACAAATACAAAAAAAAAAAGCTCGGACCGCTCACCTACAGTATATTAGCAATCTTAACATAGCATTGATTATTCCCTTCATAATTTGATATTACAACACAAGTTTACAAATTTCAGTAACATTTGTTGTCCTGGCCACTAAGAAGTACTCCCATTATTTTCTACTTTAAATCTCTCCTCTTTTATCCTTTAAATCCTGCCATATTTCATTTACTCAAGAATACCTTCTGTAAAAATCTGTGAATACTGTAGTAAAGAGCTGGATCTTTGACTTTAAAATGGTCGCCCTTCCAGGTTTTTGTCCAGATTTTATTACAACTGTGTGCTTTAAAAGTGATTTAAAGCTGGTTCAAATGACAATGTTTAGATTTTGATTTTTAATGCATTTGAAAATGTTGTGTAGATTAATGGTCAAAACCTCTATTTAATCCATAACAACATTATGTGTAAACCTGAAGATGTCTCAATAATCTTCTAATTCACTGAATCCAATTGTTTAGAATTCAACATTTTCATTTGAAGTAGCCATAGAAATTGATAGTTCTGTTTTAAAATCCCCTGCATAGGCTTCAAAAGTTCAGAACTATGGTAGACCACGTGTCGAGCCCATTTCTGTTATGCCAACAAAAGACGATAATGTGCTGAAAAATCACAGTGTTCATAAAAATCATGGACCTGTATCGCCTTGTCATTCCCAAGGCACACTGGTGAAATGGAGCCTAGAAAGCAGACATGACCCTGTACAGTGACTGATTGATTGATCAGCACAGCAGCCCTACCTCCGAGACACAGGGAAAATTCCGATTTTGATTCTTCATGCATGGCATGTAGGCAATGTTGCAGATCTCTCACCTAGCAGTGCCGAGGCTGCTGAGAAACGTCAATCTGCTTTCCACACCACCAAGTATGCAACACACACCTCCGATATGTCTGCTTAAATTTCCTTTAGAAGAACTGGCTCACTAGCTCAGTACTGACACACAAAAGTATCATATTCTGTGAAAAAGCTCACAGACATATTGACACACTTATGATGATAATAACAATAGCCCTATTAGATAAAACAGTATACGAACATACAAACAATCCTGCTTGTTTATGTAACAGTGCAGCACAACATTACGCTTGACTGAACTTTATTCCGGTCTCCTGAAGAGCTGTACTTAATGTCCTGTCTTCAGGCATACACTGAAAGCACAATAGATGAAAAAACAAGTTAAAAAATTTAAGAAATCCTTCATTTAATTATCACTTCATGATAGGGTCCTGCTTATAACAGTGAAAAAATAATACGTTTGATTTGATTTGATTTGATTTATCCAACCCGGCAGTTGGATGGGTTTGACCAAGGCCCCAAGGGGCAAAGTGATAGCGGAGGGACTTGAACTCAAAACTGTCCAAGTAGTTCAATATTAATCAGGTAATGAAGAAAAAAGTTTGGTGTGGTGAAGTTAAAGGACACATTAACTCTTTAGTCATTTTCAAATGGGTTTTTAGTGTACGAAGATGTAAGAAACAAAAATCTTAAACAAGTCAATTAGATTTTCCCCCTAGTGTCGCCTCATAATAAAGAAAGCCACCCACCCCTATTGGTTTTTACTAAGGGATGCGGCTTGGAAGATGCTCATTTACCTAGACACCAGTCCCAAGTCATAAACAATGCTAACTGCAGTATAGTCAGCCTGACTGCCTTAATGATAAATTTAAATCTCCTTTGGATGCTTGTCTCTGTACGTTATACAGCTCTGAATTGGAACTAAGCATCTTTTCCTATTCAGCTGTTGTGCATCACCCAGTGCAAAATACATGAAGCAGCATTCTTCGGCCTTGAATTCAGAGTATGCATGAATAAGTAAACATCGACAATTGCATTTTTAGAATTTTGCTTATATGTGAGCGGATACTCAACCTTCTACAGCATTTCCTAAACACTGAAAAGGAAAAACAAGCTGTTATTTCTCAGTCTTGGCCAGGCTTTTTCTTTGGGTTGGCTTTTTCCTGCAGCAATGTTGTTTACACATTAATGTTTTCTGCTGGTGATTTTTCTCATGGGGGATTACCAACAAAAACAGGGAGAGGAATCTAATCAGCGCAAGCAGTGGAGGGAGAAAGTGTGTTTGCCTCCCTTGCTCTCAAAATGTCACTGAGCAGAACTGTGGCTGCCTTCACAATGACAGCAACATGCCATTAGACAGGAATTACATTCAACCTCCTATGGACTATGGAGTCTGATATCTCCCAGAGATTGAACTGCTTGCTCGATCTATATGCTTGCTCATTCTAAAACCACTTCAAGATGTATAAAATCCTTCAAGGCATTCAGCATTTCATATTCTTTAGCGGTAGAGGAGACAATGCCTAAGAATTCTGCTTCCGTCAGTGCACTACAGGAGGCAGATCTAACATGTAATAAATGTCATCGGTAGCTATAGCTTCATCATAGGAGCTGGCAGTGGTTGACTGATGTGAGCTGAGGCAGCTTAGCCAAGTCTGCAGATGAAGATATCTTGTTTGAAATGTGTCTCAGAGCTATACACTTCTGGCTCAATTTAAGAGAAGGAAGCGATCCAGCAAAGTAGATTCATTCATTTGAATGTGCTCCAGCACTGCTGGAGGAGCCTGATTGGGATGAATTAGGTAGGCAGGCGGCACACACACACATACACACACAATGTATAACTGCATTGCTTTTCGTTTTACAGCTTTTGCTACCAGAGCATTTCCAATTTGCTCTGCATACCATGCTCTTACTTTCTTAACTGGCTCTATAGAGACAGCTATGAAGTTTGATATACTGTATAACAAGTTAGATTTAATTTTTACTCCCATATTCTCACAATATATCATTATTGTTTGATGAATAATACCTATCTTAAAAAATATCAATTTTTGGGGATATTTCATATTATGGAAATTTATATTAAATAAATTCAGAACAGTGGAATCCTTATCCCCTCATTCTACAGTGTACACCCTCCACAGAATCGTCTTCCTTCTACTTGGGCTCCTGATGGTTAAACAGATCACTGAATAACTAGCATTTTATTTGCTGTCTATATTCATCCGTGACTTTTTGCCTTTCCGTCATTTTTGCATTTCGATCTCTGTATTAGCCTGATATCTATTTATTGTTGAACTCTTGCCTATTTGTTTACTATCCTATACTATTTTTCACTGTTGGTTGCCACCTGTAACACCACTGCTATAGTATCAACTTACATTTGACCATATAATTATGTAGTTCTTTTTATTATAAGCTCATCATTATTTGATACAATCACAAATCACTAGTTACAACTCTTGATACATCCCTCACTTCTTAATAATATCCTAATATTAAATCAAATTAAATTATATCAAATAATTTAAAGAAATGGGACCAAATGTTTTACCCTGACAGGCTGCAAAGTGCCTAAAGGTACGATGGTAAAATTGGTTGTTTACGTATGTAACAACCTCAGCAGCAACCTCGTTTCCCCTCATTGGTTCCAACCACTCAGCATTCAGCATCAAGGGCTCTAGGGCTGATTTCATAATTTGCCTTAATAATTTTCTCATGCTCTTTACTACTGTGTGCGCACAGGGCAGCAAAGTAATATTTTATAATGATGTACTGTACTGTACATTCACATCTACATTACCCATCATTCCTACATATGCAGACACACTTTCAAATACACATGATCATCAGGATACTCTTTTGTGTGAATAAACATATGTACATCAGATTAGTCTTTTGAAGATGGTAATTCATGTGAGATAAGTTTTATTCTTAAACGTGGATGGGGGGTGGGAGATTTAAGTTGGGCTATGATTCCGGCCACTTACAAACAACAATCCATAACCAAGAGTTTAGCAGAGAAGGATGTTCTTTAATGGTCTCCATTATTACTCCATTCCCTGATTAAGTGGGTCTGCCAGGTACAAATGTGCTCAAACTTTCTTACTTTCTTTTTTCGATTACTTTTAGACATATACGGATGAGAGGGTTCACAGTTTCTAATTAAGTGTGATTTACAGAACACCACAACACACTAATCATTCCTTAGCATCATTTCATGTGCAACAATGTAAATGGAAGTTCCCAGTTTGGAAGAGTTTGATGGCTGATTTACCCAGACTAATTTACTGAAAGATACGTTTAAGAGAGTGTTAAGAGTCCTCACTTTGTGTCATTGAAAGCGTCAGTGAAAACAAAATCAGGCTCCATTTTGTTTGAAATTATGGGCACTTCATCTCTATGGCCTTCTTGCGTTTTGTTAATTATCTTAGCTAATTGGCTATTCTGTGTGTAGTTATTGCAAATGATGTAAATATTGCAGGGTGTTGAACACAAAAGGCTCATACTTGTGCGATAAGTGCTAGTTGGCAAACAAGGATAAACAATTTAGTGCTACAGCCAGTACAGTGGATAGTGGCAGTGAGCAATATATTGAAAATACTGTATGTGGCACACCTAAACCTATCCCTAATCTTCACATCAGTAACCTGATATCTGTATACTGAACTCAATGTCTTGGTCAGGGAATCTGTTTATGCTGACTTGTACTGAATGATGACTTGTTATCACACTCCAAGTCGCCATTATAAGATTATAAGTTCTGTGGATGGAGACACCTTGTTAATAAAAGATATCAGAAAAGAATGGACAGACTGATTTGGTCTTACAGGAGGGCTAAGGTGACACAAATAAGCACTTTGTACAGCTGAACCAGATTTTTTTTTAAATGTATGGTTCTTGGTCGTTCAACCCATTATTTCCTGTTTCAACTAGTTTCTTAGTGTCACATCTGTGCCACCACAGCCCCGGGGGTTCGCGTTCCCCAGAGTACTGAGCCGCCTCCCTGTCTCCCCCTGGTGTGTCTGTGTGTGTATGTCTCTCACCATTAGCACTAAATTAAGTTCACCTGTGTCTTCCTTGTGTGTCTCTCTATTTAAGCCAGCCGCTCCCATAGTCCCTTGTCTGTTCTCCGTTTGTCTTAGTTTGAAGAGCTGCCCATGTGTATATGTTTTGCCGTGTTGTGATAATTCCAACCTTTGAATCTGCCCTCTCAGGACTGAGCCACAACTAGAGAGTGGGGCGCGCCGACCAAAGAGACTCCCTGGTACGTTAGACGTCAAAGTCAAGTTCACGACTCTCACGCTCACGCCTGAAGCCTTCCTGTTTTCGCCGAATTGGCCATCTTCTGTTTGTATGAACTGTGAAAGGACCCGCGCCCGCTCTCGGCTCCAGTTCCTGGGTTGATTTGTTCTTTTTTTCTGTTTGGTTAGTTTTGTTTGTTTGTTTTGTGAAAGAAGGAAATAAACAAGTAAAGAATATCCCTGCATCTGTGTCCGTATTTATTCGAAAAAGATGACAGAAGAACAGACCTTCCAGGACGCAGCAGGGACGCCACTCCCCGAGGATGACACACCCTTGCAGCATTATCTCCGTGGGCAGCAACGCGAAATTGACAGTCTGGCACGAGCTGTGCATGACCTCGCCTTTAGTGTGAGCCGGCTCGTGTCTGCCCGAGCTCCATCCCCTCCACCGCTCAGACGCCCCGAACCAACAGCGCCACGCCTGCCAAACCCAGCCCCCCCCCCCCCCCCCCCCAAAAGATATGCCGGTAATCCTGAGGGATGTAAGCACTTCTTGCTGGCCTGTGAGCTCTATCTCGCTGAGTTCCCCGACATGTCCGAACATCAGCGGGTGAGTTTTGTTACACAGCAGCTCACAGGGTCAACTATGGATTGGGCTACCGCGGTCTGCAGCACCGGGGCAAGAACCACGGCCAGCTATGCCTGCTTCATCGAGGCGCTTCGCGCGGTTTTTGATCATCCAGATCAAGGCAGGTCCGGGGAACAGCAATTGATGCGATTACGCCAGGGAAATGCAACGGTGGCCGACTACGCCGTAAGATTTCGGGTCCTCGCTGCGGAGAGTAGATGGTGCGAGGCCAGTCTATTAGCCAGGTTCCGAGATGGTTTGCAAGCTGACCTGCAGTTGGAACTAGCCTGTAGGGACGCGGGGATGTCCCTGAATGAAGTCATCGACCTGGCTATAAAGCTCGACCAGCACCTTCGGAACCAACGGCACCATCCCTCGTCCAAACCCCAAGCGAAACGAGTCGAAGTCGGCCGTCAGTATTCACATCAATCAGAACCGCGCGAAGGAGCTCATCCGGAGCCCATGGAGGTGAGCACCTCCCGTCTTTCAACAAGGGAGAGGAAGCGGAGGCTGGCGGCTGGACTATGCCTGTACTGTGGAGGGGAAAACCATCGCGTCGGCAACTGCCCGTTACTACATGTAACGCAGACACACACACCCACACCCCACACCACACTACCACTCCGCACCTATCAACCTTTTTGTTTAAAAGCACAAATTTCGTTTAATAATCATACCTTGTCTGTTTTTCCCCTTGTAGATTCCGGGTCGGCTGGCAACTTTATTTCCTCTACTGTTATTTCCGCTCTGCGAGCTCCTGTGTCGAAGCTTCCATACCCGATAACAATAAGAGCTCTGGATGGTCGGAAACTCGTTCAGTGACCCCTTGAATATATGTCAGCGCCCCTACGGTTAAATTTTCCCGGTCATACGGAGGAATTAAATTTTTTTGTACTTCCTCAGTTAGATCAGTCCGTCGTGCTGGGCCTCCCCTGGCTCAGAGCTCACAATCCTAATTTTGATTGGGCACAATCTCGCATTTTATCTTGGTCCCCTAGATGCGCTAAATCATGCACACCAACAGTTTTAACGGTCCAAACAACTAACATTGAAAGTCCGATCGCCCAAGTGTCAATCACTGTACCATCCGAGTACGCGCAATTTAAGGATGTGTTTAGTGTCAGGGCTGCAGCACGACTTCCCCCTCACCATCCGTGGGACTGCGCGATTGAGCTTTTGCCGGGGAAAACACCGCCTCACTCGCGCGTTTACCCATTGTCCGTGGAGGAAACGCGGGCCATGGAGGAATACGTGAGTGAGGCTCTCCAACAGGGGCTCATCAGTAGGTCCACGTCACCAGCATCAGCAGGGTTTTTTTTTATTGAAAAAAAAGGCGGGGGTTTACGTCCCTGTATTGATTATCGCGGACTTAATGCGGTAACCATAAAATATAAGCACCCACTGCCCCTGGTACCGGCAGCCATCGACCAACTCCGAGGCGCCTCCATCTTCACTAAGCTCGACCTCCGCAGCGCTTATAATCTCGTTCGTGTGCGTAGCGGCGATGAGTGGAAGACTGCGTTTAGCACAATCTCCGGACATTACCAATATAACGTGATGGCTTATGGTTTGGTAAACGCACCTGCGGTGTTTCAGGGGTTCATGAATGACGTGTTTCAGGATATGTTAAACCGTTTTGTTATAGTTTACTTAGATGATATCCTAGTATACTCGCGGTCATATGCCGAGCACGTCAATCATGTGTGGGCTGCGCAAACACGGGCTCTATGCAAAGGCAGAGAAATGCGAATTCCATCAGTCGGAGATCGCATTTCTCGACTATCGTATTGGGCCAACGGGGGTTGGGATGGAGGTGACCAAGGTTTCGGCGGTGCAACAGTGGCCGGAACCCAAGTCAGTTAAGGCGCTACAGAGTTTTCTTGGGTTTGCCAATTTCTATCGGCGTTTTATTAGAAATTTCAGCCTAGTTGCGGCACCGCTCACCTCCCTATTAAAGGGAAAACCGAAACACCTGCCAGAGTTTTCTGCGGAAGCACGCACGGCTTTTCTGCATTTAAAAAAGGCATTTACCACCGCCCCGCTGCTAAAACTGCCTGACCCAGAAAAGCCATTCATTGTGGAGGTAGACGCGTCCGAAGTCGGAATAGGAGCGGTGCTGTTGCAACGTCATGGCCACCCAGGAAAACTCCACCCTTGTGCTTTCTTTTCTAGGAAACTAAGCCCTGCCGAGCGCAACTATGATATCGGTAATAGAGAACTGCTAGCAATAAAAACAGCGTTAGAGGAGTGGCGGCACTGGCTTGAGGGAGCAAAACATCCCTTCATGGTGCTTACTGATCATCAAAATCTAGAATACATACAGCATGCTAAAAGACTCAACCATCGACAAGCCCGTTGGGCGCTGTTCTTTACTCGCTTTGATTTCAAGATCACGTATCGCCCTGGCTCAAAGAATAAAAAAGCTGATGCGCTGTCGCGATATTACCCCGCCCCAAAACCACTAACTAACCCAGAAACCATTATACCCTCAGCACTCGTGGTAGCGCCAGTAACATGGGATGTCGAAGCGGAAATCGCTCGAGATACGCAATCGAATCCTCCGCCAAAGAACTGCCCGCCAAATCGCATATATGTCCCGGACACACTACGGGAGAAAGTAACAATAGATGCTCATACCAATCTCTCATCAGGTCATCCCGGCATAGATCGTACGTACCAGCTGCTAAAACGGCGGTTCTGGTGGCCAAAACAGCGCGACACGGTAAGAACAGTGGTTTTGTCTTGTGCAGTATGCGCGACAACTAAAGATCCTCGTAGCTTACCCGCTGGAAAATTAATTCCCCTACCGATACCAAATAGGCCGTGGTCTCATGTTGCGGTAGACTTTTTGACGGATCTGCCGGTATCTCAAGGGTACACTACAATTTTGGTGATAGTAGACCGATTCTCTAAAGGATGTCGTTTTATCCCGTTTAGCTCTCTCCCGTCAGCCCTCCAGGTGGCAGAAAGCTTATTTGACATGGTGTTCCGCTATTATGGCATCCCGGAGGATATTGTTTCAGATCGTGGTCCCCAATTTATCGCCAAAGTCTGGAAAGCTTTCTTCCAGAAATTGGGGACCACAGTTAGCCTAACGTCAGGCTACCACCCCGAGTCTAATGGACAGGCAGAGCGGACTGTTCAAGATCTCGGGAGATACCTCCGGGCATACTGTAGTAGTCGACAACACGAGTGGGCAGACTGCTTAATCTGGGCGGAATACGCGCAGAACTCGCTACGTCACTCCGCAACCGGCCTAACGCCGTTTCAATGTGTCCTAGGGTACCAGCCTCCGCTTTGTCCGTGGAATGCCACTCCCACCGATGTACCCGTGGTGGATCAGTAGTTTAAGAGAGCGGAAACAGTATGGGAGAATGCACACACCAAGATCTTCCAAGCAGTTCGTCGCTTCAAAAAATATGCCAATAGACGGCGAAGGGAAAGTCCTCCGCTCCAGGTAGGCGATCGAGTATGGCTCTCGACACGGGACCTTCACCTCAGTCTCCCTTGCCGGAAGCTCAGTCCCAGATACATCGGTCCCTTCCCCATCCTTGCTCAAATAAACCCCGTGTCATTTAAATTACAACTTCCTAGTCATTTACGCATTAACCCCATCTTTCATGTTTCTCTCCTCAGGCCGGTGATCCGGGGGCCGCTGGACGAAGGCACAGCTGAGCCCTCACTCCCTGGGGCTGTGGTAATAGAGGGCGCCCCTGCGTTTAGAGTAAGAACACTTCTAGACTCCCGGAGGAGAGGAGGTTCCCTCCAATACCTAGTGGACTGGGAAGGTTACAGCCCGGAGGAGCGGAGCTGGGTCCCGGCACGTGACATCCTGAGCAGACAACTCATCAATGAATTCCATCAATCACGGCCGGAGTGCCCGGCACCGCGACTTCCGGGTCGTCCCGCCCGCCGGCCATCCCAGCAGTTCGGTGGGTCCCGACTCCCTCTGGTAACGCAGAGAGAGCCTCCCTCGGGAAGCCGGTCCAAGGGGGTGGGGGGAACTGTCACATCTGTGCCACCACAGCCCCGGGGGTTTGCGTTCCCCAGAGTACTGAGCCGCCTCCCTGTCTCCCCCTGGTGTGTCTGTGTGTGTATGTCTCTCACCATTAGCACTAAATGAAGTTCACCTGTGTCTTCCTTGTGTGTCTCTCTATTTAAGCCAGCCGCTCCCATAGTCCCTTGTCTGTTCTCCGTTTGTCTTAGTTTGAAGAGCTGCCCGTGTGTGTATATGTTTTGCCGTGTTGTGATAATTCCAACCTTTGAATCTGCCCTCTCAGGACTGAGCCACAACTAGAGAGCGGGGTGCGCCGACCAAAGAGACTCCCTGGTACGTTAGACGTCAAAGGCAAGTTCATGACTCTCACGCTCATGCCTGAAGCCTTCCTGTTTTTGCCGAATCAGCCATCTTCTGTCTGTATGAACTGTGAAAGGACCCGCGCCCGCTCTCGGCTCCAGTTCCTGGGTTGATTTGTTCTTTTTTTCTGTTTGGTTAGTTTTGTTTGTTTGTTTTGTGAGAGAAGGAAATAAACAAGTAAAGAATATCCCTGCATCTGCGTCCGTATTTATTCGAAAAAGATGACACTTAGAAATAGCCATGAATGTATTTTCTACTCCTCTACAAACCATGCCCAGTTCATGCTGTACTGTACCTTTACAAACTGTCTACAAACTGTCATGATTTATCGAAAGACTTTTTACTCCTAACAATGAAACAAGTCAAGACTTGTCAACAACTTCTACTATTTCTCACAAACAATTTCAATTTGTCAGTTTATCTGTTTACAGCAGCATGGACCCCTCTGTTTTGGAAACCTTTTAATGAACATTCTTCCTATTTTACTTTGAATGGTGCAAATTCCATGTCAGCAAAGCTAGTGGAAAATAAGCACCTAGCAAACACTCTCTATAGCAAATACAGTGCACTGTAATGTTGATAGGGTGGCAGAACACTTTGTTTCTATGTTGTGCACTATATGTCAATGTACTGTATGCAGCCGACCAGAATAATTCGTGAGTGCTGCACTGATAAGGCAAAGTTGCTACATCATTTAACATGTATGTTGTATATAATGTCCATAGCAGTTCGCAGCAGGACCATAGGTAATTCTTCAACAAGTTATTCTACGAAGAACAGAAAAGAATGGACAATTATGAACATACAAGTAACTATTATGTTGTTTTTTTAGTAGATGAATACTTTTTTTTTTTTTTTTTTTAATTCCTGAGCATTTGGATCAATAACCTGACGCTCTCCCAAGGATTTCCTGATCTTAAGCTCAGGAACAAGTTTGGAAATGTTGGAAAGGCTGGTTAAGATGAAGAGCATGTCATAATACTGTATGCAACACATAAAATCTTGTGGCAAATTGGCTACAACATCAGAATCTGAGGCTACAGTGGACACAGGCTCAGTAAAACTGGACAGTTGAAGATTGGAGAAATCAATTGGCCTTTTGTCGAAATTTTAATGGTTATATACTGTAAATGCAGTCACTGGACGTAAGCTCAACTGAATGATGCATATCCTTCCAGAACGGAGACAGAGAATTCTAGATTAGATCAAATCTATGCCAATTCTCATTCATGCTGTTCCCTAAGCTTGTGGTGGTTTAAAACATGAATCTATTTCTAATCCTGAACAAACTAATCTGTTCTTCACACACACACCCTAGGATTTTAAAATAAACATGAACGTATGAAAAGTTAAAGTAATGAGGTTCATTACTCACTCTTTAATGCTTCTTCACTCTCTCTCTCTCTCTCACACACACACACACACACACACACGCACATTGTTGCTATTGATATTTGATGTGGGTGTGTTTGCTCAGCATACTGCAATATATGATCAGCTCCCTTTAGAAACCTAAAGAGCCACAAGGTACCCCAGGATATTTTTTTTAAATCTGTTTGCCTCTGCCAAATGATTGTATCAGCAATGGGCATCCATTTGTGGATCCTGCAGCTGGACAATAATCCAAAACATATGTCCGAATACACATAAAAAGGAAATAATGAGAACATAGTCAAGTTTGACATGTCCCTGTGGGGTAAGCTATAGAAAGGAATCCACTACAAATTACATAGGACCCTGGAGTATCTGAAGAAATTGAGGAGTGGTTTTAGATTCAGTGCGGTGTATTCTCCAATCTCATCAAACATTACAGGTTAAGTGTTGTTATGGTGTGAACGGGATGTTGCACAAAGTAATAAATCGAGGGTACCAATTATTCTGATACAGATGTGTGTTTTATATTACTAGAATAGCTTTTAAGTAATGTGTTTTCTTCCATATTTTCAGTGAAAATATTCACCATAAGTTAACAGGAAATGAATTTTTTGCATGATCTTTATTATCTGCAAAGCCGACATGGTAAATGGTGGCAGAAAAAAATTAACATTTTTGACCACCCAGTGACAGGAATACATCTACACACAAAATACAGCTGATGAACACAGGAACATGGGCCTCGTGGTTAGTGCAATTGTTTTACATTCCAGATTTATTTCCATTTGCATCTATAACGAGCTCCACTCTACTTTCAAAGCGTTCCATTAAATTTTGGATGTGTGGATTAGTGTTTATTCAGCCACTAAAGCATTAGTGAGGTGATGTCAGGTAAGGAGTTCTTTTGGAGTACAGTTGGCGTTCCAGTTCATCCCAGAGAATGTTGAAATGGTGTTGAGGTCAGGGCTCAGTGCAGGAGTTTTTCCCACACACCATGTCTTCATGTCTTCATGTCTTCATATATGAAACTGTAATGCTACAGCATAAAAAGACATCTTATACAATTGTGTGCTTCCAACTTTGTGGCAATAGTGGAGAAGGACCACATATGGCTATGATGGTTAGGTGTCCACAAACGTCTGATATGTATATTCTAGACTAAAATATATCATACAGCAGGAGAATAGAATATTTTTTTATAATGTAATTTATTTTATAATTGCTTGTGTGTCGTGTTACATATAAGCCTATAGAAGAAGGCCAGCCGATAAGAAGTATGGATCTGAAATCATGAGATTGATGTGGTAGGATTTAATTTAGTTTCATACAACTGTTATAGTTATGAAATATTTATTAAAAAAATAAAGTATGATTACAAAATAAATTTAATTGCTCATGTTAAATTAGATTTTATTTTTAGATTTTCTGTTATGTAGAGTGAGCATGATCAATTTACATAGTACAAGCATGATCCAATTATCTTATGAAATATCATAACGGTTGAGGCTTTGACTTTATTTAGGATTTTGAAACATGATGATCAAATAATGCTGGGTGTGAGATATCAGATTATGGAAATGTAAACCAATTTAAGCACGAAGAACCGATGTACTGTATGCATTTGAATTAAGTGAACTAAATATGATTTTTCAATGTATTAAACTACATAGTAACTTTTGTGAAAATTTTATTTGTAATGGAACTAATGGGCAACTGATGGGGGAAAAAATCTGTTAACTGACCAAAACTCAGAACTACTTAAGAACATGTTTATTACTAACAGCCATCTCGCATAATAACTAACATACTACATCCTTCCCCACTCTCCACAATAAGAGCTCTCACTTCTTCCTCGTACAATATACTGCAGCATACATATTCTTATACAAGCAGTTATTTAATTAACTGAATATTTGGAACTTGACAACTCAACAGGTTCTTTGCACATTAGTTAAATTTTTTTAACCCAGCGTTCTATATATAATAAGTAAATATTGTTACAAGCATTTTTTGCATTTGTAATCTGTATGTTCGTACTACTTAAACACTCTTTAATTCATCTTATATACTGCTGCTTATTGACCTGCAGCCAACCTCAGTGCTCTTGGTGTTCGCAATACACATGGACTTAAAAGTGGTTTGTTTTCTCAACATTTCACCATTAATGAGATTATAGACCACTTGTTGTTCACTCCTTTATTATATGACATAATAGCTGTGTACCACTGAGTAATGCTGCTCTAACGGGCGGCACTGGATGAAAAATACAGAATTGAGGTGAAACACCGTACTCATATTTAGGAAAAAGAAGTAACGTAGATTTATTTTTCTGAAGACACAGAACCATGCTTCATCTCACAGAGCTACTGACTGTTTCACCCATGGGAGTGTTTTGGTGTGGACAAAATACATGCATAATGACAAATATTACAAAAGCAATATCTTGCAACTATTGTTTCTCCCACTGACACATCATCATTATTAGTAGTATAATTAATATTACTACTATTTAAGCTCTATGGCATAATCGTTAGTGCAACAATGCCTCTATTAGCTTATGTCGTGTTGTCATGTTGCTATCTGCTTACAGAAAACACTCACTCACTCATCATCTATACCATTTTATCCTGTATACAGGATCGCGGTCGGCCTGCAGCCTATCCCATGAGACTTGGGGCACGGGGTTACACCCCTGACAGGGTGACAGGGAATTTGGGAATGCCAATCAGCCTAATCTGACTGTGGGAGGAAACCGGAGCACCTTTAGGAAAACCACCAAGCACGGAGAGAACATGCGAACTCCATGCACACAAATCCAAGGTGGGAATCGAACCCACAACCTCGACGTGCACCATATGTTCTTTATCCATTAGGCA
This sequence comes from Clarias fuscus, assembly GCA_030347435.1. Taxonomy (NCBI): domain Eukaryota; kingdom Metazoa; phylum Chordata; class Actinopteri; order Siluriformes; family Clariidae; genus Clarias; species Clarias fuscus. Next base: position 17,336,103 of record CM059204.1, on the reverse strand, counting down.
AAATATGAAGGCGTGAAAACGTGACTGGTTTTCACAATGCACAAATAAAGTGGACAATAAAAACTAAAATAAATGTAAAAGGCAGAGTCATTCATTTCAGACCACTTGAAACATTGAAATAAACCTCTATATTGCTTCTCTTTTTAATACAAATGAACTTTGTACGTGTGTATTAAAAATTTTAATACTTTTGTATTACCATTAAGTTACCCTGCATTTGTATATTCCATTCGAGTATTAAAGGTGTATTAGGTAAAATTGGTCACCGAACCTAGGTATGTACTGTAACTCTTGGGTATGTTCAATTTTTTAATGATTACCATTAGTATTCATGAAGCTCTGCCCCAGGATCTATGGTAGAGTGCCTATTTAATAGAGTACAGTTTTCCCAATAGCTTTTTATCATTTTCCGTTTCACCTTCTCACCCATACAACCCTGTTACTTTACAGCCCCGTTTATGACCTGTGCAAACCTGTAACCTTTTTACAATTCAGTTTGCAAATTATACACAATACCGCATACTTACTTATTAAATAATTACTTACTAAATTTTATATGGCATAATTGGCTACTTTTTCATCCTGGAACTTTTATTGCATATACAGTATTTACTGAATCTATTCGCTACATTTGCTACATCAGATTTGCTTGGCTTAGTTAACATCAAATTGCGACCAGATGTATGGCAGCAGAAATAATAACTCTGCCTAGGGCAGAATCAAAGTTCCATGCTTCAGTGAAAGCAACAGGATAGTGAGAGAGTGACTTTGTGCAGTACCTTGTATTATCATGTATTCCCGTCTTAGAAGAAATCTAGGTTACTTATTCTGGGCAGACTGAGTCAGCCAAGGTTGTACAAGCGACGGTCCGTTCGGAGACATAAGAACACTTTAATTTATATTTCAGAAGCTAGACCACTGTTTTCAAGCATTGTGTTTATTTCAAAGCCCGCAGACGAGACTGCCTTAGGGGAGCTCAGGTGCCTTGTAAAGGAGATGTATTAAGTGTCTACTGTGCAAATGTTTCTCAGTAGTCACCACAGACTCTCCTAGATCAGGCAAAGGACATTTCAGAGTATGACGTCTCAATGAAGCTCAGTCAGAGTCAGAGAGAGCGTAATAAAAGCAGTGCCACATTAAATATAGCCTCTGTTTGAAGATGCATGGCCTCGGTGTTCGGTTACAGCGTAAGCCAAAGTGACGGATGACTCATCGTTGTTCAAAGCCACGTCCGAAAGGATGCAAAAGTGTCTGCCGCCTGACATGAAAGCATACACCCGTTATAATCGACATGGCTTATATAAATGCTCGCTCATGTACGGAGCACATCAACACCCAGAACAACAGCTGTGTGTGTGTGTGTGTGTGTGTGTGTGTGTGTGTGTGTGTGTGTGTGTGTGTGTGTGTGTGTGTGTGTGTGTGTGTGTGTGTGTGTGTGTGTGTGTGTAAACTGAACCCTATGTAGAATTAATCAGTCAAAACTCTAGCTGGTTAGACAGACTCTTTCTGCTGAGTCATCATTCAATTTAAAGAAATAATTATTCTACACATCTTATGGTCTGTTTTTGATATTATCATGTGGCTGGAAGGCGAGAAGGACATAAAGAGAAACGACCATATACTTGAATTAACGAATGCTGCAGAGGGTCGTTTCTGCTGTCTCTCAGTGGACATACCTTTCATTAAGACTCTGGCAGAACTGGAAGAAAGATGTACCGAGGGAGAAAATGAACACGCAAGTGGGAGAGGAAAACAAGAGAGATAGGATACTGGGCAGAGTGTGCGATCTTATAGATCCCACAACCGCTGATAGCCTGTTTTATCTGCTAAGAGAGATCAGAGTGTCTGTTTCTGCTCAGCTGTGAATGAGATCACTACAATTTATAAAGCTTTAATTATCTAGGTTTGCAGCAAATATATGGTTGTGTCATGTTTGTACATTCCACTCCCATTCCTCCACATGTCTGCCAAGAGCTATTCCCACACAGGAAGGTTACTGTATTTTTGTTTAACCTATTAATTGTATACTATATGGCCAAAAGTATGTGGACACCAACCTGTTCCGGCAAAGTTGGAAGAACACGTTTGTATATGATGTCTTTGTATGCTGAAGCATTACAATTTCCCTTCAGTGGAAGTAAGAGGCTCGAACCTGTACCAACATGACTATGTCCCCTGTGCTCCATGAAGTCATGGTTTGAGAGTCCTGCACAGAGCTCACCCTCAAAACCACTGAACACCCTTAGGATCAACTGGAACTCAAGGTTTCTTCACCCAACATCAGTGCACAATCTCGTTAATGACTCTAAATGTCCTCAAATCCCCACATCTACGCTTCCACACATTTAAGACCTTTTCAAAACAGAAAAATAGTGGAGTAAATCTGGAATGGGACATTCATAAAAGCACACATCATTATGATTATTTGGGTGTCCAAAACTTTTGGCTGTATAGGGTATCTCTCTGTCCTTATGCTATTTTTCAGGCTTATCCATTGATCAATGTTTACTGATATCCCGGAGTTGGTTCAGTTCAATTCTTCCATTATTCAGAGTCTTGATAACAAGGGCTTTCTCTCTACTGAAGAAGGATTTTAAAAGCTTGTGGAGTTCATCTCTCTCTCTCTCTCTCTCTCTCTCTCTCTCTCTCTCTCTCTCTCTCTCTCTCTGGCATTCTAAGTACTTACTTTTATTTGTTTTAAGGGTCTGGCATGATATGCTGTCTCCTGTGCTGTATTCCAGTGCCCTCTGCTGGATAGGAATTGGATTTAATATTAATATTACAGTGCACTGCTGATAAGAAAAAGATTAAACGATATATTGAACTCATTATAACTAGTGCAGAAAGGCAAGTGTCTTCATGACTTCCTGGTACAATAATGTTAATAAATTCAATTATTTTTAACACTGTTTGAGGGAAAGGTGCATTAAATGCCAGTACATGCCCGAGGATTTTAATCTTTTAATAGTCAAAATGTCGAAACAACCTGCATATGAACAATATAATACATCTATTTTTGTTGTACTGCTTATCCTATAGTGCAGGGTCATGAGGAAGCCTGGAGCGTTACTCAGGGTATATGGCGAGGTACAAACTGGATGGATTGCCAAACCATTGGCAGGCACAAACACACACACACACTCACACAGCCAACCATACACTCTGGGCAATTTTGGAACAGCAATCAGCTCTAAACACATTTTTTTAGACTGTGGGAGGAAGCAAGCACAGGGAGAAGATCTGATGGGCACACGCACACAGACCAGAGGCAAAATTTGAACCCCCAACCCTGGAGGTACAAGGTAACCATGCTAAACACTAATCCTACAATAATCTAACCAAGCTTGCATTACAACTTGTCCCTACGTCTTTAGATTTATTTTGTCATATTCTATTGTACTCTGTTGTATGTATCATTCCAATTCTGTACATTTAATAGTTCCAACATTGTATGGAATGCAGAACAAGCAATACTAATAAAGTATGCGAACTGATTGAAACGGTGCATAAGTAGTAAAACCATTATGGGGTGTTTATAGCTCTTCTTAGTTATTGTTTGAAATGGCCCAAAAGATGGGGTCCTACTGCAACATATGGCATTTATCATGAGGACATTATAATTACACCAGCTATCATGTTTGTTAATCAATTGAACACTCACTCACTCATCATCTGTACCGCTTAATCCTGTATTCAGGGTTACGGGGGGCCTGGAGCCTATCCCAAGAGACTTAGGGCACAAGGCGGGGGTACACCCTGGACAGAGTGCCAAACCGTCGCAGGGCACACACTCATTCACACACTACGGACAATTTAGGAATGCCAGTTAACCTAAACTACGTGTCTTTGGACTGTGGGAGGAAACCGGAGTACCCGGAGGAAACCCACCAAGCACGGGGAGAACATGCAAACTCCATGCACACAGAGATGGGAATCAAACCCGGCCGGTAATCAAACCCTGACCCTGGAAGGGTGCAAGGCGACAGTGCTAACCACTACACCACTATACACTACACCACTATGCCAAATACACAAATACACTTGTTTGCTACAGCACCAACACCTGAGTGAATCTGAGTGAAGTGCTTTGCACCTGTTGAAGCAAACCAAATCACACAGACAGGTTCACCAAGCCCTTAAATAAATCACTCAGTGCGAAAATGACTTAATGATGCGGTTTTCTAATGACATGAATAATGTTCTCTTTTGTGTGCTACTTCATTTCTTGCTAAATACTCTGTGAAGTCATTAATATCAAAACAGAAACAACGCCACAGTAGAGAGTCCTTGATTTAGAGCAGTAAGTCTCAGTCTTAATCAGTTCTTTTTTTTAGATCAACCATATCTGTATGTTTACTATGGATACATCTTTGTAAAACTCATCTTTGTGCATCTTGAATTCGAGATGTTCTGTGGCTTAATGTTAACTGATCACTTTGAACTTAATATGTATAGTAAGAGTGAAATGACATACTGTAGAGTCATGTATGAAAGAAAGAGAGAGAGAGAGAGAGAGAGAGAGAGAGAGAGAGAGAGAGAGAGATCAGTCTCTGTACTAACAGGTAAGGGAAACAATATGAAAATATGCCTCTTTATGCTGTATCTACAGCAATGAGCTTTTGACTTTGATGGATTGCCCTGGTTTCTCTCCCTGTCTGCCTTTCTCGCCTTCCTAAATATCCTTTGCTTTAATTATTCGTCTCATTTCAGCAGGATTTATTCAGTGTGCTTTATTCAGTAGTAAATCACTAGAGTTATTAATTTGTGGAGCTCAAGCTGAACAGATCGCTGCAGCTGACTGTGCAACACTTCAGTTTGCTATGCAGTTCCTGTCTCAGACACATACACACACACACACACACACAAACATAAAACACATACGCACATGCACACATATGCACACCCATTCTGGAGTCACTACAGAACCAGTTCATCATATTATTCCAGACCCTGTCAGCAGAAAGCCAGGTGCGGCACACAGCAGGAAAAAAAAGAAAATACATTTTAAGGTAGTGGAGCATTTCTTTGCAATAAAAATACAAGTCATCAACCCTTGATTACAGGCTAGTTAGCACAATATGAAGAAGGCCTCATAATTTCAGGAGTACAATAGATCAGTTGTTCCTGTAGCAAGTTGTAAAAGAGGTTTCTGTAATGCCTGTACACAACAAGGGGCATGTTTTTCCACTGCTGGGTGCTGATTATTCTCATCAGAAGCCATACACATGCACAATCCTCACATCCTCACATCCATTCTACATTCACACACCAACGTTCTCCCAGTCCTGTTGCCGGGTGCTCTTCGGTTCACACCCCATGTGAGCTCATCAGAGTGGCAAAATATGCAGGGTTATTACATTTGCATAACATTACATACATTTTTTTTTTTTACCTTTTAGCAAACACTTCTGTCCAAAGAAGATTGTACGCTACATAGTATTAGGATGTGTTCACAAGGTACAGGGAAATCTGCTGAACAGAGTACCTTGTCCAATAATTGGAAATAAATGGCATTCATAACACTAGAACCTAGCTGTGACAGACCAACTAGCCATTAATAATACTATTAATAATCATCCCCATCATAATGATTAGATTATTTTTTTCATATTTAACTGTTTAACTTTAAGTATGACGAGGATGCAGCAGATTGAGAAAACATTGCAGTGGCAGAAAGGTAGGAGGAGGAGTACTTGTTTGACTAGACAACACATTACTGTATAAAGCTAATTAAAGTACAATAGCTCACAAATATGATATCTTTTATTCAGTACATCATATTGCAGATGAATCTGGGGTAGCTGAAGCTGGCAACATAGATCTACTTTATGCAGATACCAATCTGATCTAATGTAATATTAATATATAAGCTGCAGGGCAAAATTGCAGTGTTTTTGGCTGACAGCAATTATTTTAACCCCAACTGATGCAATGAGAAGCTTTCCATTTCTTAAACAACCAGGGTCAAATTATTGACCTGCATCAAGCAAGCAAAACAACTAAGGAGAACTAAAATTACTGAAATTGGGTTAAGAACTGTCCAATGCATTATTAAAATTTGGTTGAATTTTGCTGAACCGTCAACTTCATGAAAGAAATATGATTGGGGAAAAAATCATGGATGACCTTGATCTTTGATCTCGTGTGAGGGCTCCAGGCGTGGCTCTCAGGCATCCTAATGGCAGCATATTCCAACCTGTCTGGCAATTTTCATTTTTTTGAGTTTTTAAGCATGTTAAGACCCCCAAACAGCCCAAAATGGTGGGGAAAAAATCTAGCAAGCAACAATGAGCGGGCCCAAGCACCCTGCGCCATGGTGGAAGTTGACACACAGCTGTGTTTACTAGCGAAAATACAAGCATTTGCACTCAGAGGATTTGGATTAAACAGCAGTGTGGCAATTAAAAAACACTCATCGTTGAGACTTTTTAGGGGAGAAAGGCTTTAATTTGCTAGGAGGGAATAAAGATTGGACTGTGGAGCAATGGAAAAAGGTCATATGGTCTAATGAGGCCAGATTGACCCTATTCTAAAGTGATGGGTGCATCAGGGAAGAAGGGAAGCACATGACTCGATGCAAAAAAGATGCACTGTGTCCACTTTTCAAGCCGCTGGACACGTGTTCTGGGGTTGCTTCAATTGCTTCAGAAGAAAAGCTGAAGGGGGGGAGGGGGCGTTGTAGTTGCTTCCCATAGGAGTGCTTCCTAAGGGTAAAAAATTCAGAGTGTGAAAACCTAAGGGGTTCTCTGGGAGCCCAAGGGTTTACCTAAGAAAAATGTATGATCACTGGTTACAACCCTTTCCAATGAGCAAAACATGAAGGACGTTCAGATTTATGAGCACTGTTTTTTAGCTTGCTCAGCAATTTTGCATACTGAAAAAATTTATTATATATGAAAAATTCTAAATAGAAATGTCATTCTTTTTCTTTATTTTATGGGGAGGGCTTGACAAAGATTATTAGACAAAGGCAGGTAAGATGTTAGAGTGAAAACTGCTGGCTTTGTGATACCCTGGGAGTTATTTGCTGGTTTGGGAAGGTCACTGCAAATCAATACACAATTATTATGACTGAACACGTCTATCCTAGGATGAAACATTTCAGTCTTGATAGGAGTGGTCCCTTCATCCCATCATCCAGGATGATACTGTCCACATCCACATGGCACAAGGTCTCACTGAGGAGGAAAATGAGGGAAAATAATACAGGGTGGGCCATTGATATGGATACACTTTAATAAAATGGGAATGGTTGGTGATATTAACGTCCTGTTTGTGGCACATTAGTATATGTGAGAGGGCAAACTTTTCAAGATGGGTGGTGACCATGGTGGCCATTTGGAAGTCGGTCAGCTCGGGAGACCTTGGGGGCCATTCAACTGGTCTGACACTAACCCACATTGGATAGTTCCCTCCAAGACTGTTGGAACAAAAAAAGTGATGGTATGGTGTGGTATATGGGGTACAAAGATAGTGGGGCCATTCTTCATCAATGGAAACCTCAAGGCCACTGGATATATGATATTGCTATATGATGATGTGTTTCCCTCTTTATGCACTGAAGCTGGCACGTTCCCTGAGTTTTTCCAGCAAGATGGTGCACCATCACATTATGGGTGTCAGGTCCGAGCATTCCTAGATGAACAGTTTCCTGAAAAGTGGATTGGTCGTCGTGTGCCAGTTGAATGGCCCCCAAGGTCTCCCGATCTGACCTCCTTAAACTTTTATCTTTGGGGTCATCTAAAGGCAATTGTCTATGGTGTGAAGATACGATATGTGCAGCACCTGAAACTACGGATAGTGGAAGCCTGTGCTGGCATTTCTCCTGCGGTGTTGCTATCAGTGTGTGAAGAGTGGGAGAAGAGGGTTGCATTGACAATCCATCACAATGGGCAGCACATTGAACACATTTTATAAGTGGTCAGAAACTTGTAAATATCTCATGAAAGAATAAAGTTATGTTAACACCATTGTTTTTCTTGTGAAATTCCCAATAAGTTTGATGTGTCACATGACCCTCTTCCTGTTGAAAAAACAAAAGTTGGATCCAAGATGGCCGACTTCCAAATGGCCACCATGGTCACCACCCATCTTGAAAAGTTTGCCCCCTCACATATACTAATGTGCCACAAACATGATGTTAATATCACCAACCATTCCCATTTTATTAAGGTGTATCCATATAAATGGCCCACCCTGTACATTAGCAGACCAACAAAACACACATCAAAATACATAAATAAATAATCAAATAAAGTAATGAATACAAATTATGAGTATCTTTTGCAAGAATATTGTTCATTCTCTAGTACAGTCCCAGAAGCTTCTATCCAAAGCATGCTAAAGCTGATCTGGCATCTTGTGTCAAACGAACATCTTACTAGGTATTAAAAAATAGTGAGAAATTGCATGTGCAATGTGAATTCTGAATCTAGCCATACAACATAGAGAATTTAATTTCAGTTTTATGAAGGGTAAATAAATTGCTCTTCACCTTCCAACTTATTCACTAGAGGGGGAAAAATCACATGATGTTCTGAAGGTTACATTCCTGACTAGATTATTAATTAAGATGGGTGATTTAGGATGCAAAGATTTTTCCCAGGGGCTAAAGGGAGCTATTTAATGCATCTCAATTTGCATATTTTACAGTAAAGCACATGTTTTTTTCTGTTACACTATTACCATCCTTCTTTCTTTTCATTTGTAATTAATTATTGTGGTTGCATGGGCCATGGTCTGCTCTATTACATATACTAAAGGTGAGTATGATTAATGTGAAATGTTGGTACACATTCAACCAAAGATGTATTTGGTAAAGGCAATGTAAAGTTTAGCACCGCCTCTTTTACTCACTCTCACTCTCACTCCTACCAAGCATGGAGAACAGGCAGAAAAAAACATGTCAGAAATACTAAATACCCCCTTACTGCTTCCAAAGGATTTAAGAGGGTTAGATGAAGATAAGTGCTGCCGATCATCAGATGTTGATTAATTGATCATCAGCTGGTGTGCAGACCTCTGGAAAAGCAGTTTGCTGGTTTGGATCATTCAGATGTACAGTATGTTAACACAATGCCAAAATGGAAATACATAAGCAATTGTCTTGGAGAACCAATTGTTGTTACACAGTAATCTGGAACTAGTTATAAAACCATTTCCAAACAATTTAGAGTTCAACCTCTATGCGAGAAAGATTAATCACAAGACAGTTGCCAATCTTCCAAGCAGCAGCACTCACCCCTAGGTCAGACTGTGCTTCCCTCAGAGAAAAAAAAAATAGCTTCCCCCTAAGGCACCTCACCGAGCATGTTACATGGACAGAAGATTGAACAAGTACAGTATGGTTTGTTTGGTAGGGTTGCTAAGGCCTCTTTTGTCTTAAAAGAATGTGAAAGTATGACTGAGGTTTGCAAAACTGCATTTGAACAAACCACGAGACGTCTGGAACAATGTTCTATAGACAAATGACACCAAAGTGGAGTTATTTGGCCTTAAAGACCAGTGCCAAAGAATTTAACCAAAAACCAACCAACATTTCAGCAGAAACTCCCAATACCCACTGTCAAGCCTGGTGCTGGAGGGCTGATGGTTTGGACTTATTTTGCACAGGACCTGGGCACCTTGCAGTCATTAAGTCAAACATGAACTTCTCTGTATACCGGCGTATTTTAGAGGCAGAAAACCAATGCTTTAAAAAAAAAATTTTTAATCATGGTTTTGGACCAGACCTCAAACCAATTGAAATGCTGTGGCAGGACCTTAAGAAAGCTGTACATAAACATATGCCATAGAGTATGTATAATATATGCAAAGAAGAATGGGCCAAAATTCCTCCTGACTGACAAAGTCATACAGGAAACGATTTCTTGAGTTTATTGCGGCTAAAGGCGGATTTACAACCTATTGAATCATGGGGGTACTTACTGTAGTATTCCCAACACAAAAAACTTATAGAATCAAAGAACTAACCTTTTAACATTACTGTATATCAAGAAATTATGTTTGGTAATAATTATGGACAAAACTCATAATAATAATTTTAAAAAACTATTTTACGTAGAACTCTTTTACTCTTTCAAAGCAACAAAAGCCACCATCAGCAGACACAGGAGCAGCTTCTTTCCAAATGCTGTTGCTCACCTAAAGAGTTCACCTGTACTGTACGCAAATCAGAATATACATCATATACAGTATTTCATACTACCTTTACTGGTATATCTTCCTCTATTTACAGTATTAATATGTCATAACACTTATTAAGTCTTGCCCATGCACAATCCTATAAAATAGTAAATGTGTTAATCACCATTTTTGGTGTTTGGCACATTTCAATTTTCTTTATTATTTTTATTATTATTAGTAGTAGTAGTAGTAGTAGTATTCATGTTTGTTTTATATTGTTTTAATTTCTATATTTGTTTATTTGATGGATTTTCTTTCTCTCCGTCCTGTTTCTGCCTGTGGAATAAATACCAAGTTACTTTCTTTGCCTACTTGCATACTTGGCTATTTTGGCTATTATGTTTGAATGTGATTCTAAAACAATGAACTTAGTAATTGTTTATTTATAATTTATTTATAATGTTTAAAATAAATTTTAATAGATGAAGCTGAATTCCATATGCTTAAAGAATACTGTATCTGATGAAAAATGTATTATGAATGTATGAAAATTTGTGAGAAATGAAAATATGTTTTGAATGCTAAAGATTGGAAGCTTTGCTGCTTTCTAAGTGCCTGAGATATTGTTCCTGGGAAAATCATAAAAGTGTTCCCTCAGACCACATGAATTAATTAGAGTGTTCAATCCACCTCCTCCTTCCGCTTCCACCCCATGGCTTTTTTCTTTCATAATGAAGAGGAAAGTAATTATGTTGGAATATGCTGCAAATAAATATTAAATCCTTCACATACTGTACATATACCCACAATTTCCCTGGCTTGTGCATACACTATATAATTAAAGGTATGTGGGCACCTGGCCATCAAATCCAAACTGTTGCCACAAAGCACACAGCGTAACACCTTTGGGATGACCTGAAATGCTGACTGCACCCCAGACCTCCTCATTAAACATCAGTACCTAATCTCAGTAATGGTTTTGTAGCTGAATGATCATAAAGGCTCACCACTGCCCAGATGGATGAAGGTTATTATAAGAGCAAAAAGAGAGAATTAATATGGAAAACTTTGTTAGACAAACACATATGGGTATTATGGTCTGTAGTCCACAAATGTTTGATTATGCACTGTACACCCATGTGCACAGACAGACGCCTGTGATGACCTGCAGGCATAATGAGCCTAAAGGGGACCAGGTTGTTTGTCAACACCTCACCTCTGCCTCTGTCCTGTCTGTCCATCTGTCTCTCTGAGCCTCTATGATACTCAGAAATTGCTTCATGCATATGATTATGTAGTAACGCTTAAAGTTCTTTTAGCTGCACTGTTTGCAGTTTACTGTGGGAATACACTGAAATATGACATAATGCAGGAAAACTAGTTCAGTTTTTGCTATCTTGGACTGTTGGTAATAATGTGCTGCATGCATGTTCTAGTGGGAGCTTCAGTTTATCCAGAATGAGGCCTCATTACAGCCAGAAAGTTTCGCCTTATTTCTTTCACTATATCCACATTGCATTGATTTACATAAAAAAAGATGCTTGCATTGATTATTAAATAATTATCAAGGCAAAATTTTCAGTTTGCATAGTGATATTGTGTGTGAAATTCAAATAATTATTGAAATTATATAAATAATTGTTGACTAATGAGTGAGATCATTAGTGTAAATGAATGAAAACTCAATGTGGAGAAGGCATGAGGTTTAGTAGTTGGTGTGTTGGCTTAGTGGTTAATGCTATTGCCTCACACCTCCAAGATTTGAATGTCACCTCCACAATGTGTGTGTGTGTGTGTGTGTGTGTGTGTGTGTGTGTGTGTGTGTGTGTGTGTGTGTGTGTGTGTGTGTGTGTGTGTGTGTGTGTGTGTGTGTGCGTGTGCGTGTGTGTGCGTGTGTGCGTGTGTGTGTGGCTTGTTTTCTCTTTGTGCTTGGTGGGTTTCCTCCAGGTACTTTGTGTTTACTCCCACTTTCCAATGACATCTGGTGTAGGCTGATTGGTATTTTCAAAATGTTCATAGTTGCCTGAGAGTGAGAACTTGTGCCCTAAGCTCCCTGAGATAGATTTTAGGCCCCGACCTTTTAGATTTTAGGCCCTGACATGATGGAAAATGGATGGATGGATGGATGGATGAGGTTTAATACCTCATCAAAATACTGAAGCGACAAAATTTTAATCTCTTTAGATTAATGCTATACCCCAAAATAATCTTATGAAAATTATTCAAGGGATTACAAGACTATTAAGAAGAGTGTAGGTTTGTAGTTTGAATGTATCCCAATGTACTTCATTTCTGTATTTACTTACTTTTTATTGCTTTTAAGTCTTTCCCCACCTCGTCAATGCACCTCATTTGCTATTTTACACACGTGGACAAAATTGTTGGTACCCTTCGGTCAATGAAAGAAAAACTCACAATGGTCACATAAATAACTTTAATCTGACAAAAGTAATAATTAAAAAAAATTCTATGAATGTTAACCAATGAACGTCAGACATTGCTTTTCAACCATGCTACAACAGAATTATTTAAAAAAAAAAATAAACTCATGGAACAGGCCTGGACAAAAATGATACTGAAAATAATGTGACCAAAGGGACATGTTAATTCAAGGTGTGTCCACTAATTAGCATCACAGGTGTCTACAATCTTGTAATCAGTCAGTGGGCCTATATATAGGGCTCCAAGTAGTCACTGTGTTGTTTGGTGACATAGTATGTACCACACTCAACATGGACCAGAGGAAGCGAAGGAAAGAGTTGTCTCAGGAGATTCGAAAGAAAATTATAGACAAGCATGTTAAAGGTAAAGGCTATAAGACCATTTCCAAGCAGCTAGATGTTCCTGTGACTACAGTTGCACATATTATTCAGAAATTTAAGATCCATGGGACTGTAGCCAACCTCCCTGGACGTGGCGGCAGGAGGAAAATTGATGACAAATCAAAGAGACGGATAATCCGAATGGTGACAAAAGAGCCCAGAAAGACTTCTAAAGAGATCCAAGGTGAACTTCATGCTCAAGGAACATCAGTGTCAGATCGCACCATCCGTCGTTGTTTGAGCCAAAGTGGACTACATGGGAGACGACCAAGGAGGACACCATTGTTGGAAACAAATAAAAAAAAAAAAGCCAGACTGGAATATGCCAAACTACATGTTGACCATCCACAAAGCTTCTGGGAGAATGTCCTATGGACAGATGAGACAAAAATGGAACTTTTTGCCAAGGCACATCAGCTCTATGTTCACAGATGGAAAAATTAAGCATATCAAGAAAAGAACACTGTCCCTGTGCAGGGTACAATGAAATCTCAAGACTATCAAGGGATTCTAGAGAGAAATGTGCTGGCCAGTGTCAGAAAGCTGGGTCTCAGTCGCAGGTCATGGGTCTTGCAACAGGACAATGACCCAAAACACACAGCTAAAAACACCCAAGAATGGCTAAGAGGAAAACATTGGACTATTCTAAAGTGGCCTTCTATGAGTCGTGACCTTAATCCTATTGAGCATCTTTGGAAGGAGCTGAAACATGCTGTCTGGAAAAGGCACCCTTCAAACCGGAAACAACTGGAGCAGCTTGCTCATGAGGAGTGGGCCAAAATACCTGCAGAGAGGTGCAGAAGTCTCATTGACAGTTACAGGAATCGTTTGATTGCAGTGATTGCCTCAAAAGGTTGTGCAACAAACTATTAAGTTAGGGGTACCGTCATTTTTGTCCAGGCCAGTTCCATGAGTTCATTTTTTTTTATAATTCCGTTGAAGCAATGTCTGACTTTCATTGGTTAACATTCATAGAATTCTTATTTATGATTACTTTTGTCAGATTAAAGTTATTTCTGTGACCATTGTGAGTTTTTCTTTCATTGACCGAAGGGTACCAACAATTTTGTCACTAGCAGAATGTTATACATTATCTTATGCATGGTGCACAGTGGCTTAGTGGTTAGCACTATTGCCTTTCACCTCCAGGGTCTGGGCTTGATTCCCACATTTGGGTCTATGTGTACGGTTTATCAAATATATTTTTGAAAAGAGTTTTATATTTATTAATATTTCACTGTGACATGGTGGACATGTTAAGCTTGACAACCTCATACTTCAAACACAACATGATGAAAAATAGGAAATATAACTGCAAATACTTTATGGTTGCAGCAGTGATGCCACTGATTACACATGACAGATTCTGAAATGGGCAGTTCCCCCAAAAAGACATGGTGGACATTCATCTACATTTATTATTTAAGCACAAAATGTTCATTAGTATTATGAAAAAGGAACATCAAAATCTAAATTATTTGATTTATTAAAGAATTTGTTGAGAAAATAAGAACATATGGAAAATAAATCACAATTAAGGAAAATTATATAACGTACAGTAAGAGAATTATGATTGCTCCAGTGTGTGTGTGTGTGTGTGTGTGTGTGTGTGTGTGTGTGTGTGTGTGTGTGTGTGAGAATGTTTTGTAATTTCTAAATTTCAATCACAGAATTGTATTATTTTTCACTTTTCTGTGACAACAACCTATACAGTGGACAAGTGGAATATTTCAAAGACATTTCAGCAAACGTTTGAAATTCTACCCAAAACACTGACGCGCTACTTCCGCAGGACGTCGCTAAAGAGCTGATAGTAGCATATTCATTTGCCCGCGAAGAAGTGCCCATATCGTGCGCTCTCTAAACAAATCCCTCCGCCAGGTAAAATAGTTATCACCAATGTTTACTGTTTGTTTATTTACGTCTGTAAAAGCGGATCGTAAATGGCATATTTGACCTAAATATACGGTATACCATCGTTATTTTTACAACATTAAAAAACCACATACTCCTTTCACTAAATGAATTAACCGCCCTGGACAGGAACACCGCTGGATTTGCGTCGTATTACCTGTCGCGATATGATGACGTAAAACGTCTGGTTATTTGTATTGTTTTGGTTGGTGTAATTTGCCTTGTACATAATCAACTCTGAATCATTCGGTTTATATCAAACTACAGGTCTGTATGAGCTCTTAAATTGATTATGAGTCACACTGTGTTGTTTTGTGTTTTTAAACAATAACAAAGCGCATAATAATAACATTTTACCGACGAGGTTGAGTGATATTGCTATGGGATCGCTAACACGGCACGCTAACTTTACTGGTTCAGTCCCCATCGGCTCAGTAATAGTGTGTAGTGCACTAGATAGGGTGCAGGCGCTTCGTGGTTCTATTGGCTATAATGCGCTTGTGTAGGTGACACTCGGGGGGTTTGGGACACCTCCGGGAAGGGATTTGCTGTGCTTTGTGTTGTGAGGTTAATGTCAGTGTTGTGTCATTGAAGTCAAAATTGTACACTATTATAGCACTGAAAGACTTCTGTAAGCATTTCAGCATGTACACTTGTGTGGGTCAGGGATGGGGGAAAGCAATTTGATAAAAGCATGAAATTCCACTAGGTAATTACAAAGGCTTGCAAACCATTTAGATTTCTTAGATTTTACTCAAAACTTACATGACAGGAATATTACTTGAAGTAGAGTAGGGTAACTGCACTCCTTTTTTCCTTTTTTTGTATGCCTTACAATCTCATTGCATCACATTTGCCACTTTTTAGTCACAGAGTGTAATGTTTCAATTGCTTAGGCTTAAATCTTAATATAGGCCGTGCATCTGTTTATCAAACAGTTACTTCTTTAGTTTCTGTACGCTCACTGTGATCATACATAGTAGAGGTGTTGTTTTATTTAACATCCCTTCATCATTGTCCTGACTTCATTGAAAGCTACAGTTTACGGTCAGGAGAATGTTTACCTCGGACTGTGTGCTTCTTTGGAAAACACTCAAATCCTTTCTTTCCAACGTCGTAAACCACGTCTTCATGGAGTGCACTTTCATGCTTGAGCAGTTGTATATACGTAGCTGATGGTCCGATGACCACAAATATTTGGGCTGTATACTAGTATAGTGTGTATATATAGATACTGCTGTGAGTCAGTATACTTTATTTAACATTTAATCCCGACTGAGTAATCTGATTGAACTAGTGATGATGAAAGGTAAGAGCACTGGGACGTTTAATGTGTGTATATAGTCCTATGTGTTGTAGTAGCCATTAATTGTTGGTTAAAGCTTGGGTGGACGTAGGTTGGTATGGTCCATCAAACTGAGAAGAGAGAAGCTACCTGACAAAACCCATATTTAAAACCAGTCACAACAAGAAAACACATCTGATTACATTATGATGTCTTTAAAGGGACAATTTGACCTCTTAGTAATTGCCTCTAAGTCGTTCAAAACAAACCTCAACCATCCATGTTCTTGTATTTTCAGTTCCAAAGCCAACCATCTCCCAACACAAATTCCAAATTGCACTCCAGCCCCTGATAAAGGGCACTAATTTGTGTGTTGGACAAAAGATTATACACCCTAGTGCACTAGCTTTCCTTTTAAGACTATTCAGGATTTAACCTCTGAGATTTACAGGGCTGTCCAATATATAATCTCCTCACCATTTGTCTACATAGTAGTTGTAAGAATTTAAAACTCCGCCAGTCACAGTTGTACAGTATGGTTGTGTAGGTGAAGCAAAATAAAAGGTTAAATAAAGAAACAAATCATAATCTGTTGATAATAAGTGGTGTTTGTGAAACTGGTTATAACATGGCTGTGATGCCTTTGGCATTCAGGTTTTGTGCCCATGTCTGCATCACAGCTGTGCTATATCCACCAGTACAACACTCCACCTTGTGTGATACTGCTTAAATATAATTCAGGACTTTTTTTTTTTAAAGGTCAGCCCTAGGAGAGGTCAGAGGTCATGGAAGAGCAGAGCGCTTCACCTGGAGTGAACACTGATAACGGCAGCCAAAGGAATGGAGAGGAGGTAACACTGAACAATTAAAAAAGCGCTGTAATGAAGCAATCAGGTGCTGTTCCTGGAATAAGGGTCCCACACCTAAAATAAATAAATAAATAACATTTGCTAAAGGATAATGCTGCCATTTAGAAAGAAATGCTCAAAACCAGGCCAACAACAAGGCAATGTGTCATGATATACTAGGACTTTATAAAAGTGGTTTTATATACAGTATGTACAGACACACAGAGTCAAGCAAAGGATATATCCGCACTTCAGGAAAAGAAAAATAGTAGAATTTTTTTTTTTATTACTATAATGTACTATAATAGTACGTTATAGTAATATGATAATATCATATTATCATAATATGATCATAACATTATCATCATCATTATTATTGTTGTTTTTATTTTATTTTACTATGGTATTTATTACTATTTTATCAGTATCGGTTTTACCTTGTGCCTCAAATTCGTTTAACTTGTACAATGACATTAAAAGGGACCTGAATCTGAATATATATCAATATGCAACATGTAGCAATAAAATAAGAATTAAAATATTTGTACAAGTTTTTCTTTAACTGTTGAAAATGTTTAAATATATATATATATAATTGAAAAAAAAATTTTTTTTAGTTAAATATTAAATGTTTAAAAGTGTATATATTTTTTGGCTGACAGAGGATATCCAGGTGTTTGTCAGTGCCCCGCGGTGGATGAGAGGAATCCACAGATACCTGTGATTTTGTTCCAGAGAATCCATGATGTAAATATGTCTTGCATAATTATATATGTCTGATTTAAAAACCCTGATCCTTGTCTCTCCTGACCTGTAGAAGCCACGCAGGACCAGCTGGACTAAAGGGAGGAAGAGGAAGAAGCCAATGAAAGACAGTAACGCACCCAAAGCCCCATTAACAGGCTATGTGCGGTTTATGAACGATCGGCGGGAGCAGCTGAGGGCCGAGAGACCAGACGTACCCTTCCCGGAGATCACAAGGATGCTGGGCAATGAGTGGAGCAAGCTCCCTCCTGAGGAGAAACAGGTGAGGATCACACGGGTTTAAACCTTGATTTGCTGAAAGTTGTGAGAAAGTTTCACTCTCAGTTTGGGTGAATGTGTTTTACGTGTACAGGGTGTCATCTATCTATTTCTCTCTCTCTCTCTCTCTCACACACACACACACACACACACACACACACACACACACACACACACAATACACAATCAGCTCTAAAACCGCACTCTCAGAGCCCCAAATAGCTTTAGGTGAACTCTTGATTATCACTAGCATATTCTTTTTGAAAGAAAAGTTTTAAACTGAGAAAGCACTTTCTCTCTCTTTCTCTCCCTTTCTCTCCCTTTCTGTGTAGCGCTATTTGGATGAGGCAGAGAAGGATAAGGAGCGTTACATGAGGGAGCTGGAGAAGTATCAGCAGACAGAAGCCTATAAGCATTTCAAAAGGAAGGTGCAAGAGAAGCAGAAGGGGAAGCGACTCCGTGGAGGTACACGCACACACGCACGCAAACAAAAACTGCATCCCTGTGAAAAGGGTTTCTTTTTGTTCTTCGTTCCACTTCAGAATGTATTTCGTAAATCAGGTTAAAGAAAGAGAGCAACAGAAAGAGATTTGATGTTTTCAAAAGGAATAAAATAAGTTCAGTAAATCCAGAGTGGTTTAGAAGAATCAAACCTGCAGAACCTCACACAGATCTCACTGTCAAAAAGAAGCCGGTTACACAAGAAACTAATGTAACCTGCATTATTATCAGAAGCAGTATAAACTGAGTACTTAATGATTTCATTGTTATATCATGACTAGCAGCAGCTTCTTTTAACCACACCAACAAATTGCTTGTTTAAAAGTACATCAGTGTTAAAGAAGTTATAAATTAGAAGTTACTTTGGATTCATGCATGTTTTGGTCTCTCAGTGGCGAAATCGCATAAGCCACTTTCTGTCTTATCAGTTCAAAATGGAGGAAAGGCGTCGTACAGAAATAATTAATTTACCGCTACTGCCATTTCTCTATCTCTGTTTCCTGAGTAACAGATGTGGGCCGGCAGGCTGCCCGGGAAGCTCTTCATGAGGTAAGTCAAGCTCGAGTCGAAACCCACAAAGACACTTTGTCAGAGCAAAGCCCAAGCATTTGCTTTGTCTGAACTCTTCCTTTAAAGCTTTAGGAAACTCAGCTTTAAATGATGTCATCATCAAACTCCCATCAGTGGTTAGAGATTTAATGGACTGAGGGCTTGGAGAAAAGACAGACCTTTATAATTAATGTTGTAATGCATTGCTATGTTTAGAATGATGCAGTTAGATGTGTGTGTGTGTGTGTGTGTGTGTGTGTGTGTGTGTGTGTGTGTGTGTGTGTGTGTGTGTGTGTGTGTGTGTCAGTGTTAAATTAGGGGTTTCAGTGGACCGCACATCTTTTTAGTGATAATGTTACTAAACTAAAAACACCTGTTAGCTTAGGTAAACTCGCATGCTTATGTTCATGAACGGCAGTCATTAAAAAAATGCCAGGCGTATGTCAGTGTTATGCAGAAGGTGCCGTCCACAATAGTCCATAAATAGCAACGGTGTCAATGCTGAAGCGTTAAATTCACAGTGGAGGTTATTTTGATGTTTGTTGATGATTATTTTCATGTCTGTGACATTAAAATATAATTTATATTTGTATATATGTGTGCAAGTTATATATATATATATATTATGGCATGCCGTTTAGGAAAATATTCATGAGAGAACTTAATGAAAACTCTGAATATATTGAATGAAACGTGAGAATATTGAATGGATTCCGAATATATTGATTGAAAAATATATATATTGAATGAATTCTGAACATATGGATTCAAAACTGATATATTGAATGAAAAGTCTGAATATATTGAATGAAACATGACGTCATCGAAACACAGCGCCATCTTTAGGAAGGATGAGTGAGTCGGCGAGAAACTTGGTTGCTGCAATTGTGAGAAATGAAGAGATGGTCAACACATTGATGAGTGCGTGTACGGCCCAAAGTGGTGGCACAAGCCGCACTCAGTATCAGACTACGGATGAAGAAATTTATTCGCTATTTCACCGCGGAAGACCGGTGTTATGCGCTAAAATGCCCCCCTGCCACAGATTGCCCCCCCCTACATAATCTCCGTCGAATATTATATTAGAACAGAAATTTATAGGTTTATGATTTAGAAATTACAAATTAGAACAAATGGATTTGATTATAAAATAAGCATTATAAAAAATAACATGTTGTATAGGGAAAAATATAAATTGTTATTTTTATATACAAGATGTATTTTTGATATTGCTTATTTAATAATAAAAATCATTTCGTTAAAATTTTCATCATAAATATTTATTTACTGCAAGCATTTTTGTATTACATGACAAATCCCTGTAAAATAAATGTGCCACAAAATAAACATTATATGAGAATTATGGTCTCGACACCTGTCATGCGCCTAGGGTTAATTATAATGTTTATATCATTTTTGATAACAATAAACCTATGAATTTATGTTGTAATATAATATTTGATAGAGATTATATAGGGGGGCAATCTGTGGCAGGGGCATTTTAGCGCATAACACCGGTCTTCCGCGGTGAAATAGCGAATACATTTCTTCATCCGTAGTCTGATACTGAGTGTGGCCTTTGGGCCGTACACGCACTCATCAAAGAGTTGACCATCTCTTCATTTCTCACAATTGCAGCAACCAAGTTTCTCGCCGACTCACTCATCCTTTCTAAAGATGATGCTGTGTTTCGATGACGTCATGTTTCATTCAATATATTCAGACTTTTCATTCAATATATTCAGAATTCATTCTATATATATATATATATATATATATATATATATATATATATATATATATATATATATTCTTCAATCAATATATTCAGAATCCATTCAATATTCTCACAGTTCATTCAATATATTCAGAATCCTCATTCAATATATATAGAGTTTCAATCCATATATTCAGAATTCATTCAATATATATATTTTTCAATCTATATATTCGGAATCCATTCAATATTCTCATGTTTCATTCAATATATTCAGAATCTTCATTCAATATATATAGAGTTGCAATCAATATATTCGGAATCCATTCAATATTCTCACGTTTCATTCAATATATTCAGAGTTTTCATTAAGTTCTCTCATGAAAGAGCACAATTTGGGGAATTCAGTGTGGTCAGTGGAAAGAAAGTGGTATGACAGGAAAAATGAAGATTTAAGGCACGTGTGGAGTTCATTACAAGGAGACCCTTCAGTTTTTATTTTTAACAGTCAAAGTGTCTCGTTGTATTTCCTGGAGCGTTAACGCTATGATGCCGTGTAGGATAAGCAGGAGGGCGTGTGCCACAGCACCACAGGAAGTCTGATGTTGATGCATGGCACACTAGACTGCAACGTTGCTTGAGACGTACCAGATTGGTCACTTATCAGTTGCTTGGCACTGGCTTTAATAAAATGTGCAAAGCACCCTTCTTTTATTCAGCAGCAGTGCTTTAAATTTATTCATTTATTTTGACTTGCTTTCGTACATTTTTTTTCCCTTTTATTTTTTTATTTCATGTAATTAACATAAAAGGTCTAGGTTTTAAATATTTTTCATTAAACTTATACGTGTAATTGAAGTAGTATTTTATGTAAAAAAAAGCCCCCTAGTGGGCTATGAAGGTACTCCCAGAGGTCATTTATAGACAGCCAAAGGTTTAGAAAATGACACTTATTTTCACAAAGTGTGCTGCTTCAGTGTGTTTAAATCTTTTGGTCAGCTCTTACTATGGCATACTGAAGTATAATTACAAGCATTTCAAAGTGTCAAAGGCTTTTATTGACGATTACATTAAGTTTATGCCATGAGTCAATATTTTGACTATTTTTTTTAAAGACCTCTGCAATACGCCCTGCCAAGCTGTCAATCATCTTCTGGATCACATCCTGACTGATGGCAGGCATTCTTGCATAATAAATGTTGACTTTGTCAGAATTTGTTCATTTTCCAGAGGGAATTAATCTGGGCATTTTTCATAAAGTTTTGGAGTACTATATATGCAAATTGCCATCATAAAAACTAAGGCGACTTTGTGAAAATTAATGTTTGTCATTCTCAAAACTTTTGGCCGTACAAGAAATCAACAAAAAAAAGTTTTTTTTATATTATTTATTTCTCTTAGACTTGTGTGTTGATCAGAGTTAAACCTGCCAGAGATTAAATAATAATCCATATATAAAAGTGCAGTAATGCATGCAGATGATTTGACGGCGATAAATCAACGTTTACTTTAGGGATCTTTCCTTTGAGTAAATTCACGTATAGTCAGAGGCACAAGTATGGCACAAACCTTTTAATTTTATTTCCTATCTCTCTCTCTCACACACACACAGAATGATGGAGGTCTGAAGGATCGCTCGGTGTTTGATATCCCCATCTTCACTGAGGAGTTTCTCAATCACAGTAAAGGTGAGTTATTACATTCTTCAGCCTTATTTTTTTTGCTCTTCTATTTCACAGATACATTTTTGTTAGAAATTTTATTAGGCAAAATGTACATAACGATCCTTTAAAACCATCATGCCATTTCATTCATGAAAAATCCAGATTTTCTTTTGATTCTTTTCATTGTGAAGTCCGTATTCTTTCAAGGAAACAAATGAAAGGAAATACAAGGTTTCATACACTCATACATGAGTTTCACAGAAGCATGTATGTTTTCTTCTCTCTAAACTCTGTGTGCGTTTGGAGCAGCCCGTGAGGCAGAGCTGCGGCAGTTACGCAAGACCAACATGGAGTACGAGGAGCGCAACGCAGCACTACAGAAACACGTGGAGAGTATGAGGAGCGCCGTGGAGCGCCTGGAGGGAGATGTGCTGCAGGAGCGCACACGCAACAGCCTGCTACAACAACACCTCGACCAACTGCGCTCAGCGCTCACACACAGCTTCTCCAGCATGCCACTGCCTGGTGAGACACACACACATGGTCGGCCTGTTTTACATATAGTGCATACATTTTTATTTTTTTGGCACTAAGCTCAGCAACAGGTCCAGGTGCAGATTCAGATGGTCCAAATATACCTAGTGTAACTTCTCAAGCTTATTTATTTTAGTGTAATTGTGTCACAGACAGCTCTTTCTCTGGTCTTTTTAATATGGGTGTAATCTGATTTTGTCCCTTTTTAGTACTAGTTAAGTGAAATCTTATTTGTGTATTAACAACAGGTTGTTAGTTGAATGGAATGGAGCTTGAAGTGTACAAGGGGTGTTCAAGTTAAACCAGGACTTGTGTTGAAATTCTCGTGAATAAAGTCATAAAACCAATTTACAGAAGACTTCAAGCACAGTAAAACATTTCTTTTAAATGTTTTTACTCAAGGCTGTTTTGTACATGCTGAGGTGGCTCGGAGTCCGTTGTGGTGGTTCCATAAACATTCAGTAAATGGGACACCTGATCCTCAAAAATCGACAGAAAATTGTCACCAACTTGCAGAAGGAACGCATCTATCTGTGGAAACTGTACACACAATCATCCACGAATATCACTTCCACATTAAAGGACCTCAACTGGGAGTTATTGCCCCATCCCCTGTACAGTCCTGACCTCGCTCCAAGCCATTTCAACATGTTTGGGCCATTAAAGGTGTTCCTGGGAGACCAGCATTTCAGACTTTCTACCTTGATGGTATCCAAGCAATAGTGAAACGCATTACTGTAGCAGGGGATTATATAGAGAAAGAGAGGTATTTTTTACTCTCATAACTGTGTTGTTATTCTGCAAAGTCCGAAGGCCCAGTTTGACTTGAACATCCATCGTACTTCTATAAGATTCCTCAGTTCTCTTCTTCTCAATTATGGCAAAGAATTACGGCTTTGAAATAACTGTTACAGCAGTACTGTGGACTCTTTAGTGCCCTCCTGTGTCACTGTGCTGTGTTCCTGCAGGCAGCGGAGAGACGGCCAGTCTGGACTCCATCGACTCCTACATGAAGAAGCTCCACAGTATCATCATGTCGAACCCTCAGGAGCATGAGCACCTCATTAGCTTGGTGCGGGACGTGGTTAACTGCCTCGACAGGTAACACTGTACTCCTAATACACCTTTAAAATTATACTCAGGCTCAGCTTGTATCTATGTGCAGAACAATAAATCCAATCAGTTTGGAACGACTTCTAAAACTGCCAAAATATAACTTTTTTTTTTGCCAAAATATAACTTTTAACCTCACTCCCAAGCATGTGTGGTAAGATCTTAAATAAAAATAATATAATAATTATTAATATTATTATTAATATTATAATAATAATAATATAAAAGCTGTGCAATGTAATCACCCTTTTGTTGGTAAATCAATGATTTTTGGATCAGAATCGATTCACATTTATTTGTGAACATTATTTAGGTAAAGGTCTGAATGTTAAATAATCTAAAGAATTCCTTATAAAATGCCACATCTTTAGCACAAATGTGCTAGTAGTGCAATACTGCCACCTACTGGACTGGAGTTGCCTTGCAATGCATTGGCACACTGTCCAGGGTGCACCCCTCCTTGTGCTCCAAGTTTCCAGACGGACGCCTCCGCCAGTGACCCTGTACACAGGATTACGCGGTATAGACGATGAGTGAGTGAGGGTTTTGTGGGTTGTTTCTAAAATAAAATTGATTGATGTAACTTCAAGACTGTTGAAGTCAGAGATGACATGGATTCCAAAAGGTGCTCAATATATTTCTTTGGGATCCTGGTCTTTGTTCACCTCACTCACTGAAATTAGCAAACATGAACAGTATCCGCAACAGTACTCATTGCTGTTAAGGGGCCATGGCTGTGGCATAAACCTTTCCCCACATTATTACACCACCGCCACCAGCAACCTGGTGTAAGCAATGCCATGTGTTATCTTCAGTAACAAAGACATGAATACAGAGTGTTTACGAACCATTAATCTGTCATCTCTCAATTCTTCTTTCACTGGGAAATGTTTTTGAGATGAGACCTGCCCAATTCTCTTAGAAAAGATTATCAAATACAAAAATAAAATGAGACACAAGTATGTTGACCTTCATAAAACAGTCTGTAAAATACGGGTGTTCAGTGTTAGAGTTCCAATTAAAAACAACCATGCACCTGTGTGTATTTTTCTACTTAAACACAGTAAGGAGGCAAAAATGAACCATGGAGCTTTATATTGTGACCTATAATTACAGCCTGAAATAAAAAGCTCTATTTGCATCACAAAAGACAAGAAGGCGTGTATTTTCATCCTTTTTAGCTCTTATTGTATTAGAGGATTGCTTTTGTAATATCATGCGTTTGAAAGCAGTGGATTAGTGTGTGGTTTAAAAGAATTGTGCTTAACAAGTGCTGTGATTGTTCCCTCTCGCAGGTAATTGAGGAGTCCCAATAACCGTGTCGCCAAATCCCAGAACTCTGTTCTATTCACAACACCCATCCTAATTCAATTTTTATGACTTGCTTTACTACAGACAGGAAAAATATTTATTTTCTAGTGCCATTTTTATCAGTTTTTTACTTAATGTGGTCAGCAATTGGTATTTATTAACTCCTTGTCTTTATTTGTATCGGGCTCATAGTATACGTGAAAACATGCTGCAGTGATCTTCAGTCCATGTTTTGTTTTAAGGAAAAGTTTTCAATTTTAGTTCAATTTCTTTGCATTAAAAAATGTCATTTTGTATTTGATCATAATCTGATTTACGCTGTAGTTTGTATATTTGTGATTTGCCACTTGTCCCTGTGCCAGCATTACGTAAGTGTATAAATGCTCAAATGCTCCATTGACCAATAAATTGCATTAAAAAATGTCTTCATGGCTCAGTTATGTATCTGATACTTTCATAAATGAGCACTCGTGCATGCTGTGACCTTATGCTCTTCCTCCTCCTCTTCTGTGCCGCTCTGCTTATGTGTTTTGTGTTTGATATTCAGCACACACTACAGAGCCTCTCACAGACTCTTTATTTGCAGATTTGCTGTATTTTATATTATAGCTGCTATGAAAATCTGCTTTCGCAGTTTGACATTCACATATTTTCGAAAGGTGCATCAGTGCCGAGGATTCTATAAGATCCATCAAACAGCTCTAGAGAAGGTATTTACACTTTGCTGCAGTTCCTCAGATATCCAGACAAGGTCCAAACAGAAGACTGCAGGAAAAAAAACTAGCACAAAAACAAAAGATTCTTAGACATTTAAATCATGTTTATAGATGTACACCAGATACTAAACAGATGATTAGTGCTGTATAGAAGTTGGTTATTAATCACAAATAACTCGGCCACGAGATGTACTTGCAGGTAAATGGGGAAAATGATATACAAGAACAAATTTCAGATAAACACTGGCAAAAGATAATGCATATAATTTATGCATTTAAGATAAAACTAGCTATGATCAGAGAGGACTTTGATCCCACAGTTGACCGATGTACTCTAAGTAGGAACCAGCTACGCTACTGCATATGTTTTGGACATGCCCAAAGTTGTATAATATTTGGGGCTTTATTATGCCAAATACTATTAGAACCATCCCCATCTTTGCATTTTGTGATGTTGACTCAAGTAGTGCTCACCTGAAATGCACCCAGGTTTTCATGATAGCCTTTAGCTTCTTGCTAGGAGAATGATAATGTTTAAGCGTTGCCACCAGTGACTGCTTACTGGATTAAAGAGGTCTTGTATTTTATTCATTTAGAAAAGATTCACTATTCCATGAAGTGATCCACTCAGGAATTTTATGATGTCTGGCAACCATTTATGAGCCACTTTGAAAATATACATGCAGATAAATTAGATGTGTAATGAAAGATTTCTTTTTCATTTTTTTTTTAATGTGTATTTTTATTTATTTATATATTTTCACTTATTTCTTTTTCTGCTGACTGGCTGTTTTATTGTGGGGTAGGAGGTAGGGTAGGAAAAAATACCATGTATGTATGTATATGTATCTTGTTAAAAATTTCAATATTAAAGACTTAAAAAAAAAAAAAAAGAAGAAGAAAGATTCTTGGACCAAACAAGAGCTAAACATGGATTTGCTTCCATAAGAAATGCATCTTGTTGAAGGCCAGCGTGAGTCTGATCCACATATTGCACACACGCATCTGCCAGGTTACACAGATGTTCAGGATAGAACTGTGACTTTAACTGTATTTTTCCAGTGCAGTATACTAAATCCTTACAGTGTTAAAGCGAACAGAAAGTCAAGTTTCTGTCATAATCCCCATTTCCTGTTGAGTGACAGGGCTTCCTATTAGGAATAGCTGCTGTGTGGTTGTAATCCCATTCTCAGGTGGCTCAAATGATCACATATCCTGCTGTTGTTGAGCTCACTTCATCCTGCTGCCTGTATCCTATTTGACCGGTTTGACTTTTGGACAAAATTATCAGCATGCTTGTGGACAGCAGGTTTATTTAATGAACTTAAACCAGCTATCATGTTAGATTTATTTGTTTGGATATTAAGATCCAGATATTTGTCACATGTACATTACAGCACAGTGAAATTATTTTTTCTTTTATCCCAGTTAGGAAACTGGGGTCAGAGCTCAGGGTCAGCCAGGATACAGCGCCCTGGAACAGATAGTGTTAAGAGCCTTGCTGAAGGGATCAACACTGGCAGCTTTTGTCAGTGCCGGGGCTATTTTAACTTCTTTATTTATATATAATGACCAATAATATTTTACTGGGTCATGTTGCCACCTCCCACCTTGTGTTCCCAGCATTCCCAGTGTTCCCACTATAGGCTCAGAATCCTTAATAAGATAAGGAACATACTGAATATGTATGAATTGATTTCTTGGCGCTATAAACCCTGTGTACACATGTATATTGAAGTTCTCATTAATCTGCTATTATTTTGTACAGTCCTACTTGAGTTATTGAGCTTTGGATTATGCCTGTTCAGTTGTTACCAGGGCGGCACGGTGGTGTACTGGTTAGCACTGTTGCCTTGCATTTCCAGGGTCCGGGTTCGATTCATGTCTCTGTGTGCATGGAGTTTGTGCTTGGTGGGTTCCTCCGGGAAACTAGGGGCCCTTTGATCATCACAGGGCCCCTGCCATGGATCTAGAGAAAACATAACACAACTTATTTTATTTTCTCCTTCAAAAAAGTGGCAAAGATGAAATATATAAAGAAATTAAAAAAACAACCTCACAAACAAAGAATAACTTCACTGGAACAGAATTCACTGATTCAATCATTACAGGTACACTGGATATGAACGGTCTACATACCCCTGTTCAAATGGCAGGGTTTTGTAGAGTAAAAGAATAAAACAGTAAATAATATTTTAAAATCATAAAATAACACAGTTGCATGAAAGCTCTGTTTTGAAATAAGGTTTGATTTCATTACACCACTCAGTCTGTTGGGATAAGAATCTATCAGCATGACACATCTCGACCTGCTCACTCATTCTTGTGAGGGCATCTCCTGCGCACAGCCCACTTCAGGTCACATCACAAATGCTTGCCATTTTAACAAGCTTGTGTATACTTTTATATCCACTCTAGACATGAGTCCGGTTCTGTAGTGTGCTATGGGCACGAAGCTGGAATAAATCTGGGAGGGATGCCAACTGCAGCAATTTAAATGAGCCAATCAACCCGAGTGCCATGTTTGTCAAGGACGGAAGAAACTGAATATTTGTAGAAAATCTGTGTTAACTTCTCTTAGTCATTAGTCTATTATGCAGTTGTATTACAACAATATAGAACAATAAAATAAAACAATGCATTTTGAGGTATTTAACCTTTACATAGATGGTACTGTGGGGTTGGTGCTGGTCTATTACTTCCCCAGGATCCCTGGTTCAAACCTGATCTTGGGCTGATGTACGTGAAGAGTTGGGTCTATTCTCCATATGTAGGGTTCCTCTGGGTTCTCAGAGTTGTTAAACATCCAAACAGATGCAAATAACTGACCTAGCCAGGCTAAATTGCCCTAGATGTGAGTGAGCATGTGTAGTGTGTGTGTGTGTTTGCATACATTGTGCCATGTGAAGGACTGGTATTCCACTGCCTCTGGACCAGTGTTTTCAGGACAGTCCTTGGATCTACTGCAGACCTGATCAAGGTAAAGTGCTGACTGAAGATGAAAGGAATATTAAACAAGGATCCTATTTTGATTCATGCCATGCAGTGATTATGAGCTGAGCCGAGTGCTACAAATCGAATGGAGCAGACAAATCAAAGCAAGAACAATAATGGAACTGACTAACCTGGATGCCTAGGTGGAGGCGACTTTTCCAGGGATCTGAACTAACAATCACAATTTTTTTTTTTAATTGAGAAAGGTGGCTTATGGGCAATTTACAAAGATACAGTTAAGAAGCTCAACATTTTTCTATATGATTTTTCTCTCAATACTTAAAAAAAAAAAAGTATTGTCTTTGTGTCTGTTTATGCTGTTCTGTCTTCTAAACGGCATCTTGCCCCCAGGAGGTATTCTGTAAATAAATGAAAAGGCATATAAAGTACGGTTATCCTGTCCCCGACCATCACAGAAAGCAAAGGGAGACGGAAGAGTTGGAGGGTGTGAGTGTTTCCAGGGTCATGAAGCAAGACTGGAAAGGTGGAGTAGTGGCATTGTGGGTGGATACGGAGGATGTGTGAGTCAGAGTTCATGTGCCCTACTGGCCTCTCATCCTGAGTGTATACATAGGAGACTGAATGTTAGACACACTCATGGGCTACTCACTCACTCACTCACAAAGAAATGGATTAAAACCTAACAGACAAAGTAAGGAGATATAGCCAACCATTCTTTTATTTTTATTGGTTTAATGAACTTAAAGATTTTGAGTTTAAGTTGAGCTTGACTCATAGTATTGTCTGGCAGATCCTTAAGCTTACTAACCACTGAAGTAAACACTTCCATTTCATCATGCGGACATTGTTACTGGTGCAAAGAGATGATTAACATTAAGCCAGGCAAAGTACCCTGAGACATCCATAAGAATATACCTGGCCTTCTGTGCAAAACAGATTTTTATATTTTTAAGGATTTAGTTTTTGTAGATTTAAACATAAGAATAAAAAGATGAAGAACTTAAAAACAGCAATGTTTAAACTTTTAGTCAGGTAAATGCATTTTATTATTATTTTTGCTTCTATATATAACACTTTTGCCTGTTCATTTATGAGTAAATCTTAATCATGGCCTTGTGATGACCAACATCATGGCATTCAACAAGAGTTGCGAGTATTTATCCCCTATGTGTCAAAATGGATTAGAGAGATTTCTAATGGAAAGCCATGTTGTACATCACATTCTGTGTAGTTCGTTCGCTTCCATATAAAACAACCAGGGCAGTGAATTCATGAATATGAGAGTGAGACTGACATATTGTGTGTTTTCATGGCCCGATAAATCCTCAATCGGAACAGTCTGACCGGATCCAGCCAAGTCGGAAGTAATTTTCAATCAGAATAAACAAGGTGATATGTAGCCAACTTTTTTGAATAGGCAGCATATACATATATAACATGTATAGCTCTGAAAAAAAAGAAAGACCACTGCAATTTACTCCAGAAAACTTCTGGAATGTCATGAAGGGGAAGATGGATGGTCATAAACCATCAAGCAAAGCTGAGCTGTTTGCTTTTTTGGAAAAAGAGTGGTATAAAGTTACCCAACAGCAATGTGAGAAACTGGTGTTGAGAAATCTGTTTGTACAATTGTGTCCTACTTTTAAAATAAATTAGGCTTAGAATAGGATACCCACACTATCACATAAAGCACAGTGGCAATAGCCAATCATGAGCTCATGCAAGCAGAAGGGGCAAATAGCACTTTCCTCCGAATGCGTTATGCTGCTTTCCAACGTTGCATGAGCAGCAGTTCGAAAAGGGGCATTTACATCTTTACGTGTCTCGGAGGAAGCACATGATATTCCCTACCCTCCCTGGTTGGTACTTGCCTTAATGGGAGCGTGCCCTATCTGTGACAGGTGAGAATTGTCAGACGAGGAGGTCTGGGTGCAGGCAGTCTTCCTGTTAATCCTAAAGTTAATCAGTGGGGTTCAGGTCAAGGCTCTGTGCAGGACAATTTTGTTATAGGCGATTGTACAAATATTGGATTTAACCAATAACAACAATATGCAATGTCCTGAAAAAGAAAGGAACCACTAAGGGCAGTGGTGGCTCAGAGGGCTAAGGCACTGAGTTACTGATCGGAAGATCGGCGGTTCGATTCCCAGCTCAGCCAGGTTGCCATTGTTGGGCCCTTGAGCAAGGCCCTTAACCCTAACTACTCCAAGGGTACGGTACCATGGCTGACCCTGCGCTCTGACCCCAGTTATGCTGGGATATGCGAAGAAGGAATTTCACTGTGCTGTAATGTATATGTGACAAAATAAAGGCTTTACTTTACTTTAATGTACTAATAACTGGACATTGATCTGATCAGCCAAGGAAACGCTGTGAAGAAGAGCTACTGTCAGTGACATCACCAACAACCACCACTGGTCAGGGGTGATTGGCTCATAATCCATCATTTGAGGAAGACTTGAGCAGACATATGGCGGCCAAACCACAAGATACAATCCCACTCATCCGCAGTAAGAATCAGAAAGCCAGATTGGGATTGGCAAAGAGATACAGAGATAGCTGTCAAAAGTCCTCGGACAAAGATTAACCTTTGCCGAAGTGATGGAAATTCCAAAGTGTGGAGAATTAAAAGATTTGCTAGTGATCCATCAGCATGGTGGAGGTATTATCAAGGTTTGGGCTTGCATTTCTGCTCCTGGGATGGCCTCACTAATCATTGTTGATGATGTAACTCATGATGGTAGCAGCAGAATGACCCAAAACACACTGCCAATACAACAAAAGACTTCATCAGTCAACAGTTTCAAACTGGCCAAGTCAGTTGCCAAACCCAGCATGCATTTCACTTTCTGAAGAGGAGACTGCAACACAAACAACAACTGAGTGAAGCTGCAGTGCAAGCCAGGAAAGGCATTACTTGCAGTTATTGGAGCAGGGCATATTTAGACAAATGTTAAGTGTAATTTGCATCAAGTGGTGAATATATACAGTATATACAGGGTGTGCATATAGTACTTCCCTGATTGTGTACAATCATACCTCGTAAAGTATGCAAGATAGAAAACATGGGCACATTCAGGAATAACATAAAACAATGTTTGTGTCCAAGATATACATTTCAATTAGCCATATGTTTTACCTGGCATAGGTTTTGCCTGAAGTCGGGGAGAGACTTCATGCTCACCATGTATGTACTATACGTATAAGCCTCTCGAGGAAAATAATGCGCGTTCCCGACATTCCACCGTCAGCCCGCCCCGCTTATGCTACGTAGGCGCGCGCCCGTGGCTCTGGAGTACACAGTGCTGCTGTGGCCGAATCACGGCGCCGAGAGAGTGTGTGTGTGTGCACGCGCGCGCGCGAGGGAGGGAGAGAGAGAGCAAGAGAGAGAACCAACGCGTGACCGCAGCTGAAGCCACAAAATATAGTGAAGAAGTGGCGTTTTAACACATCGGCTCTGCGATAACGGGAAGATGAATTACATGAGCGCGCAGTGGCGAGGAAAGAGGAGACGCAACGTCTAAAGGGTAAGAAACGGAAAGTTCTGTTCTCGACCAAGTTAGAGAAAGAGGGAGAAAGTGAGATAGACAGAACGAGAGAGAGATCTGGAATCATCGCTTCTCTGCCGGAGTTTCAGTTAGCGCGTGAGCACACTGCTTTGTGTGAATGTAACATTGTATCTATGAGTAACGCGTGCGCTCTGTCTAAAATCGTGTGTGTGTGTGTGTGCGCGCGCGCGTGTCTCTGTGTGCGCGCGTGCTTGCGCGCGAGCGTTGGACAATTTTCGTTCCTTCGGGGCAGCTGTGCTCAAACTTAAGACGCCGCCAGTGCTGCCGAGAGCTCAAGTGTGTTTTCTTTAAACGGCATCGAGAACTTGCCTCTCACACACTTAAAAACACAAACTATTGTCTCCCTGAAACCTCGAAGACGATGAACTAACATTAGCTGCGATTTAGCGATTAAAGCTTAACAGGATATAGTTAGTTCAGTCAGACAGACAAGATTGATTGATTGATTGATCACTGATTTCAAATTATATATTTTTCTAAGCACTTAGATTATAGTATTCATAAAGCAGTAACCTAGGTAAATAAGAGAGAATATATATATATATATATATATATATATATATATATATATATATATATATAGTGTGTGTGTGTGTGTGTGTGTCTAATACATGTTAGGATTTTATTGCTGGTGCCATGTTTTTATTGTTCATCTAGGCCTGATGAAGGTTTAACCAAAACTGAAAGTGATCCTGACTCATTTTTTGCCAATAAATATTCAGTCCAAGGCTATACAATATAGTATTATTACACTCGCTGTATTAAGCTATGCAGCTTCACATTTCTATTTAGCCCGTATCTATCTATCTACATTTGTAATAGAACAAATTTTTTATTTTTGTAAATCAGTTGTTGGGTCACGTGCAGGGCCACTTTGCATGTTGCCCAGACTACCCCCCAAAAGAACCATAAACATAATCCAACTCAATCGAATGTGCTATTCAGTATTGCATCCACATGTATTTTGTGTAAAATATAACTGAATACTGAATTATTAGTCCCAAACATTTCAGTGTGTAATCTAGTTTCAGTTGTGGTTGCGTAGACACAGAGTCACAAACAATCCGGTTCCAGTGTGGAAATGTCCCTGTGCCCAAAGCAACCTCCATCAAGATATGATGTGTTCAAGTCAGGAGTGAAGGCACACTGCAGAACCCTGACCTCAGCCTTTGGGATGAACTAAAACCCCCTACTGCAACCCCACCTGACACCATTGCCAGATCTCACAAATCCCCACAGCCATGCTTCAAAACCACAGAAAGGAGGGTGTTTAACAAGTGCATTTGACTGTTATAATCAGGTTTTAAATTCACTTCTCCAGGCGAATTGAAAGCAATTAGAGTATGGCAATAGAATAGAAAATGAAGTTATTACAGATGAACATTTAACTGTACTGGTCCCAGTTTCCTGTCAGTTTGATCATATCGCACACACTGATGCCATCTCATCAGTCTGTCTGCATTATTATAGGCTATAATAGCTTTCTTTTGATTGCATTTGTCTGTGCTTTGATCATCTCTGAGTAGCTGTTCCGCTTATGACACATGATTGATATTCAGTGGTTATGTTTTTGCTCCTCAAAGTAGTGAACTTGGAAGGGACTTCAGAAGATTTGTATAAGCCTGCAAACTTCTTGTGGGGGGACAGAAAACTTTTTTTAATATCTTGTAAGCAAGCAAACACGATCATGTGCGAAGTGCTGCATTGTGTTGTGGGTGGATGTGTTATGACAGGTCGGATAACTATTACCGTTATTACCACGTCTCACAGAAAGAACTGTCAGAACTCACTGTCATGTTGCTTACATACGCTCTCAGACAGATGTTTCTGAGCACCCTGTGTGTTAGGATTTTTGTTTACGTGACCTCATTTTAAATGCTCGGAAGAATACGTACAGGAATTAAGAAATCTAATTTTTTCTCGTAAATGTTTGTTGGTGTATTATCAATATACAAAAATATTCTATTTTACCATATAATCTAATAACAATATCTATCATTAGATATTTGTATAACAGTACATTTAGACAGTTAGTTCAGTTAGGATCTGAGAGTGACCCAGAATATTTTCAGGGACTGATCCGAGTTCTTTAGTAGCTAATGTCAAATGACTAGAAAAGGTGTGTAGATATGAGAATGAGGAATGCAAGTCTAGAAGCGATAAAATTTCTCAGGAATTGCATTCCAGTTCCCTCAGACGCGAGATGTCAGAAATAGGAACTTGAAACAACATTTTTTTTTTAAAACAAATGTCTCTGAGTCAGCATTGTAAATTTAACAAACAAGTATGTCTGAATGTACAGTATAAAAGACTTCGAAGTGCTTCTTGGTTTACTGTTCATGCTGTGACAAGCCATGTCGTTTTGGCGTCAATTGACGAACTTGGTTGAGCAGACTATCCTGAGATTGTGAGTAGGACTTCCAAGTTTTTTTTTTTTGTGGTTGGAAATGGCAAGTTACGACGTCTAGTTGAGCCGAGCATTATCTCTTCAGTAACTGTTGGTTGGATTGTTTTTGTTTGTGCAAATTGAGGTGGTTAGTCAAAATAAGTTGGTGTGGATGTCGTGTTGTGGCGAACATAGAGCTGGTCGGCTGTTATCATTTAAGGGGATTGCTACATGACACCAGTGTGTTTGAACTTTTACTGAACCCCCCATCGCATTACCCCACAAACCCTCAACCCCCTCACTCAAACCTCCAAGCTACAGAACAGGTGTGACCCGTGCGTCTGGGGCCTGCATCGGTATGAGAGAGCAGGGTCACTCACTCACAGACACACACACACACACACAAATGCAGAGACACATGTATTCTTGGGTCAGTCTAAGTATTTTGTTTAAACCAAAACAGATTCTGCTGTTAAGGGAGAAAACATGCGTAACTAAATCATACAGCTGTGACAAAACACCATATATCAACTTAATTTAAAAAATTTAAGCCAAAGTGTACATGGATTAAAACTTAATAATGTGCAAGTGTGATCTGTTCATGCTCTTGGCATAATGAAAGAAAAGTTGCAAATTAGAAAACAACAAAATTATCCCATTCGTACGTAAAAGAATAAAAAATTATATAAACATTTGTAATATAATATTTAAAATCGAAATATAATTTGCAAAGATATAAGTATTGTGAATGTATAAGAAAAAAAACTCATGACCCAATAAATAAAAAATTGTCCACTGTGTCTTCTAAAGAACTTTTTCTTTTTAATATTCAGGTTTAAGATATTTAATCCTATAGACTTGTTGAGGAAAAATTATTATTTACAACATTTACACAGTCAAGGATTGTTTTTCTGTGTTTTAAAAGAAAACTATTTTAAGTTGAAAAACTTAAAGTTTTAAAAAGCTAGGTTTATATGGCACAAAATTAATTTCAAGTTTGACTTTGTATAGGAAGCGTGCGGAGAGACATGCTGAGAGTAGCTAATGGTGTAGAAAGGAAGAAAAACCAGGATGATTATAAGTATAGTATAACTTGTATACATCCTGTATTTTTCTGAAAATAAATAAAGTGTCTGAAGCATAGGGCTTTTCTTATTCTGCTGTTATATCTGCACAGACATGCAAGAAGTAACTAGACAATCATTGTATTATGATAAAATGGTGCACAAAAATTGTTGCCATTATTATGACTACTACAGTACTGTGTAAAGGTCTTGAGCCACCCCTCATTTCTTTATATGAAGTAAAATTCAATTATGTAGATAAAATGAAAGAAATGTGAGCAGCGACGCTGCAAAGTGCCTAAAGATACAATAAAAAAATGTGGCTGTAACAACCTTAGCAGCAACCTCATTTCTCCTCTCGTCTGTTCCAACCGCTTAGCATTCTATATATGCAGGCTAGTATACACCAGCCTGATTATCTGTCATCATCTGCACCTGCTTCTCACTGGTTCATGCCTTGTGTTAGATGGTTTTTAAGCTTGAATGATTCATCAGTCACTGTGTAGCTTAACAAACAAAAAACATTCCTCTGAAACTGGTCAGGTACAGGAACTGGACTAAAAAAAATGACAGGCAAAAAAGTCCTTCAGGGAGCCTGGAGATCAATTTCTCAAGTCTACATTAAAATAAAAAAAGGCTGGCTCTTTGAAAGTGAAACATGAGGAAATGAAGTGTGTCTCAAGATTTTTGGTTAGTACCGTGTATGTTTCCTTTTTTCCATATTAGAATATAACCACCTTTAATAATGACAATTCCAAAGGAGTGTCTGATTTTGAAAGATGTCAGATTGTTGGTCAGTCTGGATGTTGACTATCGCAGAGACAATTAAATAGCAATCTTAAAATCACCCTTCTTGCATTAACAGATTTATAGATTAATTTAAAGAAAATGTTCATCACCAGAGACACACAGTTTTTGACCTGGGCCCTCTGAAGGACATGTTCGTGCTGTTTGAGGACCTGTTGAGAACAACCCACTCATTCTACACCTAGACTGGCTGTTGCTCTTAAAGCCACTACCAGAAAGTCAATAAATTATTTAAAATGTTTTGCAAGCTAAACTTTCCTTGTTCATTAATTTAATTATTTAATTTAGGTGCATATATGTTCACCTGAGTGTCTCTTTCCATGTAGCTAAATCGTAGCCCTGTGTGTCTTTTTTACCCTGGATCGCTGAGGAGAGGCTTCCTGAATGCAGCAGAGTTGTGGAATTAGTACACGCATTCGTCACACTGTGATGTTTTGGTCCACCAGCATGGTACCTTACTGAGAAGTGCTCTCATACTCTTAAACCCTCGAGGGAACGGTCACAGACATTACTGTTTTCTCAATTTAATATGCTTGGCTTATGTAAGCACCACGCATAGAAGAAACCTCATGTAATACAAATTAAAATTTTATTAGCCAATTACACAACTACACACAGACTTTGACATGCATTTAAAATGCTTATGTGACTATGACCTAAAAAAGAAAAAAATACTCTAATATACAAAAAAACAGAATTACACTACAAATGAGAAATTTATGCCATAAAATACAATGAAACAAATTTGCAATAAAAAAGTGCTGAAATAAAATGGAATTAAAATAGAAATTTTAATTGCACATTTACAAAATGAGAGTCTAAACTGTGAATGTATGAAAATATAAAAAGTATTTTAAAAAATCATGTGGGATATGAAAGCAGCACTATGATTAGAGGCAGGGAATATGAAATTATAGATGATGTGCGTCAGCAGCAGTGTGATTTGATTGGAGATATGAAAAAACTTGTTTTCTGAGAGAAGAGAGTGCAGGCTTAATTAAGTTTAAATGTTTTTTTTAACCTCATAATATGCGTTTTATGGCAAACAGCCTTTTTTACTATACAGTCTATAGTATCAAATCTCTTAGGCTCTTATCAAACCAGAGCATTACCATGTGCTGTATTATTACATAATACAGATAATATAATTACTGATTGCAGTCAAACTTAAAACTGTACTGAATATTAATTTAAGCCAGTTATTCTGAAAAACAAACAAACAAAAAAAACAGAAGCATATCCATTGTGTTTTTGTTTCACCATCAGAAGAAGCATGGCTCATTGATTTTCCAGCATGCTTCTGTTTCTGAGGTTGTTTTGAAGAGGTTGAATTGTACTCTTTCTTAAAATAAAATAAAATAAAATAACCTGATATGACCCTGAGTTCAGACATGCTATACCATTAACCGTGGCACCCACCTCCAGCCTAACTTTCTGGTAATGTACTGCATTCACAGTCAACACATCCCATAACACAAACTCCTTCATTTTGTTCTAGATTTATGCAACATGCTGTATTAGCTGCTCCTAACTTCCCTTCTACTCAACATTTTTATTTGATTTATTTAGTTTATAGCTCCAAGTTCAGTTTTTACATAGTGTACGTACCATTAAAAAAAAAAAGTTTTTTGAGTAAGCCATGGTGTGTCGTACTGTCCTGTGTGTGCGTTAAGGATTTTGGTGGCTTGTAGATGGATTAGCGATTGGTTGGCTCTGTTAAGTGGTGTGTATAGCCACGTCCACACTACTGTATATAGTGGTTCCTCAGCACACAAATTTAATCTGTTCTGGTGCTTAAGACAAAATTTTGCGTTGTGAAACCCAAATAATGTAAATGAAGATAATCCGTTCCAGCAATCCAAAAATATTACCAATTTCCACTATATATACTTCCTATACTTACACTATTATATTTTTGCATATAAAAACTACAAATACAATATGAAATAGATAGGCATTAAACCTCACTTAACCTTAATTTATGATTCCTCTTGGCACTGTCTGCTTTAAAAATGAAACTGAAAACGGCTCCCGTTTCTTCCTGCTGACGCATGAAGAAACGGGACTGAAGCAAACAAGTTCGAATCGCGTACCGATAGTACTGACTCAGTCGCTTGTATGCCGAAAGTTCTTTGTATGCCGAGATTTTATTATTATTTTTGTTATGGAGCTCTTTAAGGTGAAAATTCACAAGCCATGCAATCGTATGTAGCACTGAATTCGCCAAAAGAGCACTACATACTGTGACGTAATCTGGCACATAACCGCTGATTACGTCCCTCCTCAACATTTTGATTTAATTTATGCCACAGGTTAAACTTCAGGCAAATACCGAACGACTGGCAAAGATTCATTTAAATTCTGTTCAGCCAGTTTTGTGTGAAGCATAACAAAATCTGTCTGGACAGACATGCAGACATATGAGACTGGTTCTGGGTCTTCCAGTGTATGAAACTTAAAGATATCATTGAAAGAGCACATTTTCACCAATGTACAGACAAAACCTTTCTTTTATTTGTATAGATTCCTTTATTTAGATTTTGACTTTTCCCAGCTCTTCAGCACAATGATCTGATTGGTTTGAATGTTTTGCTTAATCTTCTGAAACTTCGTCATTGGTTCCATGTAAACAGGTGGATGAGTTATGCGAGAGATGGCACAGTGATGTAGTGGTTAGCACCGTGACTTTACACCTCCAGGGTCAAGGGTTCGATTTTCATCTTTGGGTGTGTGTGCGTGGAGTTTGCGGCTTGCTGGCTTTCATCCGGGTGCTCCGATTTCCTCCCAGAGACATGCAGATAATAACTGGCTTTTCCAAATTGCCCGTAGGGTGTGCGTTTGTGTGCCCTGTGAAGGATTCGCACTCTGTTCAGGTGATATAGAGAATGCGTGAGAGAGATAGTTAGGGTGTATTAAGGCTGGAGTAAAAAGAACTAGAGTATCTAGCACAGAGCCCTGACTCAACCCAACTTAACGCTGATGGGATGAACTAGAATCCTCCTCAACTGACATCAGTCCCTGACAACAGCAACAACAACAAAAACAACATGTAAAAACATCAGATTTGTTTATTGCTGGTAGTTAAATGCAAAATGGGGGGAAAACTCAGTAGAACAGTCCATCACAATGTTTTGAAATGACATCACTTCATTCTAGGGGAATTAGTTCAAGGATGTGTGTGTAGCCATTGAAGAAAATTGTATGGAAAATAAGAGGGTTGTGGTTTTCAGCCCGTGTTGGGCATGGCATGCTGCGAAAATCAGCACAGAAGACACTTGTCAGTGCAATGACTTGGACTTCAGCATTCTGTTGTTTGTTTACTTTGACACAAGTGTTTGTTAGGGAAACTGTCTCATCTTCTCTATCTGATTATTAGCTGTCTACCGATTGGTTGTGCACCATGTCATAATTATTTGCAAGTGCTCTGTTTGCTTTCCTCGTTGATTAATTCTGTGAATATATAGTGCTCTTGTTTATCCGTCTCTTCACAAAGACTTTTTGGACACAGTTAAGCCATAAATACTTGCTGTTTCTTCATTTCGTGATTTTATTCCCCCCGCCTTAGCCCAGCTTTGCCTGTTCATAGATCGCCTGGACTGGAATGTTCTTTGGACCATCGCCATTTCATTATTAAATACACCTTTTAGTCGTGATTGTATCTGTCTCCACTCTTCACATATTTCATGATGGAATGTGCTAATATTAGGAGTCTGTCTGACAGACTGCAGCTGTACCATGATTTTACATGGGAGTTGTCTAATAAACCGGCAGTGTGGCACAAAATTTCTTTTGCTTTATTTATTTATTTATTTATTTATTTTACAATTTGATGTTGTCTGGTTCACCCTTCTCTTGTTCTTCTTTCTCATTAGTTGTTATTGTTGCACTCTCTCTCGCTCTCTCTTTCATCATAATAGTGAAATTCAAATGATTTCGTCCATGATTGCATATTTTAGCTGTTTTTATTGTTTACTGTATAGGTTTTTTTTGTTGTTGTTGTTGTTCTGTTGTTGTGCAATATGGACAATTAGACTTGGAACCCATACTATGTTTAAAAACAGCAATGGTAATATTTATGCCACACAGTCTTGTCTAAGCTACAACATGCTATACGTGCATGAGTGTGTGTTGGCCATCAGTGTGATTTAAAAGGATGAGTCAGTGCAGCAGCTAGTGTAGCAGAGAAAACAGATATTGAGAGTGAGAAAAATGTTCCCGGGCTTCTCACTTGTCCTACATTCTAAGTTTTTCTCAGTCAGACCTGTTTTCTGTTGATCTAAAGCTATTTCTGAGTTTACACAAAGAAGTTTGCACACAATTTATTGTCAGATCTGTAAATACTTTTTTAAAGTGACTAAATGTAATTGGACAGTTGGGTGCTTCGCTGTTCCTGGGGCAGGTTTGTGTTCTTTTTTGTGTTCCCTTTTTTCCTTCTAAGTAAGCAGGTAAAACGACTTGAGTTGATTTAAAGTGTGGTAGTTGGCAGAAAAAATATATAAAAAACAAACGTATCAGAGAGATGGGGGAAAAATCATTAGGTGTAGCCAGATTGTACATTTTATTTTAAAAAAAAGAAAGCATGCAGTGATGAACTCCAAAACACTCTGGAACACCGAAAAGCCCACAAGAACATAAACAAAACTGTATATAGTAAAGGACTAGATTACCTGCTCAAATTTAGAATACATTGGACAGTTCATCACCGTGCAGATGAGCGTACTATAAAAACAAGCTTTTTCTTAAAGGCAAAGGATTGGAATGTTCTGCAGCAGGCAGGTCAATTACCTAACCTGGATGTAAAACAGACAACAAAATGCCTTAAGAGCAATTAGAATCTGGAGTAAAGACCTGGTAGAGCCATAGAAATGGAGAGAAAACTAGTGTCTGGCGATGTATGATTTTTAATATATGATTTTTAGTTTGTCTGAATAAAAAAATGGAAGGCATGTGTCTTTACTTAGTATCATGAGGGCATAGTGGTTAGCGCTGTGGCCCGGCACCTCTGAGGGCTCGATTTCCCCCTTTTGTGGGTGGAGTATGCATTTTCTCCCCGTGCTTAGCAGGTTTCCTCACACAGTACAAAGACATGC
The DNA here is from genome assembly GCA_030347435.1 of Clarias fuscus. Classification (NCBI taxonomy): domain Eukaryota; kingdom Metazoa; phylum Chordata; class Actinopteri; order Siluriformes; family Clariidae; genus Clarias; species Clarias fuscus. Next base: position 17,294,110 of record CM059204.1, on the reverse strand, counting down.
AGTTTAGGCAGATCGGCTTTTCCAAGTTGCCCTGTTTGTGTCTGCGTGCCTGCATTCCCTGACATGGATTGGTACCCCGCCCCGTGCCCCGAGTGCCCTGGGATAGGTTCCGGGCTTTGCATAACCCCTGTACAAGATAAGCTGTATAGAGAATGAGTAAGAAGTAAAAAAAAAAAAAAAAAAAAAAAATGAATATAATAAGAAAAAGCCAATTTTCTTTCATTATTTAATTTAAACAGTAACATTTCTTATGTTGTAGATTAATTACATGTAAAATTAACATTTTCAAGCCTTTTTTGTTTTAATTTTGTGATTACAGTTTACATTTCACGAAAAAAAGTCTAAATAATATAATATTTCACTTCAGGTTTGAGTAAATTATTATTCATATAGTATAAATCCTGTGCATCTCTGAGTCTAGATCAGTACACACATGTGGAAGACTGCTGACTTGACAGTTGTCCAAAAGATGATCATCGGCACAATGCACAAGGAGGGTAACCCACAGAAGGTCACTGCTGAAAGGGCTGGCTGTTTGCAGAGTGCTGTATTAAAGCATTTTCATTGAAAGGTGACCGGATAGTAAAAATGTGGTAGGAAAAGGTGCACAAGCAACAGGGATGACCACAGGCTTAAGAAAATTGTCAAGCAAATAACATTTAGGAAACTATTAAGATACCTGAATGAAAGATCTGTCCAGTGCATTAATAACACCTGGAAGGACAGTGGGAAACCACCGTCTTCAAGGAAGAAATGTGATCAGGAAAAACAATCACTTGGATGGAAAAAAAAAATTAATTGAAGTGACCTCCAATTCTGTCAAACATTTGGTGCAGAAAACAGCAGCAGAATACATGGCTCTGTTTAATAGTGAAAATAAGTGTGTTTCCACAGGCACAATGTGAGTGGAACTTGAGTGTGAGTAATTTGTTGTAAACAGCTGTTTTGCCTTAAGAAAAGCATTCAAAAAGAGGAAAAAAAGGTTTACGTTTGCTAGGTAACATAAAGAATGAACTGTGGAGCACTGGAAAACAGTCATGTGTTCTGATAAGTCCAGCTTTACCCTGTTCAGTAGTGAGGGTGCATCAGGGAAAGAAGAGAGGTGGATGATGAAGTGATTTACCCATCATGCATAGTGCAGTTATGACCTGGGGTTACTTCTGTTGGTCTGGTCTAGGTTCAGCAACGTTATGTGGCCAGAAATTAGGTCAGCTGACTGCCTGAACATTCTGAATGACCAAGTTCTTTCCTGATGGAACAGGCATATTCCAAGAGGTCAGTGATTCATTGGGCTCAAATTGTGAAAGATGGGCCGCCACAGCGGCCAGACATTAACCCCTTTGAGAATTTTTGTGTGCTACAGAAGACTTTACAAAGCGGTCTGACTCAATACAGGAACTTGACGGAAATAAATGTTGTGACTGCATAAGCTTATCAAGACAGTGCCATGGCCCAGTCAAAGCAATATTTTATATATTAATATTTCATTTGATATTAATATAGTATAATAATTGTGTACATATATTAATGGTCCTGAGTGTTGGTTGTATATTACAAACTCTTTGGATAAAACAGGTACTCTAACAATGCATCTACTTGGGAGAAAAAGGGTCAGTCTGTCCTTTACACTGCTATATAAGAACCAGGATTACCGGTGTAGTCTAGCTTGCTTTTTATCTGTTCCACAAAGCAGGATTTGTGAGTTCATGAAAACGGTGACTTTTCGGTTACAGATACAAGGCTTAGATGAAATGAATAGAGATTTCAAGATTAATAACCCTGGCAGCTTATCCTCTGTAGCAGGCTGAGCACATGCACAAATGTCAGTGCACATGCATCTGGTTAAATAGCATTAATAAAATGTAAGATGTTGAAATTAAAGAGAATTGCATAATTGCATTTTAATTGCAAGTGTACAAATAACTTTTACAGTGTTAAATTGTTTCCATGGCAAATTTGCTGCTATCAGTTGTAGATAATCTTTCGTGTATGTTACATCACCAAGTCATTATTTGTTTTTTAAAATCTTAAGTCCTGAGGCATCAGCACACAGGTTTGATGAACAAACTTTTTAAGGGAAATGAAGAATGAATCATTACCTTTATCCTGTCTAAATATTAAATCCAAACTGTCTACAGAACATTTGAAAATGTGCAAAATTATATTTTGCATAAATATTAACTCTGGATTTCATTTATTTATCTTTTTCTTTTTTGGTCGTGTAATCTTTCTTTTCTTGCTTATTTTCTGTATCTTATTTTTTTATATATATATATCAGTAGTCTTTGGAAGAAAGCACAAGAAAAAAAATATGAGGGGGGGGGGGGGGGGGAAGGCCCCATTTTGGAACTGGCAAATCCACAGGCGTAGGATTTGGCTAATTTAACTCAGGATTGTCTTTAGGCCATTTTAAAACTCTAATGCTAAAACTTGCAGTGAAGTTTATGAATAACTTTTACTTGCCTGATCACTTTGGCTCTTGTGCTGCCACATTTCTGTAACAAAGCAATATGACTTTCAATGTTTTGTTAGCGCCTACACACAAAACGTAAAAACACAAATGCATGCCCTAGTGATTCAGTCACTAAATTGATAGGCATGAGCATTGAAGTGGTTTAAGTACACTTATAATTTTATTTAAAATAAAATGCAATGTGTGAAGTAGGAATTTGCGCTTGTAAAATAACAGGATGTGATATTGTACCGTATAATCTCTCACCACTCGGAGGAGAAGGATAATTATAGATTATAGAGCGGCCATGAGAAGCATTAAAAAGGAGTAGGAATTCTTTAAGTTCAAGCGGTTTTTATTGTCGTTTTTAAGCATATACATCTGGTGCAGAACACTGGGGGGGGGGGAAGAGTTCCCTCAGGAGCCTGGTGCTACAGAAAACAACACAGAACTTCCTGAGACTGCACAACTTAATTAGACTAAAACGCAGGGCTACATAAAGTGCACATAGTTACAACTAAAAACAAAACCGAACATAACCGTCATCTAGTAAAGTATAAGATATAGCCGACCAGTACACAGTTTTCGTGACAATAAAATACAAAAGGATATTACAGTAAATAATGAACAATGTGTTTATTAAGTAAGTGTACAAATAGCATGCTGGTCAGTACAGCATTTTGCTAACAGTCTTTTAGCACAAGTTTGGCAAAATAATATGCAAAATTTGCTTTAATTATCATGTTTGGTGTGTGTGTTGTCAGGCCACTCCCTGAATATAGAGGAGTCTGAAGGCTTGGGGACACCGTTGCGCAGTCTGATCACGTGGAGCCGAATATTTCAGTACTTTTGCTTGCCAACTTTGTGGACATATTGTGTGATGTAAATGCCTACGATGGAGGACAGAGAGACTCCTACTTTCTTTTCAGCAGTCCTCACTGTCTGTTGCAGGGTCTTACACGCAGTGACTATGCCACTCCCAAACCAGGATGATCTCTATAATCCATCTGTAGAATGCAGTGAGGATGTGTTTTGGCCTTATTGCTTATGTTGAGGGACCGATTGAGGTACTCTACTAGGTGACCACCCAGGGACATGGTGCTATTGGCGATCTCTAAGGCTGGTCAGGACAGCAGCACTGCTCAGGGAGATGTTGAAGAACATCCACCTGCTGGTCTGCACATCCTCAGAGCACTTTATTGGGAACGTAATCGGGTCATGCAGCTTTCCTTGGGTTAATTCAGTGTAGAGTTTTTTCTCCCATCGCCTGTGTTAAGACACAGCACCTGGAGGGTGGGTTGTGGACGGGTGATCTACCACATCGTCAGTTGAATCCTCGAATCAAGTGTAGCTTTTCAGTGTATCATTAAGAAAAGCTGCTTTGTTTACCCTTCACGTGAGCAGCTATTGAGGAAAGTGTGCCTGGCTTCCAAGTAGAATGAGAGATGTTGCTTTTTCCTAATCAGAGGTTGGAAATTACAGTGAGTTCGGACAGATAGTTTTTAAATAATAAGATCAATGGCACTACAAATTGTAGTGACTGAATTTGTAGTTGCAAAAGCTGGTGCGTACATGGACTGTCAGTTCTTGCACTAAAATAATGTCAAATAGTAGTGACAACCTTTATTGCATTCTGCATACTTTTTTACTTCCAGCTTTCCTGAATTATATGTTTTTCCCTCACTCTCTTGAGGTAAAATTGGGTATGGTTGTATATTTAATAATCTGTGTCGCTCGCTTCAACAAACTCGCACAAGGTCAAAATGCTAAACCTAAAAATGTTTTAGTTTTTAAATAAAATGATCGGTCATAATATAATGTATGAAGTGTTCGAAAATCTTGTATATTATAAAAAAATTATTCTTCCCGGGATCTTTTCCAGGTACTAAAAAATATATTGTTCATATTTTGTGTAGCATTTTAATATTACAGATTGAGTAGCAAGAGCATTGTGTTCCAAAGTTAAATAAAAACAACGTCCCTGCACAGCACCTGCCCCCCTCATGTTTGGCTGGAGTCATTTGATATGCGACACACACACACACACAGACCCGCACCTCCCATACCAGATTTTCACCCACTCAGTCTGTTACATGAACCACTAAAGACACACACACACACTCCCCTGACTGCTACTTCCTGAAGAGTTCTAGTGCAGTGCCAAAGTGTTTTCAGCCTTTCAATTTTTTTCCCACATTTTATGTTTCAAACTCATCTTAAAATGGATTCAGATATTTTTTCCCCTACCATTCGACACATAATACTTCACAAGGTCAAAGCAAAAGCAAGTGTTTTTTTGTTGTTGTTGTTGTTGTTGATTTATTTAAAAATTAGGACTGAAATGTCCAATTTACATAAGTATTCAGACCCATCACATAGTACTTGGTTAAAGCACTTTTGGCAGCCATGAAAGCCTTGAGTATGCCTGTGAAAGATGCTACAAGCTTGGCACTCCTTTCTTTTGGAAGTTTCTTTCATTCGTCTTGGCGGAATTGTTCAAGCTCAACCAGGATGGATGGGCACAGCTTTTTTCCAAGTCTCTCCAGTGATGCTGTATTTGGTTCAGGTCCAGTGGCTGGGCCACGCCAGTGCTTTCTTGGAAGTATGCTTTGGGTCGTTGTCATGTTGAAATGTAAACCACGTCCTCAGCGTGAGATCCCGAGCATTCTGGAGAAGGTTTTCCCTCGGGATAGTTTCTATTCTCCCTCATAGAAAAAAACATCCCCACAGCATGATGCTGCCAGCACCGTGTTTGACCCACGGAATGGTTTTAATAAGGTGATATGCAGTGGCAATTTCAGAGAATTCAATCTTTGTGTCATCAGACCATGTTTCTCATGGTCCCGGTGCTTTTTGATAAACTCCCAACTGGCAGTCATGTGACTTTTAGTGAGGAATGGCTTCTGTCTGGCCGCTGTGCCATAAAGGCCTGATTGCTGGAGTGCTGCAGTGTTTCTGCTTCTGTTTCTTAGCCATTTGTCTGATCTTTTTTTCCCCCAATTACTCAGTTTGGCTGGGTGGGCAGATCAGGAAAGACTGCTTGATTCAAATCTCTTTCATTTGAGAATGATTGAGGCCGCGTGCTCTTGGGTGTGTTAATTGCTGCAAAAAGTACCTTGTAGTCCATCATCAGATCTGTCTTGACACAATCCGGTCTAGCGGGTCTACAGATAATTCTCTGAACCTCATGTATTCGTTTTTACTCTGACGTTTACAACATACTGAGAGACCTTATATAGACAGGTGCATGGCTTTCCCAATCATGTCCGATAGAATCACATAGTCAAGGTGCAGAAGCATCTCAAGGTCCATTGATGGGATACACCAAAGCTCCATTGCAAGTGTCATAACATAAGGGACAGAAAACTTCTGTAAATGGGATATTTCAGTCTTTATTTTTGAATAAATTAACAGAAAACTATAAACACCTGGTTTTACTTTGTCATTGTGGATTATTAGTTGTAGAATGATGAGGGGAAAATCTGATCCTTTTTAAGATGAGTGGTAAGCATAACAAAATGTGGAAAACTTAAAAGGGTCTGAAAACTTTCTGTCAGGATTGTATTTCTGAAGCTCTTGCTTTAATTTCACGTTTTGGTGGATAAAGATGTCATTCTGTATGTATTCTGCTGCATCTGTCTAACCCATGTGAGTAATAATCTGATTGCTCTAGCAGGTCCCCCTCCCCTCCCCTCCCCTCCCACTTTGTCATTTTTTCCTCTTCTTTGACATTAACTCTTCCCGGCAGATATTAGAGATTACCATAGCAGCAGTACACAAACATGAACCCGACAGACAGTCAGCTAACAGAGAGCTTCCAAGGAGCATCAGCGTTTTAAACGCAGGTTTTCCACTTCGTTGTGCAACTCTGATGCGCTTCTAATGAGGTCCTGTTGTAAACCCCAAGACCAGTGTGCTGATAACCGCGGTTCCCATGAGCAGATTTTATTGATGAGTAAGCAGAAGTCATGAAGTCACTCACAGTTGTATAAACATTACTCACACCAAATCCAGTCATTTATTCACCTCCAGGAAGTGCTTTATCCTGGGAAGGGTTATGGCGAATCCGGAGCCCGTCTCGGGAACAATGAGAGTGAGGCGGGAAAATACACCCCGGATGGGAGGCAAGTTCGTTTCGCACCCGCACACAAAATCTTATTCACACCTAGGGGCAGTATAAAGTTTAGAGTCCACCCAGAGAACTCCCATGTGGGGAGAACATGCAAAACTCTGCCTATTAAAAAAAATAATAATAATTTAATTAATCATATTTTTGCATGGAAATATTTTTGTATTGAAAGGGGATGTTGTAGAGACCAGCCAACAGAACCCTTTCTGTAAATTAAATAATACAGCAACAAGCTGTATGTGTGTTTGTGTTTGCTTTCATTTGGCGTTGGTCTCGGACCCTCCCTGCCCTCAGCATGCCAGGCACTAAGACGCACTAAATTTAGCTTTGCTTTATTGCTGTACCTCCTCCTTCTCTCTCTCTCTCTCTCGCTCTCTCTCGCTCTCTCTGTGCCAGCTGATCACTTTCTCATGTACTGCGTTTCACTGGACTGTCTTTCTCAGCCATATCTCCCTAAACACCTTCCTATCTGTTTTCACACAAACCAGTTTCACCAATAGCCGATTCATGGGTTAACTGCTGTATGGGCTATGTGTGAAAACTAATTGCTTTTGTCTGACATGTTTCTACTATTCTGTATGGTGATATGGAAACGTACATATACACGTCCCTATTCCCAAATTTGCCTGGATTGCTGGATAACGGATGCCTTTTCAGGCGGATTAGTGTCATAATGACCTTTCAGATATTTCCGATCCAGAATGCCGAGATTCTGAGAGGACATGCGTGTGAACCCAGGACAAAGTCATGCTTGTGATGTTTTTCATAACTTAGTGCTTTGTGAATGCCAGTGTTCGGTTCCCCATTGTGGGTTAATAATGTTTTCAGATAAATAGGTGTAGCATGTTTTAGGTTTGCATTTTGGAGACATTGTACCTGTCATGGTCCTGATATGGGCTGAAGGTATGAAATGTGCATTTTGACAGGAAAGGTGACCTAGGAAATTTCTAGATTTTTATTATCCAGAAGAACCTTTATTGTACACCTCACTGTTTCACACAGAATACCTGTCTGTCTCGCTGAACACATCTTTATTTTTCTCAGTGTCAGCAGTGAGCCAGCAGTGGCTGTGGGGATTTTTCAGCATTAACGAGGTCAGGCCCTGATCTTGGGCAAAGAGGCTCCAATTCTACTTCATTCCAAATTTGTTCACTGGGGCTGAGGTCAGGACTTTGCCTGTGTGCACAAGCGAGCTCCATGAAGACACAATCAATGACATTCTCAACAATTGCGTGGTACAGATTTTTACTAGTTGATTTATACTTGAAAAATCGTCAGCTGGTCATATTTTTTATAGTTTTAGCAATAATTGTTAGGGATGGGAATCGCCAGGGAACTCAGGATACCCAAGTGCCGATCTGATATTTATTGCAAGTGTCGTGATTCTATAAATATCTCGATTTGAAATAATTTTTTATGGCGTTGTAACAATTCGAAACAAACTTGGCAAATAAATCACTTCTATCACACAGGATCCCTAGTAATCGTCACTAATGGAACAATGAAAATACAGCAGTGTCTTAAATACAATGCTAATCTACAGTATGCCTCGAGTTTCTCCCTGACCTTTCTTCATGGAAAGACATTTCCCAGCATCCTCTTGTGCAGCTGACTGTAGTGTTGCCTTCATTGATTCTCAAATATTTTGTCTCGCACGTAGTAGTACATTAAGCTTTTTTTTTTTTAACCCGCCTGCTTCCACGGATTGTTTTTTAGTCAACTAGTCCGTGCGACTCCCTGTCGTCTCGTCTCGATGAGCATCACCCTCGAGCTTCCAGATGATTACTGAAGACAAGAATGGATTTATTCTGCAGTTATGTGGAAAGGTTTTGCCTGACTGAACCCAACAACAACTCGACAAGTTAAATGGTAGAGTGATGTTTGAAGTAGTAAACAGGAATTATATAGTACATATAGAAATCATGGCCTTGGTTGTATTTCCTTATGAAAGCGCTTTGCTGATCCTTTAGGCAATAGACTAATAGATCAGAATTATTAATCAGCGCCAGCTTGTCATAATCACCAGTATACGGTTATATGTTGACCTGTATCTAATGTGCTCTGCTCAGAGTAGACTGACTGGCCTCACGTTCAGATAACCACTGAATATCATGAATCGTAACTCGTTTTTACTGAATTGAATAAATGTTTTAAAAGTTGCTAAGAATGCGAAGGCGGGGAAGCATGTGGGGTCAGGACATCAAAAGCATTCCTTTCATTTGACACAAGCTGCTTTTCTGCAAATCCCCCACAGACTAAGGAAAGCAAATAAATGCTTTTGTTTGATGGCTTTACTAAACAGGCGCGGGACAAAGTGACTGCATAAAGCATGCTAAACCTTTCTGTTTAAACACTGAAAAGGTAAACAGAGTACAAGTAGTCCTTCCCGGGCTCTGTGTAGCTCTGTGCGAGTAAGTGATATGTGTGGTGAAGAAGGCGTAGTGTGTGGCGGGGGAGTAGAGGTATGTGTAGTGGGGCATGTGTAATAGGGTGTATGTACAGGTCTGGTGGGGTATGTAATGGGGAATGTATTATAGGGGGTGTGTAATGGGGTACGTATGATGTAATTTTCTTTAATAACTACATTTAAAAGCTTTACCTCTTATATACTCGTTGCATGTAAAGTGAAAAATATTTCTTTGTTGTTTTAATGAAAACAAAACTATATTTCATTTCAACTTTGAGTAAGTTACTGTTCATACTACTGTATCCTGCACTCTAGTTCAGTCCATGCATAGGGGAGAACGCTGACTTGACAGTTGTCCAGAAGGCGATCACGAACAGGGAGGGTACGTCACCGAATGTGCCGTATTGAAGCATATTCATGGACCACCAACTGGACTGTTACTCAGTGTTCCAAAGTCCTCTTTTCAAATCCAAGTAGATTTTGCATTTCATTTTGCATTTAGTTTGCATGGGGCGAGTTTCCAGAGTCTGGAGGAGGAATAGAGAGACACGGAATCACAACTGTAGCTTGAAGTCCACTGTGATGTTTCCACATTTGGAGATGATTCGGGGTGCCATGTCATCTGCTGGTGCTGGTTCACTGTGTTTTATCAAGAAAAGTCAACACAGACAGGAGATTTTAGAGCACGTCATTCTTCTGTCTGCAAACAAGCTTTGTGAAGATAGACATTTTCCATCAAGATTTTCCTCCTGCCCATAGTGCCAGAACTACCAATAACGGCTTCTCTGATCATTACTGTGCTGGTCAGCCTGCTACTACTAATACTACTACTGCATGTTATCATTATTAGGAGTTTATTAGAAATGCACCCATGACTTTATTTAAGATCCTACCTTTAGACCCAGTGCCTTCATTGGGGAACTCATTCAAGACTTCAGAAGAAAAGATTGTATACCACTACAAGTCCAGTTCCTCCTTAAAAGCAATTTCTAAAGAGAAGATACCACAATAATCTGTACAACTTTATGTGAAAAAATGCATGTGCAATAGAGTAATGTGTGATGGGAAGTGTGTAGGAGGGTATGTGTGGTGAGTTGGCTTAAGTCTGCGTGTGTGTGTGTATATGAGTGACGACTCGATTTTAGAATGGTGCAGGAGAATGAGGAAGCTCTGCATAATACCAGCAAATAAAGCGGAGAGTGTGTGTGTGTGTGTGTGTGTGTGTGTGTGTGTGTGTGTGTGTGTGTGTGTGTGTGTGTGTGTGTGTGTGTGTGTGTGTGTGTGTGTGTGTGTGTGTGTGTGTGTGTGTGTGTTTGTTTGTTTCTGGTCATGTGCAGTTGTGGTGGGTCTACAGAACTAGTCAGGAGGGGCGCTTCTTAGGGGTGCTTGTCTTTGAGGCCCTAAACAGGGTACGAGTGCTCCATTAAATTACAGTTTTTATCACACGCTTTTTGGTGTGGTGGGCTAAGTCGTACTCATGTGGATGGTGGTGCACCCATCATGCCTAGTGCCTACTGTACAATCCTGCGGGAGCAGTGTTATGATCTGGGGGTCAGCAATGTTATGTGACCAAAAAATGAGGTCAGCAGATTATCTAGATACACAATGGCCTGATTTTTTCATCAATTCATTTTTTTCTTCCCTTATGGCACGGGCCATCACGTTCCAAGACGACGGTGCCAGGATTTATAAGACCCAAACTGTAAAAGAGTTTTGTGAAAGATTGGCCAGAGTTAAGACCATAACTTCATTCAGAATCTTAGGGATGTGCTGGAGAAGACTTTACCCAGTGGTTCAACTCATCAATCATTAATACAAGATCTTGGCGAGAAATGAATGCATTTGTGACATTGCATAAGCTCATCGAAACGATGTCATGGCGTATACTGGCCGTAATGAAAGAAAAAGGCTGTCCAATGAAATATCAGTGTGTGCCTTTTTTAGACAGATGGTATATATGAATGAATAAATAAGTAAATAAATAAAACCGAGGATTTACATGAAAAACGTAACAGAAAGTGTTGCACATCCTTAACCAACAAACGTTTTTCTCCGTAGACCACACGGTCTCATTTCTTTTCGTCCTTTGTGGTCAACGCAGTCAAAATGGGAAACACCCAACAACAGACACAGTGTGGAACGTGAAGGAGAAGACGAGTGCAGACAGCGAGGATGAACTCGTCAGTAAAAAGCACAGGTTAGCTCGGCAGTGTGACAGGTTTTTGTGCCCTGACTGAGATCAGAACAGGCTTGTGTGTAAATTGTGTAGAAGAACAGTTCCGACCAAAACAAAGAAACTTCACTTATAACATCATATTTACTGAGTTAAAGAAGTTATGTATCTAATCTGCTTTTTTAATTTCATGTGATTCATAAGATCATTCTGTTGTCCTTATTTATCGTTATTTATGGTGAGTTTCTCTCCAACCAAAAAAAAAGTAGTTTCACTTTTTTCTCCTGTTGTTTATGAAAAAATAGTGGCTTATAATGGCTTATTAAAAATGATCAATATCAGAAAAAAATGACAATTCTTTTACGCTTTATTGGTTCTTGGTTAAATAACAAGCCTGCATTTTTGAGAGAGAGAGAATGAATGAATGAGAGAGCAGGTGAAAGAGAAACGGTGTCTGGTTAAAATTTACACTGATGTGTAAGCAAAATGTCTTTTTAATAAAAATAATTCACTTTATTTTTACTCCATGATGCTGCATATTGGTTCCATCTCCAGTGACGCTCTAAAAACGACCTCACTCTAGAAAAATCTTTTCTAACTGAATTGATTTTCCCGTCCGGCCAGATTGGAGCAGTGTTTAGAAGAGAACGCATCACTATAGATAATGCATTATTGGGTAAAGATAATGATAATGTGATGTAGTAACAACATGCTGCTCAGTCAGGGCAAATATTTCCATTTCTGGCAGCCACCCGGGAAGAAAACGTCGAGTCAGCAAACCACAGTGCCAAACAGGAAATAGCCAAAGGAGCCCCGTCCTGTGACCATGAGATGCCTACTCAGGATCCTGGCTCTGTGTGTATGCGTATATGTCCTGGCATCAGTTGTGTGTGCAGCGTCTGGTTTCCATGTGGACAGGTAGAACGTGTAGGTGTGTGTGTGTGTGTGTGTGTGTGTGTGTGTGTGTGTGCGTGTGTGCGTGTGTGCGTGTGTGCGTGTGTGCGTGTGTGCGTGTGTGCGTGTGTGCGTGTGTGCGCGTGTGCGCGTGTGCGCGTGTGCGCGTGTGCGCGTGTGCGCGTGTGCGCGTGTGCGCGTGTGTGCGTGTGTGTGAAGACGTGTGTGTGTATTGACACCGGTATGTGTTGAGCATGTCTCACGCTGTTCTCTTTGGCTCAGCCCCAGTCATGTGACAATGTGGCGTTCCTGCTCCGTCTTAAGAAGCTGCACGCTGAGCACGCGCTCTTTCCTCACGCACTTTGCTCTAGTATAAAGTGTACGACATGTTTTTGTTTTTTTTCCGCATCCTGTGATCATTTGTTGTCGAGCAATTTATTAGCAATAATCATGAATCTGGATAAATTACAACAGCTTTAATTAACTGTGTGGGCTGAACTGTAACTCCATCCAGACAAAGAGGTCATTACTAACAGTCCTCTGATTTGCTTTTCAGGGCCGTGATGCATGTTGGGCCTGTCTCTGGGGTTGTGCGTGGATGTTCAGCAGTTTTACTGTGTGTGTGTGTGTGTGTGTGTGTGTGTGTGTGTGTGTGTGTGTGTGTGTGTGTGTGTGTGTGTGTGTGTGTGTGTGTGTGTGTGTGTGTGTGTGTGTGTGTGTGTGTGTGTGTGGAGCTTGGGAGTCCACCAAAGTGTAACTACTGCCAAGTATAAACACATTGACCATTTGCATGGGTGGCTGCACTCACCATGACGAGCCTTCCTGTGGACCCACTGCAGTCTAGCATATACAGGGGAGAATGGAACAGAGTTGGTGTTACCTATTCTACAGTACAGCGTTACAGCAGTTAATAACAGTTGTGTCTCTCTACATCCTATGTGAAGAAAAGTATAGTAGGTATTATCTTATCTGATCATGTGGTGATCACAGCTTATTATGATGTAGTCACGTTTAAATATTCTCATTCCCTTTCTTTACAAAGCCGTGGCCACACATTGAGACTTTAGTAATAAGTTTCGTCCATGCATTTCACAGATTTTTATTAATTGGTCTCTGTTGGACTGAGAAGCACAGCGATGGAGAATGCCGCAAGTAATCTGCATGCTTAGTTCGTGTCATGTTTTTCAGCTTGTCTTCCAAGAGAAAAACCGCAAGATCCCAAAGAATCTGTGCCGTGTCATATTTAGGAAGTAACTATGGACCTCGTGCAAAAAAAATTAAGGTTATGTCCTGAAAGTCAGCCATGTATCCTGTGTCCATAGAAGCCGAGTAAGTGGAAGGTTTAAGAAACAAAGCTGGTTGTATAAGGTCAACCTGCTGATCTGATTTAAGTGGGAAAAACAAAAGTTTAATTTCATTTAATATCATGCTCTGGTTTCACTGTGTTCTGTATTATCGTGGCAGCAGAGTAATTGTAACACACAGGAAGAAAGAACAAACAAAAAGTTTGTTTTAGGAGTTTTGTATTATATAAAGGTCACTGTGAACTTGGCATTGTAGAGAGAGAGAGTGTGTGTGTGTGTGTGTGTGTGTGTGTGTGTGTGTGTGTGTGTGTGTGTGTGTGTGTGTATTTGCAGGGGAGAGAATGAAAGGAATGCACTGGGCTTTTATTTTTTTCATAGAAAAGATAATTCACAGAGTGTCAAACGATGGTTGTGGACAACAGGCTCAGGAGAGGGTCAGTCCACTTGGTCTAGACAGAGGGAATGTGTGTGTCCTTCTATCTCTGGTTATGGCAGTAGCATCCAGACTCCCGGGGGGGGGGGGTTATAAAATCTAATCCAGAAGGGTGTGTGTGGCTGGGGGTTGGGGGGATGTTGTTGGACTTGCTGTAAAGGATCGTGTAAGTTCTACAACACTATTATGTTTTATCTTTTGCACTGAGCATATCTAGTGAACAGGAAGCCATTTGGGATTGTGTCCTAAGCTGTTTTCACACTATGCCCGATTACTCCTTCACTGTGCACCTTTTCCATAGGCAATGTTGTTCCCGTACCCGAGTACACTCCACACTCTCCAGTACAGCAGGTGGCGATATGCATCTGGCGGTCTGTGAGCCGCCAATAAACACGAGCAAAAAAGAATACAAAGCAGTCAGTCCTTTGTACTATGCCTAGTATTGTTTAGACAGTGCAGAGAACAATCCTCTGTCTTTATTAGCAGCGATGGTTGTGCGGTTCATCTGAGGAAAAAGATCGGTGCATGCCATGACAGGCAGTGGTGATGAGATCGCATTAAGGGTATCGAAATAAGGGTCCACTTCTGTGTTTTTTGTGTGGTTAGCTTTCATACTTGTTTGAACCGTGGTCGAGACCACCTTATCAGGTATGAGCACTGAAGTTTACTTATCTCTGCCCAGGTACATATAGTACAGAGCGTCCAGTATACTCTGAGCTGTCTCTGAGACTCAATGTGAAAACATTCTAAGTGTGTAAAAAGGCCCGAGTTGAACAATTTGCAACTGAATCAGAATCTATTCTTTGTCGAATCCCTGTTCCTCAGGTAACTAGGGAATACATGAATAAATGATTACATAAATAGTAGTTGAGCTTGGCGAACCAGTCTCTCCTCATTAGTTTTTGTGGCTGCAGGATGTTCAGTTATGCTGGGAAAAGTGTTTGATTTGTTGCTTTTTTGGGTGAAATTGCGCTACGCGTTTCACTCTGATTTCCACTCTCTGAGATCCATTCTCTGTTTCAATTCTATTTATACGACACCCTAGCTAGCGCTCTCCTGACTTGGATCTCTCAGCCCAAGTTGTCTAAAACTTGGTGACTTCACCAAGCAGAAATGGCAGGAAAGTTTTGGTGATGAGAATATCAAAAACAGCATGGCGGGGAACTGCGAGTTCTGAACATCATAAGAATTTGACTGATGGAGATGTTTAGATGCAGACTTCAGAAATGTGTTGTCTGTTAGTCACAGAGGGACTTGTTGTGTAACTTGTTTATACCAGTGATGGCACATTTCTCCTCCATGTAAAGCGTTTCCCACAGATCTGAAATATATTTGGGGGTGACTGAAGGACTGTGGGACTTTCTTACGTATTTATCCAGATAGTTTGCGTGAGATGTATAGTCACTTCATATTATGTTCTGAATAAAACAAAAAGTAGTAAAGTCTCACTCCAGCATTCTCGGCTCTTTTAGCATCTTGTGATATGACGGGGACAAAATTTTGTTTCCATGTCTGATATGGAACCAGATCCACCAGATCACTAATGGGTGGTGGGTTTCCAACCGTCTAAATACAGAATAGTTCAATATTTAGAAACTAAAAGACCTGTTGCATATTCAACCTGTATGGGATGCCATTTGTTTCTCCTTTTGAAGAATCAGTTCAGTGAAATCTGTGGGAGAGAAATATTACAGGTTAAACTAAAGACACTGTGATTTGATGAGTGGCTGACAGGAAACCCTTCCTCTCCCTCAGCCTGTCTGTCATGGTCTCTACCAAAACGTCTCATTGATCAGGACCCACGACCCAGGGTGTAAGTGAAAGTAGTGATTCTTACATTTCACAAGGCATCTAACCAATCCGACTTCCTGTATCCAGTCATGACATAGACGGTGGGATTTGTCAGATAAGATGGGGAGCATAACCTAACATCAAAATCAGAAATAAAAGATCTGCTTCTTCATCCACGTAAACCGTTAAGATGAAATCTATAGTCCGAACAGTTTCAGTGAGATTGAAGAAATATTCATCCATGTAAACATAGATAAGGTGTTTTATTTTACATAGTCTTACTAGATCCATGATTCCCTGAGCGGCATCTGTTCCTGAAGATTAGCCAAGGGGTCCTTGATTTTTATTATTATTTTCTTTTTTATTTAGTTATAGTATGCATATACACTTGGTGCAACGAATGCAACATGAAGCAAGTCCAGAGAGCAAATTACACTTTACACTTAAAATATACACTTAAAAGTCAGCAAGCATACTCGGAAGGAAGGCTAAACACAACATCATCAGGAGTCATGCAAATAATTTGGAAATCAAGATAAGACTTCAAAAAGAAAGCAAAACATATTTTTGATGTCTTCGATAATGCAAGAAGCATTAGCCAACATTTTATGGCTTTTGTCAGATCTATGATGGAGAGCCAGACCAGCCAAACCCCAGGAAGACCCTTGTTTGTCATACAGCTCATCAGAGCCGTATATCCACTCTCGTCAAGCCTGCTCGCTTAACAGCATCCACCACAGGCATTTCAGAAAGCACTTCCAACCACTGGACGAGAATGGATAATTGTGACAGGAAAGTGTAGGCAGTTGAGGCATTGGCGTCTATGAAAGCTTGTTGAACATGCTGCTCATTGCATTTGTATAACCTGAGCATCGAAGTTGGAAATATTTTGCAAGAACAATAAGGAAAGAGCACTGTTGAAACATGCAAGCTGTAATAAAAAAAAAGAGGCATCTGCAGGTTTACAGGAAATGAACCAGACCTAGAACTCCTGGCCTAGCCTCTGGTGGTCAGAGACGGCATTGCGAGGAACGATCCACTAATGCGACCGGAATCTTTTGGTGGCATTTACACGGTGTGTGTCTGTGATCATGCATCATGTTCTGAGAAGATTACTATAATACAAGTTCCACTCATACCGGGCTTGGTGGTGTGGTTCAGCCCCCAGTCTGTGGTTTGGAGGACGGTGTTTGTTTTACGTGGTGGGAATTTTGTCATGGCATTTACTGTAGAGTGTAGGCAGGAGAATGCTACAGGGGCAGTTTTGATGCCTGTTTGCTCACTGGAGTAATATCTTTTGCAAGGTGATAAACAATGGAATCAGTTATTTCTTTCCATTTGTTAAAACAGTTTGCATAAGATGTTGTTGAATTTTTAAACGCTTCAATATTCAACAGTAGTCTTGTATTGCCTGTGGCATGGAAGTGTGTGTTCTCTGTCTGAGGCTACCTAACAGCACATTCAAAGGAGCTCGAAACTGTAAAAGGAAAATCGGTTAGTGTTAATTACTTAACATTCTCAAATCTAATTAAGATTTAAAATGAAGGTTTTGTCTGTACATTGGTCTGAACTTGATCTTTCAATGATACCTTTGTTTCATACACTGGAGGAAACCAGTCTCAGAAAAATGTATGTCTGTATGTCTGTCCAGCCAGATTATGTCTCAGCATCTAGCAGTTGTTTTTATTCTTTCAGCGCTCAAGGTGGGTGTGGCTGTATGCATCACTCAACAGAGCCAATCAATTCAGTGCTTTTGCCTCAAGGTGGGCGTGGTCCAACTCATCATGGCTTACTCCAGAGTAATGGGATGTACGCTATGAAAACTAAACCTTGCACTATAAGTGAAATCAAAATGTTGAGTAGAAGGGATATATTATGGACAGCAAAGTTTTGAAAATTTTGACAGCATACCACGCATGCCTCAAACCATGGGCACATCTTAAATCCACCGCTGGACAGAATTTAATGAAACTTTTGCAGTACAGTGGAACCTTGGATTACGAGCATAATTCGTTCCGGAAGTGGGCTCGTATTCCAAAACACTCTTAAACCAAATCATCATTTCCCATAAGAAATAATGAAAACTCAAATCATTTGTTCCACAGCCCCAAAAATTAAATACATAAAAATAATTAATACAATCTATAAAATGAAAATAAAACAAATTAATCTGCACTTTACCTTTAAAAAAAAGTACAAATAAATCCCGACATAAGTGTTTCCGTTGGTGCGTGCAGGCGCTGTGTGTGTGTCTGTGTATCTGTGGGGAATTAGCCCCTTCCCGTCGCCTCGTTTTACACAGTAACACTCCTCCTCCCTCTCCCCACCTCGCTTTTTAAGATTCACAACAAACACACACACAACGGAAACACCGTTTTAACAGGAAAAAAAGAAATCTTTCTGAGACTGACATGAGCGTATATTAACGGACTCACTTTTTAAGTTTCACAACAAGCGCATAAACACAGCGGAAACACCGTTTTAACGGAAAAAAGCGAGACTTGCACAAGCGCATACTAAAGGAATCACTTAAGTTTCACAACAAACGGACACACACAAACACGGAAACACCGTTTTAACAGGAAAAAAAAGAAATCTCTCTGACCAGGCGTGAGCGCATACTAAGGGAATCACTGCTGTAAAGTAAAAAAAAAAAAAAAATGAACCACCACCTTACCTTTTGAAAAGAATCGCGACAGAGCAGAGTTTCTGTGTGTTTGTGAAGCCGGGAGGGGTGAAAAGGGGAGAGAGCGTCTGTGCGTGTGTGTGTCAGTGTCAAATTACGCGTGCAAGAGCAGAGTTTCTGTGTGTTTGCGAAGTCGTGGGGGGAGGGGGGAGGGGGGGAAGGTGAGAGAGTGACGCTCGGTGTCAAAATAAGAGTCGCATGTGTGAAGCATGATACTCGGCGCTCGTAAACTAATACTTGCTCGGTTTCCGAATAAAAAATTATTAAAAATCTTTGCTCGGTTTGCGGAACACTCGTAAACCACGTTACTCGCAATCCGAGGTTCCACTGTACTTGGATATCTGCCTGAAGTTTAAGCTGCACCGTAAGTGCATAAAAGCGATGTTATGCCTCCGAGTGGCGCAGTGGTAAAAGCGCTCGCCCTATCATCCGGAGATTGCTAGTTCGAATCCCGGGTGGTGCTGTAACCTCTCACAGCCGGAGGTGTAGAGAGAGCTGATTGGCCGAGCTCTCTCAGAGGGGAGGGATGAGAGGTACATAGTGCTCCCACATTAATCATGGCTCTACAGCCAGTCAGGGGCGTCTGTGAGCTCGCGCAAGCGGAAGGAGCGGATAGCGCTGTCCTCCGAGTGTGTTACGCCGCCCCCAACAGTGTGCGAGCGAGCAGTTCGAAAAGATGCGGTCGGCTGGCTTCACGTGGTTCGGAGGAAACACGTGATAGTCTTCGGCCCTCCTGGCTGAGTGGTAGTAGAAGCCTTAATGTGGGAGCCCCCTAGTGACGGGGAGGAATTGGACACGACTAAATTAGTGAGAAAATCGGGGGAAAAATCCAAAAAATAAAAAAATAAAGCGATGTTATGAACAGTTATGTGGTCGATTTTATAATCTACTTTAGAAAAATGCTTGCTGAAATAATAACCTAAAAATAACCTAAAATAATAATATCGCTAATCACATTAAAGTTTAAAAAATTTTAGCTTTAACCTTTTGAATATTTCTAAAAAATATCAACGACGGGCACATACGTTAGTAATATACAAGTGTGTTATTTGACAGGCAACCCTCTAGCTTGCTTAATGGAGATGATGGACAGGGACTTTTGTTTTTAATTAAGCGAATTAAAATGGAGCATGTTTTTACATGAATTCAAGTAAAAAAGTTTTATATAAGCATACAAAATCCTGACATATTTGTAAATTAAGCAACTAATGTATTGCGAGTCCTTTAGCAGAAACAAGAGAGCGTCGTTCTTGGAGAGTTGTCTTAAAAAGGAGAGCTGAGGGAAAGCCGAGAGTAAACAGTCTTGGTGTTTAGAGTCAAGAAGTGAAGACCTTATATAGTGTTATTCCTCTCTTTGCTCTCTCTCTCTCTCTGGGCATGTTTAGAGGTGGATGCATTGGGCTGTTGAGAGTGCGGCAAGGATGCTTTACTTCGACCGAGCTGCCTAATGTGGTTTGTGAGATGGAAGATGGGAGAAGTGCTCCATCCGTCAACTCTTTTTTTTAATGCATGAGTTTTAAGAATCGATTCATAATGGATCTTTTGTTCTGTCTGATTCCTGGCTTTGCTGTCATGTTTTTCCATGTTCTGTGCACAGCCCCAGCACCAGTCAAGTTTCAGGTGGGTGCGTCTTTTATCAATGTCAGTTCTTTGCTGCTTCTGCTGGCTCCTTACGTTTGTAGCATGTGTGTGAGAACTATAGGGTTAAGGTTCGCGTTTGTGCGTAGGAAGCAGAGTGGGAAAGCATTCCGACTCAGGAAGTGCATCCGAACGCAAACACTGTGTGTACTTAGGAATGAAGTGATGTGGGTGTGTGAAATCACAGCGCTGGAAGGGGTGTGAGGGCTTGTTCTCATGTCCATGGTCAGAGACGTACTGTACAGACATGCCCAAACATGTTGCAGGATAGAGACCTGGAGTTAAAAAGTGTATTTATATCTACTAGGTGTATAGAGTATTATCTACTAGGAACTGAAACAGTTGAGAATATGTATGCAGTACTATTCAAAAGTTAGGAGCCACGCCTCATCTCTTCATATTAAATTAAATAATGTAGGCGGCACGGTGGTGAAGTGGTTAGCGCTGTCGCCTTGCACTTCCCGGGTCCGGGTTCGATTCTCGGCCGGGTTTGATTCCTGTCTCTGTGTGCATGGAGTTTGCATGTTCTCCCCGTGCTTGGTGGGTTACCTTCGGGTACTCCGGTTTCCTCCCACAGTCCAAAGACAAGTAGGTTAGGCTAATTGGCGGTCCCAAGTTGCCCGTAGTGTGAGTGTGTGTATGTGTGTGTGTGCCCTGCGATGGATTGGCACCTTGTCCAGGGTGTACCCTGCCTTGTGTCCTAAGTCTCCTGGGATAGGCTCCAGGCCCCCAATGACCCTGAATACAGGATTAAGCGGTATAGACGGTGAATGAGTGAGTATATATATTTTATGAAAGAAATAAGAACCAATGTTTCACTGAGACAAGCTGCCTAAGGATACAATTTTAAACCTGATCATCTGTACGCGTTTCTCACTGGTTCATGGCTCGGGTTTGAAGAACAGCCGGTTTAGAATATTGTCGACAGCATACTGAAGTGACGCGCAGCGCAGCATTCATACTGATTGTAAGAGCAGTGCTGTGAAGAGTTTTGTATATTAAATTTTAAATCTACTTTCATTAAAAACATTTACCATTTAATTGCCTCTTATTAAAGTTTCATAATAAGCATATAATGAGAATCTTTAAGTTGCATGATAAAGTATATAGTGGTGAAGTATAGTTGGGAATGGGTAATACCTCTGGATAGGTGAGCCGTCTTCTCTCTCTCTCTCTCTCCCTCTCTCTCTCTCCCCCCTCCCAAAATGGCTCACATCCCTCGAAGGGTTCAATGGAAAGTTTGAAAGTTTTGCTTGTTGACCTAATTGGACGGGATGCTGTTAAGATAATAAGCGCAGTAATTATGCTGAAATTGCTCCACAAACTCAGGAATGCAAAACAAATTTATCTATTTACAGTCACATCCTGGTTGTAACACATAGGTCATGGGAAACAGATACACCCTCCTTCAACTCGATCTCTTTAATTCAATTGGTTGTCAGACCAGATTGCAAAATGTAGTTTTTTTTTTGTTTTGTTTTTTAAACAAGTCCAAAAAAAAATTCTTAAAGAATAAATACACTTTTCTTGGTTTTACCTTCATTATGACGACATTACCAGGTATTCCTAATAAAATGCACAAGATTACCAGCATGAACCCGACAACCTCTAGAAAAGTAGAACTTTGATTAGTGAAGGTTGTTGGGTAGGATGGTCAGGTGTCTACAAACGTTCCACCATCTGGTCCATCTGTTACACCCGTTCCCCTGTACAAGTTCCGTTCAACCAGAATAACTGATTATTTCATATTAATAGTGATAAAATATTCAGAGACAACCTGGTGGCGTAGTGGTTAGCACTGTATGTGTGGAGTTGGCGTGTTCCACGCCAACTCAAATTGATGGTTTATATGCCTTGGACCCAACCCCTGCTCTCTACAAAGAACGGCTTCAGCTTCAGTCTAAATTTGATTTACTTTCCACAAATAAAACACAAAAGCAGTTATTCCTAGCTAAACAACGGTTCTTTGAAACTGGGGATAAAGCAGGAAGATTACTGGCACAGCAAGCACGTGCTGCTGCATTGTCCAGAATGATTCCCAAGATTAAGTCGGCGTCTGGAGAGGCCACCACCGATCCTATTGAAATAAATAAGATATTTAGTACCTTCTACTCTAACCTCTATTCCTCAGAGTGTCCTGTAGATGTCTGGGCTGGAGATAACCCCCTCAACACGATTGTTTTCCCCAAAATAAATGAAGATTTGTCTGGAAAGCTGGGCGATCCAATTTCTACTGAGGAGGTACAGGAGGCAGTTATGTCACTTCAAAATGGTAAAACTCCAGGCCCCGATGGGTTCACGGTTTAGTTTTTTAAGCTACTTACTGTCATCATCGCACCTGTTCTTCAGAGTGTGTTTAATGAGTCTTTCATGAAGGGGCATTTGCCTCCCACCTTGCTGGAGGCCTCTGTTTCTCTCCTGCTTAAGAGTGATAAAGACCCTCTAGCATGTAGCAGCTTTAGACCCATTTCCCTCTTAAATGTGGACCTAAAGATTTTATCCAAGATTCTATCCCAGCGCCTACAACGGGTTCTTCCCGGTGTGATATCAACTGATCAAACAGGCTTCATGCTTGGAAGGCACTCATTTCATAATACAAGGCGGTTTCTGAATATCATTAGTACTCCCAGCCCGCGCATTCCGGAGGTGGTGGTTTCTCTGGACGCGGAGAAGGCCTTTGACAGGGTTGAGTGAAGCTTTCTCTTTTTTGTCTTGCGGAAGTTTGGTTTTAGTCCAGAATTTGTATCCTGGATTAAGCTGCTTTACACCTGCCCAGTTGCTTCACTTCACACGAATGGACTACAGTCTGCCCCATTCCCCCTTTACCGTGGAACTAGACAGGGCTGCCCCCTTTCCCCCCTCTTATTTGCCTTAGCTATCGAACCCCTAGCCATCTGGCTGCGACAAGAGGAGAGATTTGAAGGTATTGTCAGAGCTGGGAGAGTTCATAAATTATCAATGTATGCTGACGACCTCCTTTTGTATATGTCCAATCCAGCAGCCTCTCTTCCTGTAGTTCTAAGTAGCCTGGAGAAATTTGGGTCATACTCAGGCTATAAACTTAATCTCAAGAGTGAAGTCCTTCCTATCAACTCGTTGGTCAAAGACATTCCTCCATCTTTTTTCCCTTTCAAATATGCTGCGGATAGATTTAGATACTTGGGAGTGATTATTACAAACCCAATTAATCTTCTTTTCTCCAAAAACTTTACCCCTCTTTTAGAGAGGTGTAAACTAGACTTTGAAATATGGTCTGGTCTTCCACTGTCTCTGGTGGGTTGTGTTAATTTGGTCAAAATGGTAGTCTTACCCAAGTTCCTATATCTGTTTTCACATATCCCTGTCCTTATAAAAAAAGTCCTTCTTTAAGTCGCTCGATCAATTAATAAGTTCTTTCCTTTGGAGTAATAAAAATCTGTGCATTAGAAAATCAGTACTACAGCTCCCAAAAGATCGCGGTGGCTTGGCACTGCCTAATTTTTTACACTATTACTGGTCTTGTAACGCTCAAAAACGTCTATACTGGGTCAACAATACAACAGAGGGGCGCCCAGTATGAGTGGACATAGAACTTGCATCCTCTAAGTTTTCTCTTTCTTCCCTGGTTTGCGCCCAACTCCCATTGGCCTTCTCCAACTTTACCCAGTGGTGTCTAACACTCTTAGAATCTGGATGCAAACTAGGAAAAGCCTGGGTCTTCATAGGGCCTCAGACCTCTCCCCCATTGTAAACAATTTCCTGTTCTTACCCTCTTGCACTGACTTGACTTTTCGCACTTGGTCCAACAAAGGGCTAACGAAAATTAAGGACCTTTATAGCCAAGGTTCTTTCATGTCTTTTGAGGAACTTTTGAGAAAATTAAAGTTGCCTAAATCCCACCTATTTCGTTTTATTTCAGATAAGACACTTCATTCGGAATCAGAATCCCAAATTCCCTAGTCGACCTCCAGAAACCTTGGTTGATTCATTATTAGCTCTTGACCCTCAATAAAAGCGATTAATCTCCAACATTTATAGCCGTATTAATTCATCAACTGATAGCCCAACACTCATTCTCAAAAATTCTTGGGAGCAAGAGCTTGGAATCTCGCTGTCTGATGAATATTGGCAACATGTCTTACAACTGGTTCATTCTTCCTCAATCTGTGCGAGGCACGGTCTCCTACAATGTAAAGTTGTAAATAAAGTTCACTATACAAATTCGAGGCTGGCACGGATTTTTCCTAATGTGACTGACTCATGTAACAGATGCAAACAGTCTCTAGCCAACCACTCTCACATGTTTTGGTTCTGCCCCAGACTAGCCACATTTTGGACTGAAATTTTTAAAACTATTAGTAAGGCATACAACTCAGTTATCCCCCCCCCCCGACCCACTTTTAGCTATGTTCGGCACCGCCCTACAACCATGTACCTCCAAAATCCTGCAATCCGTTCTTGCCTTTGCCACCCTTTTGGCCAGGCGATTGGTACTCCTCAAGTGGAATCAATCTCAACCTCCAACTCATAATAGATGGGTGAAAGAAATTTTTATGTCCATTAAACTTGAGAAGCTTTGGTTTTCCCTCAATGGCTCATTAAATTTGTTTGAAAGGACTTGGAGGCCTCTCTTAAAGAATTTTGATTCTTTGACATCTCTTCCTGACTGTGCAGGGGATTGGAAGAGGGATACAATGGGGTAAACAAAAAGCAAAATGGAAGTTATGTCTGCTGTATTGAAATACTATGTTACCTGTGAAATAAATTTTTTTTTTTTTTTTTTTTTTTGGATTTTTCCCCGATTTTCTCCCTAATTTAGTCGTGTCCAATTCCCCCCCGTCACTAGGGGGCTCCCACATTAAGGCTACTACTACCACTCAGCCGGGAGGGCCGAAGACTATCACGTGTTTCCTCCGAACCACGTCACGCCAGCCGACCGCATCTTTTCGAACTGCTCGCTCGCGCACCGTTGGGGGCGGCGTAACACACTCGGAGGACAGCGCTATCCGCTCCCTCCGTTGCGCGAGCTCACAGACGCCCCTGATTGGCTGTAGAGCCGTGATTAATGTGGGAGCACTAAGTACCTCTCATCCCTCCCCTCTGAGAGAGCTCGGCCAATCAGCTCTCTCTAGACTTCCGGCTGCGAGAGGTTACAGCACCACCCGGGATTCGAACTAGCGATCTCCGGATGATAGGGCGAGCGCTTTAACCACTGCGCCACTCGGAGGCCCGTGAAATAACTTCTAATAAAGAAAGTTAATTAAAAAAAAAAGAAGGTCAGTGGTTCAAGCCCCAGCACCGCCAAGCCCGCCGGTCTTGAGCAAGGACCTTACCCCTGTCTGCTCCAGGGGCATTGTATCCAGGCTGACCCCGCGCTCTGACCCCCAGCTTCCTAACTGGAATATGTGGAAAAAAATGTCACTGTGCTGTAAGTTACATGTGACAAATAATTAAATCTTAATATTAATGAGCTTCTGTTCCCTTGTACATGATAAGCGGTATATAGAGTGAGTGAGTGAGTGAGTGACACATTCAGGTTTTACAGCTTGAAATGGTTGAACCATTAAAGTAGAAGGAAGGGCAGAATGTGTTCTGTTCCTGTTTTTGTCCTTACTTCCACTCCTTTCTACCTTGTTTCAGTTCAGGACGTGTGTGTGGGTTGTGTTTCACACCTCAGCCTCCTCTGTCTCTATGGACAGCGATGAGGCAACATGGAATGTAGATGTAGACACAGGAAGAGATTCTAGTATCCTCTATTTCCTGTAAACACATTAGCCTTACTGATAGAAGGAGCCACTTAAGACTGTGTGTGTGTGTTTGTAAGAGAGAGAGCGCACCAGACCAGAGTGCTAATGTTAGGATATTAAGAGACCGGGTAGCCAAAGGGCCAGTCTAGCTGCAGTCCTCTCTCTCTCACACACACACTCACACACACAGATTAGACGATGCTTTAGAGCTGCCCTGGCATTAGGTCATTTATCACTCTCTGTCTGAGCGCTACTGATGAGAACTAATCTCTTGCTCACTCTGTGTGTGTATGTGTGTGTATGTGTGTTTGTGTGTGTGTGTGTATGTGTGTGTATGTGTGTGTATGTGTGTGTGTGTATGTGTGTGTGTGTGTGTGTGTGTGTGTGTGTGTGTGTGTGTGTGTGTGTGTGTGTGTGTGTATATATATGTGTATGTGTGTGTGTGTGTATATATATGTGTATGTGTGTGTGTGTGTGTGTGTGTGTGTGTGTGTGTGTGTGTGTGTGTGTAAAGAATCAAGTTCCATGACTGGTCCCCCTCCTACACACACACACAATCAGTAAATCATGAAGGAAATCCTGTAGAAGCTGAGAGAGATTATTCTTTCGTTATGAGGAGAGAACAGCTTTTCCTCTGGCTGTTTCCATGCGGGTTGATGTGAAGGAATGCGTTTTCTAACTCTGTGATTTAGAGTTCTTCAACTATCAGCTGAACCTCTTCCCATCAGCTTCAGTCCATGTGCTTGTACAAAGAGTTCTAATGCTTTACAGAGTGTGAGGACGATACAGTCATGGCCAGAATGTGAGCAGTTCCTTAAGCCCCTCATCTCTGCCTAGAGGAAGAAAACATTCTTGTGCTCTCTGGGTTTCAGTGGTTCTTTTTATCAGAAGTACCCATGCATACTTCTCTTTCAGGGTAAAGCCCATTTCCTAGCAACCACCAGAAAGATCCTGGACAAAATGCAACGTGCAGCTCCTCCTGAGAGCAGATCTTGTGTGTGTGTGTGTGTGTGTGTGTGTGTGTGAGAGAATCTGAATGTACAGATGGTTAAGGAGGAAATAAACTGATGTAGGATTGCGAGAAGTGTGAATTATTGGAATACTGATAGTTAAATACATATGTCTTATCATGTTTTTGTGATCAATATGAGACAGAAGAGATCTGAGTTTCTCTTTTTTTGGGGGGGGGAAGGATTTATTTCCAGATTTTCTCCCTAATTTTGCTGTGTCCAATTCCTCCCCGTCACTAGGGGGCTCCCACATTAAGGCTACTACTACCACTCAGTCGGAAAAGCTGAAGACCATCACGTGTTTCCTCCGAAACTCATGACGCTACCGACCGCATCTTTTCGAACTGCCCGCTCAGGCACCGTTGGGGGCAACGTAACACACTCGGAGGACAGCGCTATCTGCTCCTCCTGCTTGCATGAGCTCACAGATGCCTTGAACCGTGATTAATGTGGGAGCACTAAGTACCTCTCATCCCTCCGCTCTGAGAGGGCTCGGCCAATCAGCTCTCTCTAGACCTTCGGCAGCGAGAGGTTACAGCATCACCCGGGAATCGAACTAGCGATCTCCGGATGATAGGGCGAGCGCTTTACCACAGCAAATTAATTTAACCCAAGCCATTTTTAGCTGTCAGTTTGGCTTTTGGAAAGACTTTCTGTGTCAGTATTTAGGAAATATTACGAGGATCCTCACTCTCAAAATGATCCTCACTCTGGCTGTAGAATAAATTTTAATTGACTATGGAAAAAAAAAAAAAAAAGACGAATACACTATTTTTCAACATAATCGTAGTTTTTCAATACAATTTCAACAAGCCTTAATATTACCTCATTTAAAAATATTTTAGGCTGAGCTACAAGACAGGAATGCATCGCTGTCTTCACGTCCTCATCAGAAGTAAACCATTGTTCTCGTAGGGCTGCTTTCAGGCAACCAGAAAGGTGAATGTCAGGTGAGGCAAGATTAGGACTATAGGGAGAATGCTTTACTTTTTGCATTTTTGCAGAGCGTCGACAGTATGGGCAAAAGTCTGCAGACGTACATAGTCATAGTCATGCAAGATCACTTAGATAGCAGGAGTTCACTGTAACGAGCGCTGTTGATTAGTTGGACCTTTTTTCCGGATAATGGTCCAGTACTGGCCCTAGAGAATGCCAGAAAACTGTAAGCATCAATTTTGACAGTTGACTTTTGTATGGGTCCGCGATTGAGGATGTGGTCTCGTAGAGATGACTCCATGTCTCACCATCAGAAATTATTCTCTTCAAGATACTTTCACCTTACTTGGTGTGTTGCTCCAAATTTCTGTATGCAGATATCCAAACGCTTCTGTTTACGTTCTTCCATGAGATGTTTTGGCCCCGGGTACACCCTTAAACAAATTTATCACTGCATGCTGCTCTTCTTTCATGCAAATCACAAGTGGGGCATCCATTTTTTTGCTGTACCACAGTTACAAATGAACTGCTGTTCACACCTGCTCTGACTGGGGAGACGGTAGTCTTGAACGGTAAACGATGATAACACACCAACAGAAGTTTTAATATAACCGGAGTTACAAAATCGATACCTAATACGATACAAGTTTTACAGTCGGATCAGGAAATCACTTCATTCCCATTGCTTTCAGTTCACTCGGTAATAAATCCGCAGTCCACTGAGAATAGGAATATATTCGGAAAGACGTAACAGGGTTATGTAATACTCACAAGAGCGAGCCACCTCGGAAGGAATTTCCGAATTCTTTGTTCTCATGCTTTTTCCAGGCCTGTAGGAAAATCAGCTTTTGTAAATCATTCCCTGAAGGAGTTTATTCTGAAGTCTGAAAAGTGAGATCAAGTCACATTTGCACGCCCCTGAGAAGGCTTTTGTATTTTGACTCAGGATCCGTTCGGCTCAGAGGAAGCCACCGAATAAAAGACGCATCACTTAAATTCCACAGTCTGCCTTTAGATACGTACGCTTTCTTAGGTTGTCATAAATAAATGAGATTTATATGCTGCTGGTAGGCGGTTGGGGAAAGCGGCTCCATCGGAGACCTCATTTAGAGCTCTAATCACCTGCACATCGTCTCCCCTGCACTCTAGCAGCGTTTGCACCATCTTTCTTCTTCTAGACTGCGAAAACATATTATCAAAATGAATCGAGCACAAACCTGATGTTCTTTTTGCGTACGCTGTTTCAGTGGCTTTGTGCTTCTTATGTTTAATTAATAATTTTACAAAGAGTGAATCTAATCTCATCACATAATCTATTTTTTTTTCTCAATTCAACATAGATCTTTATAATAACCCAATGAAGGAGACTTGGATCTTGCGAGATTCACCAGCCAAGGTTCGTTAAGGTTCGCCTGGCATTACGTAACATTTATTGCTCATAGTGTTCATTCATCACAATTACATGCTTTATATAGATTAGTGTCGCTGTATTTTGAATAACCAATTGTTTATATATTGGAGAACGCAACCAACTATATTTAGATAAAGACTCCTGTGATTTAAAAAAAAAAAAGTGCCCTGTACACACCCCTTAATCCTTCTTTACTGGACAATGATGGCTTATAATTCTTGGATACTGACTTGCTCTAGAAAAGCTCTTTGAGGATGGCTTGGTCTTTAACTGGCAGAGAGCGACTCTCTGTCTAGACCTGTTGGAGAGAGACTCTGCGTAGAGCTAGAGAGTGACTATATAGATTTCAGAGGGTGTCACTCTGTCTCTAACTGCTATAGAGCATCACTCTGTATACATTAGCTATAGAGTGTCGCTATATTTATAGCTGCTAGAAAGCATTGTTCTGTCTATAGCTGTTAATGCAGCTCCAGAGAGCCGCGAGCCCCCGGAGAGTGCCGCTCTGCCTCGAGCCGCTGGATAGTCTGTTATAGACACTGGTACAGTCTGTTTCTCTAATAAAATAGTTTATCGTCTTTGATATATTGCTAAAATAAAGACATGAGATGCTAATTATTTTACTGTGGTTCCTTTAGAAAGTGGAAAATCCTGACTCCTAATTCAAGGCAATGATGAAGTAGACAAAGATTCTGCTATTCCGAAATTGGTGTAATAGTCGAGACGGTGAAACAGGCATTGGTTAAATTTCTGGGAAATTAGCAAAGATGAAAACATTTTTGTGGGTGTGTGTTTGAGGTTGCCATAGTAACTAGGTTAGTGGTTTAGAGTGTGCGCGCACACACACACACACACACACACACACACACACACACGTACACACATCATTACTGTTTTGTTGGTACTTTGTACATACTGTATATCTCACAGTGTGAGGAATGCAGCAGACAGATGGTTACATTAAGGGTGAGGGTGAGAGAGATCCCCATTAATGCCCTCCAACAGGCCCAGGCTTAGAAAAGTCTTCAGCACTAAGCACTTCATTAACAGTGGCAGCCAGCATGTAGCGCCAGTGTGAATGGCTATTCTGTCAGCTTTCCCAGAATCCTTAAAATGTCTGCCATCTCCTCTCCTCCGCCCGATGCAGATCGCTTTTCTTTTGTCACTTTTTCTAATAAAAGGTGCATATATTTAATAGTATGTTCGTGTTGGAGAAGCTGTGGTTTCATATTTAAACCCTGAAGCGGGGCTTTGCTCATAAACGCTGCCTGCTGAGCAGCAAATCCGACACTCTTCTAGCATCATTACACAGACGGAGGATTTTTTTTTTTTTTTGCGCCTCTTTAAAGTATTAAGCAGAACGTATTAGCTTTTTGATGGATTCTCTAGCACTGTGTAGATGCACTAATGCCTTCTCTTGCCTTCCTGCAGATCTCCCAGCTGTGCTGAAAAGGAGCCCGCTGTGCACAACTGGAGGAAGTGCACTTCAGTCTGTGTGAGTACCAATGACCCAGAAACACTCAGTTTGTCAGGTTGACGAAAATTAACGAAAGGTGATTGGGTATCTTGTATGGTGGTTTGTAATTAACACACACGTCAAGTACATGAGGTTATGCGACTCAATGGACTGAAGGTATGTGCTACAGAGTAATTCTGCAGTTTGGCTGAATGTGTGATGATACTGTATGTGCTGATGCTGTCTGAATAAGGCATCTCTATCTAATAAAGGTTTCAAAGGGACCTTCTGGAAATTCCAGCTGAAATTTTAATGCTCACATAAAAAAAATATTTGTACAGGTCATGGTCACAAAAGAGAGACACACAGCCTTGGAGAAACCACTCGTGCTTTATAACTCTTACCACATTTTGTTTCTCACTAAAACTCCAACTCTTCTGTTGTAGCATCCAGAAGTTACTCCAGAACAATATTTTGCTAAGAGAGAGCAAGAAAAGATTGGAGCCATTAAGCTTCCAAAATTCAGGTTGCTCGAGGTCCCTACTTGTCGTTTTATAATCGTCATGTGACATAGCTAGCTCACATTGATGTAAATATTTCTGTTAAACCTGCTAAAATTGCCATCCCTTCTTCCTTTTCAGCTTCATCATCTTGTAAACTTTTATGTTTTTAGCTAAAAAGTATCCACTGATGTCTCTAGCATTGCTGTAGTAACTATTTTGAATTAGGAAGTAGAATAGAATTTAAGCGACACAGATGAGTAGTGCAGTCTGGAGATGTAGGCACGTCTGTGAAAGGGAAGACGACTGCCAGACAGATGCTGGGTTGTGCTGTTTGTGTTGGCCAGTTTGAATTGGAGGCATTTTTAAACCCATTTTTGCATACTGATTATGTGACTTTGGGTACCTTTTTGCAGGGAATTATAGCTTATCTAGTGCTCTCCTGAAAATTACACTGCATAGGACGGTGAAGGGTAACAATGTTTTTGGCTCAAATCATCCTGGATTGAAAGCCAAATATTTCTTTTTTCCTTTTACATATTTGCCTTATTATTATTTAGTTTTTTATTAGTTGGTGGACACCTGGGCATTCCCACCTAATATGGTACTTTTCTACAAAGTTGGAACAACATAATTATATGGGATGTTTTTGTAAGCGTACATACAACACATTTCCTTCACTGGATCTTTTTCGAGCATCACGATGATCCTGTGCGAGCTCCATGAAGCCATGTTTGAGAGGGTTGGCCTCAACTTCACTGAACACCCTAGGGATGAACTGGACCTGGTGTCTCCTCTCCCGACACCAGTACCTGACCTCAGTAATGCTGTCATAGCTGAATGAACAGAAAGTCTTACAGAAACTTTTACAGTCTTTCTCAGAAGCGTTGTGCTTATTGTGTAGCACTAATGAAATGTTTTGTTATAGAGTGTGTAGGAAATGCCAGCCAATAGGTTTAGAATTTTGTGTGTCTGTCATTCTGTACAATCTCTGCCTGACAGAACTAAAGAGCTTCCCAGTTACAAAGCAATGCCCCACTGTCTAGATGACGGAAATAGACTGAAGTTGAAGCATGAACTGAATTGCATTTTGTTGTGGATCTCTTGACATATGCAGGATGCCACACAAAATATGCATAGTGCACACAGCAGCTGCATGAAAAGGAAATACATAACACTTTCTGTGTATTACGATGCATAGTACACATCAGGCACTTTGTACTAAATAGGAAGTAAGCAAGTGCGTAACCGTGTCAGACGTAGGCCACTTAGAGGACATAGTGCATGCAAGGTATACACTATGTCCTCTTACCCTCTTACCTCAGTTCTGCTTGCTTCTGGGTTTTTTCTAATGGCCGCTTTGAGTTCAGTGAGAGGGGAGAGATCAGATCACATGAATGTACAGCTGGGGTTTGGTTATGCCACCACACTAACTACCGCTTTAGTTTGTCCCCAAACACTCCCTCACCCACGTAACAAGAAGCTGGAAGTTTAACTTTATAACTCGTTGACATATGGATAAGTTGAAGCTGAACTGTCAGAGTGAGTGTGGGTGGTGTGTGTGTGCGCGCGCGTGTGTTTGTGTAGGCTCCAGCTTTGCTCAGTCTCATGAATTTCATCTAGTCAGCTGGGGCTGAACGTCTCATCATCGTGGCTCTTATGATTTGCTTCACACACGCGCACGCACGCACACGCGCACACACACACACACACACGAGACAGGGGAGGAGAGAAAGGACGCTAATGAATATCACTGGAATCTGTCAGGTGCTCTGCTGCTGCACAAAGATACCTGGTTATATGAGACCCCCCCCCCCCACACACACACACAATAGAAAAGCACTTTGAACTGTGAAGGGTGTCTCTGTTCGTTACTTTAGAGTGCCTCCTCTCTTGAGTTTGCTCTTGCTGCTCTACATAACCATGTGTAATTATCATCTCTGCACAATAAGCGAGGGTGCACTTAATTATTAGCGAGAGCTGAAGAAGCTTCACACATTTCTGTTTGCTTCACATTATCTGGTACTATGTGTGTGTTCACTATCATGTTCACCAAATAGTTGACGATCCAGTGTTACAGATCCTGACGTGAAACATACCTGAATGAATGTCATGGGGAAAGGGTTATCAAATCCTACTTCATGAATCTATATAAATCCTGGATTAGCTGGATAATGTTAGTCAAATACAGTTTATGAAGAGGGTTTTTCCCCATAGATATACCACCTGCAGCAAGACTCCAAAGACCAGTTAAAGAGCATTTAACACTGTTTATATCACAGTGCAGTCGAAGCTAAAAACTCATTCAATAAATTCTTAAAGAACCACTAAAAAACCTGCTTTCCAAAGGATGTACTTTATAGCTTATTATAGTTACTTGAGTTCCAGTGTATAATCTCTTTTTAAAATATACCGATCAGCCATAACATTAAACCCACTGACAGGTCCTTGGACAACGCTAATTATCTTGTCATCTGTCAAGAGGTGGGATATATTAGGCAGCAAGTCAATGCTTAGTTCTCAAACTTGATACATCCACTCACTCAT
The DNA here is from genome assembly GCA_030347435.1 of Clarias fuscus. NCBI lineage: Eukaryota > Metazoa > Chordata > Actinopteri > Siluriformes > Clariidae > Clarias > Clarias fuscus. The sequence goes on along the minus strand of CM059204.1, from coordinate 17,260,620 downwards.
TGTCTATACCGCTTAATCCTGTATTCAGGGTCGCAGGGGTCTCGAGCCTATCCCAGGAGACTTGGGGCACAAGGTGGGGTACACCCTGGACAGGCTGCCAATCCATCGCAGGGCACACACACATACACACTCACACACTACCTAAACCTAATCTACATGTCTTTGGACTGTGGGGGGAAACCGGAGTACCCAGAGGAAACCCACCAAGCACGGAGAGAACATGCAAACTCCATGCGCACACAGACGGGACTCGAACCTGGCCGGAAATCGAACCCGGACCCTGGAGGTGCAAGGCGACAGTGCTAACCACTACACTGTGCTGCCAACTTGATGCATTGGAATCAGAAAAATGTAAGGATCTGAGTAACTTTGACAAGGCCCAAAATATGATGGCCATCTCTTGTGGTGCTGTTCCCAGTATGCATTGGTTTGCATCTACCAAATGTAGAAAGGGTAACCATTGAACAAGGGTCATGGGTACCCAAGGCCCACTTATAGAAAGTTTTCAGAATACACACAGTGCTGAAAACCAGTCAGAGCACCCATGGTTATATAATTTTCAGAACAGAACTAGACCATGGAGTAGTGGAAGGAGATGGCCTGGTTTGATGAATCATGTAGATGGCCAGGTGAGTTTGCATCACTTACAGGGGGGGAGATGGCACCAAGATGCACTATTGGGAAGAAGGCAAGCCGGTGGAGGCAGTGTGATGGTTTTGGTCAATGTTCTGATGGGGAAACCTTGAGTACTGGCATTCATGCGACACCTAATACATGCCTAAACATTGTTTACAACAGTATTGCCCGATGGCAGGATAATGTATGTCCCACTTGGATGATGACAAAGACTAGGTATTGACTTGGCTCCAAGTTCCTCAGATCTCAGTTTGATCGAACGACTGTGTGATGTGCTGGATAAGCAAGTTTCGTCCATAGGGGCTCCACTTCACAACTTAAAGGACTTAAAGGATCTGCTATTAATGGCTTAGTGCCAGATAGAAGTGACCGGGTCATGGGTACCCAAGGCCCACTTATAGAAAGTTTTCAGAATACACACAGTGCTGAAGACTGGTCAGAGCACCCATGGTTACAGTATATGATTATCAGAACTAGACAGTGGAGCAGTGGTCTACATCACCCATTCAGAAGTCTAGTGGAGCCCAGGCCTCGATGCGCCAGCATAGTTTTGGTGGCACAAGTGGGACCAGGTAGCCAGGTAGCTTAAATGTTATAAATGATCAGTGTATGTAAATGTAATTTTGAAACCCAAACTCTGACTAAGTGAGAGTGTCCAGTTTCCGTAGACAAATTTGTAGTAGAGCACTTGCATGGTGTCTGGTACAATCTAATATGTTTTTGTATGCTCCAGCATTTGCAAGTCGTGCAATATGCACTGCTTGCGCAAAAATGTAAAAAGTAGTTAACGTGATTATGCAAATTGGGATCCTTCTTGCATTAGGAAGCTGGAAGGATTATCCAAAGAATATGTTCCCAGGATAGGTTACAGATGCAGCGCAACCTTGACCAGGATAAAGCTCTTACTGAAGATGAATGAATGGCAGTTTTACAATGCAAGAGCTGAATACTGATGCGGGGAAAGCTTAACTGTGTTTTTTAAGGTACTGGAGCGCTCCATCTTTCTTTATTCTGACTCTTCAGCTTCACAGCAGCTCTCTACTTCAAGGGATGTTCAAGTCAAACTGGGAATTGTTATGCAAGTTCTCATGTCAGAAGACGCGCTCTTTTAAGATGTTGCAGAAGGCTATATGTCTGTAAATGACAATCCCACCTGAGGTGGCTCAGAGCTCACTGCAGCTTCCCATGAACAGTCAGGAAGCGGAACATCTGATCCTTGAAAATCAGTGGATAACTTGGGAGGACTTGTGGGTACATACCATCATTCACATTACCGGAACTACGGTGGTTGATTTCCAAATGTTTGGGCCATTAAAGAAGCTTCCAGTATTTTCCACGTAAGGCATACAGTCTGAGAAAACGTCCTACACGGATTGATCGTATCCAAGCTCTAGTGAAACTGGTATAAGTGCATTAGTGTAGCATGGGGATTATATAGGGAAATAAGGGGAGTTTTGACAATCAGAATTGTGTCCTGTTATTCTGCACAATCAAAAGTCCCAGATTGACTTGACTGGCCCTCGTACATTCATTTGTTGAATGTGCTGACATAGTGTACAAAAAGTATAAATACCAAACCACTCTATCATATGCCAGGCAATCATAAAATGGAGCTACAATGTTGGGCCCTTTCCCTGATCTTAAGACTTGGAAGTCAACATGCTTTAATAACTGTGGCTAAGAGTGTTGTTAAAAATCGTTATTTAAGATAATGATTACAATTACAAGGTCATACACTTCAAATTCCAGTCATTCAAATACCCCTCCGCCATCACCATCACATCCGCCTATTATGGGAAGCTTAAATCCTAAATCCATAATGTAGCATTACCATGCGACAGCTTTCCAATAAAGCCTCATTAATGATTCAAAGTGTTTCGCTGTCTGTGGCGATTTAATGGATAGCACTTTGGTTTCTGTAGCATTATGGCTCCCTCAACTAACATCATGTATTAATTCGTGTTATCAAACTTCATAACATGCATTAACGAACAATAAGTAATATTATATCACGGTGTGTAAACATGTATTCATTTTGGTGCATGTGTAAATATTAATGATGAACCAACCAGAAATATTGTTTGTTTACTTCGTGATTTAAATACTGCAAGTCTGCATAAATTAGCAAAATTCCAAAAGTTGATTAGTTTTACTGATATAAATATTGATTCATGCTGTTTGATTAATACACTTGTTGGCTCCTTATTGTTTATTAATGCAGAAGTAAATGGCTTGTCCATGTTAACGTTCTTGCACATTGCTAGCGAAAGCATCATTATTCAAAATAATACATTTTGTTTAGTTTATGTGGTGATGTATACAGGAAGCATGATCACTTTAAGATGTACTGCTTTATTTTCCCATCTGTTCCACCAACTTGTGTTTAGTTAAAACAGTGATGTCCTTCGGTACAACATTGAGTAGAATTTTGAACAAGAGCTCTAGGAACTCCCTTGGAAACCGATTTTGACCACAATGCTTCTCATGTTGCTCCTGGTCAAGTTTAGTGCAGCGTTCATTCCAGTGTGGTATTCAGCAGGAACGCTGATTAACATGGGAACAGTGCGGAAGCTGTGTGGGCGCGAGTTATATTCCAATGCTTATTTAAATAAATACTGAGATTCCCAGTTTTTTTTTTTTCTCAGTTTGCTGCTTTATACTGGCTGATGTTATCCCTGTTATGCAGTTAATTTAGTTGCTTTAGATGCAGAGGTAGAACTCGGGATGGTCTCCTCAACCTGACGTCCAGCAAGTGACCTTTTAAACTGAAGATCAATTATGTAAATAATATAAATAGTAAATAAAGTATCACTTCTTAACTGTAAATGAGCTGTAGCCTTCACACAAGTACTTGCTTTAGATCAAACACATACACACAGACTTGTTTAAATAAATGAACAATAAAGCAGTGCGATTAAATCTATTATGGAATTTAATGAGCCTTTTAAACCCATATTTTAACCCATATTTTATGTGGAATATAAAAACTTTCACCTTCCACAAATACTCACATTTTAAGAGAAATCACTGCTACTACTTCAGTGAGTTTATAGGTGATTGGTGCAATACTGCTACTTATTGCACTGGAGTGTACAGCAAAAGTCATGTCTTGGCAATTGAATCATCTTAAATCTAGTTACATTTATTTACCATTTCTTAATATTAAGATTGCAACAAGAGAAATGTAAAAAAAAATGTACGTCTATTTCAAGGCACATTTTGCATTTTTGAAAGCATACATTCATTGTTGTTTTGAAGAAAGATGTTTCTAGTTTAAGCATGCATTTGTTGATGGAAAACTAGGTTGAATTAGTCTCGAGATAATTTTATATTTGCTTTGTTTTTGCTGTTCTTGAAACAGTTAGTTAAGGTTTTGAATCTGATGCTTTGATTCGTTTTGAAAAACGTCAGTATGGATGAAGGCAACTGCTGCAGTTTGTGTATTTACTGTAGGTTCTTTGAGGCTCTTTTTATTTCCTCTGACTGACTTTCTAAATGACTCCCACAAATTTTCGCTTTCGACTTGGAGAAGAGTCTGCAGAAAGGAGCTCATTTCTCTGTCAGTAGCTTGGGGAATGTGGCTTGGCTCGAGGCTTTGATCTTTCCATCACTCAGCTCATTTCTCTTATCCAGATGCCAGACGGATCTGCTGTCAGGACTTAATTCAGGCCTGGTGGGAGAATGTTGTGGTAGCAAAAGGCGAAAGAGAGCATATGGTAGTTGTCAGGACAAGAGGGGCATCTACATGGCCACTGGCTGCTTTTGTCTACTTTTGCCCTAAGAACAACAAACTATAAAATATTTGTCTTCTTTCATAACCTGGCATGCACACCTATGTGCACAGAGGATGCAAGAGATAAAGAATTATGCAAATAAATTCAAGAGACCAAGACCAAGATGTAATGCAAAATGAGTGTGTTGATGTCTTTCAGTCCAGGGTGTAAAACATAAGAGACATGGAGTATGGAGCTGGTATGAGTGGTGTGGTCGAAGCATTGTGTATTCAGGTTGTCCGAAGATTCTTGGTAGTGAGATAGAGTATCTTAAGAAAGAGTGAGTGGTTCAGTGTTTGTAGGATCATCAGAACCAGCAGGTCAGATTAGATTTGGTCACAGCAAGGTCAAGTGTTTAAAGTAGCATGAATATTCATCTCAAGTCTTAAATAAAGTGTTTTTATATTAAAACACTTCATATATACAACATATATGTAATGTTAATGCTGCTAGCACTTCTGTGACTGTTGCATGTTATTTTGGGTTTCATAATTTTTTTGCGTCGATACAGTACATCAAGAGAGGATGGTTCAGGTAAGTTCTGAGCGAACTGACTCCTGCGGGTTTTGTGCAACACGTGCAAACTCTAGTTTGTGATCAGTTAATAGCTAGTGCCGTCACACTTTTTTTTATTACAACATGCACATCCAGACAAACCCAACTGGCTGTTTGAGCCAGACATGCGATCGCGTGTAGATAAACCTGTGCGCTAGGACGGCTGCAAGATGAAGACATGAATAAAATCAGCAGTGAATTCAGGCTTCATTTCTTTCTTTAACAGACACATCTTGGGCTCTATAGACTTGATGCATGAATGCACACAGCATGTGATGATACTCTGGTTGCGTGTCCACACCCTAATTATTGGCTCAAGCCAGTTTGATGCCCATGTTAATCCTATTCCACAGAAGTCTTTTTGCCGTGGAAGGAGATCTTACATTCTACTGCTTATCTCTCCCGACCACTTGCAGCTTTCAGCCTGAGAAACACACACATACACATACATATGCTCTCTCTCTCTCTCTCTCTCTCTCTCTCTCTGCCCTCAGGCTCTACTGATGTACACACCCTGCTTAAAACCTTCCTTATCAGTCTCCATGCTGAAGTGTTGATGTCCTCCTCAGGATTCTGAAGGAAGGAAACAGTGGAGATAGATGACATGGAGATATCTGTGATTGTTTTTTCGGTCCGTCACATTATTAGCATAACTGGTCATTACTGTGATGCCCAAGATGCACTCTTGCTTAAGGTCATTTTTCTGGTGAGATAAAAGAGGGGCAATTTGAGTGAGTCAGAGAAAGCATTTGTGTGTGTGTGAGAGTCACATTCAGTAATTGCAGCTGTTCTTTCCTTTGATGTTCTTGAATCAAACCATGTAGTGAAGCTGTAACTGAGAACCTCCAATAATTTGAAAGGGATTAAACATCAATCATATTTACCAAACTTATACCACTACATATCTCTGACAGAAAAGTTCTCATTATACACATACAAGTGTGAACGCAAGATGCACATACAGTGGTACCGCGGCATGCAAATTTAATTCGTTCCGGAGGTGAGTTCTTAAGGCGCAATTTCATATCGCAAAATGCATTTTCCCATAGGAAACAACGTAAATGTAGATTCCGTTCCAGCCACCCGAAAATATTACCAATATTACCCATTTCCAACACTATAATCATATTTTTGCACAGTCAAAACATTTAATCAAAACGTACAGAAAATACATGTACATAGGGTAAAATGTGAAATGGACATCAAAACTCCCGTAACGTTTATTTATGATTCTTCTTGGGACCGGCTGTTTTAAAAACTAAACTGAATGTTGCTCCATTTTATTCTTGCTGCGCTACTCACTTAACTCACTCATATGCTGAAAATGCTTCTCATGCGAATTTCTTGCAAAATTTTTGTTCTTAAGGAGAAAATTCGGAAGGCGGGGCGTTCATACATCACAGGTACCATTGTATTCATATCTTTAATCTCATATGTATTAAGTAGCATACCATTATTATGAGGGCATATTAAAGGAGAACAATACAGGTAGAAATATTTTTTTTTCAGACTTGTGGATGGATCATGTCCATAAAATATTTTTGTAACCGTCTACAGTATACACCGATTACCCTGTGTAAGGCCGCGGAGTTTATTTCAGGGAACTTAAGATCCAAGGAACTGCCTGGATTGTGTGCCAGCCAATCGCAGGACACACACACACAACCATCGTACACTACTGGCAATTTTAAAAGTCAGCCTACACTTCATGTCTTTGGACTGTGGGAGGAAACCAGAGTTACCTGGAGGAAAGCCAGCAGTCACTGGGATGAAAAAATTTACGCAGAGAGCAGAAGCGAAATTCAAACTTCCAATCTAGTCTGTAGATGCCTTTTTGTTTCATTTTCAGTTTCCATATGTTTGATCTTCAGAAGACTTTTCTAAAACCAGGTTAACATTAGCAGCGTCTACCATTTAGTCCAAAAAGCAAGAAAGAAATGACAGCTAGCTAGCTTAGAAACAACAACATTGTAGAAATTAATGCAGTCAAACTGAATGTTGTAATTATTTTTTAAGGTATGTTTGCTTTGTGGCATTTCTGCCAATCAACATTTTGCACAGTATTGTACATTCTAGGAGTATTGTAGCAGATCTTATTAGAATTTACTATAAACATTGTAACCTAGATTTCATTCGGGAAGTGACACGTAAGCGACACATCTGGTCACAAAACAGTTGCCTTCCAGCTGAGTAATGCTCTGTAAACACTACCGACAGGAAGAGCTTAACAGTGTGCCACTGTGCTTCAATTCTGCAACAGAGATTAGTGCCAAACCCTTTTAATTCCCAATGGTAGAAGTTCAAAAGTCCTGATATAATAATATACAATAAAAGAATAACATTTCTGCCGGAATCTAAGATATCTTTTAGTCAGAATTCATATTGACTCTATCTATAATTCGTTTATGAACGTTTATTTTTACAGCATTAAAAGGATATTTACTATTAAATTACTATAAATTTTAATTATAAATGACATTTATTCTTGCAAATTTGTTGTAGGACATTCATTTTTGCAAAATGCAAAAATGTACTTTCCACTGGTAAAAAAAAAAAAAAAATCACTAGCAAAATTTAAATTGCAGTTTTACATTACTTTCTTTCACATATTGAAGTTCTAGTATTTTATTCTATGAAACAAAATTACATACGTATATCAAAACTTTTCGATTTTCAAAGTAATGTTTTCTAGTCAGAAGTATATTTTATTCATTAGAATTCATATCAAATGTTTGTATAATTCAATTTGGACTACAGATAATTCACCATAGTCTTGTATTCCTGTCTCCTTCAAATCCACAGTTCAGTTTTAAACTTATTATAATAGTGAACACAAAATTGTAACTTTTTTACTCAACATTTACTTAATATTTTTGCCTTGAAAAAATTTTGTTTTTACTAATGAAAAAATGACTAGTAAAAATGTATTTTTATTAGTAAAATATTCTAGCAAAGTTTAATTTCTAGAAGTTTCATTTTTTTTCTCGGATTAATTGAATTTTTTATAATAAAAGTGAAATTGTGCTATTTTTTATATATATAATAAATTTTTTATTCCTACTAGTAAAAAGTATCATTTTGATATCAAGCATTCAATTCTTATTAGTTAAAGCATATTTTCCCAATTTATGAAATTCCTGATATTAAGAAAGCTAAGCTTAAGATGATTCTCGCTAAAATGTGTTTATTCGGTTTGTACTAACAAACATTTTGTTCTGTAGCTGCATGTATGAGTTGTATGAAGGTTGGCTTGCTCGCTGTCTTTCTAATTTTCTGTATGCCTCATTTTACCTCATAATACCTCATTCTCTGTCTATATTTCTGAGTCTGTTTTTTCATACGCAGCTCGTCCCTTCATGAGGCTAAACAGACATGCTTTGTGATAATGAGAGGGAAATTAACCAACAGGATAATGTTTTTATGAAAGTTCTGCACGCCGAGTGGTGCACTACTTCAGGCAGCTTTACTTCATCCGTTTGGAGAACCGAGGCTCATGGGAAATCTGGAGCTTTTTTGGTCTTGTGTTGCAGAGATGTTTCTGCATTGGACATCTGTCTCAGCATGTGTCCACTGTCTCCTTTATATAAGAGAGAGATGAATGGGCAGTGTTAACATGCCAGGATCTGTGTGTGAGTTACTAGTGTATAATGAGATTAATATATGGGTAGAAACGATGCCTGGGCCTATCAAGGATCTTGCATACACACAAGCATACTGCTGTGACTGACTGCAATCGCACTGTACGTTTCTCCTCTATCACAGCATGAGCAGCTGTAGCTGGCAGGCTTAGACTGTGTGCGTGTGTGTGCGTGTGCGTGTGCGTGTGTGTGTGTGTGTGTGTGTGTGTGTGTGTGTGTGTGTGTGTGTGTGTGTGAGAGAGAGATGCTGTTTCAGTGGTGCTCTCTAATTAGATGTTTGTGTATCCTGCCTTAAGGTCTAGGTGTTTGTCAGTAAAACAGGCCAGATGATTGAGGTCGTCTTAGTCATTCAGTGACACTGTTTGGCTGTGTATGTGTTGCATGTAAAGCAAACTTTTCTACAAAATGAACAAAGTGTTACCAGATCTAATTACTTTAAAATCAAAGTTTTTGTCTATTTCAATTGGTTTTTAGTAGGTTTGGTTCTGAAAGCGAGCTGATTAAGGGGCTCTGAAATACAGAGCTGATATTCCATGACCTTCTTTCACAGTCATTTCCTTTTCAGAGATGTTGCTTAGTCACGGTTACATTAATTTTAAAAAAGGGCCTAACAAATGACAATTATAGAGAAAAAGGACTACGGTATATTTAAAAAAATCGACTGTCTTTGTATGTTTAAACTAAAAAATAGCAACAGATTGCATGCGTTATTCATGAAAGGTGCAATAAATCTTGGAGTTGGCTATAGAATGAGGGTGTGTGTGAGCATGTGTGTGTGAGAGAGAGAGAGAGAGAGAAAACTAGCTGCCACTTTTTTTTATTCTTCGATCCAGTTGTTATGGTTACAATGGAAGACAGGAGGGAAGGAGTTATGCCAGCTCATTTTGTTAAAATCAGCTTTCACTCACAAAGCACAAAGCAGCGCTCAAAGACTTGTATCAGTGATCCTGGTTCAGGCCTGGCTTACGCAGCAGCGATATTCCAGGCAGTCATTTACATATCATCTGTTGACCGAGATACCGAGTTGATCTCCAGTAGTGAAAATAAAAGTGTTGAACCCACAACAAAGCCAAGCAACGCAGCAACCTGAAGAGCACTGCTTGGTTTGCTGCGGCTCTGCGTGATCGGCAGACTCTAAAATGTATTTCCTATTTCTGCATTCTAGTCATGTGTTTTTTTTTTTTCTCTCTTGTACGTTCTATAATTGGAGCCAAATTTCTTGAAAATAAACACAACTCAAGGTCAGGGAGACTTTTTTCTCTCTTTTTTTTTTTTTTTTTACTCACTTAACTTTCGTAAGAACTAAATTGTATTATACAACAATTACAGGTACTTCTGAGTGAGCAATCTGAATGGACTATAGTATACTAGAGCATTCCACGAGTGATGATAATGGATGGTAACAGCACTGGGACGTTTAACTATACAGTGGAATCTTGGATTACTAGCATAATTCGTTCCGGAAGCGGGCTCGTATTCCAAAACACTCGTAAACCAAATCAACTCTTCTCATAAGAAATAATGAAGTCTCAAATAATCCTTTCCACAGCCCAAAAAAATAAATGCAGAAAAATAATTAATACAATATATTAAGTTAAAATAAAACAAATTAACCAGCACTTTACATTACATCAGTCACCATTCACAGAAGCACTTTCAGCAAGAAAACGCATCTGATAATGTCATCTTAAACAACACTTTGCCTTTTTATTAATTGCTACTAATTCATTCCAAATCACATCTGAACCAAATCGCTCTCCAACCCCTGATCACAGACAGTACTTGGTGTGTGTGACAATTGATTATACACCCTAGCACATTAGCTTTCCATTTAACGCTATTTGGGATTCAACCCCAAAACCCAAAAGTTAATGTAGCTGACATTTTCTAGCGAAATAAGTAAAAATGCAAAGAAAAAAGTAGGAGATTTACAGGACTGTCCACCACATTTCAGCTTTACTCTCCTCACTCCTTGGCTACATATTACCGGTAAAAATTTAAAACTACCCCCTTAGTCACCAGCTCTGCCAGTTGACGGAGCAAATTAACAGGTTAAATAAAGAAACAAATCAAAGCCTGTTGATTAATAAATTGTGTTTGCGAAACCGTTGTATGAAAGCCATGTCAAACTCAAGGTCGTGCTTCACAATCGTGCTATAGCCAGCAATACACCACTCAAGCTCACGTGAGAACTGCTTCTGCAATCCTTCTGCACTTTCTTCCCTCTTCCACTTCAACTGATTCATTTAGTGCTCATTGCCTCTCCTTGTTGTGGAGAAAACCTCAAGGGATTTAGGAGCACAAACGCAGCGCTCGACGTGTCTCTGGTGGATGAAGGATCTCAGTTGGAGATAAACCTGGTTGTTTTATAGCATGGCCCAGGATGTTGCTAGCAACAAGGCATTGATGCAAACAAAGCAGTGTGCGTTACCATTAACATTAGAAATCACACTATAAAGATAGACAGAAATCACACACAGAAATCACACTATAAAGGTGATAATAAGACCTCACTTTTATTCCACTCTCACTTGCGTTAGGTAATTCATACAGAATACACAAATTGGATACTAAGCCATCTTAGTGTGCGTGTTCAAGGAACACTCTGCATTCCGCTATTAGAATAGGCGTGACGTTTAACACACAACCATCTGTTTCTAGTGTGATGGGTATCACGTGCGTCAGAAATACCACACATATCATTGCTTTTAAAACAGCTGTCTCTCAAATTCACTGCCGTTTCTCATTGACGAGGTGTTTAACTGACTCCCACCTTCAGGATTGGCTTTTATGTCATAGCTATATTAGGCAACCTAACCAATCATAGAAAAAATCTGAATTCTTGTAACGTATCATAACACATAAGGCAGGATTTGTCAGAAAAAGCTTATTTTAATATTTTACTCCTAATGTCAGAATGAGTCCAGTGTTGTCACCTGCACATGGTACTGCTGATCAGTCTTAATCTCAGATGATCCTTCAGATCATCATTTTTGACACATTAGAGTTTTCGCACTATTCAAGTGCTGTAGAAATGTCTGATTGACTCTATACGAAATAGTTGTTCGTTAGTCGCTCACTGTTTTAAAACCACTGTGATGGCGTGACGGACGCATCAGACCCCTGTTCCACAATGAGGAGGTTCTCTCAGATCTCGTCTTTCCCATGTCACTACCTCTGCTGCCGAATTAAAGGGAAGTCAACAACGTTCCCATTCCGCCTCTTCTGCTTTCTTTCATACAGAACGCCAAGGCACAATGACAATGCAGTATTCCCAGTGTGTGAAAAGGGCTCCTGAAAACATTGGGCTATACAAGATGTATCTTAATCTTTTTTCATCCACTCTGTGCGTCTGTCATATTTTTACTTGCATCAGGCTCACAGACTCATTGCTATTTACACCACACTCTCTTTCAAATTCCTGATTTGCTGCTGCCTGTCAGTGCCAGTTCCTCTCAAAATACAGCTGCTAGATGTCTCTTTAACTATAAGGCGTCTCAGGTTTTTTTTTTTTTTTTTTTTTTAAACCGAAGCTTGTTTCTCTGTCAGTCTTGAGCTGCACCGTTGTATGGATTTCATGATGTTTTCATGAAGTTGTGGATTGAGATATAAACACGGACGTGCAGTGATTGAGGAGATTAAAAGACAGTTTTAGAGCATATTAAACCTGAGCAATTTTACCTTATACTATCAGAATATAATAAAAATGTCTGTGTGCGCATGAGGACATGTTGACTGCACCGGACACGTTCACTAGCAACATTAGTGCCCATTTCTTCTTGATGGGAATAATATGCTGTGGTCCTGAGAGTGAACAGATCTCACCAATGTGAGATCTCGGTCTGGCATTTTAGATAGTCCTGCACACCACAATAGACTGTATAAAAAAAGAACTGGACAAACCCTTCCTGATGTCCCCCCAGTGGAAGCTGGGAGCTCTGGTGGTCGCCAGCTTAGCAAGCGCTGATTCCCATGAACCCCAGTTAATCCGTAAAAAGGCGGAACAAACAGAGCATGGCTGTTGATTGGAACGTTCTATCTCATTCATGCCCTACTCGTCATTCTGTGTCAGCTCCTACATTTCTTGTGGTAAGTTAAACTACAATACAACAATTCTAGTTAGCTGGTCAGCTAAAGTGATGCAAAGCAGACAGCTAGGAATTTAACACCTGCCATCACTCAAATTGGCTGATTCTGGATTATTAGTGATCATTTTATGCCTTCATTCAATTAAAAATGGTGTTACTTAAAAATTCACCCTATACAGTTGTCGCGAATGTGAAATCTAGCTATGAAGACCAGAACTATGTTTGGTGCCTCTAAGATTTGAGTCACTTTTGGAGCCAGCTCCTAGTAATCACTCGAGAAACTAAACATTTCGTCACCTCTTAGTCGGCCTCATTTTCCAGGACCAGAGGTTGTTCTTTGAGCACCACCAGCTTCAACCAAACGTTGACTGAAGACATATTTTTAGATGAGCGGTGTTTATCACTTGCAGAGACACAGAGAATCTGTGCCAGAGTGGATTGAAAGCTTTCTGGTGGCTTAACACTTTTTTTAAGGCACATTCTACTGCTGTTTAATTTGTCACCATGCACAAGTTTAAAACCTATAAATGAAATAGCTATGCTGTAAAGGCAACTTTACGCCCTACGCACAAAAAAAAAATTGCAATTTGAATTAAAAGAAACTGTAATAAAATAACTACTTAAATAAGAAATTACTAAATAAACACCATTTATTATCAACAGAAATATTTAAATAACTTAAATAAGAAAACAAATCACTTGTTAAAAGTACACACATTAATTAGATATTTAGTAGTTGTTGTTTTTTTATGGTCTTTTGTTTTTCTCTCCTCAGCCCTGTAATGCAAACCGTGTCCCAATGTTTAACCGGAAAGACTCCAGTCCCAGTCTTTTCTATACTCGGTGCATACTCGGCGTCTCGGGCTCGACTCTGTTTACCCCTCTGGACATATCCAGGCATGCATAATTCCTAAAAGTCAGACATCACCAGCTCTTGTAAAGAAAAATAAAACGCTGCATATCCTTTCTCTAGTTTCTCCCTCGTTCTTTCTCACAGCCGTTTAGAGCCCATCCATAAGTGTACAGATTTCAGACATTATTGTTTTGCATAAATGTTCTGTGCAGTTTTGTCCACCTGCACCACTGTGCTCATGTGTGCTCTTAGCCCTTCTGTGCACTCTACCTTACTGCTCTTCGTCATGCAGGAGGAAACATGACCTGGGACTTTTTACCTGTTAATTAATTAATGTTTTAATTTATGAACATTTCTCAGACATGTAATCATGGTGTTCTACAATGGCATTTTGGGAGCACTGTTTCAAAAATACAAATATTCCAAGAAAATGAAGTCACACATATACAGTATGTCTGATATCACGAGGTAAAAAGGTAACAGTGTTATAATACTATGGCAAAATGATGCACTTAAAAAGAAATATTTCTGTCCCTGAGCACCAGGTTGTCTCAGTTGTTGAAGGAGAAATTGCAGGCCCTTCAAGGCTAGCTGAGCATTCGAATAGTGAGAGTAGTTTTACAGTACAGGTGGCAATGAGAATCATAATGGGATAAAAATGATAGGTGATGGAGTGGAGCTCCAGAGCGCTGAGCATCATAACCCGAAAAACTTGCCATATACAGTAGACTTGTACGATAAACTAAAGTGCTATTACGGTTCCCTGTGCCATAACACATTGGTCCTCGATTTCTGTAGTAAGTGCACCGGAGTTCCAGCTGTTATAGCGCAGATGTGCTTGTCAATAGCCTTGAAGGTGACCACTGCCTGCAATTTAAAGTTTGAAGACGAATCAGAAACGCATTACTGCAACAACAACAAAATAAATGCATTTTGCTCAACAGCAGCAGAAATCTTGTAAAGCCAGCAGAGCAATTAACTTCACGATAACAAAACGTTCAAACATTCCTGTTGATGGAAAGAAAGCGGAATGAGAAGCTACAATCGTAATGGAACGATAAGGGCCATTGCAACCATTTTTAAAGAAGCACTGCACAGGATTTTAACGAACAATCCAGAACTCAAAAAGTACTAGAAACAGCTGCAAAGAGTAGGTGGAAAGAGTAAGGTTTATAGCGATAAAACTTTAAGGACCCATATTTGTCCTGAACAAGTTAACACAGCACTCGGAGCTCATCAAAGTGCGTTAATGCTGGCTCTGAAATACCCCTCAGATATTTCCATTTCTTTTATCAGGCTTCCTTTATTTCACTCCTCCTCTGAATGTGCGATTTCATTGTTTCTTTTTCAATGAACTGCAGCTGAGCCACGCCCCACCAGAGAACAGCAGAGCTGAGCAACAAATCAGGAAAAATGCTAAAAGGATGAAAAGCAGTCTTTCTCTCCTCACGGCTTTGGTGTAACATGCACAATGGAGACGCATCTGAACATCTAAAAATGCCTCAAGAGAATTTTGCCTTATAGATCCCTTTTAAGAACAACAACAATAATATAATTGTGTTTATGAAACCATTATTTAAGCGTAAACTCATCAAATCATTAACATTTGCCATTTTGTCATAGTATTATGATTATGATCTTAAAGATTTTCAGATTAAATGATTTTTTGTATTATGGCTTATTTTTTAAAATATTCATTTTTTCTTAAAATGTATATATAAATATATATATATGTCCTTGATGCATTTTTTATTTCCCCGAAACACTGGCCATAAATCACAGTCGTACTCTACCTATAGGAACATAAATCCATCTCCTTTTAGGACCTTAAGCACACGGGGCACGTCATCGTCTATCCATGTTGTTTGTCTTTCAGCACATGCTGGTGTTTGTCAGCATGGCCTACATGACGATGTGCCAGTCAAGGGTGTCTCGTAGCATGAGAGTCATTTGTGCGAAGGAATACGAGTGCAATGCCTATACATGGCATGACCGAGGCATGACAAAGCTGTGTGTTAAGTAAGGGCACGGGTTAAAACCTGCACATTAGTGTTCAGACTGAGGGTGGGAATATTATTTCTGCTTTCAGGAGACTTCATGATAATACGTTTCATATCAAACACACACACACACACTTAATCCTTTTGCCTCTGAGCTTTTTATAAGCACTACATCATTTGTTTGCATGGATATGATATGAGCTTTTGCTTGAAAATCAGTAATCTTTCTTGTCGCTTTTGTGTGTGTGTGTGTGTGCGTGTGTGTGTGTGCACGTGTGGCTAGCTGACGAATGCTCAGTGATATCTGGCTATGCTCCAGACACATAGCTGTTTGACCTTTCTGTCTCTCAAAACTCAGGAATTGCAAACTCCCTAAGCACTCTTCCCAATTTTTAGTAACATTTCATAATAAAAATAATACAGCGTCTGTTTTTGCTCAGAAACTTGGCCTTGGTGTAGCGTGAGGAATTTCCTGTTGCACTTCGGTCAGTCTCAAAGTTGTAGAAATGCGGATGAGGCCGGGGAACTTTTAAGTCTTTGTTTAATGATTGATATTATTTATTTATTTATTTATTTATTTATTTATTTTATCTGAAGACTCTGAGTAGGCAGAATTGCTTCTTTCATTTGTTTGGAGGTAGTTTGCACAATTTTTTTTTTTGCTTGTGTAATTAGGTGACTTTGTTTAATTCATCCTGGTTTGTGCCCTGATATGCTCTGTTAACTGTGGGAGCTTATACAGACAGGTGTGTGTGACTTTCCAAATCATGTTCAATCATCTGAATTTACAACGGGTGGACTCCAATCAAGTAAAAACATCTCAAAGATGATCAGCGGGTACAGGATGCACCTGACTAACTGCAGCTTGTTCATGCGCCTAGTAAAACATCGACAGTTAAGAGTTACAGTAATCCAACCTAGATGTGACAAAATAATTAACTAACTTTTCTTCATCGTGTAGTTGATCGTATATTCCTGATGATGAAAGGATGCTATCGTATTAATATCTACGTGTGCATCAAATTAAGACCGGGATCTGTAATTACACCAAGGTCTTTTATTGCTGCAAATGATGTAGGAACATTTTTTGCAGTATTAAGTTGGGTGCATTCAACATTATCCGTATCCAACGTATTTCATCATAGTAATTCTAACTTTCAAAAGCAGCGTCTAATTAACCTCAACATAACATTTTGACAATCAAAGATTCCTGCTGAGTCAGGCTCAGACCTGTAGCTGTAAAAGTGCGCTTAAAGAAGCTTTTTAAGATGAATATGGTCAAACTGTGCTAACAAAGCACACCCACAATTGAGGCGGCCATGGGTCCAGCCCCCACCAAACAACAAACACACATACAGTACTTTGCACGACAAACATCTGGAGGTGGCAAATGACATCATTGCTAACTTCTAAAATAAAAAAGCAGTACGAATGCAGCAATCATGCTGAATAATAGAAGAAGAATTTTTTTTTCCCCCCATCTAGACTTTAAGCACAGAGGTTGTGCAGTCACACACTGCAATGGAATGTTATTTCTGTGTCTGTAAATGGTTTTAGCAGCAGCTCTGACTCTCAGCTGCCACCCGCCTCTCTCTCTCTCTCTCTCTCTCTCTCTCTCTCTCTCTCTCTCTCTCTGTTTCTCTTACTATGTATCGTATAAGTATAAAGCACTATAATTCTCAAATACAACAAAAATAGTGCTTATGTGTTCCCAATGCACTCCATATCCAGTTTCCCACCAAGCTTTTTCAGCGCCATGGTCCTCACCACGCTGGAATCCATGTGACCTCCATCAGTCATGCTTCTGGAATGCGGTTTGGGTCTCTGCAGTCTGCCCTATGCGTTTTGAATCATGGCAGATGACACTGGCCTTTTGGGGTATTGTTTTTTTTTTTCTTTCACTAATCCTCAGTGTTTCAGCTCCTGTGGAGGCTGTGGCAGTTGGAGCAGGAATAGAAAAAGGCCATTTGACTCCAGAGACGTGCATTTGGCACTGTCAGGTTGGCACACACACACACAACACAATGCACAAGTGCAGGAATGAACAGCTTTATGAACAGCCTGGGAATTCTGGAGACCTCTGCTGTGAAACTCCATTAGCTTTTTTTTTTTTTTCTTTGTTATATTTCTCTCTCTTTTCCCGTTCTTCTCTCCACCTCCCTAGGCTAAGATTTCCATTAATGACTTAATAAGTCTTCGTGCATTGCAGTCTAATGCAAGGTTGATGATGATAAGAATTAGCTTAATGTGGGTGGTCTGTGGGAATTAAAAGAAATTTGCAGCTTACAGTTCTGTGCTTTTTCTGTGCGCCACTAATGTGTTTGGTTGGCACCGTTACAGTGTTACAGGCACACTCATTTAAAACTTTGAGAATGAGGGAACGTAAATTCTCATATGTATATGTGAATATTAAAAAATTCCCATAATGACCCTTCTGTACCCTTTCCCAGGTCTGTGCCTCGATACAGTCGTGTCTCTGAGGTCTACAGACAATTACACATGAAGTCTACATGGCTTTACCACAGGTGGACTCCAGTCAAGTTGTAGAAACATCTCGAGGATGATCAGTGGAAACAGGATGCATCCAAGTTAAATGTTGAGTGTTGTGAGAGAGTATATACATATGATTTCTTTTTCTTTTTTCTTTTCAATAAATTTGCAAAGATTTTAAACTTTTCACGTTGTGATTATGGGGTATTGTTTCTAGTATTTTGAGGAAAATAATGAATTTAATCCATTTTGGAATTAGGCTACAACATCACAAAATGTGGAAAACGTGAAGCGCTGTCAATACTTGCCGGATGCGCTGTATGCTATGTTCACTAAACCTGAAGCCTTTTCAACAATTTGTGGTTGAACATCCGCTTGAAATAAATCAGTGTGTGTGCGTGTCTGTGTGTGTGTGCGTGTCTGTGTGTGTGTGCGTGTCTGTGTGTGTGTGCGTGTCTGTCTGTGTGTGCGTGTCTGTGCGTGTCTGTGCGTGTGTGTGTGCTTCTCCTCATTAACTGCTCAAGCATAAACAACTTGAGGCAACTTAAGAGTGCTCTAAAGCTGACCACTTATCACTGTGGCAACAAGCACCTGATGTTCAGATGCGTGCATCTCCTACGTCGCAAGTCCTATTCTGCTGAGATGATGTGTTGCATAAACATATTACTTTTAGTTTACAGTGTGGGAGTTTCATGTATTTTTTTTCATGCTCTGCCAACAGCTGTTGGAGCCATTATGTTTTTTGAGGATTTATGTCCATCCGTTCAAGATTGAATGATTTCTATGGAATAATCATTGGAACCAGAAAGTGAGCTAATTGGAAATGTTCTGAATGGGTCCATGTTACAAGTCAGAACCGGGTCAAAGTGGTGACGGTGGGGGCGTCACAGTCACTGGTTTTCATTAGTTTTGGTTAGAAAAATTGAGCATTATGAGAAAACATCTTTTGTTTGATGTTTTAGTTTGTACTGTACTGTGAGGAAAAATGTGGGAATGAACAGTTATTGTGAATAACTATCACTAAAATCTATTCTAGGTGAAAAGTCTGAGTCTATTATGATGTAAAAGCTACAGTGCGCCAATACAAGCTCAGCATTTTTGATACTTCAGTAAATTTGAAGGTCATGCTTGGACTTTTTCTCAAGTACAAACGTAATTGGGGGGGGGGCTTCTTCTTTTACTTGAGTAACATTTTACCTTGGATACCTCTACTTTTACTCAAGTGCAGGATTTGTGTAGTTTTTATTATTATTATTATTTTTGCAAGGGGTGATGATGTAAATTGACATTTACAGAGGACTTCAAGCACAATACAGTGAGACTCTTAGCCGCAGTAAAGTATTTGTACTGCGCAAACGTTTTAAAGCAGGACATTCGTGTGAATGACGATCCCGGCTGAGACCGAGTAACGCTGTCTTTTAAGTATCTTGTCTTGTTTTTGAAAGTGCACAGTTCAGTCCTCTGAATATCACGTCTTTTGAGCACAGCAGTAGTAACTGGTTAGACTGCAGACTGCAGTATCGGTTTCACACATTACAGGCATTTCTTCAGTCAGATCTGTGCTATTATATTCTCATAATGAGCTAGGCTTGGGAGTAATCTGCATAAACATGAGTGAGTCAGGCTTTTGATCTGTAACTGCGGGCCACTAGAGCCGTAGAAACTTCAGAAACACAAAGCCCATACTCGTATTAACCAACCCAAACTGTTGTGATGACTCACCGAGTTGTTTTTGGTTTATAATCTTTTTAGGGCACTGGTTGAAATCCTCTATTTGGTTTGCCGAATTCCCAAACTAAATTGCCACAGTTTTCATGTCCGTAAGCAAAGAGCCATTATTTGGCTCAAACAAGCGAAACACAACATGAACACGGACAAGAGAACGAATAAACATCACTCCACAATCCACACATCACATCCACCGAATGGTGAGATGAATGTATAAACTTCCTATTGATGAAATGATAATCCTGAACCAGAGAGCAGTGCGACATGGTGAACAGGAGGGCTGATCATATCACTGATGCGTGTGACTTAATGAAAGAGTGGGCTTTGTGAGATGGTTTGATGATGAGACATTTGGATGCCAGTGAGATTTTATTTCATAGCCTTGTCTACTTGTATTTTAAGGACAATGCTTTATAATGGTGGAGTCATGGGATGACTCATTACTTCACACAGCACTAATGCTACAGAGCATATGCAGCGAGGAATATATTTACTGTTCCTTTTATAAAAATCGACAGACTGTGCGTAGACGACCATAAGGTCGAAAGTGTAAAATAAATACACTTGCAGAAACTGTAGCTTTTTGTCTCCAATTTGTCTCCATAATTTAGTATCATGTTTCTTTATATGAATAAAATTGTCTTATATTTATAAGCCTGCCTAGCGATAATACAAGTTTCAGAAGAGTTGCATCAAGCAAACATTAAAATTACTGGAATTGCATGCACTAATGGACAGAAAAGGATTAACTAGTTAAAAATCATTCTTAATTTAATTACACACTTAAAATTAAAATGTGACAGGAAATCACAGTATTGGGACTGAACAGCTGTGTGGCCATAAGAAACCCACTTGTTAGTCAGACTAATCAGGAAAAAAGGCTTCGGTTTGCCTGGAAGCTTAAAAATTGGAGCAGTGGAAAAGGGTCGTATCTTCTGATGAGTTCAAATTGACCTTATTCCAGAGCGATTGGTTGCGTCAGGGTAAGAAGGGTCATGTAGAGAGGCCACTGTACAAACCTCAGGAGGCAGTGTTGTGATCTGGGGTTGCTGCAGTTGGTCAGGTTTCGGCTCAGCAACATTATGGGGCAATAAAATGAAGTCAGCTGATGACCTGAATATACAAATGACCAGGTTATCACATCTATGCATTTTTTCTTGTCTGATGGCACAGGCATATTCTCAACTCAACTTGAGTTGAGAATAAAGAGTGATTCTGGGAGCATGAGGAATCTTTTTTTTTTTTTTTTTTTTTTTTCCCCCCCCACACATAAACTGGCTGTAAACAGAGCTAACGAAGGTCAAACACGATATTAGACATGTGACTTTTTTTTGTCCAGGCAGTGTGTTAAAATATAGTCCATATATTTAATCTGTGTAAACTAGTAATGTGACTAGAAAACAGTCACAATAACCAATAATTAAAAAGGAAAACTATTTAAAGCAATATCTTCTCAAATATTTATTACCAGTTTTTTCTGAAACAACAGTGGTAGCAGAAGGAACCTCACCCTGAGGTCAGCTTGTACTGTAACACACGAGTGTCATCAGAAATGATAAAGAAGGCTGTTTTTTTTTTTTTTTTTTGTACTGCCTTTGTGTAATAAAGCCCCTCATGCATCTGTTAATATTTATCCTAATTATTTCATTCATTACATACGTTCTGGCTTGATCGTTTATCTTGGCATGAGTTAATAAATTAACGATTATTGAATTATCCAAACACTTGCTTTGTTGCAGAGTAAATTTGAAATTGCCTTCAGGGAAATGTCACATGAGAGATTTGACACAATGACCTCCTGTACTAGACAAGTTCAAGTGATGCAGTTTTAACACCAAATATTGATTATGTTTAGCATGTTGATAGAAAAGACATGTCATCGCAAGACACAAGACTGCGTGTCTGTTTGACTGTCATTAATCAAAAACAAGAATGTGTGCATATTGGTGAAACGTTGAGATTAAAGCTTCCCGAAAAAAGGAACCTTTTCGCTTTTACTCCAGTTTAGTATGAATCATAATAATGCCTGGACATGTGACGCATTTTAATCAGTTGGAATGAATGACATCATGGTACTAAGGGAAGGTGAGTCAGCTTATGATTAGAGCCACAGCAGTGCTGTGAATTATTCCATTGATCAGAAACATCCAGGAGGTCTACTCATGTTGTCTGTGTCGCCTCTAGAGTTTTGTGTTTTCTGTTTGTTTGTTTTTCTTTTATATAAAGACTTTAAAAGATTACATAATAACCATTTTGCCCATCTTTACCGATGGTGCCGATGTTCTTGGAGCCAACTGTAACTGTGTAACGACGCTGGACTCTTTACTTTGACTCTTTGTTGTCTTTATCTTTGCTCCTGGATCTCCACCTACAGGAAAAATCGCTCATTGTCTGAAACAAAAAGAAGTTTTGTATATTATTCAGGCAACCCAGTACCTCTGCTGAGTTACGCAGCATGACTCATAGCCACCGCCTGCAATTTTATGCTCTTCTGTTTTTACAAGATCTTTCATTTGTTTTGCCTTTTTTGGGTCTCTCTCTGTGTGCCAGATGTGAATGTCCTGCTTAGGGCAGTCAGGCGAACACTGATATTTACTAGAGAGAGAGAGAGAGACTGTTAATAGTATGTGATGTGATTTGATTTTGCGTTCGATTTCAAGTCACTTTGAGTTTTCATCTGTGATGATTGTTCTTTGGTGGCTAAGTGTGTGTGTGTGTGTGTGTGTGTGTGTGTGTGTGTGTGTGTGTGTGTGTGTGTGTGTGTGTGTAGTTTGAATCAGTACACTAAACATGCTGTTCCTGATGTATTGTGTCTGCCCATGGCTGAACACAGACTTGCCATGGTGATGTGTTCAGACCCATTTCTGACCACAGAGTGACCCTGCCTGAGAGCCACGCCCACTTTTGCACTTGGGCCACAGCAGGAGGCAAAGTTTTCTCACTTGTTCTCCTCACAAAGTTATAAGTACAAGTAAGAGTGCAGACGAAAACATCCCTGTGTTTTACACTGTCAACCTTCAACAGGAAAATCTTGCATTTCTTCTCTCTTGTGTTTATACATTTCTCTGGCTTGTAAGCCTACACAGGTTGCTCAATGTGCTTTGTAAGTCATGTTGCTTACTCTCACACAGACGCATGTGCCATGCCTTTTAATGATAGCTGATAGGTGCTTACTCTGGGCTTGGTTTTCCTCCCGGTACAGTGCATTTGTCATGACCGGAGGATAAAAGGGAGCAGTGTTAAAATTTTAAATGGATGGTTGAATATTTCGTTATACTCCAGATGGGACACTTTCACTCCATTAACATCCCATTACCTTAACACACACTGTGTTTTAAATAGCTTCTTTAGTTCTCTCGTTTCTGTTTTCTGGATAGTATTGCAAGTCAGTACAGATATTTTCAATATAAAAAATTGAAGTAATATTTCTCTTTATTAGTGTTCAATTATGAACTTTAAAAAAAAAATGTTTTTAAAAAGCTTATAAAGCCAATAGCTAGATCACTTTACTCATTACTAGATTGAAATTGTTTATAGCTAATTGAGGTGCATTTTTTTTTTTTTTTTTTTTTTTTGTGAAAAGGAGCAAAATTTAAAACCGAAAGTAAATGTGTGCGAACCTTTTTATTAACTTAACTTGGTTGTTCAGATTGCACATGTTGGTAGAATAACTCTTTCTCTACACAACGCTACTATTCCATGTAGTCTCTATCACAAGAATGGCATTTGTGCCATTGTTAGGCAAAGCTCTCGAATTCTCTGGGAAAATCAGCTTTTTCGCAATTGAAGGAATGTTTACAGATATGACACCACTGACAAGAGATGGAGACACTTAAAGAAGGGAAGCTCTGGCAACAAACCACTCAGTGGTATTGACTTCCTTTGTATAGAGAAAAATTTACTTTGCCAAAATGTGCAATTTGAATTACCTGTGTCAGTTACACCCACTTTGCAGTACTTTTGGTACAGCCATCATATTAAAAATAAATATTTTGATGAAATACTTTGCTGCATGAAGTTATTATAGTCGGACTGCTCCAATCACAACTGTGTAGGACTGTCATAATCTGATCAATTATTTAGACAAGAAAGGCAAACTGAAGTTTGAACCAGTTATGACACCTCTGGAGCCCTCCTACATTTTGGTGGAGGGAGGAGCGATTTCCTATTTTAAGAATGTTGATTTATTGCTCTTGCTCCTACTCCTAAAAGTAGGACCAAAATTGCATCACGCTGAGAATTTTTGGCCACCTAGGAGCGTTTTCCTACTCTGAGACGCTAAGTAAATACAGCCCAGGTCTGAAAAACAAGTCCAACATGGAAGTGCCAAAATGTGTCGTTCCTGTAATGACCATAAGGAGTTGGCTCCAATACTGAGACCCATAGAGACGCATGTTAAAATTTCCAACTTCTCAACAGAAATAAAAATGTTTGCAGCCTGAAAATGGATCTGGTCTCCATAGCTAAATTTTCCATTCATGACAACTGTACAGGGGGAGTGAATTTGTATATAACTCATCAGTTAAAATTATATTATGGCATAAAATTATGCGGAATTAAGGGTGTGGCTGATTTCTTCGCCAGCTCCATTTCGGCTTTCAAACCTGACTCCTGTCTGCTGTTAGATGTCTACTGTGCATATCTTTAGCTCACAAGCTAACTGGAATCCTTGTAGTTTACCTTAACACAAGAAATGTAGGAGTTGATGCAAGACTATATGTAGGGCATGAATGACAAGAGTTGAAATGGAAAGTAACATTAGTATATAGAAATTAACAGTAGCCACCTTAGCACTTAAAGTATATAACTAGATTAGCACTATCAACTTAGCACTACATGAGCTAGCTACTGGTAACTGAGGTAAGTGGGCATGTTCCAACCAACATTTATGGGTTTATTGGGGTTTCGGCAGAGTCAACTCCTGCCAAGGTGGCCACAACCTGTGTTTCCATGCTTGAGCTTCAAAATCTCTTTTCAGAAAACCTATGGGTGATGTCATGGAGGGTTTCTCCAGTTCTTATACAGTCTATGATCTGCTAGAGGCTATCTATACAGTAAAATGTTCAGGCAAGCAGGGCCATCTTTGTTGATGAGGAGGTGTTATAGAAATGAGGACAAGCTGTCTCAGCTAAACATTTTTTTTTTTTTTTATCTAAACTTGAGTGTCCTTAATCTTTTAAGAGTTCATACTTACCATTAAAAAGCATTCATACAAATTTTAGGGGGTTTGACTGTTAAATTATATTTTAACTATTTTGTAGCTAAAAGGAATAAAAAAAATTTTAGGCAGGTATTTTGCATTTCCATATAAGCATATTTAACAGATATATTAACAACCTTAAACATGAATTGATATTTTTCGATTTAAATAATGTTGCGTTTCTTTCGAGCCGTTCTTATTTCTGCATACATTTTCTCTAAAAAATGTTCAGTAGAACGAGGCCTGGGTTATGTGTGTTTCAGCGTGTCATGCAGTGGCAGAAAACTACATGCAACTGGTCTTAGCTTAGTGCTAAATATAGAGCAGAAACATGCTCGACAGTTTCTTTTGCTACTCTCAATCTCCTCTCTCTCTCTCTCTCTCTCTCTCTCTCTCTGTATCTCCGCCTGTCTTTCTGTGACAGAGATACAGAGTGGTGTGTGTGTGTAAGAGGATGAGAGGCACAAATATCCAACTTTTAATGATGCATGGTTCTTCTTATATCTTGATACATTCATACAAGAAGATATAACCCAGTTCTAACTTTTTGTCAAATGGAGAAAGGTAATTTTTACTGATAAATATCATATTACTTTCAGATGAACATTACTTATTTGTTAAATAAACTAAACACAAACAAAGGCACATTGTTCTCACCATCCATGTTGGACATTTGTGTTTAGAATAGTCCTATTGGAATATGGTCATTTTGAGTCAAATGAAAAAAATCAAGTGTTAAGCACACTGCACCCCCTGCTGGAAATATACAGCTAATGCATTTCTTAATATTAACATGGCTTTGTTCATTAAGTACACAATTAAGTAATATTTTATAATAGTAAGTTATTACATTACAGCGTCTTATCTCTAATTATTTCTTTTTCAGGTAGATTTGTCAGTGTTCTATGTGGAAGGTGCTTCCCTGCCCTTGGCCTGTAGCAGCAGTAGCAGTGTTGTCTCTGTGATGGAGCGCTTTCCAGTCCACTGAGTGTGCTGCTGCCAGCACTGCAGACATGTCTGCTTGCAACACCTTCACTGAACACGTTTGGAAGCCTGGCGAGTGCAAGAACTGCTTTAAGCCCAAAAGTCTGCACTACCTGCCTGAAGGGGGACCACATAAGTGTCCCCCTGAACAAGCCCTCACCCAACATAGTAACATCTCCACTGGGGGCTCAAATATCATTAATCACCCAAGCCACTCACCCACAGGCGGCAGTTCTGTCATCAACACTAACAACGCTCAGACTAGCAACGCTCAGAGGAGCAGCAGTTCTTCCCGTTCGGGCCAGTTCCGCCCTCCTGTGGCAAAAAAGCCCACAATTGCTGTAAAGCCCACCATGATGCTCCAATGCTCTGGGGTGGGGCTAGATCTAGAAGGAAATCCTCAGAAAGTGGTAGAGGGGGCAGAGTCTGGAAAAGCATCAGGCTTCACCATTTGGAATCACAATGGCTTAAACCGTAAAAGGCCGGCAGAACCTAATAACAATGAAAGAAATGATGAAAGGATAGAAGTGGAGGGATTTGCCTCTCTCTGTCCACCAACCAGTAATAACAACAATGGCTTAACAGATGTGCTGAAGGAGATTGCAGGTTTGGGCTCAGATCTGAGCTCTAGCAGGGACGACTTTTTGGGTCGGATCGGCTGCTCATATAGGCGCTCTTTGGAGAGAGGTTTGCCTGCAGCCGGCTGTCTGGCTTTGGGTCATAGCAGCAGTGCCAATAAACGTGTTTCTTTGAGTGACAGTGCAGAGGTTATAAGTGCTGAGGGAGGACGCTTCTGCTACCCAGAATTTTCCAGTGATGGAGAGGAGGATGAGGAATACGAAGAAGAGGAAAGTGAGAGTGATGATGATGATGATAACGATGATGAGCATGAGAGCTGGGATGAGAGTGATGAAGAGCTTTTGGCTATGGAGATCCGGATGAGAGGTCAACCACGCTTTGCAAATTTTCGGGCTGCAACGCTGTCTCCAGTTCCCTTTGCAGCTGGTAAGAAGTGGAACACTGTGCCTCTGCGGAACCGCTCACTGCAACGGATCTGTGCTGTTGATTATGATAGTTATGATGAGATTCTAAATGGCTATCCTTCCATGGACTCCAGTGAGGCACAAAGCCTTCTTCCATATGTCTGTGACCCCCAGGGCAGTGGCTTCCTGTCTAACTCAGAGTCCATCACCTCACCAGAGTCCTCATCTTCTCTGCCTGAGGACTCCACCTCCAGCAGTGGCAGTAGTGTCCCTCGTAGCCAGCCCAATGGTTTACACCCTATTCCAGTTAGCTCTGCAGTACAACAAGACCCAGTAGGTCGAGCACTGAGCTCACCTAAAGCGATTGAGACACACAAAGCTGTTTTGGCAATCCGATTACAGGATCAAGACATTAATCAAAGAGAGGGTGGACCTATTCCGCAAGCACTCCCTGGCCAGCCAATAACAATAAGCTTTAGTCCTACAGAGGAGCAGCCTAAACCGTACAGAGTAGTGAGTTTGGAGAAGACTCCCATCTGTAAGCCTTACACTGTGGTTGATGTGTCAGCTTCTATGGCCAGCACTGAAGAACGAACTACTGAGGGCACTGCCAAGCCCAAAGGTGCAACCACAGTACTAGGTCCCCCACCGTATCCAGGAGCCTCAAAAAACATCCCCCTTTCTGCTTCTCCTCTCTCCCCAAAATCCCCTATATCACTCAAAACACCACTTTCGCCTAAGTCTGCAGCAGTATCTCCAACCACTCCAATATCTCCATTCATTTCAGTATCTCCATCTGTACCAGTCTCTCTAGGTACTGCTTTAGCCAATGCTGCTACACCAAATCCTTCCTGTAACAAGCCTGGGAACATCCGTTACCAAGAGGTTTGGACATCCAGCACTAGTCCACGGCAAAAAATGCCCAAAGTAGAGTTGCTTAGTGGGACGCCATCTGGGTCATCAGTCCCTCCCAGACAAGGCAACCATAAATCAGCTCCCACCTCTCCTGTTGCTGGTGTGTCCTCCTCACGCACCATACCTGTGAAGTCTCCTAATTTGTCAGAGATCAAATTTAATAGCTACAATAATGCTGGAATGCCTCCTTTTCCAATCATCATCAGAGACGAACCCACATATGCACGCAGTTCAAAGAACGCCGTGAAAGTGCCAATCGTGATTAACCCGAGTGCGTATGATAATCTGGCTGTGTATAAGAGTTTTCTGGGTGTGAGTGGGGAGCTGCCACAGCCCAAACTGGGAACAGGAGGTAGAGTACAGAGTCACACATATGAGGAAATCGGCAACTCTGAAAATTCACAGTGCTCAACCACAGAACACAAACTGACCAGGAAAATTGTTTCGGCTGATTCTAAGGAGGACAGAGACATGACGAGAACTATACCTCATAGTGACAAAGCCAAAAGTACTCCTGAGTGCAGTACAGGAGCCAACATTTCAGTTACTCTTTCCAGCCCTAGAACAAACATCATCCCCATTCTTAGTACTGCCTCTAGCAGTCTGACAAAAAGCAGCTCTGTTAAAATCACCAATAGCAGTAATCCAAGTGATGATTCACCTGTAGCAGCAAGCAGTGAGTGCCAAACCCCTACAAGCACTGTACCAGGGCACAGGGAGAAAGCCAGTATGGTGTTGTCTCAGATAGTAGCCTCTATCCAGCCACCTCAGTCTCCTCCAGACTCACCCGCAGCTCAAAGCAAGACATGCAGTGTAGAGGAGCTCTACTCTCTCCCCCCTGATGCCACTAAGGGTACTATCAGCAGACCCAAATCCCTCAACTGCCCTACCGAGGGTAGCCTGACCAAATCTCACAAGGACACACCATCAAAGTTCTTGCCTAAGTCTCAGAGTGCCTCAGCAGCTGAGGCTCCCACAAGTCCAAAATCTGAACCCAGTGCCCCTTTCCCCCCACCCAGATCCACCTCTTCCCCATATCATGCCAGTAACTTGCTTCAGAGGCACTTCAGCAACTGGACTAGACCTGTGGGCTCCAGGCCGAGTGATGGTGAGATCAGCCCTGTGGCAGAAGGCAGACGATCAGCTGACAGTAACAGGCCCAAACGTTGGATCTCCTTCAAGAGCTTTTTCCGCCGGCGGAAAGATGAGGATGAACAAAAAGAGAAAGCAGAGCGAGAGAAAGAGAAAGGGAAGCTGGTGGGTTTGGATGGGACTGTTATCACCATGTTACCCCCACCTCCTCTGCAGAGACAGCACTGGTTTTCAGAGTCAAAAACAGATGATCCTACCCAAAAACCCACCATTATATTTACCTATAAGCCAGACAGTGGGACAGGAGGTGATGGGGAGGCAGAGCTTAGGGTGGAGGAGTTAAATGCAGGTGCAGGTGGTGTTCTGTCATACAACCAGTCAGGACCGCCAAAGAGCAGAGCGAGCCTCTTGATCAGCAAAGTGATGAGGTAAGTGTAATCTCTAACTTTACTTCTCTTCCATTGCCTCTTCTAAAACTTGACTCCTTTTGCATGTGGAGTGTATTTTGTTTTATTATGCAAGGTTTCTTTTCTTTTCTTTTTTTTTTTTATAATCACAGGCAGCACGGCATAATTACCATTAACATTAACCAATACTTTTTTATGCATATTAAATTAAATTTTAATGGTATCCTTGTGCATCTTGGGTCGTTGAGTCAGCCTGTTTAGTTTTACGGTTAGCTTTATGCAGTGTTCTAAGTAGGGCAAAGGTCGTCTTATTACACTTCATAATGTGGTTTTGAAAACCGAGTCACCTATTGGAGGGCCATTTGTGTTTAGTACTGTTTGTTTACACGTTTTTGTGTTCGTCCATAAGTGCTACTGTACTGAGCTTTCAGTCTACAGAAAACATGGTTTGCCTACATTCTGCATTTTAGTAATTGCTTTTAAATGCAAGGTCATAGATTTGTTTCACAGCGCAGCTCCATAATGGCAACCATTATTAGGTTTGTGTGTTGCATGGATAACTTGCATGAAATTATTACATATTTTAGCAGAATTCATGGGAACCATTCCAGACTTAGATGCATGTAGGTTTTTTTTGTTTGTTTGTTTGATTTTTATTAGTTAATAGTCCAGATGTACTGCACATAATGTACACAAGCCATGAGAATAAGTGCACATTTATGTGTCTTGTGAGAATTTTTTTACCATAACATTTTCTTCTTAAAATGTATTTCCCATTGGTACGTCATGGGGGATGAACATAACTAAATAGTATCTTGTTGCTAATCCAAATTCAGTATCAGGAGCTGATAAAAGCATGTCTCCCAGGTAAAGGAAGTGTTAATCATTCTTCCCTCAGTGAGCAACTAGCAGAGGGTGTGTCAAGAGGCATGCAGAGTACAGCTTAGAGGTAAAATACCTTAGAGCAAGCACAGAAAGAAAAAAAGAAGGAGAGAGGAAGGTAGACATATTAGGATACCAGCGGAGAGTTTGTTTCTTTTGGCCTGAAGGTGAGGGAGCTTTCAGATATGGGCAGTTGTGTGAGCAAGAAGAGCAGGTAAGCACAATGCGCTGACTGGGGTGTTGATTCAAGACGTGCGTGTGTGTGTGTGTGTGTGTGTGTGTGTGTGTGTGTGTGTGTGCGCGCGTCTTTGCTAGCTTTCTGAGCAGTAAATGTCTTATTGGATGTGGAAATTGCAAAGCGGTCATTGGTTGAGGTGATTAGGACAAGTTCTAACATTATAGCTTGTTTCCAGAGTTATGACAACACTTACTTGCGTCATTTTTTTTTCATGCTGCTTACTTGATCACTTAGTTTTTTGACTTGATTTAAAAAGCATAACCATTATATTTTTTTTTTTTTAAGGTAGTTTTATGTAGGATATTATAATAAGTTATTAGTACTGTTATTCAATTTTATAACGTTATTTCTTGTGGTTTGGGCTTGCTCTTCCAGGATGTTTGGTGTGTAGGTAAAAAGCAACAAAAAAAAAAAAAGTGATTAAAGAAAATCTAAGAATTATTTCATGCAATAAATATTAATTATAGATGTTATAGAGAATAAAAGAATACCATGCATATATATTTGTATATATGTAATATGTATAATAAATTATCCAGTACAAGATAAACATGAATAATAAATCATGCATAATAGAAATAGCATGATTTAAATAGTTTAGCTCCACCCTCTTTTCCTAAACTAAATTAAGTATCCAGTCTATGTATTTTTTTAAATGTACATATTTGATTCAGCAACAAAGGCATCATTAGGTTTCATGGGAGACAACACGGTGGGATTGCGGCACATCAGACTGATGTTTTCACAGCTGGACCCACTTGCATCATGATACTAAAGAGACAGTGTTTAATTAGAATGAGTGATAAGTTTCAATTTCATTAAAAAGAATAGAGAGTCAGTACAGTGTTTGTGCCTTTATTGCCTCTTACCCTAATTAAGAAATCCTGCTTTTATGAATATGAAATAGAAAGTGCTTCCAGCCCAGTATATTTTACTGTAGTAAACTGGTGTAACATCAGAGGATACATTTTGTATAGCCTGCATTTCTGTTGCTGTTGATACGGTCATAATTCCTAACACAGGCTGTTTACAAATTAAATGCTCATTCCACCAATGTTACACGTTAAATCTGTATAGTGCATCCACTATAAATGTTTATGTCTTGGTGGTTACTGTGGAAATGCTGACATAATAATAAAGTGAGAACATTTAATTCAAATTAAAGAAAGCAGTATTATTGAAAATTTACATTTTCAATTCAATTTTATTTGTATAGCGCTTTTAACAATGGTCATTGTCTCAAAGCAGCTTCACAAAATGAAAAGAAAATTTATGGAAATGTGTATGAACATAATGTGAGTAATTGATTAAATCCTCAGAATTGAGAATTGAAGTGGAATACTCTACAGTAGAGCACAATGAGTCACTGAAGTGATGGGTCGCAGTCTCTACTAGGCAAAATACACAACCAGCATTTTGCTTTTTCTCCATCTCATACAGTCAGATGCCAGTTCAGGGTCCAGAGACTGACACACCTGGCATCACCTCTTTGCCGGCCAAGGTGGAACTGCCCACCGTGAGTGAACAGTCCAATCTCTCGACACAGCCCATGGCCCGTCCACTCTCATCCAGTGCCAGTCTAGGGGAGCCAGAGGAGGACGAGGGTACACGCACACACTCTCACTCACACTCTCCTGCTTCCAGCTCATGCAGTGCCACGTACACCAACCTAGGTATGTGCCAACCACGTTAAGCTCACATACAAACACACACACAGGGTCTGCATGATGGTCCTGGATAGAATATGATACCATTTGTGAACATCAGAACAGCACAGTTCCTTTAGGTGTTTGTATAGAATGTAGATGAAGCTTGTATGATTTCCTCATAACTAATAATTACAGGGAAGAATTGTGTAGGAGGGAGGGAATCCAATGTGCAGGGAAGTTATTACCAGAATATTAGAGTAGGGGGATAGTCATAAATCAAATGTGAGCCTGGTTTGTTTTTTAAAATAGGGTGTCGAAATTGCCCACAGGCCTTAACTTTCCATTCAAACACACAATGAAAAAAAGAAAAACACCCACCACACAGACAACAGTCTTGATTCTTACTGACAGTGCAATCCACGCTTTCATAAAACACTTTGTCATTGTCATATTTAATATTTTCTCCAGAACTTTTTAAAAACAATAAATTTCATTATTTTGTTATTTTAGTTTTTGTTTTGATTTTTGGAAGTATGTTTGTCTTATTGTTTCATGCGTGGCCAAGTCTGAATCTGGCCCAAACTCATTTTATTTATGTATAAAAGCAATTAGTGTGTATAGCACAAGCACAACTGAGACTATTATATATAAACAATTATAATTAATTGTATTTTTTTAGTGCTTTAGCTGGTTTATGTTATCTAGTTTGTGCAGGTCAACAATTATCTTTTCTTTTAACCCAATAGAAAATAATCTATACAGTTTTCAGTTTTCAATTTCTATTTATTTAAAATATTCCTTAGGGGTGTCAATAAATTTGGCACATATCTAAAATATTTAAAACTAATGCAAGTATCCATCGTTGACGGTTACAGAGTTTTTATAAATAGTTAAAAGGTTAAAGCTAAAACTAAGCTAATCAGCTTTAATGTAATCTTTGATATTATTATTTCAGTTTGAAGCCCATGTGCATGTCTGCCTGTCTTTGCGTACAGCAGAACTCTCTGCCTAAGTTATTAATACAAAGAAATACTTTTTTTTTTTTTTTTTTAAGGTTGAGTATCTTATGTCTTGTTTACTCAAAATTGTTCTTTCTGTGTCAGTAAAATACACTCCCTAATTCTAATTTATATACTGTATATTGGTGCAGGTGTTTGTTTACAATGAGCAAGTAGCTTATTTTAAAGTAGATGCCACATAACTCTTCATAACATCACTTTCACTCAACATTTTGATTTCACGATGTCAGCAAAATTCAGTTCTCGTAGTGCACATCCCATTTCTCTGGAGTAAGCCATGATTACTGTTCTTTTTACTGTTTCACAGCACTGTTCCTGAGGATTATAGATACATTGCCATCATTTCTCTATCATCCACATACTCTGTGTATACACAGACAGAAATTTTTCTGAGACTGCTTTCGATTCCTCCAATGTATTAAATATAAACTTTAACTCTTTTAGTGAAAGGTGTAAATTGTGTCTGATGTTAAATATCGTAGCATTTCAGGTACTCAGATTTTGTTGGTTATGTATATAATGATTGTGACCGCCTTTCTCTGGCCCCCACCCTTTCTCCAGGTCAGTCCAGGGCTAGTTTGATCCCTGCAAAGCACCCCAGACACCCCAAGACCTTTGATGATACTGTCCATTCTGAATCTGAAAGCTTAAATCCAGGTGCCAAAGCCACTCCCCCACCCCTTCCCAAGAAATCTGTGCCCCGAGCCAACACAGAGCCTT
Organism: Clarias fuscus; assembly: GCA_030347435.1. Taxonomy (NCBI): domain Eukaryota; kingdom Metazoa; phylum Chordata; class Actinopteri; order Siluriformes; family Clariidae; genus Clarias; species Clarias fuscus. The sequence goes on along the minus strand of CM059204.1, from coordinate 17,226,770 downwards.
CACTGTCCAGAGATCCAATGACCCGCCGGCCCCGTGGTGAGGTCAAGCCAGGAGGTGCCAGCTTGAGTGTGGCAAACCCACTCTATGACCTGGACTCCACCTGGGAGACGGCCAGTCAAAGCTCCTCGCTCAGCTCTGATGCCCGACAGTTAGATGAATCTGGGGACTCACTGGAGAGGCCAGGGGCAGGAGGACGCAGCCTTTCCCGGTCAGGTAACAGCAGCACAGGTGCGGATCGGGAGAGGCGGGGCTGCCGCAGCACAGAGAGCCTTGCAGCCAGTAAGAGCCACAGACTTGCTCTTTACAGAGGTCTAGAGAGCTGGGAGGAGGTGGCAGGCCGCATCCGCAATCTGCATGCTGACACGTTGCGCAAACTGGCTGGCCGCTGTGAGGACCGCTTCATGGCTGGACAGAAAGACCATTTGCGCTTTGGCACAGACAGCTGGTCCCACTTCAGGCTGACCACAGGCAAGCCATGCTGTGAGGCAGAAGATGCAGTGTACTATACAGCCTCCTATGCTAAGGATCCACTCATTAACTATGCTGTGAAGGTAGATCATATTTTTGTCTTTAGTCGATCCAGCTGAATGAATTTTTAATCTGTAATTGGTAGACTGACAGCCAGTTAGTATTCCTTTTTAATGAGAGTTAGAGCTATATTATTTGCATGAAAAAGCCTTCAGTGTTGAAAGGCATCAAAGGCTGTGTATGATTTGCACTCTTGTACTGTAGATAAACACATCATTTGCCCAGAGTTACTTGGAAAGTCCCAATTAAAAGACTTCAGTGTCAAACTGTCCTCACACCACCACTCATCATGGCACTCACACAACACCATGTTTAATTCATTAATTTCAAAACACTTTACAGAATCAACATTGCCTGGCTCAAAAAAAGACGTCGCGCTGAAAGATTTTTGCTGTGCAGTCGCCACAGCATTGCTTTGACAGTCTTATGCAAACTCACCCCATTTATTTGCATCAAGAGTTGCATTAATTTGTGGTCAAGATCGTGTATTGATGACAGGAGAGGTGAACCTCTATGTAAAGTCTTCTTCAGCACATGCCAAAGACTTTCAGTGCAGTTAGGTTTAGGACTCTGTAGTGGCCAGTTCATTTGTGTAATGTTGTGTAAAGTTTATATTCCTTCAAAGTCAAATATTTATGCTCCTTAGCAAATTGAAGTTGTTTTTCTGATTAGTCTCACTAAGAAATGATTTTGTTATGGCCGCACAGCTGTTTAGTCTCAATTCTGTGAGTTCTCATCACGCTGTATGTGTGAAAATGCTCTTCCTTTCACTGATAAATATAGCTATAATTTGTGCTTCTTTTTTTTTTTTTTTTAAATCATGCAACTTTACCGAGCATTTAAGTGATGAGTCATTCATGATTTTTTCCTCCATTTCTCTCTCTTTCCCAGATCTGCAGGTACAAGGTGAAGGAGACACAGCAGCAGTTGTTCCATAGCCTGGCTGTCCGACAAAGCCTTCCCCTGCACTTCAACATCCAGCAGGACTGTGGCCACTTCCTGGCAGATGTCCCAGCCCGCCTTATGCCCTGGGAGAATGAGGAGCAGAGCGATGAAGAAAGGGATGAAAAGAAAGAGGATCTGGAGCAGAAAAGTGGTGGGAGCAGAGAGTTGCTTTCCGAAGGCAAGAGGCAGGCTGAGAGAGGGTATGGGAACATCGCAGTGCCAGTGGACATGGCGTGCCAAGGCGGGAAGTTGCGCAGCCGAGTGGTGGTGATCACACGCGAGGTCCCATTCCAGACCGTGGCCGATTTTGTGCGGGAAGGTACAGCAAGGCATTCGCGTAACCCAGAGCTGTATGAGCGCCAGGTGTGCCTGCTGCTGCTTCAGCTGTGTACTGGGTTAGAGCACATGAAGCCCTACCACGTGTCTCATTGTGATCTGCACCTGAACAACCTGCTGCTTGTGCACTGTCAGCCTGGTGATCCCTGGAACCTGGACCTTCCAGAGCCCAACAACAACACAACGAGTGCTTCCTCCGCCTGCCCGGCTCGCCTCATCATCAGCAACTTCTCTCAGGCCAAGCAGCAGTGCATCTTGCGGTACACTGAGTGTGATGAGTTTCAGCTGGGTCTTCTAATCTACGAGATGCTTCACCAACCCAATCCTTTAGTAGAAGCTGCTGGCCTGAAGGAAAGAGAGCAACCGCCACTGCTCCCTACCCGTTCTCTGTACTCTCAGGGCCTGCAGCGGCTGGCGAGTCTCCTGCTCCATACCGATGAGGCTGAGCGCATTGGCGTGGCCGAGGCTCGTGCTTGCCTGCAGTGTCTCCTGTGGGGGCCACGCGATGACCTCTTGCGTGCTGCACCTCTTCCCATTCAGCGCCATGCAGCACTGCAGAACTGGCTGGACTTGAAGCGTACACTTATGATGATCAAGTTTGCCGAGCGCTCACTGGACGACGGCCACAGCGGCGGTGGCGTCAGCCTGGAGGACTGGCTCTGCTGCAAGTACCTGGCGTTTGCCACCACAGACTCAATCGACAGGGTTGTACGTGTTTTGCAGCAGCTCTGAGTGTCAATGCTTGGCCCTGTCAATGCTGTGGCACATGCACATTTTTTTATTTTATTTTTTTGGTTTATTAGATTTTTATTTTTTTTTTTTTTTGGAGGAACGTGCAAGACATGTTTGTGCTTTATTAGTTTGTATTTCTTAAATATTGAGTGGTGAAGAATTTTAAATCCAGATCAAAGCCTGTTTTTTGTTTTAAATGAAAAGCCATGCAGTTGGATTACACATTATTAGAAATTATGTTAGAAAAGCAGTGTTTTTCTCCTATTTGTTTGTTTTTGTTTGTTTTATTTAGTCATGACAACATGTACAGAATGACTCACAGTTTGGCCTTCACGATAAAATGCTTCCTCTGTTTACTCTAGCTGTTCAGGAGAGAGCACTGATCTGGCATCAGTAGCTCGTCTCCTGCGCATTAGTGATTTCAGGATTTCACACAATCGCTAGGCTCTAGCAGTACAGTAAGTAATACGTAGTTAGTGTTGGATGTAGTGGTCTTGAGAGAGTAAAGGATGTAAATTTTTAGGTTTTTAATGCTGTGTGTAAAGCATAAGATGGTCATTTAACCACCACTCTGACTGAAGATACCACTTAGGGCTGAGAGCTCTCAATAGCTTTCCTTCAGCTTAATTTGTACCCTCGATCACATTTTTAAGTCTCGTTCTCCTCTATGACATCCCCATCTCTCACTCATCACTCTAGATAAAATAGAGACCTAACTTATTTGACAAAGAAGCTACTTAAATTAAAGATGAATTCTATTTCTGTATTACAATCTTGAGTGTGAGACAGTCGATGCAAATGATTCCAAAGCAGATGGAGAACGATATTTTTGTAAGACCAGAATTTACCAAAGGTTAAGAGATGGTTGGCGTCTATTTTGATGAGTTAAATATTGAAACAAAATGTATTTTTAAAGATTTGAATGCATGGTTTTGTCTGAAGACATGAGTAAAGTTCTATGTTACTAAAAGTGTCCTTATGCAAACACAGACACACACAGAGTAAGCAGCTGGGTCCTCGGATCCAGAACTGAGAGATGCAGTAAAGGCGGTTTTGGTTGACGTGCACTGTGGTTATAGGAGAGTCCGCATCACTCTGATCAAAGTTCCATTTCTCATAACCCAGACAGTGAATTGGGGATAGAGTAGCCCCAGAGAATTATGGGTTGGAACGGCAATTTTTTTTTTTTTTTTTTTTTTTTTTTTTGTACTTTATGGATTTATGTGCAATCATTGTAAATGATATCTGTTACGTATGGAAGCAGTATTTAAATATAGCGTATGTGCTTGATATTGTGCAGCATTCAGTCATACAGTTACTTCCTTTTGGCACATAATTCTTGACAAAGCCTGCCTCAAGGCACAGCTTATTTTTTCTTTGACGCATAATTTCCATAATGTTCACAAACTTGGTGTGGCGCGCGTGTGTGTGTATTGGGGGTCATGTTAGTGTGCACATTTAGCAAATGATTTGACTGGTAGTGCACATAGCTTTATTACATTTTCATCGTATTACTATGTGTGTCTGTTTGGGGGCGTGCATGCGTGCGTGCGTGTGTGTGTGTGTGCGTGCTTTCACTTAATTTTGAATGCAAAGGGGATGAGGAGGGGAAAATGTGAAGCTCTGAAATCAGCAAGCGCCAGGTGTGTAGACGGGCACCAGTCAGTTGACCTGCTCACTCAGCTCAGTGTAGAAAGGCAAAAAATTATGAATTGCTGGAAACCCTGAACCTTTTTTTGTTTGTTTAACCAGGGTAGAAGCAGTGACATCAGCTAAACAGAACTAGAGCAGTGATTCTCAACCAGAGGTTCTCAAAATCCTTATAAATTACAGAATGGCTACCAAATTGTTTCTAAAAAAATATTTATTATCTGCTTTCATTATTATTTTTATCATCAGTAGTAGTATCTACTAATAAAAAGATACTATTTTGCTATTCACCCAAAACTTCAAAAACGTCCATCTTAGTTATACAGTATACACCACCTGCCTCAGTGTGATCAGGCGAAAGTGATGAATGCCCATGTTCTGGGATTTTGTGAAGTTGCATCACAAAAGAAATTATCTGTAGAAATTCAAGCTGTGTTTATTAGTGAAATTAAGAGCCTTTCCACACATACCGTGTGCTGAGAACTCAGGATTGGGATTAAACATCAGTGTGGCCATAAGAAAACCACTTGTTAGTGAGACTAATCAGGAAAAACGATTTTAATTGGCTAGGGAGCATAAAGAGTAGACTTTGGAACAATGGAAAAAGGTCACATGGTCTATTGTGTTTAGATTGATCCTACTCCAGAGTGGATCAGGGTAAGAAGGGGCATCCATGAAGTGATGCATCCATCATGCAGAGTGGCCACTGTACACGTCTCTTCAGGCAGTGTTACTATCTGGAGTTGCTTCAGTTGGTCGTGTTTAGGCTCAGCAAGAAAAATGAAGTCAGCTGCTGACCTGAATGTCCTGAATGACGAGATTATCACATCACCCTGTTATCAAAGTTAAACAGGATATTTGAGTAGCATCTGTGTGTAAATTGTAACATAAAGGTCAGCGTATAAAAATGTCACTGTTGAGAAATCAGATCCAGTAGTGGCTTTGATAATTAAATTTGGCTTTAATTGTTATTAAAGTTTGACTTGAGCCATCCATACATACACATACGAGGGGCTTTCATGTCAAACGGGGATTAAGCGGTCCCTTCATTTTCTGAGCAGTATAAACAGTATGTTTGGTCTGTGAGGGTCAGTCAGAATATACTGGGTGTACACGGCTGAGAACAGGTTGAGAACCCCTGCTTTAGTGTAAATAATCGACCTGTACACTGGTTGCAATACAGAGACCCGAGTATAGCAGTGATGCATTAGTCGTAATACTTTGTGACTGATGCATTATACTGCGGAACTGTACAAATCAAAGCAAATTAAAAGCCCAGCAATAAAATGCCGAAGGAGTGTCTGTCGTTCGGGGCGTGAGCCGGTCTGATCATTTTGGTTCTTTCCACTAGCAAGCATCCTGATGCCGCTCGTTATAACACAGAGACGTAATGGTGTGTGTGTGTCCTTCATGCGACCCTAGTTGCTGCTGAGCTGGTTGTTTGATGTACTGGGGAACGTTGGTAGACTGCACTGGCGGCTGTCCTACCATCGCAAAGTGTTTTCTGTTTTTCTAGAATAGTAACACGGTGGTACACGCACCACAACACAACACACTCCGTGTTCCGGACTCAATATTCTGTCGTGGATTCAGCAGCGATGGGGCTCCGTCAGCGCTTCATACACAGTCATGCTGGACAATGTTTGTTCATGCAAGCTTTATTTTCAAATGTATTTCCAGCAGTGTATCCTATGGTTGCTTACCAATGTACGTTAACGGCCAATGATCATATAAAAGAGCTCTGCTGGCTTTCTCTCTCTCTCTCCCTCTCTCTCTCTCTCTCTCTCTATATATATATATATGTATGTGTGTATGTACATCTCATGGTGTGTGTGTGTGTCTGAGTTAATATTACCAATAGTAATAAAATGATGAATATATGTTTTTATATTGTGTACGAGTGTTTGTATAAAATGCATGCAGGTTTGTGTTGGGTTTTTTTAAAAACAGAAACAAGCCTTTAAGCTGTCAGTGTTTAAAATCTGGTGCAATATAATTTTACTCCCAGCTTTACTTTAATTCAATTTGTGTGTGCGCTTGTGTGCATGTTCATTCTCATCATACCTCTGTGGTGTGAGTGTGTAATCTCTGACACACTTCTCCAGGTTGACGAATCAGTTATCTCAGGATTACTCTGATCCTCTTTTAATGGCATAAAGGTTGTGCATGTCCAGTTTTTGCAGTCTGGCATTAAGCATGTACAAAGCTCTACAGACACCAGGACTCTTCTGTTATGTGTCGCACTAATACACTCTACACCGTTTTACACTCTTGGAAAAAGAGGGGAATGGAATGAACATTTCCTTGTCATCGTTCCCTTATCTTACCTTCCATACCTTCTGTACATTTACCTGTAAATGTGGATGTGCAGTCTGCTTTAAGAGTTATTTAAGTTACATACCCTTTAGGTTAAAGCTTTTAAAGATGCATGTTTGCTTTTTTTTTTAAGAGGGGCGTTCAAGTCAAAACTGGAACTATGAAAAAACTATAAAATACGTCATGAATGAAGGAATAAAACTGATTGGCCCTTACCGAAGTATACAGAAGAGTATGGGGATGAGACTCACAGCTGCAGTAACAATTTTAAATGGGTCAAACATTTTAAAGTAGATCATGCATGCATGAATGATGACCCCGGCTGAGGCTGTTGAAAACCGACAGACAACTTGCAGAAGAGATGCATCTATACGACACCAATTGCTGGGTGTTTCAGAAGTGGCATATTGAGAAAACTTCCTATCTTGATGGTGTCCAAGCATTAGTCAAGCGTCTATGGGACTATATAAAGAAATAAAGTGAATTTTTACTCGTAATTGTGTTCTCTTATTCTGCGCAATCCGAAGTCAGGGTTTGACTTGAACACCCCTCGTAATTGAAAGATACAAATAGTGTGCTGTTAAGGTTACCACCCCAGTCTCAAGGAAAGCTAAATAAATAGATAAAATGCCCCCCAATCTCACATGTTTTGACTTATAATACGGTTCCAGATTTTAATGGAATAGAATTGAAAATCACAAAGCTCGTAATCTAATCAATCCGTGGTCCCTAGCTCTACTGTACAGTTCAGCGCAGTGTTTCAGATTCGTAGGACTTTGTAGAGGTCACGCAAACTATTTATCATTATGGCTTTTTTTTGTTTGTTTGTTTTTTGCTCTAAAGGTTTGCTTGGGATCATCACCACCTGCTGGAAATAGCTTAGACCTGGCTGATGTATTGTGGTTGTGTCAGTACTTCTAGATAATTCACCTCCTTCATGATGCTACAGTATCTAGTTTCCTGAAGTGCGTCAGTCCTTTTCTTCAGCAAATCACCCTGACACAATGCTGCCACCACCGTACTTCACAGTCAGGATGGTGTTCTTCAAAGCACTGAGGTGCATATGATAATTGACCTGCCAAAAGAAAGATAAAGTGAGATGAAATGAGATTGAACACTTTTAGCCTAGGTGTAGATAAACTGTTGGTCTGGACTCTACAGCTCAGGACCGTCTCTGGTACACTATCGTATTGTGCGTTTGGATGCAATATGTTTGTTTATTTATTTATTTTTATTTCACAGCTTTTTAAAATGAATGACATCAATTCTTAATAGTACATGTAACATAAGAATAACTGCACTGATCTAAATAGATTGTTAATGTTGTGAGAGCGCACAATTAATGTACAAACACACATAGCATCAATGTGCTTGCACAGCTGATTTAGTACTTTTATCCGAAACATCCTGGGCTGTTATGGGTGGGTGTGTGTGTGTGTTTTGGAAACCAGGCGATGAAAGGCTTAGTGTGTGACTCAATGACTATAAGCTTTGTGCTGCACCTCAAAGGACTGAACACTACAGAGCAGCAAAGAGACACACAGCTCATGCAGGTCAGTGTGTTCACTATATGATCACTTTAGTTTTGTGTTTGTATGAAAGCATCGCTGTTTATGCATCTGTGTAGTTTTGTGTAATTGCAATTCAGCAATGAGCAAGAGTGCAGTCGTACTGAGCGGTTTAGAGAGGCCTAAGAGCCATCTGTGCTGAGATCCTTATACAAATACATCAGCGTGCCAGCAGTGACATCACTCTTAGCTCGTCAGCTCTGTATATGGTGGTCCTCCTGAATCATTGACATGTTTTATGAAAATGAAAACACTGCTTTCAAAATTATTGGCTCTCTCACCCTTACTAGTTTGTGAAACTTCTTTGGTTTATAGAGTCTCTTCCTGTAACCCAAGGCTGACAGGAGAGGGATCTCTGTACACTCGTCCACTGAGAGCATCGTCATCAAGCTTTTTTATATTCTTAGAATTGCTCAGTCTACTGTTTAAATCCAGGTAGCATATTTGCAAAATGTAAAAAGTGTATAATGGAAATGATGTATTCATATGGAACTATAGGAAGTATAAAGGATAATTTTGTGATGCCGGTTTTTTAAATTGTCAGGTTGTGCTTTAACCTTAGAAGGAAAATGAACATTATATTACAGCTCAATTATTTACATTTTGTTCCTTAATATGCATGTGTGTGGTTTGGTTTGTTGGCATAAGAATGGCCAGTCTGGATGATGTTCCATTCAAGGCTCCTATGGGTTCTCTGGATGACCTTCGGGGCATGATGAAGCCGGTCACTGACCAAGAAATTATCATCCCAGACTTCCACCAAAAACTGCATGACCTGCAGGTCCTCCTCTCGCTCTCATTTTCACACGCACACATACACAGTCACACACACCAGCAGTTTTATAGATAAACAATATGTATAAAATATACCTTCCGAGCATGAATGTTATTGGAATTCAGAATAAAATCAGGGTGAAGTTAAATATTTTTTTATTAATCTCATCGTATAAACCAAATGCATTACTTGATTTAAATTGTTATATACACATTTAATGCATTGATTAACATTAAATGTGTATATTAAATATAATTATTCTCCAGTATGACTTCTGTCTGGAGAACTGGGTTCTGAATGGGTTCCGTGCTCGTTCTAATAAGCACATGTTCCTTCCTGAGCGGGTTTGTGTGCTTCCATCCTGCCCTCCATACTGGCTGCTGTTCAGCAGCCCTCAGGAGAGTCGCTCCATGCACCCATGCAGAAAGGAATCATGTGACCAGGCACAGCGACCACGCAGCCTGAGCTTGAGTTCGGCGGACCTTCAGAGACGCCACCTTCACTCTACACACTACCTCGTTGACAGCTCGGCACATGAGGCTGCTGGCTACAGCGAGGATGACGAGTGTTCCTCCACTGAAGAAGATCGAGCTTTTCGCTCTCGGAGCAGAGAAAGGGTTACATTTTCCCTCCAAGAGTCTCGGAGGCCTGCGTCACCCCGAGCTCTGACTCACACACACAAGAACTCCACCAGCTCTCGGAAAGACATGAGCAGCCCACCGAGCCTGAGGCTCTCACGACCTCACAAAAAACACATCTCTGGTGGCTCCAGTGAAAAACAAAACATCATCCACAAACCACATGCCACACACTCCAAGCCCAAGCCAAGACCCTCCTCAGCCGGCCCACAGCCCTCTGCTCACCAACGCAAGTCAAGTTTTCTGCAGGTGCACACCGTCAACACTTTCAGTAACATGCAAAAGATATTCAATAATGCAAAAAGAAAACGTAACTGTCAAGTGATGAAGCTATATACCTACAGGCTTTATTTATTAACATTATTAAACCTACTGTTTTTTTATTATTGTAGGACTCTCAACTTCCAACCTTTTTTTTAAAAATAATTTTAAGCATTTATTTCTAGGAAGAAGCATTTATATAAAATTATATGTACATAGATTATATATATATATTCAATTTGCCCATATTAAATATAGTATCACTTATTTTCTTTGGTAAAGCACTGGGGGATGTTATGCTAAAATTAAATCCACTAGATGCCATCCTGTCTTTAAATAGTTGCTGTTTTAATTACTTTGTACCTCAAGATATCCACAAGTGATTTTGTGAATTTGCACCACCATGCAAAAATAAATCATTTTGAACTTATTGATACTTTTATCATGAATCAACATCCCAACCTTCTGGAAGGGGTCTATACTGGGGTCTATTAAAAAAAAGTTTGTTATTCTGGATGTCTTTTCTTTTCTTTTTTTTTCACATGGTCTCAAAACATAGGGAACCTTTTGTTCACTACCATTGTTTTGTGTGGGTGTGGTAGGCTGCTCGTCCACGCACTTCTCATGGAGACAACCACTCAGTCCCAGACTCATCAGTGGAGCTACTTTATGCTCTGAGCAAGGAAGAGAGAGTTCTGGTGGAGAGCATCACTGCTCAGGGATACACACTCCGTTCTGCCATCCTGGCTCTGCAGCGCACTGGGACACGCAGTGCAGAGGAGGTAATACTCATGTGCACACACACACCAAACATAAATAAATACATTATTAAGGCAGCAGTGCTAACCACTAAGCCACCACGCTGCCCAAAATATATATACAGAGTCAGTCAAAAACAGTTATATACACTTCAGGAAAAGAAAGACACTTAATATACTAAATATTTTAATACTAAACTTATTAAACATTTACATATAAATATAGTTATAAACATTATATATTGATATATACATGATATTATGGTAATATTATGATAATATTAATATTATATTAATATTTCACCTTTTTTTTTTTTTTACCTCACTCTGTATGTACATATATACATGGGAGGTTGAGGAATTGTGATCTCTAGTACATCATATTACATAGCTGTGAAACCACTTTTCAACACCGAAATAATAAATATAGTTTTATTCATTTATTATATTTATCATTTTAAATTAAATGATATTATTGTATATTATATTAAATTGAATTATATTCATCTGTTGACTCCATCTCAGCCAGCGCTGTTCAATTCCTCCAGGAAAATGGCAACGAACTGATCAACATCCTTTTATGATCAATGGCAAATGCTCTTCCAGCATACAGTAATAACAGGGTGAAACCACTAGAGGTCCAACAAGAGGTCCAGATTTACTACCAACATATCAATAATAACTTTATACTCTGCATTTGTGCAGATTCTGGATTATCTGTTGGTGCGTGATCGTCTGTGTGCACTGGGTTATGAGAAAACACAAGTGGAGGATGCTTTGGAGATGTTTCAGAACTCTGAAAGCAAGGTAATAAACGTGAATGTAATACCAAAGCTGCATTTTTCAAATGTTTATTTTTGGATTTTAAATAGTATACTACTTTTAAAATATGTTTATGTAGTTCTAGATTCTGATCAGAATTATTCAACTCATTCGCACTCTGCAGTGTGAAGACAATGACAATGAGTAATAACATGCAGTCACATACCTACTCATATTCAAGCAAAAAAAAAAAAAAATATATATATATATATATATATATATATAGCTTCAGCATGACATTTAGAAATATTTTTAAAACTAATAAAAAAATTTTTTAAATAAAAACTGTTGTGTCTTTATGTAATAGTAAGTAAACCACACCCCAAAATGTAACATTTATAATAATAGTTAAGTTCTAATGCGTGACTATTTCTATAATAACAGAAAGAAAACAAAAGCGTTGTTGATATGGCGAAGCTTTCTTTGGAACGTGTTTGAGTTTTAACACTCTGCAGCAGTCAAAAGTAAAGCTTTGTGAAACGAGAAAAACTTCTGCATTTTGTTGTTCCTCAATAATTTTATGAAACAGTGAAAGAACTAATGCTGTAATGTAAAAAAAAATTCTGCATATTTTCTACAATTATGAATGTAAACAAAAACATGTTAAAAAAAATAATAATATGATGTATCATTTGTAATATATACTGCCTAGACAAAAAACTTGCTATTTCAGAAGGGTCAAAATATTTGGCTGCATCAAGCAGCTAGGGAGATGTGAAATTGCTGAAACTAGGTTAAGACCCCTTCAACACATTATTAAAACCTATGCTGACCCATTAGTTTTGTGGAAGAAATGAGGTTGGAAAAATTTCAATGAATGGTGATCACTCAAGTTAGTAAAGTTGCATAGTAAAAAGAAAAAAAATCTACCTAAAACACATAACCATGTTTAATAGTGAAAAGTTAGAGAATTTCCATATATACAATGTGATGAAAACTTACTGGATTGGGACTAAACAGCTGTGTGGCCATAAGAAAACCACTTGTTAGTGAGACAAATCGGAAAAAGGCATGAATTTGATGATGAGCATAAAGATTGGACTTTGATGAGAATGAAAAAGATTGTGTCCTGATGAGTACAGATTCACCCTATTTAGGAGCGATGGGTGTATCCGGGTAAGATGAGAAGAATCATACTTAGTGCCCACTGTACAATCATCTGGAGAAAATGTTAATATCTGGGGTTGCTCCTCTTGGCCAGGTCTAGGCTCAGCAACATTATGTGGCAAAAAATGAAGTCAGCTGATGACCTGAATGTACTGCATGACCAGATTATCACATCTAATCTATCTATTTTCCCTGACGGTACTGTACAGGCATATTCCAGGATTAAAATTGTGATAGTGTGGCTACGGGAGCATGAGGAGTAATTTTCACACATGAACTGACCATCATATAGTTTATTTATTTATTTATTTATGCACCATTGGCCTGTTTTTAGGTTAGTTACATTTATATGCAAGTTATGTTCCTCAGGTGTATTTTAAGATGAAAATATTTGAGCAAATTTGTCTGCATTGCCTAAATCTCAACTTTGTTAATTAAATAAATTTCTAGCAGGAGTACATACAAGACTAACTTTCATAAAATTATTACAAAATTTAGTATGGCAACAGCAAATGTTTTTTGATGCAACATTTTCAAAGAAAGCATGTTTGTTTTTTGGTTTCTGATCTTGTTTCTGATTTTTCTGTTGTACTAAGCACATGCCAAGCAATTATAATAAAAATAATACCCTTGATAATGCTCTGACTCCTAAAATGGCTATAGAACAATAAACTTTTATTTTATGATTGTTCATGTGTTTCCAAGATGGCTGCTTCATACGAAGGCTTCCTGCTGAGGCCCATTTTCCTGACAATCCTGAATTGTGTTATCTAGTATGTGTGCTTCTCTCTGCGTGTCTTGTTCAGGCTACAGAGTTCTTGCGATTGCTGGCTCAATTCTGTGAAATGGGCTTCCAGCAGAGCACCATTAAAGAGGTTCTGCTCCTGCATGACAACCACCGGGAGAGAGCACTGGAGGAGCTTGTGACGCATGTCACCTGAACATCGTGCAGGCGTGGGGAGATTTTTCAGCACATGACATTTATGTATTATTAAATCTAATTAGAAGGAAATGATTGTGTTAATGTATTGCTGAAGTGACAACTGTTTTTACCTTGTGACTAACTGCTTATAAATATATGATGATAAGAAAAAGATTGTAATCAAGCCTAATCAGCTGTGATGAAGTAGTGAAGCAATCTCGCATGACTTGTTTTGCAGGACAGATGCTGCGGGTGGGGTAGACAGCTGTGAGCTTTCAGGGATGTGGTGATGGAATACAACATTATTTGTAGTGGTTTTATGTAGGTTCCATGTATATAGTGAGGGGAAATGTATATTCAAATAATTTTCTTTTCATTAGTTATCATACCTTCAGTACATACAGTAAATCCACTTTAAATGTATACACCTATAATGTTTTTTTTACTTTACCTGTAAATATAAACAAAATATACACAAGCATGAACAAAGCTATGCTTAAAAAATGTAATTGATGGTGATGTAATCAGACACCACAAACTGACAGCATTTATAGCATTGGCATTTGTTGCAAAGCTGTTATTTGATTTACTTTAACGTATCTACAATAAGAAGTAATTTCTTTTTGTTGAAATGTGTTTCAATTGTCAATGATTTACAATAAATGCTCATTAAATCAATTCAACTGTGTGAATGACATTACGTTGATGGAAAAAGGCATAAACAAAAACAAAAAACTGATTGCTTTTACACCTATCATTCACATGTCATCTGTAAGCATTTGATGAACTCATAAATCAAACTCAATAATAATAATAATAATAACTTATTATTATTATTATTATTATTATTATTATTATTATTGTATACAGCTGAAGATTGTTTCTTCTGGACCACAGAGTTCCTAAGGCATCTTAGTTTCCTATTGAAAGGCCATTTTTAAGGTATATGGGTGGTACCAAGTTTATTATTATTATTATCATGTGCCCTGGGGAAATTGGGGCACAAAGCTGGGAATGTGGGACAATCTTTGGCAGGGTCTTGTATATACAAATACCTCTGTATAATGTATTTAGTAAATCCTATATTAAATTTTCAATTTTCTCTTCAATTTATATTTGTACCTAAAATAAATGTTTCATTACATAGTAGTGATCCACTGTTACACATCCATGTTCAAATTCAAATGTATTGCAGATTTCGAATGTTTAAACTTATTCACATGAAAAATATTTGTATTGTATTATCTTATTATGTTGATTAGACTTGATTAGCCGTTCTTTAACACTTTGATTAAAGAGCATTAAAACCGATTAATCACATAACTATGGTCTTCTCAAAACAGAACGCCTCCGCCTTACAATGTGGGTCCTTTCTCATCCAATCAGTAAGCTGGGATTTGGTTTCGATGACGTATCCGCAGTTTCAGCCAATCAGCCTCAAAGACGCGGGATTTGAATCGCTCTGGAAACGGTTCGACTCAGTTTATACTGAACACTGAACAGCAGAGGTTAGCTGAATTACTGAAAAGGGTGCTTTAGTGTATTTTTCTTCTTCTTTTTTTTTTTATGGTGAAACGGATTCTGCTCGAGGTTTACAATGCGGAAGAGGTAAGAATAAACCTTCCTATTATGTGCTGCTTTAGTCAGGTAATGTTAACAAATTATTCGTTTTGTATGTAGTTATCAAGCTGAGTGTCATTAATACTGTCGTGTGATGATGATGATGGTGGGCAATTATTTAATTATACAGTCATGTATTCTCATTAAATAAAATGAACACACTAGCTTTGTTACGGTTGGTTAGCTGGTTTATGGTACTTTACGGTAACTGTGGGAGTTTGAGGGCAGTTGTTAACGTAATACTGAATTCATTGTGGTTTCTTTAAGAAATGTCAGTTGCGAATCTTAAATATGTTTAAGTGGGTAAACGCCATCTCTACACCATATCTCTGAAAGTTAATAAAGTAATATTAGACCGTTGAGTATAACGCCTAGAAGTGTTTTTCCGATGCGCTGTTCCAGAAAGTTGTGATTGTACAGCATTACTGTAACTTTAAACGAGCAAAATTTGTCAAACGATCAAATTTATTATTTTTTAGAAATAATCTGGAAGGCATCTAAACATAATAAATACACAATGGATTAGGCATGGGCTCTAACACAGGTGTATACTTTCGCTGAGAGAACTCGTTCCGCAAATTGACTTCCGGTCGGGAATGCTCGTTTGCATTTGGCTGCGCCTCCTGTCAATCATTGTATGTTCTCCATATCTAAGCACCGCCTTGAGCATTCTGGTGCGGCCATGGTGCATTATACTAATGTCACTTCTTAACTTGTGACATTCAATGTGAAAATACATATTGGATAGCTGTGCTAAAGCGTGTGTGTTTGCATTGCCCTGTCAGTGCATGGAAAGCTTTAAGTGTCTTTTTACTAGAGGTAAATTTTGTTGCAGTGATTTATTGTTTTAATCCTCTGCAATTCCTCTATGATCCTGCAGGTGGCCTGTTGTAAATTGTTCACACAGCAAATTATTTGCTAGATTTGTTTAGAATTGTAACAAAACCTGAGGGAGAAAAGTTTGATTTCGTGTTCCTCGGTGTCACCTAGGTAATGTGTTTTAATATTTTGTAAGGTGCTCCCTGGTGTTTCCCATCCCTGCCTTTTACAGCTCCAGATCTGAGTGTCTACTGGTTCTGTTGTGCTGTAGTGACTGTCAAACCTTCATTGGACATTTTGCACTGAAACTTTAGCACAACAACAACAGCAGACAATTGGTGACAAGCTAGCCAGCTACCTTATATAAGCGATAAATCATAATGTTAATGCTCAGCATCTCAAATAATAGCGTTCCAAAATCTAGTGGAAATCCTTCCCAGAAGAAAAGAGCAAACACAGGGGGACTGAATATGCAGTGCAATGTCAGACAAGGAGGTGTCAATGGATTGGTCAGGTGTGCACAAACTTTTGGCCATACTGCGTCACTGCGCAAGTATGCTACAGACTCGCTCGGCCGGTTATCTCATGCTTGTGCCTTCTCGGTATGGAAATTTATTTGTGTGTGTGTTTTTTCTCAGTGAGTTACATGCTGCCGAGTCAGTGGCATGTCTGAATAAAGCACTGAATCGCCTCAAGGACATCTGGGAGGAGATCGGCATACCAGAGGACCAGAGACTGCAGCGCACTGAGGCGGTTAAAATGCACATCAAGGTGATTACGAATAAACATCTGTCTTGGCATCAGTATCATAATCAGAAAACTCACTTTGCAATTTCCTTG
This sequence comes from Clarias fuscus, assembly GCA_030347435.1. NCBI lineage: Eukaryota > Metazoa > Chordata > Actinopteri > Siluriformes > Clariidae > Clarias > Clarias fuscus. The sequence goes on along the minus strand of CM059204.1, from coordinate 17,210,133 downwards.
CACTTCTTGTCGAATCAATTTGATTGAAAAATCGTTAGAGATCATTATAGAGTAGATGTTCTGGTGTAAAAGCAAGGACTTTGATATTTATCTTTCAGAACCTTCTCGACATGATGATAGCGGAGGAAGAGGGGCTGAAAAAGAGGTTGCTGAGCAGCATCGAGTCATGTCGGAAGGAGCTGGCTACTTTGTGTGATGAGCTCCACCTCCCTCCGTTTGAGGTAATTCCAGTTGTAACCTGTGTTTTTTGTTTTCACAGTCCAGTATATCCTCTAGATATTCATCATTTGCTTCTGATGTGTACTTGTGTGTCAGGAGGATGACGGCCTGAGCATGCTGCAGCTAGAGAAAGAGATTCGCACACGACTGAAGGTGATGCTGAAACAGAAGAACCAGCGTCTGGGTGAGCTGAAGAGTCTGATCCAGCAGGACCGCGAGCTGTGCGATATCCTGTGCGATAACCCACACTCCATCGATCCTGACCGCGTTCCATCTGCTGACCAGCTGCACAGCTACCGTCAGCACATCGCCAGCCGCAATCAGGAGAAGGTAGCAGTCAAAAATCACATGGTCAAATATCATTAGCTGAGAACTGCTCTTTGCTGGATGTATTAAACATGTCTTGTCTGTCTGAACAGTTAAATCTCATGTGCATGTAGGTTTAATTTATAGAACGGGTAATTAATGTAGCTAAATCTTCTTCTGTGTGTCGTGTGAGCTTAACCTCAAGAAAACAATCTCGGATTCCGTTTAAACTCATGGGGTCACTGTTGTGCTAAAAGTACATATTTTAAGATGTTTCAGTGAATTTTGTGATCTTAATTCATTATATTGACTCGTTTATTTAGGAGCGTCGTTTCGCTGAGTTCGTCTCCATCAAACGTCAGATCGTTGCGTGCATGGAGGATCTTGAGCAGATGCCCGACACTAGCTTTGAGAGAGATGTGGTGTGTGAGGAAGAAGAGGCGTTCTGCCTCTCAATAGATAACATCACTGCCCTGAAAGTGCTACTGAGCCAGGTAAATACTCATACACACTTTTTTTTTTCTTTCTTTTTTTTTTTTTTTTTTTTGCTCCATTACAACCACTCTCAACTTCAGTTTGTGTTTGTCAGTATCTGACCTAATACAAGAAGCACACTAAACAGATTCTTAATCTACTCTGCTTTTGAGACCAATGTGTGAATTTTTTTTTTTTGCTCATGTTCTCAGTTGGAGAATCGGAAAGAAGAGATCGAGACAACGTGCGTGTCATACCGTGGCCGTATCGCAGAGCTGTGGGAGAGACTGCAGATCACCCAGGAAGAGAGAGACTCCATTGCTGAGCACATGCAGTGCAGCAAAAGGAGGAACATGGATACTGTGAGTTTGATGTGTATCTGGTAAAATTAGCTCTCCAGAACATGATAAACTTGCAACGTGCTTCATGCTCAGAGTATCCCTGAACCCTTTTCTTTCTCCAGCTGCACGTTGAGGTGGAGCGCCTGGAGGAGCTGAAGATCAAGAACATCCAGAGTGTAATCGAGTCAATCCGAGCCGAAATCGAAATCCTCTGGGAGAAATGCTTTTACAGTCTGGACCAGAGACAAGCCTTTACTGCATATTACTCCGGTATACCAGCTTTCACGGCTACATCATAATGCATCAGTGTAGACATTAGAGACTGCAACCGTCATCTTCCACAGTTAACTCTCAATCAATCTCTACTCCAGTTAGTTAAAAAAATTGATACCCAGAGCAATTATTCAGCACAGTCACACCGTTCATTTAATTTAAAGTGGTATTCCATCCACCTCATCTTCCATCAAACCTTTAGACACGATTTTAGAAATTTGGTTGTTGCTAATGTTTTTTTTTTTTTCCCCCAAGATAAATTCACTGAAGAGCTTCTGACTTTACATGAGCAAGAAGAGCAGAGGCTAAAGCAGAATTACGAGCAGCACCGAGAGCTTTATACTGGAGTGACGAGCTGGCAGAGTAACTGGACTCTCTATCAGGAACTGGAGGTGAGATCTGGCACTCTTTAACCAGTATTTGTTTCGCATGTCTGTGTAACTCTTCTCCGATTTCACAGTAACGTCCGTAACGTTAGCTGTGTCTTTTGTGTTCAGAAAAAGGCCACAGATCCATCTCGATTTCACAACAGAGGAGGCAACCTGCTCCGAGAGGAGAAGCAAAGAGCAGACCTTCAGAAGAGTCTCCCCAAGGTCAGCACCTAGCACACGCTCGCTCATTATTCAGTCATGATTTAATCACGCTTGTAGAGTTTGATGCAGCTTAATATTTGCAGCTGGAGAAAAGTCTGAAGGCCCAGATTGATCAGTGGGAGGCGGAGCACGGCTCGGAGTTCCGGGTCAACGGGCAGGCCTTCATGCAGTATGTGGAGGAACAGTGGGGCCTTCACCAGCTGGAGAAAGAGAAGGAGAAACTCGAGAGGGTATTTACTGCTTGTGAATAAAATGTTGCTGCACGTGAAGGGTGAGGGAGTCTTCAGTGAGGATGTAGCGTGAGGAATATTGATCTGGTAAAAGGTCTAAAAATGGCACATGACTCAATATGTGAACATGCATCTTAAGTAAATTACTCTTTCATAGGAAGTAACTCCCATGATATTAATCAGCGCTGCCTGGAATCCCCGCCAGCCTGCAAAAGCATGTCATCTGTGTGGAAACATTTCATTTGTTTATTTGAATAAGGGATCTTGTATATTCCGCATACACACGTGGACAAAATTGTTGGTACCCTTCAGTCAATGAAAGAAAAACTCACAATGGTCACAGAAATAACTTTAATCTGACAAAAGTAATCATTTAAAAAAATTCTATGAATGTTAACCAATGAAAGTCAGACATTGCTTTTCAACCATGCTTCAACAGAATTATTTTAAAAAATAAACTCATGGAACAGGCCTGGACAAAAATGATACTGAAAATAATGTGACCAAAGGGACATGTTAATTCAAGGTGTGTCCACTAATTAGCATCACAGGTGTCTACAATCTTGTAATCAGTCAGTGGGCCTATATATAGGGCTCCAGGTAGTCACTGTGTTGTTTGGTGACATGGTATGTACCACACTCAACATGGACCAGAGGAAGCGAAGGAAAGAGTTGTCTCAGGAGATTCGAAAGAAAATTATAGACAAGCATGTTAAAGGTAAAGGCTATGAGACTATTTCCAAGCAGCTAGATGTTCCTGTGACTACAGTTGCACATATTATTCAGAAATTTAAGATCCATGGGACTGTAGCCAACCTCCCTGGACGTGGCCGCAGGAGGAAAAATGATGACAAATCAAAGAGACGCATAATCCGAATGGTAACAAAAGAGCCCAGAAAGACTTCTAAAGAGATCCAAGGTGAACTTCATGCTCAAGGAACATCAGTGTCAGATCGCACCATCCATCGTTGTTTGAGCCAAAGTGGACTACATGGGAGACGACCAAGGAGGACACCATTGTTGAAAACAAATCATAAAAAAGCCAGACTGGAATATGCCAAACTACATGTTGACAAGCCACAAAGCTTCTGGGAGAATGTCCTATGGACAGATGAGACAAAAATTGAACTTTTTGCCAAGGCACATCAGCTCTATGTTCACAGACGGAAAAATGAAGCATATCAAGAAAAGAACACTGTCCCTACTGTGAAACATGGAGGAGGCTCTGTTATGTTCTGGGGCTGCTTTGCTGCATCTGGCACAGGGTGTCTTGAATCTGTGCATGGTACAATGAAATCTCAAGACTATCAAGGGATTCTAGAGAGAAATGTGCTGGCCAGTGTCAGAAAGCTGGGTCTCACTCTAAGGTCATGGGTCTTGCAACAGGACAATGACCCAAAACACACAGCTAAAAACACCCGAGAATGGCTAAGAGGAAAACATTGGACTATTCTAAAGTGGCCTTCTATGAGCCCTGACCTCAATCCTATTGAGCATCTTTGGAAGGAGCTGAAACATGCTGTCTGGAAAAGGCACCCTTCAAACCGGAAACAACTGGAGCAGCTTGCTCATGAGGAGTGGGCCAAAATACCTGCAGAGAGGTGCAGAAGTCTCATTGACAGTTACAGGAATCGTTTGATCGCAGTGATTGCCTCAAAATGTTGTGCAACAAACTATTAAGTTAGGGGTACCATCATTTTTGTCCAGGCCTGTTCCATGAGTTAATTTTTTTTTATAATTCTGTTGAAGCATGGTTGAAAAGCAGTGACTGACTTTCATTGGTTAACATTCATAGAATTCTTATTTATTATTACTTTTGTCAGATTAAAGTTATTTCTGTGACCATTGTGAGTTTTTCTTTCATTGACCAAAGGGTACCAACAATTTTGTCCACGTGTGTAAAGGATTAAAGATGTGGTTTTGTACATGGTGGCCCAAAAGTCTTGGCATAGACCATTTTTTCCTGTAATTAGATTTCAATTGTCTTGTTAATTTCAAAGCCATTTTGAGTCTGAAATATAAATTTTAAAAAAAAACCCATTTTCAAATGTGCATCAGCTGATCGTGTACATTGAGCAGTGTCTGCACATGGCCCTGCACAATTTGTCAACAGATCCATATTTTGGTGTGTTTCCTGGCAAAACCTTGCATTATTCCTCCGCATTGCAAAACTCATCTATGTACTAAGAAGCCGGGTTTATAGTTTGTCAAAACAGCTTCTGAGAATCGCCCAGGCTTACAGACCGACTGAGTGCCAAAGTTCTAAGGATGAGCACCATGTTTGTCAGGCATAATATTTTTTTAAAAATGAAATGATCTTGTACATCTGTTTTTCAGCAAATGAAAAAGAGCAAGCAGACCGAGGAGGACATGCTGTATGGTACATCGCTCAAAACTCCCACCAAGAGAAGACTGGCAGGAGCGCCCACACCGGGAAAATCCCGCAAGGTAATTGTGAGAGTCTGACTGAACGTTAATATTTTTGCCACAAATAAAGAGGGGATTTCATTTCCATATTACTGAATTCTCTCTCCTAGCTGAATTCTACCTCCAGTATTGCTAGCTGTACACCCAACACCACCTTGCGCTCCATCTGCCACTCGCCGTCCATGAGACCACCTCTCTCTGCCAGCAAGGTGAGCCAAATGTCACTTGGCTGCACCCCTAGAACACTTTTTTTTTTTCTTTCTTTTTTTTCTTTTTTCTTTTTTTTATGTGCTTATTTCCGACACTACTTTGCAAATAAACTGCTGGAAACTGCGTGCTTTATAAGCTATGTCTCACAGGGAGGCTTTTTACATCTAAAGCTGGTTGTGTGGCATAACATGAAGGAGAATTTAACGGACTTGCTTAGTTAACTATTTTCCAAATATTTCTGTGTGTTACCAAAGGCCTTGAAGTTTGTCTCCTTCGCTTTCCAAGAGATCAATGCCGTTAGTCTTATAAGAGGGCCATTCAAGTCAGACTAGTACTAGTACTTGTTGTTGCACAGAACAATTGAGAGTTAGAAGCTGCATCTTTTCTCTATATAAGCCCCTGCTATACTAATGCACTTATCCAAGTGTTTCACCTAGTGCTTGGATACCATCAAGGTAGAAAGTTTTTTTTTTTTTTTTTCTTCTTCTTCTTTCTTCAGTACACCAGAGCCACGCTCATACTACTTGTCAGAAACACTGGCTTCCCGATTTTTAGGGATCAGGCGTTCCACTCACAAGATTTACTTTAAAAGAAAAGCTCGTTTGTCGCTTGATTTTCATACTTTTCTTCTGCTGGCTGTCACTGTAACCTTTCCTCTAGCTGATTTTTCTTGTTTCATCCCAGATTGGTTTGGGTTTGCGTACACCTGGACGTACTCGGACCCCGCGTGGTTTGGAGAGGAACAAGGAAAACATTTCCCAGCTTTCCGGAGCACTGCGCACCATGACCTCCAGCCCATACCGAAACTGTTCCATCAACTCTGTCGCCAGCTCCTACTCTGAGTTTGCGGTAATTTCCCACTTTTATTATTATTATTATTATTATTATTATTTCTTCTTCTTCCCTGTCTGCGGTGCTCAGTCCAGTTACACAGAGGGGTTTTGGAGGGGACCGTGATCTAGCGTAGATAATTAAGCCTTACATGACTGAGGTTAGGTCTGTGCTTTTTGTACACTCTGAGCGCTTTTAAACCTGATGTGTTTAAGCAAAGGGTGGATCTAATCCCACATCCCTGCTCAGCTCAAGCACTTGGGAGTCCACTTGTCATCCTGTCTAATTTTGCATTCTGTTTTAGAGGGATTGTGTCAACATTGAATCCACAACCATCTCCAGGTCTGTATGATTTTAACCCTGGTCTGTATTAACACCCTATTTTAACCTGACTAATGACTACATGCGTCTTCACACAGCACACGTGTGTTGGGAGGGTGGGGGGGGGGGGGGGTTTCTCCCTGCTCTAATTCCTCCTGTTTAACTGGACTTTGTGCTGATCGCTCTGCCAGACTGATGGCATGAATCAGTCTCACTGCTGTCCACTCTCACCCTTCTGCTCTCCTGCGCATTCTCTCTCAGTCCAGCTTCCCACTCCCTGATCCTGGAGCACCCTTTGTTCTGCACCATCAGCTGGCATAACACCATAATATCTAAGAAAATGTGTCTGCCAGCAACCTGGGAACCTGTGATTCTCAGGAAAGGACAAGTGAATAGGAAGTGTTTGCTCTCTGAGACACTGATTAGAGTTCTAGGGGAAGTAGAATGTATTTGGTGTCTTTCTCCTCATAATTTTAGCAAAACAGGGCGACATGGTGGTTTGTTTCATTTAATAGACTACACTTTATTCCTATCAGCAAAGTGGATTCAGTGCATTACATTTAAACATGCTGGTTATTTCTCTAAAGCAGGTGAAGAGGAAAAGTTGGTGCTGTATGAAACCTGGCAGAATTTGTAATTGATGTTGGTTTATTTATTTTCCAGCGAGAACTCTCACAAGCATCAAAGTCCAGCTACAAGGCTGGAGTTCTGAACTCCACAGTTACGCGCTAAGTAACCATGGCACACACTCCAGCGATCAGCGCAGCCGTACTGTTTCTGTACATGAAGATGGACTTTTTAAGAGATTGCTGAATGTAAATTACATACAAAAGATTTGTGGAACCTGTGTAAATATTTTTACTTCTGTTTTAATGGTTTTCATCTTTCATCCCATTTTTTTTCTCTTTTTAACAAATTTTAGCTTGAACACATCTGTTCTGAATGCACATTTACATAGAGATCAAGAGTTTTTATAAAAACTGCAATAAACTCTCATTTTTTTCATTATTATTTTAGGTTCAGCTATTCATCTGGGTTAGTACAATATCTTTAGTTTTGGAAGCACAAATGTTTTAGGATGATCTATCTGTATTTATTGTTTTTTTTTTTCTACTACATTGACACTAGTTCTTCATTCCTGACATGTTTCACTTGGAGGAATCTGTAAAATAAATGTCTTTAATTCTAACCTTGCTTTAAAGCTTCTTTATTACATGATTAGATTAAAAATTGATAGCAAAAATTAATGTTTGGGGAAAGAGTTTCAGTGTTTTATGATTCACAGACAGCATAACTGTTGGCACCTAAATAGATTTTGAATTCGTATACAAGGGCAAGAGAGACTGTATTATAAAATACTATGGGGTTGGCTATAAATATATATCCTTATACGCTTGCTTTTCACCTTATTAGAAATGCCTTTCCACATTTTTTCACTTATCTATACTATGGCCAATCATGGTGGCATCACAATCCTTAAATTATGCAGCTTAGCAGTCAAGGCTTATAGGAAATGTCTACATCAGGATTAAAAAAGTGTGATCTGTTTGACTAACCGTAGCAACGTTTATATGAACAATATTTCTTCGTGAAAATTCTGTGTGAAACTAGGCAAATGTGCTACAGAGACGTTTGATATGATTCGGCACGTTTTCTTCGATGCTGCAATGAGTTGTTCGAGATGTTTTGAGTTGCATGTGCACTTCCAGAGAGGAAGAACATCACTGGAAGATGACAAGAGATAAGAAAGACGTTCAACAAGCTCAACTCCCAAAAACGCTGAAACAATTTGGAAACTTGTTCATGATGATTGTTAGATAATCCACGACATTGCTGCCATTGTCGGTGTATCATACGGAACAGTTCAGGCAAGCCTCCCGTGTGATTTGAGCATGCACCTTGTTGCTGCCAGGTTCATCCCCAGGCTGGTGACCCAAAAGCAGAAGGAACATCACAACAAAGTCTGCCAAGAAGTCCATCAGTGTGCCGTGAATTATCTATCCTTTATGTATGATAAGGATCGTTACCAGCGATTAAATTTGGGTGTATTGGTACGACAACAGGAGAGTCTCAGACCTTTCCAATTGAGGTGTTTACATAATGCATAACTCCTATTTCTATTATTAGTGGATTATTAGAGACCACCTAGTAACATGGTTATTATGAATGGCTTGATATTACTTTTTCAGACCAAGTACCAGTGCAAGTACTTCCATTTGGGTTGTTGCAGTTCTTAAAGAAGAATGTCACTACCTGCCATTGTCCCAGAACATAAGGAAGACAGAATGTTTGAAATGTCTCACATCTGGAGGATATCATTGCAATGAGTAAAAAAGCACTTTGTACTGTAGGTGGAACCACCTTGTTGATGAGGGAGATTAGATCAGAGGAGAATAACCAAACTGGTCTGAATTGACAGTGAGTGAATTGAATAGTAACTCAAATAATCACTCTTTACAACCATGGCAGGCATAAAATTAACACACAATGTGTCAAACCCTGAGGTGAACAGGCTCTAACATCAACCACATTGAGCTCACTGGAACATGACAGTTGAAGTCTCAAAAAAAGTTCAGGTGTTGTTGTTTTTTTCTCATTATTTTCAACTGTCTAGTTTGGCGACGCTTATACACTTGACAGCCTCAGATTTCTCTACTTAGAAAACAGGAACCCAATGTGATCTTCTTCTGATGTAGCCCATTCTTGCCAGGAGCAAAGTGACAGAGCTCACACTTCTTCATTCATTTTGTACTCTATAATTTATGATTTTACAATCTACAGTATAAATAGCGCATACCCATGCATTTTTGTTGCAGGGTGAAGATGAGGAGACTGTAGTGGTTGATTCAGAAACATAACATTTATTTGGAATTTTCTGAATCTCAATGAAAAAAAATGTATCAAATCTAAAAACTGAAAAAAAAAATGTACAAACTTCATTTGAGAAACATTTATTGTAGACTGGCAAGGATAAATACCTTACAGTTTCTGAGATGCTGTGCTGTCCTAATAGCCCTAGATGAAAGCAAGTGAGATGTGGCTACCACGTACAGGAAGCAAGGCATCTATAGTGCATGGTCATTGGTTATGACATGACATGACATGATAGGCTTGACATGGTCAAGAACAACAGTTTTTATGTGTTTCCCAGCATCTTTACCTCTGCTGAGTGGACATAAAATATGATTGTTTTCCAACACACTCTCAACCAGTGTGGCTTTTTTTTAAGATTAAAATGTTAATTTTGTCTATCAAGCTAGTCCCAGTTTAATGTTAGATGCACGTATACACGTGGACAAAATTGTTGGTACCCTTCGGTCAATGAAAGAAAAACTCACAATGGTCACAGAAATAACTTTAATCTGACAAAAGTAATAATTTAAAAAAATTCTATGAATGTTAACCAATGAAAGTCAGACATTGCTTTTCAACCATGCTTCAACAGAATTATTTAAAAAATAATAATAAACTCATGGAACAGGCCTGGACAAAAATGATGGTACTCTTAAAAAATACTGAAAATAATGTGACCAAAGGGACATGTTAATTCAAGGTGTGTCCACTAATTAGCATCACAGGTGTCTACAATCTTGTAATCAGTCAGTGGGCCTATATATAGGGCTCCAGGTAGTCACTGTGTTGTTTGGTGACATGGTATGTACCACACTCAACATGGACCAGAGGAAGCAAAGGAAAGAGTTGTCTCAGGAGATTCGAAAGAAAATTATAGACAAGCATGTTAAAGGTAAAGGCTATAAGACCATTTCCAAGCAGCTAGATGTTCATGTGACTAGAGTTGCACATATTATTCAGAAATTTAAGATCCATGGGACTGTAGCCAACCTCCCTGGACGTGGCCGCAGGAGGAAAATTGATGACAAATTAAAGAGACGGATAATCCGAATGGTAACAAAAGAGCCCAGAAAGACTTCTAAAGAGATCCAAGGTGAACTTCATGCTCAAGGAACATCAGTGTCAGATCGCACCATCCGTCGTTGTTTGAGCCAAAGTGGACTACATGGGAGACAACCAAGGAGGACACCATTGTTGAAAACAAATCATAAAAAAGCCGGACTGGAATATGCCAAACTACATGTTAACAAGCCACAAACCTTCTGGGAGAATGTCCTATGGACAGATGAGACAAAAATGGAACATTTTGCCAAGGCACGTCAGCTCTATGTTCACAGACGGAAAAATGAAGCATATCAAGAAAAGAACACTGTCCCTACTGTGAAACATGGAGGAGGCTCTGTTATGTTCTGGGGCTGCTTTGCTGCATCTGGCACAGGGTGTCTTGAATCTGTGCAGGGTACAATGAAATCTCAAGACTATCAAGGGATTCTAGAGAGAAATGTGCTGGCCAGTGTCAGAAAGCCGGGTCTCAGTCGCAGGTCATGGGTCTTGCAACAGGACAATGACCAAAACACAGCTAAAAACACCCAAGAATGGCTAAGATGAAAACATTGGACTATTCTAAAGTGGCCTTCTAGGAGCCCTGACCTCAATCCTATTGAGCATCTTTGGAAGGAGCTGAAACATGCTGTCTGGAAAAGGCACCCTTCAAACCGGAAACAACTGGAGCAGCTTGCTCATGAGGAGTGGGCCAAAATACCTGCAGAGAGGTGCAGAAGTCTCATTGACAGTTACAGGAATCGTTTGATTGCAGTGATTGCCTCAAAAGGTTGTGCAACAAACTATTAAGTTAAAGGTACCATCATTTTTGTCCAGGCCATGAGTTTATTTTTTTTAAATAATTCTGTTGAAGGATGGTTGAAAAGCAATGTCTGACTTTCATTGGTTAACATTCATAGAATTTTTTTAAATTATTACTTTTGTCAGATTAAAGTTATTTATGTGACCATTGTGAGTTTTTCTTTCATTGACCGAAGGGTACCAACAATTTTGTCCACGTGTGTATATGGTGTGATGTAAGGCTTTCAGTTGCCAAAAAGAATTTCACTGTACAGTAATGTACATATGTAGCAATGTATATGTGACAAATTAAGCCATAATTGTATACACTACAGATACAGATCATCTCATCATCTCTCAGGTCAAGGGATTGAACAGGACACATAACTTGTTCCCCTTTAAACTTATCACTCCATGGTTTCATGGAGCTTGGTTGGTGCACAGCGACAGAATTACACTGGAACAGACTTACACCTCACATAAATGTGTGATTAAAAATCAGATTTTAAGCAGCAGATTATTTTTGTTAGCAAAAAACAGTCAAATATTTCACATTATTGTCATGAGCTGTTGCACATCTGCAAGCAAGAATGAACAAAATAATAAACAATGCACGTGATGTGCAGTGATGACCATGAACACCTGGCCAATCAGTACAGGGAAATATAATACAGTATGTGTGGTCAATAACTGTGGTGCATGTCTTGTGGGCGTTGCTTGTAAGGCAGCACTGAGAGGTGGGGCTGTGTTTGTTTGAATATTATTATTAAAAAAAAAAAAAAAAAAACAGGCATGTATTTTTATGCACCTGTTCTTTTCCGGCGCGTGAGTGCAGATGTGCATAATGCAGATGTTTACCTGTTTTATTAGGGCCCAAGCACTGAGTGCGCAGGGCCCTATTGTTTTCGTTAGGATTATTATTTTTTTTTTTTTTTTTTTTTTTCTTTTTATTATTTTTCTTTCAATCATCCGGGCACTTTCGGGCCTCTTAACATACTCAAAAACTCACCAAAATTTGCACACAGATTGGAATCTGCGGCCAACAGGTCCTCAGTGGGGCTCGGCCCGGGGCGTCGCACACGCCCCACACAGCGCCCCCTACAGAGTCTTGCCTTATAGCTCAGACACACTTGCACATATACTTATAAAACTCGGTGAACATTTAGATCTCATCAAACTGAACAAGTTTCGCGCTGCATGTCATCAGGACTAATCAACAGGAAGTGAGTTATTTTGAGTTGTTTGCAAAACGCACCCAATGGAATTTGAAATACTCCTCCTAGGAACTTTTTACAATTCGCACCAAACCAGCTAAATATGATCTAAACAAGTTGCCGATGCAAAATTGCAGAGATCTTTTTGATACCTCGAACGGTTCGGCCGTGGCGACGCTTTAAAATTATGGCGAATAAAATGAAACAGGAAGTGGCTAATAACTTCTGTGTACATTAAGTTAGGCACATGAAAGTTTACAGGTATGTTAAGAGTAGGAAGCTGATCACATCATATGACAATCATGAGTCTATGTCATAGCGCCACCAAGTGGCAGCAGGAAGTGTGTCACTTTTGGAAATCAGTAATATTTTGTCCTTTACTTTCACCTGATTTGGTTCAAAATCAGTCAGAATAATGAAAAGACATGGGTCATTTGAAAACATGGAGGATTTTTTTTCTAATTTGAATCGTGTTGCTATGGTGACGATTTAACTCAAGAAAAAATCGAAGACAACTATTCTTCTCATATCTTACGAGTGGAAAGACCTACGGGTCCCAAATTGTATGGGTGTAGACTCTAACTGATTGTGAGGAATCCCTGAGAGCCTGGAGCCCGGGCGTGGCACAGGGCCTGTACAGCGCCCCCTGGAACTTTGTAAAGTTTCAGCTGCATAACTCATATCCACTTTCACATATATGAATGAGACCCAGTATAAATTTAGATCTCATTGAGATGAACAACTTGCATACCCCATGTCATGGAATCCGCTGAACAGGAAGTCAGTTATTTGGCGTTGTTTGAAAAACGCACCCATTGGAATGTGATCTACTACTCTTACAGGATTAATAGGTTTTTGACCAAACAGGGTCTAATATAATCTCAAGAGATTGAGGATCTAATATTGTGAAGGGCTGGTTGATATCTTAAACGGGTCGGCCGTGGCGAGCCCTTAAACCTATGGCGAATAACAGGAAACAGGAAGTGGCTAATAACTTCTGTATAAATTGAGTGACGTTCATCAAACCTCAGCAGTAGGTTAAGAGAAGAGTCCTGCTCACAGTGACATGGGTCCCGTGAGTCTCAGTCATAGCGCCACCAACTGGCAGCAGAAAGTGTCTACTTTTAGAAATTAAATTCTTTTGTGACTAATTTTCAGCAAATTGGCTTCAACATCAGGCACAATAATTGGAAGACACGGCTGATGTCACACTGTAAAGGATTTTTTGATACGTTGAATAGTGTTGATATGGCAACATATCATTTGGAGCAAACATAAGATACTTATATCCACCAAGTGGAAAGTCCTAATGTGCCCAAACATTTTATGTAGAAAGAACAACTGCTTCTGAGTAGATTTCTTGAGTTTCATGTTTTTGTGATGCTCACACAGCTCCCAACAATTTTTACAGTATATTTATCAGCCTTGGTCTGAATTTTCTGTACTGACTCCTGCAGTAATAAAATATGTCCAGTAGATGGCAGTAGTAGGCAGGTATTCTGCAGTCAGGTCTTTCCCCTTCTCATTTACTATGGCTTCATGTTTATTATTTAAACATATGCAGAAATCATAAAAAATAAACAATACAAACATTTAAATTGCCCACTGTGCAACATTCAGTCTGGTGGACAAGCGCGGCGATATACACACCAGACCACACATTCTACACATCGGTCATGTACACATCCCGACAAATACACAATATGAACACACTAACTATCCTACATGCACACACACACATCACAAGCACACGTCACTAATGGTACCTGACTAAATAAAAATCAATATATCATGAAAAAGGAAAAAGATCCTTAAACAAGAGGCTCCTGCGCACCTATAGTGTGTGGGTGAGTTTTTAATTGCAAATCAGTTTTGATATCTCAAATGTCTCAGCCGTACTAATGTCTTAAACTTACACAACGAAAAATGATTAATAACACACACATCACTAATGTCAACACACTACATTAAAAAAGAAAAGAAAAGAATGATCCTTAGGAAAACAAGAGGGTCCTGCACATCTATAGCACACATCTCTCACGACACACACACACTCACACACACACACACTCACTCATTATATTCAGTGACACGGACAGTGACATCACATTCAGGAACATCCTTAAACTTACACTGAAAAATTATTAATAACACACATCACTAATGTTCACACACAGACTCACACACCATACACACAAACACACACACACACTCCATATATATATATATATATATATATATATATATATATATATATATATATAAATATTTTTTTTTTCTGTAATACAATTTATACATAGACCTTAATTCTATCATACAAGTTTCTATAGATCTGTATATATGTTTATATTGCACTGCTAACTTGCACTTCTGGTTAGATGCTAACTGCATTTCGTTGCCTTGTGACTGCGTGCAATGACAATAAAGTTGAATCTAATCTAATCTAATCTAATATACACAAACACGCACAAACACAAGCACATTTACTCGTCACACACAGACTGACACATCTACATCTCACACACCTCTGTCCCTCACTCTCACACACACTAAACCTCCCACACACACACACACACACACACACACACACACACACACACACACACACACACACACACACACACACACACAAATCACATCACATCACATCACATCACTGTCACACACATCTCTCCCTCACTCTCACACACACATCACATCACATCACACATTTTGATCTCTCAAACGGGTCAGCAGTGATAATGTCTTAAACTTACACCGAACAATTATTAATCACACACAAATCACTAATATTTGAACACACCATACACACAAACATGCACAAACACAAGCACACATCACTAATGTTAACACACTAAATAAACACACACAAAGACACAAACACATCTCACACACACGCACACACATGCATGCACAAACACAAACAAATACACTCATACATCACACAAATGAGCACCTACATACACACACACATTATAACATCACAAATTATAACACTCACACACTCACATCTCTGTCTCACGCAGAAACACACACATCCACTAACAAGTCACATGTCTTGGACATACTAACACACACATCACTAATGTTAACACACAGATTCACACACCACACACACACAAACACACAAAAACACATTTACTCATCAGAGACAGACTGACACATTAACTAGTCACACACACACACACACACAAATATTTAGGGCCCAAACTGATATTAGCCCAGTATGATGTGTGACGTTCTGTGTGCAAGTTCTGCGGTGCAACCGGGTGCCAATGACTTTTTTGAGGTTTTGACACACTCGAATAACACGCAGGTTGTGCGGTGCGCCCGGGGTGGGGACCGCACCCGTTGCTTGGGCCCGTCATCGTTGCTTGCAACTTTAATTAGGGCCCAAGCACTGAGTGCGCAGGGCCCTATTGTTTTCGTTAGGATTATTATTTTTTTTTTTTTTTTTTTTTTTATTATTTTTTTTCCACACTTTTGGTACTTTTGGGGTCCTTAACATACTCAAAAACTCATCAAAATTTGCATCCAGATTGGAATCCGCGGCCATCAGGTCCTCAGTGGGGCTCGGCCCGGGGAGTCGCACACGCCCGTCACAGCGCCCCCTAGAAAATCGTGCCTCATAGCTCAGAGACACTTGCACGCACACTCAGAAAACTCCGTGTACATTTAGATCTCATCAAGCTGAACAAGTTTTGCAATGCATGTCATCAGGGCTAATCAACAGGAAGTGAGTTATTTTGAGGTCTTTGCAAAACGCACCCAATGGAATTTGAAATACTCCTCCTAGGAAATTTACAGAATTTCCACCAAACCAGGCAAATATGATCTAAACAAGTTGCCGATGCAAAATTGCAGAGATCTTTTTGATACCTCGAACGGTTCGGCCGTGGCGACGCTTTAAAATTATGGCGAATAAAATGAAACAGGAAGTGGCTAATAACTTCTGTGTACATTACGTTATGCATATGAAACTTTACAGGTGTGTTAAGAGTAGGAAGATGATCACATCAAATGACAAGCATGAGTCTATGTCATAGCGCCACCAACTGGCAGCAGGAAGTGTGTCACTTTTGGAAATCACTAATATTTTGGCCTTTACTTTCACCTGATTTGGTTCAAAATCAGTCAGAATAATGAAAAGACATGGATGATTTGAGACCATGAAGGATTTTTTTATAATTTGAATCGTCTTGTTATGGCGACGATTTATCTAGAGAAAAAACCTAAAATGAAGTGCAAAAAAATAAATCTTCTCATATCGTACGAGTGGAAAGACCTACGGTTCCAAACTTTTACGGCTATACACTGAAACTGATTATGAGTAAGGCCTGAGAGACTGGAGACCGGGCGTGGCTCAGGGCCTGGACAGCGCCCCCTGGAACTTTGTAAAAAATTTAGCTGCATAATTCATATCCACTTTCACATATATGCATGAGACCCAGTAGAAATTTAGATCTCATTGAGATGAACAACTTGCATATCCCATAGTGGAATCCGCTGAACAGGAAGTCAGTTACTTGGCGTTGATTGAAAAACGCACCCATTGGAATGTGATATACTACTCTTACAGGATTCATAGGTTTTTGACCAAACAGGGTCTAATATAATCTCAAGACATTGAGAATCTAATATTGTGAAGGGCTGGTTGATATCTCAAACGGGTCGGCCGTGGCGAGCCCTTAAACCTACGGCGAATAACAGGAAACAGGAAGTGGCTAATAACTTCTGTATAAATTGAGTGACATTCATCAAACCACAGCAGTAGGTTAAGAGAAGAGTCCTGCTCACAGTGACATGGGTCCCGTGAGTCTCAGTCATAGCGCCACCAACTGGCTGCAGAAAGTGTCTACTTTCAGAAATTAAATTCTTTTGTGGCTAATTTTCAGCAAATTGGCTTCAAAATCAGGCACAATAATTGGAAGACACGGCTGATGTGACACTGTAAAGGACTTTTTGATACGTTGAATAGTATTGCTATGGCAACATATCATTTTGAGCAAATATAAGATACTTATATCCACCAAGTGGAAAATCATAATGTGCCCAAACATTTTAGGTAGAAAGAACAACTGCTTCTGAGTAGATTTCTTGAGTTTCATGTTTTTGTGATGCTCACACAGCTCCCAACAATTTTTACAGTATATTTATCAGCTTTGGCCTGAACTGTCTCCACTCAGTCCTGCAGTAATAAAATATGTCCAGTAGATGGCAGTAATAGGCAGGTATTCTGCAGTCAGGTCTTTCCCCTTCTCCTTTACTATGGCTTCATGTTTACAATTTAAACATATGCAGAAATGATCAAAAATATACAATAGAAACATTTAAATTGCCCACTGTACAACATATACACACACACACACACACACACACACACACACACACACACATTATATGTGACATCACATTCAGGAACATCCTTAACCTTACACCGATAATTTATTTATAACACACATCACCAATATTAACACACAGACTCACACACCATACACACACACACACACACACACACACACACACACACACACACACACACACACACACACACACACACACACACACACACCATATACACAAACTCGCACAAACACAAGCACATTTACTCGTCACACACATACTGACACATCTACATGTCACACACCTCTCTCCCTCACTCTCACACACACACACACACACACACACACACACACACACACACACACACACACACACTCATTATATTCAGTGACACAGACAGTGACATCACATTCAGGAACATCCTTAAACTTACACCGATAAATTATTTATCACACACATCACTAATGTTCACACACAGACTCACACACCATACACAAAAACATCTACAAACAAACACACACACACACACCATATACACAAACTCACACAAGCACATTTACTCGTCACACACAGACTGACACATCTACATGTCACACACCTCTCTCCCTCACTCTCTCTCTCTCTCTCACACACACACACACACACACACACACACACACACACACACACACACACACACACACACACACACAGGACAAGCCAAAGACTGATCCAGCATCAGCATCAAATAAATCCCATTGCGTGTCATACTCAAACTTGACCTCACATCACATCACTGTCACACACCTCTCTCCCTCACTCTCACACACACATCACACATTTTGATATCTCAAACGGGTCAGCCGTGATAATGTCTTAAACTTACACCCAACAATTATTAATAACACACACATCACTAATATTAACACACAGATGCAGACACCATACACACAAACATGCACAAACACAAGCACACATCTCTAATGTTAACACACTAAATAAACACACACACAAACACAAAGATATCTCACACACATGCATGCACACACACAAACAAGTACACTTATATATCACACACATGCACACCTACATACACACACATTATAACATCACAAATTGTAACACTCAGACACTCACATCTCTGTCTCACACACCCTCACGCAGAAACACACACACCCATTAACAAGTCACATATCTTAAACATACTAACACACACTACTGTTAACACAGACTTACACACCACACACACACACTCATTATATTCAGTGACACAGACAGTGACATCACATTCAGGAACATCCTTAAACTTACACCGATAAATTATTCATAACACACATCACCAATATTAACACACAGACTCACACACCATACACACACACACACACACACACACACCATATACACAAACTCACACAAGCACATTTACTCGTCACACACAGACTGACACATCTACATGTCACACACCTCTCTCCCTGACTCTCTCTCACACACACACACACACACACACACATCACATCACATCACTGTCACACACCTCTCTCCCTCACTCTCACACACACATCACACATTTTGATATCTCAAACGGGTCAGCCGTGATAATGTCTTAAACTTACACCCAACAATTATTAATAACACACATCACTAATATTAACACACAGATGCAGACACCATACTCACAAACATGCACAAACACAAGCACACATCACTAATGTTAACACACTAAATAAACACACACACAGAAACACACACACACACACACACACACAAAAAAACACCTCTCACACACACGCACACACATGCATGCACACACAAACAAATACACTCGTACAATACACAAATGAGCACCTACATAAACACACATTATAACATCACAAATTATAACACTCACACACTCACATCTCTGTCTCACACACCCTCACGCAGAAACACACACATCCACTAACAAGTCACATGTCTTAGACATACTAACACACACATCACTAATGTTAACACACAGACTCACACACCACACACACACAAACACGCAAAAACACATTTACTCATCAGAGACAGACTGACACATTAACTAGTCACACACACACACACACACACACACACACACACACACACACACACATATTTAGGGCCCAAACTGATATTAGCCCAGTATGATGTGTGACGTTCGGTGTGCAAGTTCCGCGGTGCAACCGGGTGCCAATGACTTTTTCGAGGTTTTGACACACTCGAATAACACGCAGGTTGTGCGGTGCGCCCGGGGTGGGGACCGCGCCCGTTGCTTGGGCCCGTCATCGTTGCTTGCAACTTTAATTTAGTTTGTTTTGTTTTTGGTGTGCGAGACAAAAGAGTGAAGCAGAGAGAATAAGAATTCCGATGTGAACTTTGTGCTACATGAATAGAATGATGAGGAGTAAAGCATGATTGCGGCAGTGTGTTGTGGTGTAGGAGCACTGGAAGTTACACTGCAGGGGTGGGACTCCTGCATTCTCTCTCTCTCTCTCTCTCTCTCGCTCTGCTTGGAGGGAATGTCTCTCCCGAAGCTCCCCGGTCCCATCAGCGTGCAGGATGCGCGCTTTCCACTGATGCTGTGTGAGTCTGAGCCACAGCGACGCCGTTAATGCATTTGGTTTGGTGTTTAAACGCAGCTGATGCGCGTGGAGAGAGGCGCGTGAGAGGCAGCGCAGGGAGGAGAGCGGAGACCCCGTTCACCTCACACCGACTACTGAGTGGACCGAGGTAGGGTTTAAACCCGCCATTCTCTCTCTCTCTCTCTCTCTCTCTCTCTCTCACACACACACACACACAACATGCTCATGTATGGGTATCGCTCTAAGAGGACATGGGTTTACTGCGCGCGACACATGTAATCTCTCTCTCTCTCTCTGTGTATACAGTATATACTGTGTATATGATATGCAGCTTCTTTTCAATTTACAAACACACACACACATTGTTGTACAAATCTCACAAAAATTAATCCATGTGCAACACACTTGTACAATGCTTGTGTGTGTGTGTGTGTGTGTGTTTGTACAGTATGTACTGTGTAAATGCTATGCATCTTCTTTGCATTTTAGACACACACACACACACACTCATTACTCATACTGAAACATGCGTGTGTGTGTGTGTGTGTGAAAGCCTGGATACCATGTACACTGTATGTATGTGCACGCACACACACACACAGAGTGAATTTTGGTGAGGTTTGCACAACAATGTGTGTGTGTGTGTGTGTGTGTGTGTATTCTATATCAATGGTATCTGGTATCCAGCTTCTTTGCATTACACGAACACACACTTTTACAAGCCTCACCAAAACATGCCTACATGTGTGTGTGTGTGTGTGTGTGTGTGTGTGAGATATTGTAGCTGTGAACAGAGACGCCTGTTTGATGGACTGCTGTTCTTTACTGTAGGGTCTGAGCAGGAATCCACACACTTCACCTAAATGAATTGTCCATTCAGCAACACATACATATACAGAGAGAGAGAGAGAGAGAAGCAAAGATTTACATTAAAACCTGCATGCTGTTGTAAGAAATGACAGACTGCTATGCAGAATTGATGCCGTGTTCATGACCTCTGCTCATGCATACACACTTGCTCATGTGATATTGCTTAATTACATTATTTCATGTCCTTTCATGTATTATATCACGTGTCACTCTATGCCTGACCCAAACCTTTACATAATAACAGTTGAACGTGAATTGAGCTCATATCATGGTGTTTAGTATTCAATCAGAGGTATAGGGAGCTCACGCCAGTGATCATTGGCTTCCTGTTTCCGGATGCACCAGTGTGGTTCTCTACAGTCTTATATGGCTTATTTCCAGTCCGAGACTATGTTTGTTTGTGTGGGTGTGTACAGCTTGCTTGGGATATTTACACGGCTGTGTAATACTTTTCATTAACTTGTCTCTCAGCTGATGAGTTATAGTCACAAGGTTGTCATGGTCACCATCATTCTGTGTCCCTGTTCTTCGTGCCCAGTGCATCCTTATTGTTTGTGGTATTGTTGGGGGGGTCTTAAGCCAGCTCATTATTTACGCCTACGCACAAATAGTTGTCTCTTAACCCACTGTTTTCCAGAGGTTGTGCCAGATACATCTGAAAACACACTACAGAGACACACCTGGTCTATGAATAAGAGGACCAGCAAGGGTAGGAGTACTGATTTTGTCACTGGGATTAATTGGGGTGTCCATCTGCTGTGAGTGGGCGCAACTGAAATCTTTATCTATATCAGTTTGTTTATCTATATCTCCCAAGCATCATTTCAGAGTCTGGAAGCGGGAGTGTGAAAGAGAAAGTGTTTTGTCGGATGAGGTTGCTATGAAGAATATCACAGTTCTTTGTTTCACGTATCAGAGAATCAGTGTCTCATCATATCAGAGTGTCTTTGGCCACCACATGGTCACGATGCATGTGTGCGAGCCTGCTCAACCAGAACCCTGAGTGTGTGTGTACTTGCTGCGTGCCAATACTCTGCCACGGCACCGTGATGGAGTGTGTGTGCGCTCGGCCATGATGCAGTTAATGTTATCATGACTCATTCTGGAGATTAAAAGGAAAGTTGATTTATTAGGAAATGCACACTAGCTTTCTAGTGGCTCCTACGCTGGAATGAGCTGACAGTGCAGAGTATACCCCCAGTACGCTTCTCTGGCTTTTCTCACAGAACCAGTGCAGGCCCATTACTATTGATCACTGTTGTTTTAGATTGGATAGCCAATATAGGGAAGTACACATTTTCATTTTTTTTCCTCGGCAGGGGCAACATGGATCTGTCTCCATTAAATTTAGATTCATCAGCGTGTGAAGGCTCTTCACTGGCTAAAAGGATTCACTCTGGCCTCTACATACACTGGATTCTACATTTTAAATCTTTTCTTATCAGGTTTGCGTCTTCATTCACTCATGACCAAAATCTTTTAAAAGTGAATTAGTCATGTGATTTACATAAGTCCAAGCTGCGAGAAATGACAATAAATGGCAATTTTATGTACAGTATGTGGTTCTTTAAGTCCATATTTGACCATCTTTACTGTATATACTGTAAGTGACTCAGGGGCATGTTCAAACTGCATTCAAAAGAAAGGGTAATGATACGTAAAGGTCATGGATCAGACACTGGACATGCTGTTTTTCATTGTAAATAAGAATGTTTACAATGAAAAACAGCATGGCCAGTGTCTGATCCATGCAAAACTGACTAAAAATGCTGGTGTGGTTATAATCACTTAAACAGCTTTTTTTTTCAAAATTACCCTTGTTAATGTGTTTTTCTCCAGTACTGTGGTTTTCCAGCTGGAGTGATTTTCACAGCTGACTGGAGTCGCTTGTTATTTAAAATAGCAAGTGGAAAGCCTGGTGTTTGAGCTTAGGATAGTAAAAAAAAAAACAGTTCTAATGTCACATCGGTTATATAATCAGACTCCCATAAGACGCGAATGATATCATTATCCTGGGGAAATCTGGTTCTCCCCAGGAAGTAACTTTACCCAGCACTCTTGACATGATTGAGTCAGATTGTATCTGCGTTTGATTTCATCTCCATTCTTATGATCTTCACACACCCACACTTTCAGAAAATAGATTTCTGAAAGTTTCTTGTGGCTCTGGTTTGCGTCATATAAAGATCCAGAAAGTTTTAAATGGATTCAAATAACAGAAATAACACGGTAAAATAATTCATATTCTACAACAACTACTACTATCACTAATAATAATAATAATAATAATAATAATAATAATTAGTGGATAATGAGCAAAATGTTAACAGTACACAGTTCTTTAAATAAAAAACAGCATGAAGATTTGATATTTATTTCATTATATACACCATTACAACACAATTCTTAATAGAAATGAATAGGTAGAATAAATATATGTAGTAAATAATATTAAAATAATACATTACTTAGGTGAGTTCTTAAGGTGAAATTTCATTTTGCCCATAGGAAATGCACATCTGTTCAAGCTGCCAAAAATATTACCAATATTACCAATTTCCAAAACTATAATCATATTTTGCTCATAAAAGCAATCAAAACATTTAGAAAAGACATATAAATTAGTAAATGCACTCGAAACTAAACACTCTCAAAAGTAACAAACCTGTCACTACTCTTTATTAAACCATTACTGCCGTTCGGTCCGGCTCGGTTCGATCGCTTGTATGCAGAAAATGGTTCCTATGCCGGGAGCAAATTTCTTGCAAAATTTCAGTTCTTAATGCGAAAATTGATGAGGCGGGGCATATGCTGCCGTACCACTGTACATGCATATTTCATAGAGTCTAAAAAGCCTGCTGTTGCTAAGTTGTACTTTCTAGCTAGCTCCATAACTCTTTGTTATTTGTTATTCTGACACTATTGCATGTTTAGGTTTTAATCATCTGTCAGTTTAAACATGGACAAATATTTGGACATGGCTACAGGCGAGCAACAGTTCACACATCTAAATCTAACATTATAATTAGCTAAATAGAACTACGTAGCTTATTTTGTTTCTTTATTTTTATTTAATTTTCTTTTTATTAGATTTGTTTCATGGACTATTGGATATGCAGTTAACTTTTCATGTTAAAACAGCCGTTACTCTGCTAGCTTTCCTTTACTTAGAAACATAACGTGATTAGCAGGTGGGTTGCTAACAACATTCATTTGACAAGGTTTCACACTAACAAGAAAACCATTTTGCTGCAAATTTCAGCAAGTTCTGGAAGCAAATGAGACAGAATCCGTGAAGGAACTAAACCTGGCTTCTACTGTAGGATGATAATCCCAAACATACTTCCAAATAAATCCACCATGAACCACTTCAAAAAAACACAAGCTGAAGCTTCTGGAATGACCCTCCCAGGCCTCTGGCTTGAACATCTTTGAGAATCTGTGGGTAGATCTTAAGCATGTTTGGCTTTGGAAAATATCAGAACTAGAAGTGTTGCGCAATGAATCGTGGGTGGATCAATTCATTAATGATGCACAGAAAGACTCCAAGTTAGATATAAATAGCGTTTGCAAGCTGTATCTGCCAAAGGTTCAATTATTAAGTCATGACTTAGAATGTTCAAACTTTGCATACACCACAATTAATATTATATTCTTTTATATGAAATTTATATTTTATGTCATTAATATAATATTTTTTATTGAATATAAACTAGCTGTGCATTCAGATGTTGTGTTAGCCTTTTTAAAAATCAAAGAACTATGTAATAATGTTAGGGGTGCCGAAGGTTTTGCATATGTAAATCAGCTGTTTCTAAATTAGTGCATTATTATGACAGGAGAAGGAATAATTAGAGGCTATGAAAAGGAAATTATCTTTAGAGCTGTTAGGAAGCACTTTGCATTTGCAAAGGTTTAGTATATGGAGTAATTTATATTTCATAGTACCGCTGCAGACCTGGCATTCTAATCTGATCATTTTGACATACGATCTTACTGATTCTACTCCAGAGGCTTTTATGTATATTCCCCTCTCAGACTCTCATTTGCACCTCTCCCTTGCACAGATTTTCACAGCTCTCACTCTCTCTGATTCACACACGGGCAAAAAGTACATTTTCACAGTTTCACACAGTCATATGCAGAGCTCATCATCAGCATCACTTTGGCAATCTATTCATAGCAGATTTCAGAGATGGAGGCTTCAGTTACGGATCTATAATATTTGACTTTTCAGGTCAATTTTACAGCGTAACTTCTTTTTATTTGTGTGCTGATCTCAATCAGAGAAAGTGTTATTCGGGTGCTCAGTTGGATGAAAGGCATTAGTTTGGTCTTCTGGTATGACCTCCAAAGACTTGGTCATAAGCCATTATTATTCTGAATGTGGGCATGAATAGTTAGATGATAAACACCTTATTCAGACTTTTATTCTCTGATACGCAAAGCTGTCTATAACAAAATGTTCAATTTGTATAACCTTATTCTAAAAGCTTGAAACTTCGACTTTTTGAGCAAAGCACGATACATAGGCGAAAGAAGCAGACAAGTCAAGACGAGCCAATCTCATGCATCAATCTTTCACGTTGTCAGTGAAGCAAAACTCCCTGCTGTAAACTGCACCTGCTGTGAGTGAATTAAATGATTTGATGGATTTTTGGAGATTGTTGAAGCCAAGACAAAGGACATTTACACTTTGCTACTGCCATTGCGGTCCCTTTGCAGTAATGAATTACAGATACACACGTGGACAAAATTGTTGGTACTCTTCGGTCAATGAAAGAAAAACTCACAATGGTCACATAAATAACTTTAATCTGACAAAAGTAATAATTAAAAAAAAATTCTATGAATGTTAACCAATGAAAGTCAGACATTGCTTTTCAACCATACTTCAATGGAATTATAAAAAAAAAATCACTCATGGAACAGGCCTGAACAAAAATGATGGTACCCCTAACTTAATAGTTTGTTGCACAACCTTTTGAGGCAATCACTGCAATCAAACAATTCCTGTAACTGTCAATGAGACTTCTGCACCTCTCAGCGGGTATTTTGGCCCACTCCTCATGAGCAAGCTGCTCCAGTTGTTTCCGGTTTGAAGGGTGCCTTTTCCAGACAGCATGTTTCAGCTCCTTCCAAAGATGCTCAATAGGATTGAGGTCAGGGCTCATAGAAGGCCACTTTAGAATAGTCCAATGTTTTCCTCTTAGCCATTCTCGGGTGTTTTTAGCTGTGTGTTTTGGGTCATTGTCCTGTTGCAAGACTGCGACTGAGACCCAGCTTTCTGACACTGGCCAGCACATTTCTCTCTAGAATCCCTTGATAGTCTTGAGATTTCATTGTACCCTGCACAGATTCAAGACACCCTGTGCAAGATGCAGCAAAGCAGCCCCAGAACATAACAGAGCCTCCTCCATGTTTCACAGTAGGGACAGTGTTCTTTTCTTGATATGCTTCATTTTTCCGTCTGTGAACATAGAGCTGATGTGCCTTGGCAAAAAGTTCCATTTTTGTCTCATCTGTCCATAGGACATTCTCCCAGAAGCTTTGTGGCTTGTCAACATGTAGTTTGGCATATTTTTATGATTTGTTTTCAACAATGGTGTCCTCCTTGGTCGTCTCCCATGTAGTCCACTTTGGCTCAAACTACGACGGATGGTGCGATCTGACACTGATGTTCCTTGAGCATGAAGTTCACCTTGGATCTCTTTAGAAGTCTTTCTGGGCTCTTTTGTTACCATTCGGATTATCCGTCTCTTTGATTTGTCATCGATTTTCCTCCTGCGGCCACGTCCAGGGAGGTTGGCTACAGTCCCATGGATCTTAAATTTCTGAATAATATGTGCAACTGTAGTCACAGGAACATCTAGCTGCTTGGAAATGGTCTTATAGCCTTTACCTTTAACATGCTTGTCTATAATTTTCTTTCGAATCTCCTGAGACAACTCTTTCCTTCGCTTCGTCTGGTCCATGTTGAGTGTGGTACATACCATGTCACCAAACAACACAGTGACTACCTGGAGCCCTATATATAGGCCCACTGACTGAGTACAAGATTGTAGACACCTGTGATGCTAATTAGTGGACACACCTTGAATTAACATGTGCCTTTGGTCACATTATTTTCAGTATTTTCTAAGGATACCATCATTTTTGTCCAGGGCTGTTCCATGAGTTTATTTTTTTAAATAATTCTGTTGAAGCATGGTTGGAAAGCAATGTCTGACTTTCATTGGTTAACATTCATAGAATTTTTAAAAATTATGACTTTTGTCAGATTAAAGTTATTTCTGTGACCATTGTGACTTTTTCTTTCATTGACCGAAGGGTACCAACAATTTTGTCCACGTGTGTATGTGTCAAAAAACGGCCATGATATGTTTTGCAATTTAGGAAATTTTGCGATTTGGATGTTGTGCGATCACCATGTTAAAGACTATGTGGGATCCTGTAGTGTACACACTGTGCTGTGTAGTTTGTACTGTAACCTGTTTAATTTCACAATTACTCTTTTTTCACCTGCTATCAATAGCACTAGTTTTGAAAGTTTTTTAGAGCTTGAAAGCCATGATGAAAGCCAAAAGCAAACAAAAAATAAATTAATAAACACAACACAATGACACAACACAAATAATTAGTGTACAAGACACCTGAGATTCAAGTGGTGTGTGAGGCAACCCGATCCTTTCACTTCGTCTGGGTCTGAAAAAGCTGATGATGACGATACACTGAGATTTTTGTATAAATTATAATGCTTCATATTATATTAAAAATCTTTTTTTATTAAAAAGCTCATGTGTGCAACAAAACAATTTTTTCTTCCTCTAATGTGCTGCAACTTACTGTTTATTTTTGCAACATTGTTTATTAAAACTCAACCAACATATTATTGGTGCTGAATTGCATACTTAAACAACCACAAACACAACTGCAGGCAAGATCACACGATTCACACAGATATAACCAAAAACACGTTTGACATAATACATATTTTGACATAGCATTTGTGCTTTTTAACACTCTCTTGACTCAGTTTGTAATACTTGTTGTTCTCCGAACTGCAAATATCTGGTTTGCTGTCGAACTGTTCAGTAGTCGGTTTTGAATCACGGCCTCACAACCATTAAATTCTGCTCCTACCTCTAGCTGGCTCATACACCTCTTTGTTGTGTGCTTCATTGCATTGATGCCAGTAATAATTTCTCTAAATAGATGTGGCAGTATCTGACCTTCTCCTAAATATAATACAGATACTCTACTAAATTCAATCACTGCTGTGAATTAATATTCAGCTCTTGGGTATTTACAGAGCTCTGTTATTTTGAAAAGAAAAAATTCTCTATAGAGCTACATCAATGAACTCTTTTTTGTATTTAAAAGGAATCCGATAGAAATTTTTAATCAGCATCAGTACAAATAAACATGAGGGAGACAGTGGGAAACACCAAAAAAAGTGTGTGTGTGTTCAACCTAAGAATGCATCATTGTTCTTTTTTAAACTTTACCGGGGCTGTAAACATAAACACGGGTTCATAATTATTCATCTAAATCGGATCTAATTTATAAAATTTGATCTGAAGAACACATTCTGTCCACTTCTTCTTGAGCTGGCTATAAAAGAGAGACAGTAGAGTAATCTTTACTGCCTCTTAAGCTCATCAAACTTATTGCTTCCCCTTCTTTCCTTCTCTCCTTAATTTAGTCTTGGCCAATTCCCAGGCAGCGGACAGCTCTCCCCAATCAATTGACAGATACAAAGATTAAAGGCTAACATGCTTCCTTTAAGACACCCAAAGGCAGTCAGCTCATGCTGCATTACATTTTCTTCTCTCACATACATCAGCTCATATACAGTATACCCTGGATTGGTTAGTGTTTGTGTGCAAGGAGAGAGAAAGATTGAGGCAGAGAGAGAGAGGGAATGAGAAAGAGAGTAATAGAGAGGGAAGGAGAGAGAATAAAAAAGAGAGACATAGAAAGATGGAATGAGATTAAGGCACAGATAGAGAATGATACAGAGATAGGAGTGAGACAGAAAGAGAATGAGACACAGCGAAAAAAAGAAAGAATGAGACAGAAATAGAGAGGGAATAAAACATAGAGGGAGGCATCAAGAGAGAGAATGAATGAGAAAGAGGGATCGAGAGAGAGACACAGGACACACACATACACATACACACACACACACACTCATTCACCCATTAAGAGCAGTTTGTAAATGGCCGTTAGCCTAACCTGCATGTCATTGGACTGTGTGGGGAAACCGTGTACCTGGGGGAAACCTACTAAGCACGGGGAGAACGTACAAACTCCATGCACACAGACCCGAGGTGGGACTCAAACTCAGAGGCACGAGACCATAGTTGTGCAAATATCAAATCGTCATCAACAATGACACACAATACACCTTATAGAGTATACTGTATGCGACACATTTCAAAAATAGCAAATGCGACACTGTTCAAAAATAGCAAAGTTGCCCATTGTTTTATAAAAACAAATATCTGTTAAGATCCTAGATTTGACAAGAGTAAAAAAAAGAAATCTTTACAATGTTGTACCCAGAATTTTGGCCTGTTTTGTTTCTATAGCGGATATAGTGTGAATAGTTGACTAAGTCTCACAAATTCCATAAATGTGTGAAACACTGTTTCACTCACAAAACAAAAAATACACACACAGTGTTATTATAAAATAGACACACATGCAAGTACACTTTACAAAATTCTATTTTTAGATGATGGTGACTTGTATAAATGCTCTTCACGGTGGTTTGGCTTCTATTCCCATCTGCAAGGCAGTGCGCCAATGCATGTCAGTCCTCATATCTAAAGTCTTTTAGTTTTAGGATTTCACACAAAGCTTGTGTATAGCTACGCTAGACGTTAGAGTGAAAAATGATCATATTGTAGATTTGGTGACAAAACAAAGGGAAGGAGTCATGGGAATTGGGATGTGCCGAACCTTTACAGTAATCATTTAAACTAGATAAGTTAAAAGATAAGATAAATGCCCAAGTGATCAGCGAAAGACCTTGCGCTGACCTTGAGTTTTGCCCTGCAAGATTGGAAGCATTTTCCAGGGTTGACACTCTGGCCCTTTAAAAAAAAAATACAGTAACAGTTTGTGAACTGAATTAGCTTCATCTTACTAGGGTCATCCAAAAAAAAAAAAAAAAAAACATTTTTGTCCATCCCAGGTTGTTAAAAGTATTTAGTATAGCACAAGCCACAGAAATCCAGCTATAGTCCACCTATAGTCTTTGTATGTCACAGTACTGCTCTATAGATGAATAAATCCTTGCCCTTCTTCATCTTCACGGAGAAGACACTTTGTGGCACCCAGTGTAGATTGACCCACAAACGTCTACCAGAATTGTCAGAATTCCTCCTAGTAGGTCTGTTGGTCGGTCCAAACAGGCCAGCCGAAGCCAGCATAAGGATGCCACCAGATTATTAGTAACGTGTACCCTTCTTCTGTAGGACAAGTTACAAACTAAATGTTTACACTTATTTAGTCAACCCCACTTTCTGAGTTCATTCTCCGGAAAAATCCCTCATTCAGGACATCTGGAAGGCTTGGTTTCTCCGTCTGTCAACAATGCCCTGCTTTTGGGCCAGTTTACTTTTCCAGATAATAAACATTTAAATCATGAAGTATTTTCAATATTGCATTGACATTACATTGGCCACTTAGAAGAATAACAACTTTATCAGCATAAGCTGACAAGTGAAAAGCCTGATTGCACTTTGGAATGACTACACTGTTTATCTCCGGTCCTAATCTTATTAAAAGGAGCTCAATTGCCAGAATATAAAGCATAGCAGACAGAGCACATCCTTGTCTAATACCTCGATTAACATTAAAAGGAGAGTGCAAGTCACCATTTATCTTCAATATAACACTGTGTCATTATACAGAACTCTTACTTTGTTAATAAAATCTGGGCTGAAGTCAAAAGCTTTTTAAACATCCAACAGTAAATTGTTTTCAACTAATAAAGGAAATATTGTTATAGACTAATCTTCCAGACACACAGTAGGTCTGGTCAGGTTGGATAACTTCATTCAGAAGTTTGCTTTAGTGAATATCTTATACTTACAACACCAAAATTGACACAGGTCTTGCAGATGTAGTCACCATTTTTTGGTAGGTGTCCCCTGGCCAAACAGTTTCTCAGAACTGCCGGAAGATCTTCACCTAGCTAGAAGATCTTATTGAATTCAGCAGGTAGGACATTCATACCCAGTCTTTACCTCATTCCAGGCCTTGAAGGGCTTTAAGTACCCTCAATCAAGTCTGAATTGACTTCTGCAGTCACCTGAGGTTGTTTAGCAAGAAGAAAATAACCTTACATTTTGGCCAGATCAGAAAAGAGTTCCCCTCATTCTGACATTAAAGATGAGTTAGTCTCTTTTTACTCTTCTTTTATTCCAAATTGAAAAAGAATGTTAAAAGGGCATCCATTAATTCCATGCTTTGAAAGCAGAACCTGGCCAGAGCTCCCTGTGCATCTGTGTCTAACATGTGTCTTCCAATAAGCTTTTCTTAGCCCTGATTTTTTTTCTTTTAATTTGTTTATTAGAAAGTTGCGCTTGTTCTTGTAAGTCTAATATTTTTTTTCCATGGATCAAGCTATGTCCTTTGTGACATTGAGTATACTAGACAAATTCGTCTGAACCTTTGCAAAATCCTCCCAGTGTAGTATTAATACTGTTTTGTAATCAATGTCATGCTAATAAGTCCTGACTAGACTTTTTTTTGTTTTTTTCTGAAACTGTAAGTCACATATTAATGAATAAAAGTTGCTATGACTAATTTGGTCGAGATCTTATTTTTACAATCCCTGTATTAAGCTGTGACTGTTCTGTGGACCAAAGTTTAAATATCAGTTGTACCAGATATGGCTGGGATGTTAACCTCGACAATGCACCTGGGACTTGTGGGCTGTCTACACATGGTGAACAAACAGTGACCTTGTACAGCCCATTCTCTCCAGTAACTCGAAACTCTTTTATACAAACACACCTGAGCTGTACGGTGAGACTGCAAGATCATTTATTACCGAACACAGAGCTTTAAAAATGATGTGCTTCCTTTTCCAGGACCAGTCTTTAAATCATAATGATTTTAAAAAGACAGTTTGACATCATCTTTAGTGGTAGCTCAGGAAGCTAAGGCTCTAGGTTGTTGGGATCTGAGGATCCATGTCTTAAGCCCTGATGTTGGTGAGTTGCCACAGCTCATACTACCCAGCCAGTGCATGCAGTGCCGGTCCCAAGTCTCCATAAAATGGGAGGGTTGCATAGCACTCAGTCCTTTGAGTTTCAACCGGCGTAAAAACCTGTGCCAAGTTGTTGTGAGAATTGATGGACCGCTGTGGCGACCTCTCGATTAGAGCGGCCGAAAGGCTAACAACATTTGACATCATCTTTGCATTAGGTGTGTGACCCTAATATTCCACTAATAATTGTAATAATAACCCAGATTAAATAAAACATTTATTAAACTCCTAACTAGGTCTCTGGCTGAGGAAGAATCATTGATTGGCTCACCATTTCATACACAGCAAAAGATCTAACCAATCATAGGTAAGACTGAATTTTTGTAACCAATCAGAATGCAGAAGGTGGGATTGATCAGAAAAGAGAGGAAGTATAATCTAAATATGGGGAAAAATACTTTTTGTTCCATTATATTCTGGCAGATTACAGCAGACAGACCCACTTAGTACACTTCAAAAAACTAATATTGTTATGAAATGCTTTACACATGTAAACGCACATCGGATTACTGTCCAAGTAAAGAGTTACGGTTGAATCAGTAATTGCAGTTAATTCCATCTGTCACGCACGCAGCAGAATGGAGTGAATCCAGGCGCGGATAATGACTGTAACGTGATCCGGGGGGCGTGGTCGGGAAGCGTAGCAAGTGTTGAACACTATGTAATCAGTCCGTGAAGCGAGAGTCGTAGTCAAAAGGAAGGCGCGAGATCAAAAACCGGGAAGTCACTGGAGCGAGGAAAACGAAACCAAAACGTGAGAAAAAAGCCGTAAATCAAAGGGAGAAGCGTGGGTCGAAACCGGAAGATCAAATTGCCGAGCGAACAAACCAAATCGAGAGGCGAAGATCAGAAACGAGAAAAAAATGGGCTTGAAGCGAGACGGCGTAGTTGGGACACGTGGAAGGTCGGGTTGATTCGCTGCATGGTTGAGGGGAGCAAGAGCTTGACTGCGCAGTGGTTGATAACCTTGGTGATCGTGAAAGGGCCTACATAGCGGGGGGAAAGTTTACGGGAAATGGTTTTGAGAGGAAGGTCCCTGGTGGAGAGCATAACCCTTTGTCCTATTTTATATTTTGGGGCCTGGGAGCGTTTGCGGTCTGCTTGTTCTTTGTAGGACTTGCTGAGTCGTAACAGGGTCTTCCTGGCTTGGGTCCAGGTTCTCTTACACCGGTGGACAAAAGCTTGGGCGGACGGCATGCTGACCTCCTGCTCCTGAGATGGGAACAAGGGTGGTTGGTATCCCATGCAGCACTGGAAAGGCAACAGACTGGTAGATGATGAGGTCTGGGAGTTGTGGGCATACTCAACCCAAGGTAGGAACTCGCTCCAGAAGGTAACATCTTTAGCGGCCATACACCTCAGGGCAATCTCGACTGATTCTTCCTCTCAGTCTGGCCATTAGATTGAGGGTGGAAACCAGAGGACAGGCTGGGAGTGGCCCCAATCAGCTTACAGAAGGCCTTCCAAAACTGAGAGGTGAACTGTGGGCCCCGGTCTGAGACAATGTCCATAGGCAGACCATGGAGCTTGAACAAGTGGTTAATCATGAGCCCGGCAGTTTCCTTGGCAGATGGGAGTCTTGGTAGGAGAATGAAGTGGGCAGCTTTCGAGAACCGGTCCACCATGGTCATGATGCAGGTGTGGCCGGCGGAGGATGGTAGCCCAGTGACGAAATCCAGGGCAATGTTGGACCAGGGGCGGTGAGGGATGGGCAGAGGTCTAAGGAGGCCGGCAGGTGCTGTGTTGACATGTTTGGACTTCATGCAAACATCACATGCTGAATCAAAGCTAGAGACGTCTTCCTTGATGGTGGACCACCAAAACCGCTGCTGGGCTAGCATCAGGGTTCTGGCAGAGCCAGGGTGGCAGGAGAGTTTCGAGCTGTGGGCCCATTCCAGGACCTGAGAACACAGAGCGAGGGGAACAAAGAGGCGGTTAGAAGGCACTTTGCTTGGGCTTGGTTCATGAAAAAGAACTTGCTTGACTCTAGTTTCAATGTCAAGCTCGGCCACGGCGAGCAAACAGGAGGGCGGCAAAATAGTTGCGGCAGGGTCTTGTGTTGTCATAAATTGTCTCGACAGAGCGTCTGGCTAGGTGTTTTTAGATCCTGGTCGGTAGGAGAGGGTAAAATTGAACCTTGCGAAGAAGAGGGACCACCTGGCCTGGCGGGAGTTGAGCCTCTTGATGCTCCGTAGATACTCGAGGTTCTTGTGGTTGGTCCACACTAGGAAGGGGACCTCTGTTCCTTCTAGCCAGTGTCTCCATTCCTCCAGAGCTAGCTTGATGGCTAAGAGTTCTCGGTCTCCGGGCCTCCGAGTGGCGCAGTGGTTAAAGCGCTCGCCCTATCATCCGGAGATCGCTAGTTCGAATCCCGGGTGGTGCTGTAACCTCTCGCAGCCGGAGGTCTAGAGAGAGCTGATTGGCCGAGCTCTCTCAGTGGGGAGGGATGAGAGGTACTTAGTGCTCCCACATTAATCACGGCTCTACAGCCAGTCAGGGGCGTCTGTGAGTTCGCGCAACGGAGGGAGCGGATAGCGCTGTCCTCCGAGTGTGTTACGCCGCCCCCAATGGTGCGCGAGCGAGCAGTTCGAAAAGATGCGGTCGGCTGGCGTCACGTGGTTCGGAGGAAACACGTGATAGTCTTCGGCCCTCCCGGCTGAGTGGTAGTAGTAGCCTTAATGTGGAGCCCCCTAGTGACGGGGAGGAATTGGACACGACTAAATTAGGGAGAAAATCGTGGAAAAATCCAAAAAAAAAAAAAAAAAAAAAAAAAGAGTTCTCGGTCTCCGATGCCATAATTACTTTCAGCAGGAGTTAGACGGTGGGAGAAAAATGAGCAGGGGTGCAGTTTATTATCCGGGTTGGATCTTTGTGAGAGAACGCCTCCGACTCCCGTACTGGAGGTGTCAACTTCCATGATGAACTGGCATGATGGGTCAGGGATGGTGAGGATAGGAGCAGAGGTGAACCGCTTCTTAAGTTCGCTGAAGGCCTCCTCAGAATTTAGATTCCAGCAGAAGTGTGTCTTGGTAGAGGTGAGGGCTGTTAGAGGAGCAGCAATTGAGCTGTAGCCACAGATAAACCGACGATAGAAGTTGGCGAAGCCTAAGAATCTTTGTAGCTCTTGTCGTGAGGTAGGAGTCGGCCACCTATTGACGGCTAGGAGCTTTGCAGGTTCCATCTCGATGCCTCTGGGGCTGATGACGAACCAGAGGAACGTGGTAGATGTGGTGTGGAACTCGCATTTCTCAGCTTTGACAAACAGGTTGTTCTCCAGCAGCCTCTGCAGCACCTGCCGAACATGGTGTTGGTGTTCCTCTGGGTCCTGAGAGAAAATCAGGATGTCGTCGAGATATATACGAATACTGAGATATTGAGGAGATCCCTGAGAACATCATTGATTAGGGATTGAAAAACTCCGGGGGCAATCGTAAGTCCAAATGGAACCACCAGGTATTCGTAATGTCCCGTTGGGGTATTGAAAGCTGTCTTCCATTCGTCCCCCTCCCGAATTCGGACGAGATGATATGTATTGCGCAGGTCGAGCTTGGTGAAGTACCTGGCCCGCTGAAGAAGTTCGAAGGCGGTTGACATTAGAGGGAGAGGGTACCGGTTCTTTATTTTTTATGTCATTAAGGCCCCTGTAATCAATACACGGACGAAGGGAACCATCTTTTTTGGCCACGAAGAAGAACCCAGCCCCTGCTGGAGAAGAGGAACGGCGGATAATACTTGCACCGAGGGATTCTGCGATGTACTGGTCCATGGTTTGGCGTTCTTTGGATGACAGGGAGTATAGACGGCCCTTGGGGGGAGTGGTGCCTGGTAGCAGGTCAATGGCGCAGTCGTATGGCTGGTGGGGGGGAAGGGATACCGCACGCGATTTGCTGAAAACTGACTTGAGATCGTGGTATTCTGGAGGGACACGGGTGAGGTCCGGTGGCTCTACCGCGGGGGCGGGATAGAGGCATGGCTTGGTGGCAGCTCGTAAACATGATGAGGAACAAGCGGGGCTCCAGGCTATGATCGAGTTCCTGGCCCAATCAATGTGTGGGTTGTGTCGCCTAGGACGACCGTGGCATGCGATCCTTCCATGATAAACAGCGATGTCCGTTCCTAGTGGTTGCCCGAGACCCTTAGGCCTATGAGAGGGGTTCTGTGAGTGATTGGTGGGAGCGGACTCCCGTCAAGGGCCTGAACCTTGAGGTGGTTCTCCAAGGGCAGCGCGGGGATACCCAGAGCCTTGGCTGCGGCTGCATTCAGCAGATTGCGATCTGAGCCGGAGTCGACCAGTGCATGCACTAGGTGGGTCTGCTGCTCATGGATGAGGAAGATAGGAAGCAGGTGGCGTTGGTCTGGGAGCCTTCTTGGAGTCTCGCCCTCTAGTGTTCCCAGCTGAACTAGATGGCGCCTCCGTTTGCTGGACAGTACTTGAGCAGGTGTCCTGGTTTCCCGCAGTAGAAGCAGGCTCCTTCCACTTGGCGGCGGTGGCGCTCCTCTGGGGTGATGCGAGTTCTGCCCAGTTGCATGGGTTCCTCCTGGGGATCAACTCGCAGAGGAGAGGGTCGAGGCAGAGCCCTTTGTCTATTCGACCGGCCAGATCCATAAGCTCCTGGAGGGACGAGCGGAGCTCTCGGGAGACTAGCTCATCTTGGAGTATCTCAGTCAGACCTTCAAGAAAGACGTCACACAGGGCTCGTTCGTTCCAACTGCTAGAAAGGGCCAGGGTCTGGAACTCAATGGCATAATCGTAGGCCGAGCGTGAGCCTTGACGGAGCTTCAGCAGTTTTCGACCCGCCTCCCTGCCGTGGCACGAGCGGTCAAACACTCTCCTCATTTCTTTGGCGAAGCTCTCATAACTGGAACAGCAGGGGTCGTGAGCATCCTAAAGCGCGGTGCCCCATTCCCGGGCACGTCCTGACAGGAGCGTGATGACGTATGCCACACATTCCGTGGAAAAGGTGGAGTTTTGGAGCTCGAAAATCAGTGAGCACTGAGACAGAAAGGAGCGACAGGTGCCGGAATCTCCTTCGTAGGTGGGAGGGGCGGGGAGGCATGGCTCTTGTTGCATTGATGCTTGTGGTTGGGTGAGTTGGAGCATGTGGAGCTTGGACGTGACATCAGCAAGAGACTGCTTGGTGCTGAGTAACTCCTGCTCCAAGCAAAGCACCTTGACTCTCCAATGCCGCTCTCATACGGTTAGTATCCGCTGGATTCATAGCTGGCTGGATTATTCTGTCACGCACGCAGCAGAACGGGGTGAATCCAGGCGCGGATAATGACTGTAACGTGATCCGGGGGGCGTCGTCGGGAAGCGTAGCAAGTGTCGAACACTATGTAATCAGTCCGTGAAACGTCAAAACCAAAACGTGAAGCGAGAGCCGTAGTCAAAAAGAAAACGTGAGATCAAAAACCGGGAAGTCACTAGAGCAAGGAAAACAAAAACAAAACGCGAGACATCCGTAAATCAAAGGGAGAAGCGTGGGTCGAAACCGGAAGATCAGATTGTTGAGCGAACAGACCAAATCGAGAGGCGAAGATCAGAAACGAGATAAAAACAAAGCGAGGTCGTAAACGTGAAGACAATGAAAGTAAACGCGAGAGAATCAAGGTATAAACACAGGATAATCCAGCGATTTAAGCAGCATGCAGCGCGTGGAGTAATCAGAGGAGGATATGAGAAACAGGTGCGTCGGCGGGGCGGAAATGGAGGCGTGGGAAAGAATACATGACAGGCTGGGAAAAACACATGAGCACGTGAGGAAAGTGACAGCGTGGGAAAAAAGTAAAATAAATAAATAAATAAACAAACAGGTCGTGGAAAAGACGTGACATGACACCATCGGATTGAGAAGAATATCGTCTACGTAAATCTAGCGAGTCCCCATGATGACAACCCCAGAAACAACCTCTTCTTTGTCCTCTTTTTTTATGGATACTTTTTCTATAATCGAATGTGTCCACATAAGAATGTCCCACCTTATGCTTGGCAGTACTTTGTAGTCACAATCTAGTCTCCCATCATTACAGTAGCCACAGTAACAGTAAAGTTCAATCATTGTCATAAATTTTTAATGACTTTAAATAAATTGTTTACCTCATTCAAGTAAACTCCACCCAGAAAGGCAAGCAGCTTGCAGGTCACGGGAACCGTTTCCCTTTTCTTTTTCCAAATGTATATACAGTGGAACCTTGGATTGCGAGTAACGTGGTTTATGAGTGTTCCGCAAACCGAGCAAAGATTTTTAATAAATTTTAAATCGGAAACCGAGCAAGTATTAGTTTACGAGCGCCGAGTATCATGTATCACGCATGCGACTCTTATTTTGACGCCGAGCGGCAAGTGATCACAACTGAGACAATAATTTTTCTCTCTCTTGCGCTGTGGGAATTATGGGTAATCGTCCCTGCTGCGTCCCCTGTGTCAAAATAAGAGTCCCCTTAGTGCTCGTCTCTTATAATCAACATCTCCCTCTCTCTTCTGTGTGCGTAATTTGACACTGTGACACACACACACAAACACACTCTCCCCGGCTGCGCACACGCGCTTTATTTACACAGAAAACTCAGCTCTGTCGCGATTCTTTTCAAAGGTAAGGTGCTGGTTCATTTGTTGTTGTTGTTTTTTACTTTACAGCAGTGATTACGTTAGTCTGCTCATGCGAGTATCATTAGAGAGATTTCCTTTTTTCATCCATTAAAACAGTGTTTGCATTGTGTATTTTAGTTGCGAAACTTAAAAAGCGAGGTGGGGGGAGGGAAGAGGAGTTTTACTGTTTAAGACGAGACGGGGGCTAATTCCACACCCGCACACATACAAATACACGGCACCTGCGCGCACAAACAGAAACACTTATCTGTCTGGATTTATTTTTACTTCTTTTTAATGTTATGTGCAGGTTAATTTGTTTTATTTTTACTTTATATGTTGTATTAATTATTTTTATGTATTTATTGTTTTGGGCTGTAGAACGAATAATTTGAGTTTTCATTATTTCTTATGGGAAAAGAGTGTTTTTGTAATACGAGCCTGCTCGTAATCCAAGGTTCCACTGTACTTAAGTAAATGGTTTGCTTTGTCAGCTTTCAACTGATTATTTAGACATTTTTTAGATTTGGATTCTTTCTCACATGTACACACATCAGCAATCTCCATTCTCTCACTAACTTATCATCTATACCGGAGACCTAGGACAGGGTGCCAATCCATTTCTGGGTACACACCTATACACAGACACATGCTTATTCACACACTACTGGCAATTTGGGAACACCTGTTAGCCTAATCTGCTTATCTTTGGGTTGTGTGAGGAAAGAGTGCAAGGCGACGCTGCTAATCATTAGGCCACCGTGCCACCCAATATCTATTAATTTCTGTAAATATTACACCATATACATTCGCTCACATACATGTGAGGTACTGTGTTCTTTTCAGAGACTGAACTTGAGCATTAAGATGATGTTTTCTTTTCTCTATCCATAACTACAGACCCAAAAGAACATTAACATCACCTCTTCCTGTTCATTTTCTTTCCAGACAGTGGGATCATGTCCTCTTCACACAGCCGGGACATCTCTGACTACCATGTCAGTGGTAAGAGAAAAAAAAATTTAATAGGTACTTATCTTCTTACTGATATGCTGTGTTTCTAATTCTGATATGTTGTATTTCTGTGTGTGTGTGTGTGTGTGTGTGTGAGACAGTAATCCAAAATCCTCCTTCATGGGAGTTTGGTGTGTACCTGTTGGGGTTCCTGGTTTTGCTTGGCATAGTCGGAGTAAATCTGTGGAAACTATGGAGGTCTGGCTCTTTCCCTGCTCCCTCACCATACCCCAATTTCAATTACCGCTACCTCCAGGAGAAATATGGCACCTCTTACTCTGAAGTCAGGCAGAAGGTAATAATCTTCATTCGTTTGATGTGTGCTATGATTCTGCCTGTAAAAACCTGCCATGAACCTTCCTTGTTTGGTAATACATGCTTTGCTTCATAGTGCGTTGCAGCTTCTAACCACCGAAGAGCCTCATCTGCAAGCCGTAAGCCCAGCCTGCAGCTGGCTGACACTCCCGACAGTTTCCGTGAACTCGGCCCTCTGGAGCTCATGAGCCGGGATCTGGAGATGAAACGCTCTGCTTCGGTCGACTCTCTGTGCTCCATCTCGTCCATTGCCCAGACCTTCGGCCATGATGTCACTGTGGGCCAGCTGGAGGTGACACTGGAGCTTGAAGCGCGATCGTCATTATTACATGTCACCCTGCATCAGGCCAAGGATCTCATGGAAAAGGAAGAGGAGAATTTTCCTGGCTGTTACGTCACTGTCACACTTTTACCTGACGAGATCAATGTTGGCGTCACACGGGTACGGAAAGAGCACACGCAAGTTATTAACGATTGGGAGGTTTGAATCTGAAACTAAAATTGTACTAATTCACTCATCCTTAAACAGTACTGCATTCATTCCTCTTCCCAGAGCAATATCACATATGCCGCACTGTGATCCCAGAGGCAAACTTTTTCCTCCTACTCTGAAAAGAATGAGTAAAAATGTAATCAACTTGCGACACAGCCAGCACACAACCACTGGAAACTCGCAGACGCTCTGATCATCAGTCACTTTTGTGACTGCATAACATCTAAAGAGCATCAATAGAACTGTATTAGAGCTGAGGATTATAATGGAACCTAAATGACCTTATCGAGCCAGCATTGTCAGAAAGAGAAAGAAGGAGAGAAAGAAAGACAGAGAGAGTGTTGACATCAGCGTAGCTGCTCAGGCTGGTTTCAAAGCAAAAGTCTTCTTAGAATATACATATGGATCGGAATGTGTCATGGTGTGTTGGAAATTTTTGAACTGATTGGTTTTGTAATTTGTTGCTTTCGAAATTTCTAGAGCTTTTCTAGACCTTATTTTATTGAAGTAATTAGGAAATGAGCTTCAAGGCTATAACGTTTGACTCAAGTGCTCAGTATTGCCATGTCTCGGTTTGATTTAAATATGTGAATGCAAAAAAATGTTTTTAAAAAAATAACGATTTGTCGTCTCAAATGAATTTTCCTCTTTCTTATAGCATGGCCTTATCTTCATGTTCAGCATTATGGAGGCCTTTGTGCTCAACCCCTATTCCTCCAAACGTGTTCATTCTCAGATCTTTAATTACATTTCAAGAGCCATGCCTGCTGAGCAGGTAGTTAGATTTACAGACACTTATTGGCGATGTGGAAAAAGGTCTCTGACTTCAGCCTTTCTCAGCATCTGTGTTGATCTAAATAGCTGAGAGCAGCGCTGATGCCTTTCCCTCTGCTGACACAAAATGCATTCTGTTTATCTTGTCTTTAGTCGTACTAAATTCTTAGACCCTGGAAACCCTCATTGTGCCAAGGTGTGTCTATTCACCCTTTGTTGCATGACCTCATTCCTCCCTATGGATTTTGGAATAATATAGTTACAACAGTGCACAAACGTATGACACCATCCTGGACCTCTTCCTCAAATGCAAAAAAATACCATAGCAAGATAAATAGCAAGTAGAAATGCCTTATATATAGTGACTTTTTTGTAGGTTTTCCTATCATGAGATTGAAATTTACCATAGAGATAATGATCATGATAGCAAAATTTGGTTTATTGAACTCTTATAAGATAAGGGAATACTGCATTTGACTAATTTCAAGATGTAATTAACACACACCCTTTTCAAAGAAAAATGCATGATCTCAAAACATGATCTCTTAGGAATTTTCTTTTCTTTGCAAATAAAAAAAAAAAAATATATATATATATATATATATATATATATATATATATTTATATAAATATATATATATTTTTTTTTTCAGAGGAAATACTTGTGTAAAATTTCATTTCAGGTTGTGTTCCTGTTTTTCTTTACGAGAAGAATGTTGTCTCGTTATTTATGTAAGAACTTGTGTACATCGATTGCATCTAAACACTGTGCTCTGTCTCCTGCAGATCCAGAGCAACGCCTTCACCGTGTTGTTTGATGAACGTCTCTCTATTCCACTTGAAGCAGCAGCTGTGGATGAGTACAGCCTACGCTTCTCAGCCTTTGGAGTGGACTTGGATGAAAGGAACATCAGTGCAGGACAAGCTGAATTAAAACTGTCCGATCTGGACTTGTCCATAAGGCCTTTCAATGCTTGGCTCTACCTCCAGGACATCAATAAGGTGTTGACCAAC
Source organism: Clarias fuscus (assembly GCA_030347435.1). NCBI lineage: Eukaryota > Metazoa > Chordata > Actinopteri > Siluriformes > Clariidae > Clarias > Clarias fuscus. Next base: position 17,167,736 of record CM059204.1, on the reverse strand, counting down.
AAACACTCATCAACATACTGCATCACTCAATACTAATATTTTTTCACCATATACAGGCTGTAGTAAGTCCATCTAAGGTGGGCGCAGGAGAAGAAGTCATTTAAATTGAGATTCAGGTAGTGGGGTGACCACGCAGACTAGTCCTCAGGGCATTGGTAGATGGTCTTTTAAAACTCAAGACTCTTTTAAAATCCTATGTTGTATGAGGATTTAAGGAAATCAGTCCTGAAGATGCTTGGGTGTTACATATTTAAGGCTTGAAGGCTAGGTTAAAAACTGTAGCTTCTGTCATCCAGGCAATGGTTTATCCCAAAGGTGCTGTTTCTGTGGCAATTGGACTTGCTTTAAGTTTTGGAAGAAATTTCTCCTCTCATGAAAAGGGCTTCTTCAGTTCTAACTACTAGCTTGTGGCAGTTGTATGAACCCTCTGGAGTTGTTAAGTTGTTGAGACCCTAATGATGAAATGATGTTCATCACACATCAGGCTACAATGTAGGGTACACCATAAGGTACAGTTAATGTTATAGACCTTGAGCAAAAACATAAACCAGGCTTTAAGCCATGTCCTATGCTGAGAGAGGGTTGTTCCAATGTGATTTAGGTGGCCTCTTTTAGCTTTCTAACCATCATTCTTTGTTGTCCAGAATGTGAACACTGCTGTCTTTGAAAGAATGAGTGGCTAGTTGAGTAGGTAGTCACATGTGCCAAGGTGCCATGGTAGTCCTGTGTGTTCAGGTCATCTCTGTATCTCCATGGTGATATTCTGTTCTCATTTTAGGGATGTCACTGCCTTCCTTTCTTGGATGGTGAGATTGGAAGGGGGTGAATTTAGTTCTAGCACTAGCTAGGGCAGCTAATAGTTTTATCCTGAGATACCCTGCCTCTGCTTCTGCCAATTTATTTTCCATGATAACTGTGCTATTATAAGATCTACCACTGGTACTTGTTTTGGTGTTATGGCAAAGTTCAATCCTTTGGCTCAGATGTTCTTTTCAGGTTGGATTTGTGTTGTTCTTCTTTTCTCATAAAAGTCATGATAGTAATGATGGAATTTGTAGTTCTGTCATTTCTTGTCCTTGGAGTGTTGTATTATTTCTCCATGAAACTGTAATTAAGAACTATCAACCAACAACTTCATGGAAGAAATGTGGTCAAAAATTAGTTATGACCGTGATCCAAGATCACTTAGGGAAGTTGCGTTTCCACATTGCACAATGTGACGAGAACCGACAGGACTGGGACTAAACAGATATGTGGCCATAAGAAGACCACTTGTTAGTGAGACTAAAATTTGAACATAGGCATCAGTTTGCTTTAGAGCACATATACTTTGAAACAGTGAAAAATAGCCAGGCAGTGTCTATAGTAAACCTCTAAGAGAGACAAGAAAATTATTTTATTAGTCATACAAATATTATCACAAATATTATTGTTCATAAAAATATGTCATAAAAGCTTAGTTGAAGTTATGACTGTCACTGAGTTTTGCATCATATATTTATATATAATAAACATACAAATAATAAATTATGTAAATAATGCAGTATTTCTGCTTATGTAAAATCACAAGGTGCCTGATTCATGCCCATTTGTAATTTAAGACTTTTAACAGGGTCATATTAAGCATTAATGGAGACATATGATATCTTTCAAACTTTGTATCTTTCCCTCTTTCATGAGAGTAAATACTGGTGGGTTCACATGGCACATATCTGACTTGTACACCACTGCAGTGCTGGTTTCTGCATTAAAATCTCTCCAGAGCCTGGTCTGGATATAGAAGAAGATAAATACCTGATTAATGACTTTGTACACGAAGCTTAAATGCTTGGCCACGCCCATTCATGGTAAAGTTTCTGTTTTGAATTGTGAATTAATTGTGTATTGGTTCTACAGGCTGTGGATGCCGTTGGAGAAGTTCTGCTTTCGCTCAGTTACCTACCTACGGCAGAGCGCCTAACGGTGGTGGTGGCTAAAGCAAAGAACCTGGTCTGGACTAACGGCAAAACCACTGCAGGTCAGCATGTTTTTTATTCTTATTATCTTCATTGCAATCAATCCAGTCCTGCTTTTCTAACTGAATACCTATGGGAACAGATCCGTTCGTGAAGGTGTACCTCCTACAAGATGGAAGGAAGATCAGTAAGAAGAAAACCTCCATTAAGAGGGATGATACAAACCCTATCTTCAACGAGGCTATGATCTTCTCCGTGCCTGCTGTTGTGCTTCAGGTAATATGTCTGTCTATAAGCAGCTCAGGCCTCAGTTTGAGGATATATATATATATATATATTCTTCAGATGGATATTATTATGTCATATTAATATTATTGACTTAAGATTTATACTCCATGTAGTCCTGTATTTATCAGATCGTCTTGGACTCCATGATGCAGGCAGTTTTTGTATGATGGCTTTTGACACAGTCACTTAATAGTTTAGAACGGAAAATTCCCAAGAACAGCTTTTTATCCAACTCTCGTAAAAAGAAAGTTGATTCTATATTACATTTAACACATTTTCTGTTAAATTGCCCTTTCAGCATCATAGTACACAGATATAGAGTTAAACCATGGATTATAAGCATAATTTGTTCCGGAAGTGTGCTTGTATATCAAAGCACTTGTATGTTAAAGCGAATTTCCCCCATAAGAAATATTACAAACTTTGATGATTTGTTCCACAATCCAAAGATATTCATATGAAGTAAAAATAAAGCAAATTAACTTGCACTTTATCTTTAAAAATAATTGTGGTTGCAGTAAGATGAGAAAGGAGTGGAGGACTTTTACACACACACTGTTGGCAAACAGTGTGTTCCTTTGTAACTTTGTTGTTCACGGGGCAGTTGTTGTAGTACAGTTACTAAAGAGCAGTCACTACACTTAGACACAAAATTTTAAAAAATACTTTACACGCACACACATGGTCACAATGTTGTAGTAAACAATACAAGCGCACAGATGCTGACTATACGAGTGACGCATGCGCGTTGAGACTGAACGTGGGAGACGATTACCCACAGTCCCGCAGCGGGAGAGATAAAAGAACCAGTGGCTTAGTTGTGATCACGTGACACTCGGCAGACAAAGCGTAAGTGAACTACCTGTATGTCAAGACCTCGGTTGTTTATCAAGTTAAAAAAAAAAATCAAATATTTGCTTGTCTTGAAAAACTCTCCAAGTTACTCACAATCCAAGGTTCCACAGGGACTGATTTATGGTCATACTATCTGATATTACCCAGATGTAGGATGGGTTTTCCTGTTAAGTCTGGTTCCTCTGAAGGTTTCATCCTTTTGTCAGTGAGTTTGTCCTTGCCACAATTGCCCTCGGCTTGCTCATCAGGGACAAATTGATATTTATAGTCTATACTTAAGGATGGGTTCCATATTATGTCTGGATCCTCTCAAGGTTTCATCAGATTTTGGGTGTAGTGTTCAGCGGATTGTGTTTCAAGTTGCAGAAAAATGGACACAAACATTACAGTCCACGTAATTTCTTTACAAAGACAAAAAATACACCTATTATTAAATCTGCTAAGATATATATATTAGGATGCTAGATACTAAATATTTGGCTTGTGCCTGCATTCTAGGACCTCTCTCTAAGAGTCACGGTGGCTGAGAACACTGAAGACGGGCGTGGTGAGAACGTAGGTCACGTTATCATCGGACCAGAAGCAAGCGGCATGGGCATCACTCACTGGAACCAAATGCTGGCGACTTTGCGCAAACCTGTCTCCATGTGGCACCCGCTGCGGAGGACCTAATCTGATTTCTGCCCTCCCGTTCCCACCTGCATGGTGCCTACTGTCTCTGTGACCCAAACCATAAAGACTTCTAGATGAAAAAGGTCAAGAGGTCGTTGTTATTCAGGAAAACCGTTCTATTTTAAAGCAGTTGCACAGCCAGGGTCTTGTAAAAGGAAAGACTGAAACCCTGACTGTCTCAGCTTTAATTCCCAGGTCCTTTTATCCAGGTTGAATCTGTCTCCATTTGTAGCAGTTATAACAGGGTGGCTGACCTGAAAGAGCGCCAGTCTACACACTGCGTTATTGTCATTTGTTCAGTTGTGTTAGGAATTAGTGCAGCTGCATTCTCATTACCTACGAATTATTATTATTATTATTATTATTATTACTATATTAGGTGTTCTGTGTGTTTTCTATGTTTATGCTCATTTAAAAGCAATAGATCAAACCTATATGAGACATTTAACCATTTCTAAGTTAGAGCTCAGTAGTTCAAAGAACACAAAAATAAATTCTTTTTTAAAGTGCAGGCATATTCCCATTTATCGACAGCTAGAAAAGTAAACATGCTGTTAAAGATTTGTGTCGTATTATGATGGAATGTGAATGCATTAAAACACGAATTGCATTTAATATGTTTTTATTTGCCATGTTCCTCCCATGCCCTATGTTTTGGAAATTTATTCCAAGCATTGTTTATGAATTGTTGGAATTTTCTTTTTAAGTTTCAGCTTTTTTTTCATTCTGTTTTTAGATATTTGTAAAAAAAAAAACAAAAAAAAAAAACAATATCATACCTCCCACTGATCACCATGAGGCATTTGGCAAAAAAAATCCTTTCATTCAGCAGTAAAGCCAGTTAACATTCACATCCAGATTAGGGCAAAACAGTAAAACTTTTCTCATTATCAAATTCTGTGACTTATTTCGCGTTGTGTGCAGGAGAGTCTCTGTTCAAATATTGTATTAACTAACCAGGTTCAAGTTTTCTTAATGTAGCCTACGTGACTAGCGTAAGTGCAGCGTTCGAGGTTTCATGACTAACTCCATCGTACACATTGTTTCATCCTGTGCCAAATCAACCACTAGAGAAGCAATATTTTATTTAGGCTTGAGTCTATATTATGTTTGTGATTAATGAGATTTAAAGAAGAAAACATTTTGCAGTGCATGAAAATGTATTAAATATGGTATATTGATGTTCAAATATACAATTCTTAAAATAAAGTAATGGCTCAGATTGTTTTCTTGTATTAAAAATTGCAGTGGGGCTCAGAAACCTAGCTACCATTTGTTTTGAGACTACATGGGATATTATTCTGAATTCGTCCCTGCAGCCAACTTATTATTCTGATAAATGTTTGAAAAACTCTGTTAATCTGATAAAATTATTATTAACTGTATTGATCTTTAATAATCATTAAAAATTCATTTCCAATATTGTACCCAGACAATTGTTTACATTTTCCCCAGAATGTTCATCTAAACCCACAATGTATTTCCTCATATTTTCGTTTCATTTCTCATATTGTGTTTTTGTAAGGGTACAATGGCATAGTGGTTAGCACTTTTGGTTGGTGGTTAGCAGACCTCAAGGGTTCCCACCTCAGGTTTGTATGTGTGGAGTTTGAATGCTCTCCTATGGTAACCCATGGTAAAAATCATGCAATGTTTCCTGTATTTCACAACATCTACACCTGCAGTTTATATGGATCGACATCCTAGTAGGGATTTATTATAAGTGAAATCAAAATACATCTGAGGACATCTAGTGGCCGACTGCAGTATAATTCTAGCCCCTTCCAATACCTTAAACCTAGGGAAAAAACTTTAACATTCAGCTCCATAACAAATTGTAATATACAATACATTATACTCATACAATCATTCACATACCAGGGGAAATTTGGAAACAACAATTAGCCGAATCTCCCACACCAAGCACGGGGAGAATCTTTCATTAACTACTTATACAGTGCCTGGGAAAAAAGTCTTACACACAAATTTCATTTACCTTTGATTACAACAGTGTGATTGTCAGTTCATGTATGAAAAAGTTTCCTCATGCTCCCAGAACAAGTCTTTTAAAATTTGAGTGCTGGAATATTCCTGCGCTATCAGGGAGAGAGAAAACATAGATGTGATAACTTGGTCATTCAGTACCTTCAGGTCATCAGCTGACTTAATTTTTCAGCCACATAACGTTGCTGCTCAGATCATAATACTGAGGCTTCTACAGTGAGCACTAGGCATGATGGGTGCATTGCTTCATGCCTTGATGCACCCTGGAATAGGGTTAATCTCAACTCATCAAACCACCTGACCCTTTTTTTACTCCGAAGTCCACACTTTAAGTTCCCTAGCAACTGGTTTTCCCAATTAGTCCCAATACTGTGAGTTTTCATCACATTGAGTGCTTATGGAAATGCTCTTACTTCCACTATTAAACATAACTATGGTTTTCAGGGTTTTTATGTTTGTTTTTTTACCATGCAATTTTATGTAGTGTTTAAGTGATCTCCATTCATTAATATTTTTGACCACATTTCTTCCACAAAGGTCACAGCTCAGCACTTTCTTTCCAGGTTTTGATAATGTGTTCATGGATTCTTAACCCAGTTTTAGTCATTTCAAATCCTATTAATTATTTTCTTTGCTTTGACGTTTCTGAAATGGTGACTTTTTTGGCCAGGCAATATATTTAAAGTACAATGATATAATTACAATTATGGTATTGTCGGCTAGCTGGTAGCTCAAAATCTAAATCAAATCTATAAATCTAAGTATATTCATAAAAAAAAAAAAAATGTACTTAAAAAACATACCCACTACTGAGATGAATACGTTTTGTGTCCGTTATTATCATTATTTCCAGTGAAGGGGAATTACAATGTAGTAGCATAAAGTGACATTGTGGACAACTGATTATTATTTCACTTTATGTAGCACTTTATGTTTAATAAAACAAGGATTTCAGATAACAGGGTTGGGAAAATGCCACATAAAGTATTACAATAAATTATTATAATGACAATGAAGAAAAAGAGAAAGAAAGACAATAGGATAATCCTATTTAAATATCACATTTAAGACTGTTATAAAATATTAAGTAGCGTCTTTATGGCCTTCGGACTTGTTACTCAACAGTTTACGCATGCGCAGTGCTGTTCTGCGTAACCACCCAGTTTTAACCCATTTTTGCGCACAGGTGCGTCTCACAGACCAGTAGATGAGGATCAACTGATTGCATGACTGAAATACTGTCTCTTAAAACAATCAAAACAAGAGAAAACCTTATACTGAATGAATATGAAACGTGCTAGTTATTTATTTTTACTGTAATGGGCCGCGCATTTGGGTCACGGCAGCAGCATGTCACTCTTTATTGACCAATCACGAAACGGATTGACTTGGGGGCGGGTCTTATTAAACTACAGGAACAAAAACAGTGCCTGTTAGTCTGCAGCTACAAAAGCTTTAGCAGTCATTCTACTGCCACTCGGCGTTGCTTTGAATTGAAAGAAAGATGGCGGAAAACAGGGAAAAGGCTACGGACCAGATGAAACTATGGAAAGAAAGTAGAGGATCTCAGGTTTGTCTTTTCCATTTAAAGTTAACATGAGCAACATGCTAGCTGCGCAACGAATTATTAATAAGGGTAAAGGTCACACGGTTACTGTCTCTTACAAAGGGTTTGTTTCGTCTACAATCATGCTTTTATTCTTTTCATAACAACTTAGAACTGAAGCCGATCGGTCATGCATTGTGCACATGACGACTAGAAGCCTGCAAGAGTGCATCAGTGGGCCAAGCACGCGGCGATTAGCCTTTCTGTATGTGTGTGCGCGCTAAATATTAAATGTATGGAAAATATTTTTTACATTTTAAATATCTGGGCAATTGCATGAATCTCGAAAAAGGAAAGGAGTTGGTTTTTAAAGCTGCGCACGAGTCTTTTAATAAGGACAAGTCTAACGCCTGTTTGCCAGCGGACTCGCCTGTTTAAACCCGTTAACGCGATTGGTCGCCTTTATCAAACAGTCAGCCAATCAGAGAGCAGCTTTCCAGTTCACGCTCGGCCGCAGTGCTTCTTTACGTGCGCTGGATGTTAAACTGTGCAGTTACGCAATCATCAGCTGTCAGGGAATAAAGTCCAAAACGTTACCAAAGTTTGGTTAATTAATTAAAAACACACAAGTACTTTATAGTCTCTATAAAAACATGGCGTGATAAAACCCTGATAAAGATGAGTGTAGTTACCCTAAAACAATATACATTATTGTTAATCATTTTAACCGCTTAAGTATGATTATTATTATTATTAATGAATATTTTTATATTATTATCAATATTGGCAGTACTTCTGTTTTGTACACTACTGATACTCATTATCTTTTTAATTTGATGTTAATGTGCATAATTATTAGAAATATTATTATTACTATTAATAATAGTATTATTATTTTTATTACATCATTCATTTCTTTAAAACTATTCGCATGATATGGCAAATCCTCCCCAACTATGTGTGTTTAGAAAAAGTTCATTTCATATATATGTTTTTATTTTATTATTATTTTTTTTAACTGATATTCCTGAAAGGTTTCCATAGGTTTACTTACTGATATGACTAGGGCTTATTCTGATAATGACCAGGTTTAAAAGAAATAGACAAGCAGAGAGACATAAAGCTGCACAAAGTTCACACACATACAGTTTACACACTTTGCATAAATTTGCCTAAGTTAGTCTTTGTCAATACTTCCGTATTTTTCAAAACAAAAATGTATATTGTATATGCATTGTAAGACTAACATCTTTAAATATTAGTTAGTCAACCTTTTTTTTTTGTTGTCCAATGAAAGGCAAACAGTTGAGGTTCAGTCTTGTTAAGTCTTGATACTGTATTGATACCTCCTTGTATTTTGAGGGACGGAGGTCTTAGTAAAGCTGTGCTGTATGCTCCTGTGTGGTAGAGAGCACGGTTGCATGAGTGACTTGAGGAAGGTTGCAGCTGATCATTAAGGAGACACAGCACAGCGGTGATGTGGGAACACTCGTGTCATTGCTGTCTTGCTGACAGCAATTTAACCACGTGCATAGATTCTAGTGATTCTGTTTCCTTACATTTCCCTCACCTCACCTTTGCATCCATTCCTGTCTCAGCGACCCGACGTGTTGACCACAGGAGCAGGTGTTCCCATAGGCGATAAACTGAACATTCAGACGGCCGGACCCCGAGGACCACTGCTGGTGCAGGATGTCGTTTTCACTGACGAGATGGCCCATTTTGACCGGGAGCGCATCCCTGAAAGGGTAGTGCATGCCAAAGGAGCAGGTGCGTGCTTAGAAATACTCAAATGATTGGTTAATATTGATCCATTGTTGGGGTGTATGTGCATTTAAATATTTATCTCGGGTAAATATTCACTGTGGGGTTGTTATTTTAAAGGTTCACTGTATTTTATAAAGTCACACAAGTTTTTCAGAACAGTAGAAGAATTGGGAAAATGTTGTTTGTGAAGGCACAAATTTTATGGAAGTTAAAATGGTTTTAAAAATATTATTTAAAATTATGCAAAATGGCAACTAATAGAAAAGTATCTAACCTTGTATTAGCAAAATGAAGTAGTAATTGCTTTTCCTGTCACAAGGCAATAATTAGTGATTAACCCTGAGTTACTGAAATAAAAGCCTCAAGGCTACACTACAGCCCTGAAGAACTTTCACAAGGAATAACTCCAATCTTTTTTTTTTTTTTTAATAAACAAGAGATTACAAGTAAACAGTGGCCGATAAGAGAAACATTGACCTTCTGCATTAACAGTTCATGTGCCTATTAGATTGATGGCAAAGCAGTTGTTTCTTCTCTTCGCAGGTGCATTTGGCTATTTTGAGGTGACTCATGACATCACGCGCTACTGCAAGGCCAAGGTGTTCGAGCATGTGGGCAAGACAACTCCGATGGCTGTGAGATTCTCTACTGTGGGTGAGTGTGTGCACGTCTTATCTCCTCTCCATACAGCTACCAGTCATATGATATAACAAATAGATGTGTAATAAAACAAATAATAATAATAGTAATAATATTATATTATAAGTAGAGCTTAGTATTAAGAGAAGATTCTACCAATTGATGGTTGCATAAATAATTCCTTACACATGTCCCATTAAAATTATGGAAGATGCAGCTTGCATGAGGTCTGTTTTGTATTTATGGTTTTGTAGAGATGCAGTGTGTAAGTGGTCACATAGGAGACTCCCTTCATACTATTACTGTACTTAAAGGTGTCCAGTAGAGGGCAGCAAATAAAATAAAACAGCAATTTTCCTCTCAAGTGAGCAGAAGGGTAGTGGATGCAGTAACATTTATAAACCATAACTAATTCTGAATTGGTGAAGTTGATTACATAATGAACATGTTTTTATTATTATTATTTCCTCAACAGAAAGAAAAAATAGTTTAAGAATTTAATTATTAAGAATTTCATGTATTAAAATATATACTGTACTATATGTATTTCTCTCCCCTTTTTGCTTAAACATCATCTGTGCTTCTAGCTGGTGAGTCTGGTTCAGCTGATACAGTCCGGGACCCTCGAGGTTTTGCATTGAAATTCTACACTGAAGAAGGCAACTGGGACCTGACGGGCAATAACACACCCATCTTCTTCATCAGGGATGCACTTCTGGTGAGAGGGCGAGAGACTGACAGATCCTGATTACTTGGGCTAGATTAAAAAAAAAAATTATTTTATTTTTTTATGCTTACTGTGTTGTGTGTTTGTGCATTGCCTAGTTCCCATCCTTTATCCACACTCAGAAGCGGAATCCTCAGACTCACCTGAAGGACCCCGACATGGTGTGGGACTTCTGGAGTCTTCGCCCAGAGTCTCTGCATCAGGTTTGTGAGACTTTTGTGTAGTTAAATTTATGGCAGCACATTAAGTGTTCCCTGTTTCAGCCGTGATGTCATGCTGTAATCAGTATATCTGCTTTTACGCTACATGCTCCTTGATCTTTTCTGTTCCTTTTCATCTCTTGCAGGTGTCGTTCCTTTTCAGCGATCGTGGTTTGCCTGATGGATTCCGTCATATGAATGGCTATGGATCCCACACCTTCAAACTGATCAACTCTGACGGCAACCCTGTCTACTGCAAGTTCCACTACAAGGTGTGTACCTGCTTTTGCACCTGTCTGTCCATGTCCTTGTTTGTATGTGTGTGTGTGTGTGAGACATTGTCTTTTCCTGTCAGACTGATCAAGGCATCAAGAATCTGCCTGTAGAGGAGGCAGACCGTTTAGCCGCCAGTGATCCTGACTATGCCCTCCGTGACCTGTACAATGCCATTGCCACTGGCAACTTCCCCTCCTGGACCTTCTACATTCAGGTCATGACCTTTGAGCAGGCGGAGAAGTACCCCTGGAACCCATTCGATCTGACCAAGGTGCCCTAACCTCCCTCAGTAACAATGATTAAGACAGATTGCTATTACTAATTAATAGTGTGTTAATAACTATTGCTTGTTTAAAGGGCTTTTCATTTACTCATTTTTTTCTCTCTCAGGTTTGGTCCCATAAAGACTACCCCCTGATTCCAGTTGGACGCTTTGTGTTGAATAAAAACCCTGTAAACTATTTTGCTGAGGTGGAGCAACTGGCATTTGATCCCAGTAACATGCCACCAGGTATCGAGCCAAGTCCTGACAAGATGCTGCAGGTACAGCCTCACACACTCGGTCTCTTCTATTTATATCATGTTGTAGAGGGTGTAAAAGCTGTCATAGTATGTAGTTATGTAAATTACTCGGTCATTAGATGACTGTTACTGTTAAACAGGTTTAAGACAAGTTTGTTGGTAAAGATTTATATGTTATGACGTATGCAATATACGGCGTTCAGGTCAAACCGGGACCGAAGGCATAAACTCGATTTATTCGATACAAGCCTTCAAGCACGGTGAGGTGATGCAACCCTTAGCCTTTTTTAAAGAAGGCCGTACTCCTCTGAGTGATGATCTTGCCTGAAGCCCACTACAGTCACCCTTTTAAACATTCAGCGAGTGGACCGCTGTCGAGGGAGAAAAAATAAACTGGTTTAATGACCAAAGGTATTTTGTAATTGCAGCTCTAAGCATGTTTGGTCTGTTAGAGACATTCCTGGGAGGCCAAGATTTCAGACGTGAAGGAGGCAGTCCAATCATGGCTTCAGCTTGCTGAGAAAACCTTAAGCACTATTGAAATACTGGGATAAGTAGATTAGTTAGCAGGGGATTATGTAGAGAATTTAGGAATAATTTAGTTTTTACTCTGTGTTCTGTTATAATGTGCAATCAGAAATCCTGTTTTGACTTGAACGCCTCTCATAACAGCAGTGATTTGAATATGTTTTTGTGTGTTGGACCCAAGAACAACAAATTGTAAGCGTTTGTCTTTACTTTCAACATCAACACCTTGGTTTCAAACCTCGTCATCTTGGATTTATGTTTTTTAAACCTTTCTATATTAAGGTACATAGGAGCCTGGAAAAAGGTTATATGTATTGGCAAATTAATTACAAAGTCGCACGCTTTTTCAAATATAATCAGACATGTTCTGGAACACGACAGTTTGCATGTCTGGAAGTTTCATTTTGACATGTAGTGATGACCGCAGCAAAAGTGGCAATGATTTGCGGGAAGAACAAGAGCAGTCATGCTATTCAGTGGTTGTGCACAAGTGCATGATAAACCACAAGTTCCATAGTGGATAAAGGCTTGGTAAGCCGAGCATGTAGCATTTGATTCTAAGCTAAAATAATCTGAACTGTGGAAAATTGCACAGACACACCCTGATTATGGCTGAGGCCAGATATATCATATTTATCACTTCTTTCCCATGCTGCTAAGCATTAGTTATGATTACCAATAAGATGGTTATAATGCATGAAGTTATTTAAGGTTATGTGAACTTATTTCTCTAAAATCTCTAAAATGCCCCATGTAAATGTAATGGCCCAATACTTTGTGCTATGTGGCACTGAAATGCCTGTACTGTCTGATGACACCTGAAACCCCAAACCCCACTGTGGGGTTAAAATCAAACCAAAATGTGATCAGTGGAGTAGGGCATTAGAAAGTAAGTTAGTAATGTTATTAAGTTGGTAAAGATCATCAGATGAGAACATCAGATAAACTTATGTTGGTCTCAAAATTTAATTTCTTATTTGCCTAAAAATATAAAGAGCCTGAATATTTTAACATCTTCATTAGGATTAAAGGCCATATATTATGTTTTTTGTCCTTGTTTTTTGCGTTCCCAATAATGTCCTCTTCCAGATGGTTAAGATGCTGCTTCATGGTAAAAGTAGTAAAAATGATATTTTGAAGAAAAAAGAAATTACAAAATAACATTTGAATGAAAATTAAAACATTTTCTGTTGTGGTGCTATGATAATCTTTTTGGGCATTTATTCCACTTTATTTCTACATGATACAAAACACCACCTAGTGATTTTTTTATTTTTTTTGTAAGTGGTATAGATGGCTCAGTCGGGTTAATTAACAATTAAGTTCAGCACATTATTTTTAATATAATTAAGATGTATTGACTCTTACATTCTGCTCAAGGTTTTGATAGAGCACATTTAAACATGTTAAACTGACTGTTTGTAAGTGTGGACGCTATGCATGAAAGAAATGGAAGATATGGGCACTAAAACAAATCTCTCTGTCTTTGTAATTGGTTCCTGTGTTTTGGTTGTGTCAGTAGTCTGATACATGATGTTCCGCACAGGGCCGTCTCTTCTCTTACCCTGACACCCACCGCCATCGGCTTGGAGCCAACTACCTCCAGCTGCCTGTTAATTGCCCTTATCGTGCTCGCGTGGCCAACTATCAGAGAGATGGACCCATGTGTATGAATGACAACCAGGGTGAGACATCCTAATACACACTGCAGTATTTCTTTTAGTTTTACACATTCGGTTATAAGGTCACACACACACGGTAGGTGTCAAGTCTGTTCCGTCCATTCCGACCTGACAATGAGATTAAAAATATATATATTTTTAGGCGGAGCGCCCAACTACTTCCCCAACAGCTTCACTGCTCCAGATTGTCAGACACGCTTCATGGAGTCCAAGTTTAGAGTCTCTCCTGATGTTGCACGCTACAACAGCTCGGACGACGATAATGTGACGCAGGTATGGAAATGTCATGCACATAGGTGATCTAGAGGGATCCACTCTGTTGGTGAGTGGTGTAGTCTGCCCCCTTCACTGGTTGTTAAAGTGTCTTTGTGCTCCTGTAGGTTCGCACTTTCTTCACCAAGGTCCTGAATGCTGGCGAACGTGAGCGTCTGTGCCAGAACATGGCTGGACACCTAAAAGGAGCTCAGCTCTTCATTCAGAAGCGCATGGTACAGTCTGATGTTCCTGATGTCTCGTTGAACTTATCTATGGTTTTTCAGAACAGTTTTAGAGCACTGTCTCTCCTTCATCTTCACAGGTTCAGCGTCTGATGGAAGTGCACCAGGATTACGGCTCTCGTGTCCAGGCGCTGCTCGATAAGTATAATGCAGAAGGCAAAAAGGTAAAGCATCATATTGGCAACATGCACCAATGCGTAGTTGCACATGTGTCTACAGACACATGTGCACCAGAAGAAAACACTGGTGTGATCATTTTTTCTTTCTTTCCAGACCTCAGTGCACGTGTATACGCAGGGAGGTTCATCTGCTGTGTCTTCCAAGATGTGATGTGATGTGATTCTCTCTCACTACGTTTAAAACTGCAGTACACACATAAGAGCACTTATTCATTTTCATATACTTTTAGGTTCAAGACTTTAATGTGGACACCAGTGTAGGTGAATAATATTTTAGATTGTACTTACTCTGCCTCAACAGACATGTGAGAGCTATTAATGCTGAGGAAAGACTAGGAAAAATGCCTTTGAGACCATTCATCATTTCTTTAGTGTGCAGGACAGCTTTGTGTCAGCGAGGATCAGTCTCAGTACACATAACCATAGAGTAAGTCACATTTCAATCACAGTCCAAGTTGCTTCCATAAAAAATGTGATTTAAACAGATCCTTTCATTCTCCAAAAAATTTTTCTGCACTTTGTAATACAATAAAAATGTTGTAATGTGAATTTCTTTCCCAGTTTAGTTCCAGGTCGGCAAGATAAACCATCAAGCTAGGGTATCATTGTTTCTAGTTAAAGTGTTGGATTTCAAGAATCTCTTTTTATTTTTTATTACATTCTCTGTTCAACAATCCTCAGTTCTATCAAAGATGAACTTCAGTGCCTTGGTGGCATATGTCATAACTGCAAAAATAACTAAAATAATGTCAGAATCTTCGTGTGATCAGCCTTTAAGACTTGGAAAGATTTTGTTTTGTGTAACTGAGTTCTGTTCTGTTAAATACATCAGTACTGCTTGTGAGATTGACTAACCTTTTATAAAGTTAATCTTTTTAATAGGGTTAAAATAAAGTACAACAAAGTCTAGTATGACTAATTAACTCTGACTTTTAAATTTTATCAACATTTACCATAATTAAATATTAAAGAGTTTTTAGCACTTTTATAAACTATAAAACAATTTACAGTTTAAAGTGAAATGAGAAAGAGGTGGCTTCTCCAATGCACAGTTACTGTGCTTTATGAAGTGACCATTTCACTACTTAAAAATGTAAACCGTGATTAGATGTAAACCTCAATATGGACATGTGCAATGATTTAATTTGTTAGAGGTGATGTACAGTACACATCATCAGAAAGGCATGAATAGTTGTTTTTTTATTATTATTTTTTTTAAAGGTGATTTAATAAACATTGACAATTTCTTTTTGTTTAAATATCATTTCATAATTGGGACAAATAATATTTTGAATACAAAATTTTATATTTGTTAAATAGTTATATATCACAATCGTGATATGTGAAAATAATCACTTTGTGTTGGGTTTTTTTTCAATCAAACTGTGCAGCCCAAATTTTAATGCTAAATAGGTAAATTGATTGTTTTTTATGTCCCACATCCCATTAGATAAGAGTCTTGCTAATGTTATAAACCCTGTGGAAGTTATGCTGTCTGTGTGTTCTGTAACTGTAGAAGTTTTATTTAATCTAAATTTAATTCAATGACCCTTTTATATACAGTACACATTATTTGCATTATTTATAAAAAATCTTACTTGTATTAAAAGTAGAATACGATGGGG
Source organism: Clarias fuscus (assembly GCA_030347435.1). NCBI lineage: Eukaryota > Metazoa > Chordata > Actinopteri > Siluriformes > Clariidae > Clarias > Clarias fuscus. The sequence continues at coordinate 17,151,774 of CM059204.1, read as the reverse complement.
GGGGGGGGGGATCAAAATCATTGTACTTAGCTCTCAGAGACCAGCAGCAATACAGAAGGATATAAGAATAAAACATATTACGCTAAAAATATAATATACAATGGGTATAGTAAGGAATCACTGCATGAAATAGTTCTCTGGTTGAATGAAGTAGATTGTTTAAGGTTCACTTCATTATATATTATTAATTTATTTGTTAAAAAAACTGGTATGTGTCATTAACTAGGCCATCAAAAGTAGTTCATACAACCTGAAGAACCACAGTGGTTTTGGTTTGCTCTTTAAACTTTTCGTAACAGACTGTAAATGACTTGCCCCCTAACTTCAACCATAAATGGGCAAATCTGAATACTGAAGTTTCTTAAACAGCGAGTGAGGTCTGACACTGAGCAGGATGCAGAGCCCCATGGTCCCACTGAACATTCCTCCGGGTGATGGCAGAGGAGCAGGGGCAGTCGTGGTGTCCATGCCGGAGCATCCACGTGATCATACAGTATGGTCCATCGCCACCTTCATCTATGGAAACCCGTGCTGTCTGGGCCTGGTCGCCTCGATTTTCTCCATGAAGGTGAGTCATAAATAAAATGGACATATGGAGATAATATATTAGAGCAAGATATTTTATATAGTAATTTTTAAATTACATTTAGTCAAGGTAGTCTTAGCATAGTCAAGGTTTAGTCTCAGGATTTTTTTTTCTTGCCAACATCACCTATGGCCTGTGTATTGCGGATAAATCTGGAGAAATACAAGATTTCTGTAAAGATGCTGTGTGACTGTTTCCATTGTTGTAAGCCCATAGTGTAACTACATACTGTTTACTTCATAGTATTATTTATCCATATGTTCACAATTAAAAAATAAGTATTTATTAAATTAATTAAAAGTCTTCTTTCTTTCTTTATCTACCTTTTCAATGTTCAAATTCAAAGTCAAATTTTATTTGTCACATACACGGTCATACACAGTATGATATGCAGTGAAATGCTTAAAAGACTGCTCGTGACCTTAAAATAAAAGATTATTAATAGGAAATAAATATGAATAAAAAAATAATAAAATAGAAAATAAATTTGGCTAAGAAAGAATAATATAATTCTAGAATACAAAATATACAATATAAGAAATATATATTTAAAAAACTAGCTGTACAATGTATATTGTTTTAAACAGATATTTGTTAAATATTTGCTCTTAAACAGCACTGCTCAAAAGTCTTAGACACATCTAAATAACTGCTGTAGAGCAAGGGTGTCTTGGTTGTTTCTGCAAAAAAAAAAAAAAAAAAAATCTATTAAAGCAGTAAACAGTCATTAATGAACTAATGTCAATAACTGGTGTGATGTCCCTCTGCTTAGTTTTACTGAACATCCTGCAGAACCAGCCACACTCCTATAAGATAAAAATTTTAACAATGAAATAATAAAATAAAACTGTATAAATAAATATGTACAAAAGAAATAAAAACAGGGTGCCTAAGAACTTTACACAGTACTGGAGAAGTACTGATGTTGCAAGTCGGAAATGTACCTAATATGATAATCAAAGGCTTAGTCAGTCAGCCCCTGAGAACACCTTTTTGTATAATATACAGTACAAACATTTGAGTAAAGCAAAGAGCATCCTGATCTTGACTGGTGTTTCATTTTCACTTATGAATTGTAATGTTTCTAAAAGATTTGGTGCTTGTGTGTGTTTCAGTCCAGAGACCGGAAGATGCTGGGAGACATGATTGGAGCGCAGTCTTATGGCTCCAAGGCACGCCTTTTCAATATCATTGCACTTGTGCTTCTCATCCTATCCATCGTACTTTCCATAGTGATATGGGTGGCGATACCAAGGTACCCAAGTCACAGCTACAGAGGAGGATATTAAAATTATTAAAACCCTGGCTCATGTGATTTCATATATATTTCATATATATATATATATCTCAGAAGAAAAATGTGTTGTTAATGTGTGTTTTAATGAGCACAAAATACCATGTGAAACATGTATACTGTAGCTAATTAGCAATAAAAGATTCTCAGTGATCAAACCATCAAATGTTGTGTGTTTAATGGTATTAAAAATTATTTAACTGTAAGAACTGTAAAATTCGGGTCTGTATATGGTGCAATCATTTATTACTGACATACACTGCAATATCTGTATGGATTCTTATATTCTCCAGATGCAAATTTAAGGGTTTCTATTCTATTTATATATATATATATATATATATATATATATATATATATATATATATATATATATATATTACGAAATATATAATTAAAAATATATTTAAAAAGTGCCTTCCTTGTAGATATCATCAGCAATATTCTATAACGTGCCACCCAATTTTCAACTTGTTTTCTAATTTTAATGGCTACAGAGACCATTTCTGGGGCATACTAGGCACAAAGTAGAAATGCATCCCAGATTGTAGTTTGCAAGTTTGTTGCATATTTATCCAGCATATAATTAATGGATCTGGAGCCGTATTCCTGAGACTCCTCTCAAAGTGCTCCTAAAGCTTAAAAAAGCTTGAAACCTTCTACCTAGGAGTAAACCATGGTCAGGTTTATTTTAAGGATTGTACTGAAAATGCAGTTCAAATATTTAAACATTTTAGTTTGTGCTGCACAATTAATTGCCTAAAATTTGAAAACACAAAATGGACTTGTGATAGGTTTGAATTGCAAAAGGCAATATATACACAGTTGTGAATATACATAGTATCCAGAGTATGTTAATGTTTAAAGTTGTATTTAATCTTAATCTAGTTCAATTCCTTTTCATGTACAAATTATTTGTATTCTTTATAGAAATATTACTTGCATTAAAAACTTGAATAGATTTTCTGTTTTTATGCAAAATACCATGGGTGGAGGATAAAACATTGTACTTAAACTGCTTTGTCATTGTAGTAATACAACAAAATTAGTTTGGTAGCCCACACAGCCCAGCAGCAATAAAGAGGAATACAAGAATAAGACAAAATAGATAATTATGGTAAAAATAATTTATATTATAATAGAATAATATACAATGAGTATAGAAAAAAATCACCCCCTTTAAAAAAATTCCTGACATGTTGGTGTTATATCTTTCACTTGAATGTTAAAAGTTGCACTGAGTAAATGTAGCTGGATAAAAAAAAAAAAAATAATAAAATTCTGTCTTCATTTCAGGCTGCAAAGCAACAAAATGAGTTTACTTAAAAGTGGGGTAATTCTTTTCTAGACCCACTTTACACAATGGAATACAATACCATTGAGACTTGAATGGCGCAAACATTGCAATGCAATCAGTATTGTTAGCAAGAAGAATGTGTTTCTAAATTCCTTTTATGTTTCTAAACATAAAGTGTTAGTAATAAAGTCTGAAATATTGAAAGCTGATGAACAAAAATATGCAAAGTATCTTCTTTTTCTGATGCATGTTGTGCAAATGGATTTCTAAAAACATATATTTTGATATGTCCATAAGTATAGACAGTGCATGAAAAAGTTCTCTGATTAAATGAAAGAGATTTGGAAATATGGAGATGTTTTAGGTTCTATATTATTCATTTATTTCTTTTAATAAACCTGGTACGTGTCATTAACTAGGCCATCAAAAGTAGGTCATACAACATGAAAAACCACAGTGGTTGTGTTTAACTTTTCGTAACAGACTGTAAATGACTTGCCCCCTAATGTCAATCATAAATGGGCAAACCTGAAGCCTGAAGTTTCTTAATCAGCGCAGTGAGGTCTGACACTGAGCAGGATGCAGAGCCCCATGGTCCCACTGAATGTTCGTCCGGGTGATGGCAGAGGATCAGGGTCAGTCGTGGTGTCCATGCCGGAGCATCCACCTGATTATGCAGTGTGTTCCATCGCCCCCTTCAGCTATGGAAACCCGTGCTGTCTGGGCCTGGTCGCCTTGATTTTCACCATGAAGATGAGTCATAAATAAAATGGACATATTGAGATTCTTAATATTAATTAAGTTAATTAAGATAATAATATAAAAGATCATTGAAATAGTCATTTTTAAATTACATTTATATTTGGCATAGTCAAGGTTTAGTCTCAGGATTTTTTTCCCTTGCCAACATCACCTCTGGCCTGTATGTTGCGGATAAATCTGGAGAAATACAACTAGATTTCTGTAAAGATGCTGTGTGACTGTTTCCATTTTTGTGAGCCCATGGAGTAACATACCGTTTGCTTCTTAGTATTATTTGACAACTGACAACAAAATAAGTGTTCATTAAATGCTTTTTAGGCTCTCTTTTTTCCTTTCTTTTCATTGTTAAAATATTTCCTCTGCACCACTGTGCAAAAGTCTAAATAAAGGCACATCTAAATAACTGCTGTAGAGCAAAGATGTCTTAAATTGTTTCTACATTAAAAAATACTATTAAAACAGTAAACAGTCATTACTGAACCTAAGTCAGTAACTGGTGTGACGTCCCTCTGCTTAGTTTTACTGAACATCCTGCCACATTCCTTCTGAGTACTTTCTTACACATGCTCTTTTTTATGGCCTACGGATATTTGCCATAAGATCAAAATGTAATAATGAAGTCATAAAATAAACCTCTATAAGTAAATTTGTACAAAAAAACAAAACACAGGGACCTGAGACCTTTGTACAGTACAAACTGGAGTAGTACTGCTTTTGCAAGTCAGAAATTTACCTAATATTTATATAAATGATAATCAAACACCCTTTTGTATAATATAGAGTACAAGCATCTAAGCAAAGAGCATCCTGATCTTGACTGATGCTCCATTTTAATTTGTAACTGTAAGATCCTGGGCCCATATTCACAAAGCTTCTTAAACCTTCTTCTTCTTCTTAAGTTGCTCCTAGTGATGAAATTCTAAGAAAATTCTTAGAATTATGACATTTTCTTAGAATTTCCTCAAACATTTAGGACTAAATTTTTTTTAAAGATAATAATTATTCATGAAACTTTTTTGCCTTAAAAACAACTTCAGCCCAAAAATATTGTTAAGAGTAGAGTGAAGGACTTTTAAGAGGCTTAAGAGTTTCTATAGCAGAGGACAAAATGACAGAAAGAAGAAATAACACTGAACATAAAGCTAAAAGTAAACACTGCTCTTCAGTCCAATTTGGTTGTTGTTCTATTACTTCCTTACATCTCTCTTGGGTTGTTGGCTACATACCATCCAAAATTGCAACAGACTGTCCTGCAATCATGTACAGTAAATTGGTTAAAGCTGAGCCATTTTGCTCCTATCAACCTGAAATGGATCACAAGTAATAAAATAAGTATGCTAAATAAATAAATATAATAACTACTGTATGTAAATTAGTTTCTTCAAAAGTAGACACATTTTAAACATTTGCCTTTTAATTAACTTTAAGATATTTAGCCTATAACAAAAACTTTGCATAAAGTAGCCTGTATTCATGATTATATAATTTTGTCTATTAATTCTATTATCATATATTCTATTTTCAGAACGAGCACATTTTAAGACCTTTACAGATTCTTTATCAACCAATCACAGTCCTTGAGTTGCTCTGAGAAGTTTCCTAAATCACTTTTTTTCTAGGACTCTCAGGTAGGACTTTTTAGGCTAAGATAGGAGCCCTCTGAGAGAATTCTAAGAAGCTTTGTGAATACAGGTCCTGGTCTGTATCCTTTATTACTGACATACAATGCAATGTATGTGTAGATTTTTATATTCTCCAGATGCAAATTCAAGTTTTTTTTGTTTTGTTTACAAAAATTATATATACAAAGTGGCTTTCTTGTAGATATCAGAAGCAATATTCTATAACATAGCACCCAATCTTTAACCTATTTTCTGATTTGATCCAGATCCAGAGACCATCTCTGTGACAATATACTAGGCACAAAGTAGGAATGGATCCCAGATTGTTAAGTTTGTTGCATATTTATCCAACATATAATTACTGGATCTGGGGCTGTATTCATGAGAATTCTAAGCATCCTCGCAGAGAGCTCCTACCTTAGCTTAAAAACTAGATAGGAGTCATAGATTAAGAGTGATTTAGGACCACTCCCAGGGCAACTTAACAAAACAAAGGCTGCGTTCCGTTCCACAGTGTACTTCACAGGGTGTAATATAGTTAAATATTGAATATTTATGTAAACAAAATCAGATAGCATTATAAAACGTATACTGTTGAAATGCGTATAACTTGTAAACAAATAATTTAATTGTTTTACAAGATGTACCGAAAATAGTAAGGATTTTTTTTATTAAATATAATTAGTCATCCCCGATAATAATGATATTATTATATTCATATAATAAAACTGTAAAGTAAAACTGTCTGTACATTGAAGATATTTGTGAAAAACGAAAGATGGGATGATGGAAGAGTTAGAAAGTTGATCACAACCCTATGAGAACCATGATTCTCAGTCATAGCATCACCAACTGGCAGCAGGACGTGTGTCACTTTATGAAATCTCTAATATTATGTCCCTACCTTTCACCTGATTTGGTTCAAATAATCAACAGACATGGCTGATTTGAAAGTGTAAACGACTTTTTGAGAATTTGAATGGTGGTGCTATGGCAAGGATTTAAATAAGAACATATTAGAAAGAAAATAATATCTTACAAGTGGAATGGCCTAATGTTTCAATCTATTTCACATAGAGAGTGCAAGTGGTCATGAAAAAGGCCAGTCTGGCATGGCACAGGGTCTTCAAAGCGCCCCTGGAAATTTGTTAGAAATCTAGCTGCATAACTCATAGTTTTGTTTGATGTAAATGAGTCAGCCTTTGAGCCCTTAAACCTACAGCGAATAACAGGAAACAAGAAGTGGCTAATAACTTCTGTGTAAATTGAGTGATGTACATCAAACCTTAGTTTTATGTTATGAGAAGAAAGCTGCTGACAATGACAGTCTTGGTCATAGCACCACCAACTGGCAGCAGAAAGTGTTTACATTTAGAAATTGCTAATATTTTGTGACAAATTTTCAGCTAATTTGTTTAAAAATTAGGCACAGTAATTGCAAGACATGGCTGATGTGAAACTGTAAAGGATTTTTGATGTGTTGGCAGGGATTTAAATTAAGGACATAAGAGAAGAAAATTAACATTCTTGTATCTTAACAGTGGAAAGTTTCAAAACGTTTTACATAAAAAAAAAACTGGTTGTAAGTAATTTTGCATATTTTCATGATTTTGTTGAGCTCAAACGGCTCACCACAGTTTTTTTTACATTTATCAGACCATTGACTGGACATGGTTTTGGCCTGAATCCTGCAGTACTAAACTAAGTCCACTAGATGAAGGGATTTCCCCTTGTTCTTTTAAATTGAACTTCACTCATACACACTCACATGAAACATTTGCATACACATACTGTATATGAAACAGTTCCACACACACATATATACTACTAACTGCTCAAACAGCTACAAATGAAATGCGCGCGCACACACACCTATGAGACGCGCGCACATACACACACCTATGATCTATGAAAAACATTATATAAATAGGACACAATAATTCATTTTTTTATTTAATCTAGAAATCTTTAGGATAATATAGGCTAGTGATCTGTAAAAATTTATTTTAATGACATAATATTAATAATAATAATAATAATAATAATAATAATAATAATAATTATTATTATTATTATTATTATTATTGGAATTTTGTAGAGCGAAGTTCCCTTAACAGACATTCCCTGCACAGGGAGCAAGTTGTCGGGTGTAGTCATTTCAATGTATTGCCATATATTGCTATACAATGTTCTATAATTTTTCCTACTTGCCAGAATTTCCTACCAGCAGAAAAAACGTATAGTTAGACCTATCGGTCTGTCCTACTTTATTGCTGTTATTGCTTTATCAGAATGTAATTCCTATTGTTTTAACATGGGCAGCAGATTCTGACACGTTGTTATTGCTAATAAAAGTTACCAAGTGTACAAGAACATAATTGTCACTGCATATTTTTTTAAAGCTCACATTTTGTGCTGTATCTAACTGTAATTTTTTTTAGGTATAATTAAACTGCACAAATTATTTAAAAAATCAATTCTAACTATCAATTCACAAGTCTGTTAAAGAAGGGCATGCAAATAAAATATATAAAAAAATAAATAAAAAAAGAAAATCACCAAAACAATTAAACACCTTGGTAAATCCACAAGTCACTTGATGTACTGTATCTTTGAATTTCCAATTTTGTATTTGGATTTGATCAAGCAAGTAGTTTGTATTAGCGAAGGTGAGGAAAGCACATTTCACAAAACAGTAGGATCCGACATATTAGCCACAGATTCCGACACAGAACCATACATTTTTCTTTTTGCAAATCATCACCCATGTTTTCTGCCACTGCAATATTCAGACATCATTTGGACAGTTCTGAATATGCCTTGTGATTGAGCAGTGATGATCATTATACTGTCCTACTCCGTCTTCTAAACTGTCCAACAGCAGGATGTTTACAAACCGCTACTACCAGTGAGAATAAAGTGACAAGTCCGTCTACACTGAAATGACTTTCCTTTACACTGAAATGACTTCCGTTTACACATGTACTATGTGTCTTTGTGCGCGCATCTCATAGGCGTGTGTGCATGGAAAGTTTGTGTGTATAAGTGCACGCATCTCATAGGTGTTTGCGCGCGCATTTCACATGTATTTGTTTGAGCAGTTAGTAGTATATATACTCGTCTCGCCTTCACACACACACACCCCCCTTCTCCTTTCGCCTTCACACACACACATACACTGTCACACACACCCCTCCTCCTCTCGCCTTCACTCACACACCCTCTGACAGAGACACTGCTCTGTCGCGATTCTTTTCAATGGTAAAGTGCAGGTTAATTTGTCTTATTTTTACTTTACAGCAGTGTATAATTTTTTTTCGGTTGTGGAACAAATAATCTGTGTTTTCATTATTTCTTATGGAGAAATTCGAGTGTATTGATATACGAGCACGCTTCCGGAACGAGTTATGCTCGCAGTCCACGGTTCCACTGTACAGAACACGCTTCCGGAACGAATTATGCTCGCAAGGGAACCATGGATTATGAGCATAATTCATTCCAGAAGCGTGTTCGTATATCACAACACTTGTAAATCGAATTTCCCCATAAGAAATAATGGAAACTCTGATTATTCGTTGCAGAACCCAAATAAATAAATACATAAAAATAATTATTTTTTTTGTATTTAAAATATAAAGTATAAAATATATAGTAAAAATAAAACATATAAAGTAAAAATAAAACATATTAACCTGCACTTTACTTTGGAAAAAAGTTAAAATAAATCCAGACAGATATGTGTTTCCGTTAGTGTTTGTGCGCGCATGCGCTGTGTATATGTGCCGCACTGTATGTTTGTGCAGGAAGTCAGTTATTTTGTGTAGTTTGCATAATGCACCCGAAGGACACTCTTGCTAGGGAATTTGTACAATCGCCACCAAACCAAGCCTATGTGATCTAAAGACACTAAGGATGCAAGATTGTAGAGGGATTTTTGATATTTCAAACGGGCCAGCTGTGACACAGAGTTAAGCTTATCCCCTTTAAATGTATGTGCCCACTGTGCCCGCTGTCTTTCTGGTGTGCCCAGGTGGCAATGGCGCAAAGTGCTTGGGCCCACTCATCACTGCTTGCAACTATATTAACTAAATTTAATCACAATATGCTACAACAAAATCTAACCACACATGAAAAACAATAGACCACCATGTTTCACATTTATTTAATGCTTAAAAAAAAAGTTAAACGTACTAGCCAGTTTCCCCATGAACTTTAATTAAAGCCTGTAGAACATGAGGTAGACAGATAAAAAAGGTAAACCTGCTAACAGCACTGCTTACAATACAATAACATTCAGAGCTATAAGGCTCACTTTCCTATGCATGTTTAATTGTGAGGAGCCCAGCAGTATAGATGGAACATTCTACAGCAAATCTAAAACAACTAAAACCACCAATAACTAAATTCAACTTTTAAATATTGAAATTTAAAAGTTAATCAAACAGTACAAAGCACAGACATTTGGATCAAGTCAACCCACTTGCTTTGAAGAAGGAAATGTCAGTTAATTAATCAATGAAGCATCTTAATTTTCAGTGCTTGGACTTTTGGCGACAGCTTGGTACTCTAGTACATCATAACACTTCAAATGTGCACTTTGAAGAACTATCCTTTGGGTAGTTAAGGCTAAACGCACAGCTCGGATGAGGATATTGTGACACAGGTATGGGCCCTGCACACAAGCAATATAGAGGGAGATTGGTGGGTGGTGTAGTCTGCCCCCTTCTCTGGGTGTTAAAGTGTCTTTGTGCTCCTGTAGTTTCGCACTTTCTTCACCAAGGTGCTGAATGATGCTGAACGTGAGCGTCTGTGCCAGAACATGGCTGGACACCTAAAAGGAGCTCAGCTCTTCATTCAGAAGCGCCTGGTACAGTGTGATGTTCCTGATGTCTCGTTGCACTTATGTATGATTTTTCAGAACAGTTTTAGTGCACTGTCTCTCCTTCATCTTCACAGGTCCAGCATCTGATGGAAGTGCACCAGGATTATGGCTCTCGTGTTCAGGCGCTGCTCGATATATACAGTAGTATAATGCAGAAGACAAAAGGGTAAAGCATCATTCTGGAAACATGTATCAATGACATCAATTTATTTCCAGGTTAGCAAGATAGGACATCAAGCTAAGGTATCATTCTTTCTAGTCAAAGTGTTGGTTGTCAAGAATATTTTTTTTATTACATTCTCTGTTCAACAATCCTCAGTTCCATCAAAAATGAACTTCAGTGCCTTGGTGACAAATGTGATAACTGCAAAATAAATGAAATAAAATCTTCATTTGATCAGCCTTTAAGACTTGGACAGATTTAGTTTTGTGTAACTGAGTTATGTTCTGTTAAATACATCAGTACTGCTTGAGAGGTTGACTAACTTTTTATTTAAGTTAGATGTTCGTCAGGGCTGTCAGGGATGCTTGTCACTTGTCATAGCGATGCTACCTACTGTATAACATGCTGTCGCAGGTTATAATCATTAAAACACTGAACAATAAATGTGTGAGTAACCGTTCACTAATGATAAGTTGATATTTTCATTGTTAGCAGGAGAATGAACTGGACACCCCCTAGGACACCCCTAGGACACCCCTGTTGATAAGCTGTAAAACAATTAAGATTTTAAAATGAGAACAAGCATCAAAAAGATGTGTAATGTGCAATTACAATAATCTCCAATGTGCAGTGACTGTGCTTTAAAGAAGTCGGCCTTTATATTACTTAAAACTAAACCATGATTAGATGTATTTTAAGGATTGTACAGAAAAATGCAGTTCAAATATTTGTACATTTATGTTAGTGCTGCACAATTCACTGCATAAAAATTTAAACCACAATATGCAATTATTAAATCATCAAGTATTTTTAGGTGAGAAACATTGGCAAACATGGATTCAAAAGAATAATGAGAGTATTTATTTCTGTTAGCCTAAGATAATTAGGACAAATAACATTTTGAATGCATAATAGATTAGATATTGTATTTAAATTGTGGGAAAATTTATATATAAGCACCTGTTGCACAATATAACGATTTTCTCATTGGTGTGTGTGCATGGAGAGTTTGTGTGTGTACGTGTCTCATGGGTGTCTGTGTGCGCATTTCATATGTAGTTGTTTGAGCAGTTAGTAGTACATATGTGTGACTGTTTCGTATATGCGTATGCAAGTGTTTCATGTGCGTGTGCATGAGTGAAGTTTGATTTGAGCCCTATACAGTGCCTCATAAACACAGTGCCCATTCACACATACTCCTCCTCCTCTCGCTTTCACACACACACACACCCTTCCTCCTCTCGCCTTCACGCACACACCCTTCCTCCTCTCACCTTCACACACACACACACACACACACACACACACACACACACACACACACACACACACACACACACACTCCTCCCCCTTCTTTTCGCCTTCACACACACACACACACACACACACACTCCTCCCCCTTCTTTTCGCCTTCACACACACACACTCCTCCCCCTTCTTTTCGCCTTCACACACACACACACACACACACACACACAAACCTTTGATGGAGACACTGCTCTGTCGCGATTCTTTTTAAAGGTGAAGTGCAGGTTAATTTGTCTTATTTTTACTTTATAGCACTGAGTCCGTTAGTGTGCGCTCACCCGAGTGTCAGAGATGTTTTTTATTCTTGTGTGTCAGTGTTCTTGTGTGTGTGAGGCAGTGTTCTTGTGTGTGTGTGTGTGTATGCGTGTGTGTGTGAAAGTCCCCCCTCTCAAATAAGAGAGGAGGAAGGTTACTGTGTAAGACGAGAAGAGAGAGAGTGTGTTGCACAAACACACACATACACAGCGCATACACGCACAAACACACACATACACAGCAATTGCACGCACACACATACACATACACATCGCAGACAAACACTAATGGAAACACTTATCTGTCGAGATTTATTTTTACTTTTTTCAAAGGTAAAGTGCAGGTTAATTTGTTTTATTTTTACTTAATATTTTGTGTTAATTATTTTTATGTACAGTGGAACATCGGATTGCGAGTAACATGGTTTACAAGTGTTCCGCAAGACGAGCAAAGATTTGTAATAAATTTTGACTTGGAGAACGACCATGTCTTGGTTTACGAGTACCGAGTATCATGTACCACGCATGCGCTTCTTGTTGTGATGCCGAGCGTCACGTGATCACAACTGAGCCAATGGTTTTTCTCTCTCTTGCGCTGCGGAATTGTGGGTAATCGTCTCCCCTGCTGGGTCTTAGTGCGCGTCTCTCACTGGTATAATCAACATCCGTGCACGCGTGTACTGTTTACGAACACTGTGACCATGTGTGTGCGTGTAAAACATCTTTTATTTTGTGTTTGTAAGCGTGTGTGTACAGCCGCTCGTGTACTGTTTATTATAACACATGTGTGTGCGCATATAAAGCAAAAGAAAGTCTCATTATAGAGGTTAAAAATCCATTTGCTCCTTCTCTGTACCAGCCTGCAGTGTCATTTGGCACCGTGCACACACACACACACACACACACACACACACACACACACACACACACACACACACACACACACACACACACACACACACGAATATGAATTGAAAACCATTTCAGGTGACTACGTCTTGAAGCTCATCAAGAGAATGCCAAGAGTGTGCAAAGCAGTAATAAAAGCAAAAGGTGGCTACTTTGAAGAACCTAGAATATGACATATTTTCAGTTGTTTCACACTTTTTTGTTATGTATATAATTCCACATGTGTTAATTCATAGTTTTGATGCCTTCAGTGTGAATCTACAATTTTCATAGTCATGAAAATAAAGAAAACTCTTTGAATGAGAAGGTGTGTCCAAACTTTTGGTCTGTACTATATATATATAGTATATATATATATATATATATATATATATATATATATATATATATATATATATATATATATAAAGGAAAAAATCGTGTATATAATTGTAAACATATGTGTAAAAATATGTGTGAGAAAAATTGTTCTCTGGTTGAATGAAGGATATTGTTTTAGGTTTTTACTTCATTCTATATTATAACTATAACTGCTATTTGCACACGATACTCTTGTCAAAATGTAAACTGTTTACTGCTGCTCTTCCCACTACCTCAACTCATACTTCATCAAAAAAAGTACTGTTATGTGTTACATTGTTGTGTCTGTCATGTACCTCTTTGTTTGCACATTTGCACGTGCACTTTGTCTATTGTGTATTTTTGTATAGAAATTTGATAGTTCTTTTAGATTAACTTAAAAATGTAAAAATGTGTGTTTTATGTGTTTTGTGTTCAAAATTTATGTTGTTGCATGTATGTAGCACCTTGGTCCTGGAGGAACATTGTTTCGTTTCACTGTGTACTAACTGTATATGGTTGGAATGACAATAAAAGCCTACTTGACTACTTGACTTGACTACTTGACTAACTTATTTGTTCAAATAAACCTGGTACATGTTTGGGTACTGTACAGTAACTATGCAGTCAAAAAGTACAGTAGGTCATGTAACCGCAAAAACCACAGTGATTGTGCTTAACTTTAAACTTCTGGTAACAGACTGTAAATGACTTGCCCCCTAACTTCAACCATAAATGGGCAAACCCGCAGCCTGAAGTTTCTTAAACAGTACAGTGAAGTCTGACACTGAGCAAGATGGAGAGCTCCATGGTTCCACTGAACGTTCGTCAGGGTGATGGCAGAGGAGCGGGGGCAGTCATGGTGTCCATGCCGGATCATCCACCTGATTATGCAGTGTGTTCCATCGCCACCTTCATCTATGGGAACCCGTGCTGTCTGGGCCTGGTCGCCTTGATTTACTCCATGAAGGTGAGTCATAAATAAAATGGATATATGGAGACAATTCATATAATAAGATAATAATATAACAGAAAAGGGAGATAATTTACATAGTCATTTTTTAATTACTTTAATTACTTTTATATTGGCAGAGAGTTTTTTTCCTTGACAACATCACCTCTAGCCTTCAAATCTGGGTAAATGCATCTAGATTTCTGTAACCCATTTCCATTGTAAACCCATGGAGTAACTACATACCGTTTACTTCTTCTTATTATTTATTAATATGTTCACAATTAAAAAGGAGTATTCATCAAATGATTTTGTGGCTTCTTTTTTGGCCTTCTGGAAGCGTGCTTTATATCAAAACAGAATTTCTCCCATAAGAAATAATGAAAACTCAGACGATTCGTTCCACAACCCCAAAATATTACTATACAGAAAAATTATTCATACAAAATGTAAAGTAAAAATAAAACAAATTAACTTGCATTTTTCCTTTGAAAAGAAATGTGGCTAGAGTAGTTGAGACCAGAGAGTGGAGAGGAGAAGGAAGGGGTTATGGAGCTACTGTGTAGAACAACTTTCACACCCGCAAAAAAAGAAAAAAAACACACACACACACACACCCGCGCGCACACACATAAAACGGTCAGTTTACCAATAGAGACCCTCACTCACTGTGAACTGACACATGGTGACACACATCAACTTGATGACAAAGCCATAAAGAGGAGAGGAGGAGAAAGGGGACCACTGTATAGGACGACTTTCACACACGCAAACACACACAAACACACACAAACACACACCAGGTTAAAATTTTTGCAGACCATGGTACAAGGTTCCACTGTAGTTGTTGTAGAGCAAAGATGTCTTCAAAATCTTTGTCTACATTCAAAAAATACTATTAAAGCAGTCAATAACTGGTGTGACGTCCCTCTGCTTAGTTTTACTGAACATTCTGCAGAAGCAGCCACACTCCTTCTAAATAATTTATTTTCTGGCCTACATTTATTTATAAACAGGATCTTTAACAAGAAACCTCTCTGACACTTGCTTTTACTTTACACATGCACAGACATGTTATAATAAACATTACCCGTGCGCATTACAGGACATATGTAAAATGACGACTTTCAAACACACACACACACAAAAATAAAAGATGCTTTACACGCACACATGGTCACAGTGTTATAGTAAACAGTACACGCACACGGATGTTGACTACACGAGTGGCGCACGCGCACTGAGACCGAGCATGGGAGACGAGTACCCACAATTTCGAAGCACGAGATTGGTTCTTGCGGAACGCTCGCAAACCAAGTTACTCGCAATCCCAGGTTCCACTGTATATTGATTGTAAGTACTGATTTTGCAAGTCAGAAATGTACCTAATATCCATATAAATGATAATCAAAGGCTTAGTCAGTCAGCCCCTGAGAACACCCTTTTGTATAATATACAGTACAAACATCTGAGCACAGCAAAGATCATCCTGATCTTGACTGATGCTCCATTTTCACTTATGAATTGTAATGTTTCTAAAAGATTTTGTACTTGTGTGTTTCAGTCCAGAGACCGGAAGATGGTGGGAGATATGACTGGAGCGCAATCTTATGGCTCCAAGGCACGCCGTTTCAATATCATTGCACTTGTGCTTATCGCCCTATCCATTATAATTTCCATAGTGATAGTGGTAGTGATGGTGAAGTCGGTACCAACTCCCAAAGAAATTCCTGGGGTATTTCCCAGTTTCTCTCAAAACATCCCCAGTGGAAGACACTTTAATTTCTCGTAAAACCCTGGCTCATGTTATTTCTCATAAGAAAAATGTATTGTTAATGTCCAATTAATAAGCACAAAATACATTTTGAATCATATATCTGTAAAATTAGTAATAAAAGATTCTCAGTGATCAAACCATTGACTGATGTCGTGTATTATATTAAAAATAATTTAACCGTAAGAATTGTAAAATCCAGGTCTGTATACAGTAACATTTATTACTGACATACACTGCAATGTGTGTGAGGATTATTATATTCTCCATATGCTGATTCAAGGGTTATTATTATTATTATTATTATTATTATTATTATTATTATTATTGTTTTTTTTTTATTTTTTTTTACAATTTTTTTATTCCTTGTAAATGTCAGGAGCAATATTCTATGACATACCCAATTTTTAACCTTTTTTCTAGTTTAGATGGATCAAGAGACTATCCAGTGGCGGCCGGTCAATACGGGGCTGCCCCCCCATTAAAGTTAGGAAGAGAAGAATGCTACTTTAACATGTAATTATTTAACATAATAATTACTAATTTTAATAATGAAATAAAGTCATTTAGTCACAACATTCCGCTCTATTTCTTAATATAATTTATTTGCGATTTAAAAAAATCTAAACCATATTACGTTCATTTGTGTTCGTGTACGCGGGGCGCTAACGAGTGTTTATGTAGACACGTAAATCTTAAAGCTCTGATTGGATCTTCTCAAATCATCCTTTGGGCGCAGCAGTGTGCGCCCTGAACCCTCCCACTTTTGTTCTTAGCGAATCATATTGTTTTGAAATATTTGGGTTCATGTGATTGGACCATTCTCAACGAGTCTTCCAGCACTTCTTATGGCAAGCGGAGCTGCTGACTGGATGTGATGTGAGTCATGCCTTTATTTTATAATAGTAGTAATGATCACCGGATAATCACCTTAGAAATACCTATTTACAGGCGAGTATTAAAAGTTTAATTGTAATTTAGTTTGCGTAAAGAAAAACGAGTGGCCATCATTACTTTAAGAAATGGAGATCAGTCAGTCCGAAAAATTGGGAAAACTTTGAAAGTGTCCCCAAGTGCAGTCACAAAAACCATCAAGCGCTACAAAGAAACTGGCTCACATGCGGACCGCCCCAGGAAAGGAAGACCAAGAGTCACCTCTGCTGCAGAGGATAAGTTCATCCGAGTCACCAGCCTCAGAAATCGCAGGTTACAGCAGCTCAGATCAGAGAGCAGGTCAATGCCACACAGAGTTCTAGCAGCAGACACATCTCTAGAACAACTGTTAAGAGGAGACTGTGTGAATCAGGCCTTCATGGTAGAATATCTGCTAGGAAACCACTGCTAAGGACAGGCAACAAGCAGAAGAGACTTGTTTGGGCTAAAGAACACAATAAAGAACACAATTAAAAAAAAAAATAGAAAACTCTTTGAATGAGAAGGTGTGTCCAAACTTTTGGTCTGTACTGTATATATATAAAATATACAAGCACAACCAAGTTATTGGGCTCTTGCCTTATCCTCTCAGTTCGTTATGTTCAGTCCAGGGGCGCAATAAATGCACAATTTTTTTTTCCGGAAAGCCCTGCTGTGTAAACAGAACGAGACTGGCGTATGGATCCCGCTACACGTTCATTTATACAGTATTCGAGACCCTATTATAAGATTTTTGTAAACAGGATTCTCAAAAACAGCTTGAAAAACCACAAAGTTTCTAAAAATTTATGCAGTTTAAATGTATTAATGTATGAGGTTTTTTCTGTTTCTGTTGTAATAACAGTGCTAATGAAATTACATCACTGTTTAGCAAATACAATCATTTTAATGCTTTGTACATGAATGTTCATAAAAAAGACGAAAAAGATGAAGAGTACAGAGAGAAAGCAAATAAGTCAAGAGCAGCTGAAGAGAACAGGTAGGAGCTACCACACAGGATACTATGACTTAAAGGGGTCATGATATACATTTACCATTTTAATGTGTTTTCTGATGTACACTTACAGTAAGTTACAGTTTTTTGTAGTGCAGTGACCTTATTTGTCAAAAAAATCAAGTAATATTTAATTCATCTTGTCATGACCACTTTAAACAATAGAAAAAAAAGAAAAATTTGGAATCCTGCTTCCCTCAATGACTATCGATCTGTAGCCCTCACATCAGTAGTGATGAAGTGCTTTGAACGGCTGGTCAGAGACTTCATCATTTCCTCACTACCAGACACACTGGATCCACTCCAATTTGCATACCGCCCGAACCGCTCTACGGATGATGCCATTTCTCATCTACTACACACATCACTCACTCACCTGGACACTAGAAGGGGGAATTATGTTAAAATACTCTTTGTCGACTACAGCTCAGCTTTTAATAACATAATTCCCTCTACACTCACCACCAAGCTGGAGCACCTGGGACTCAGCTCATCTCTGTGTCAGTGGATCTCCAACTTCCTAACTGGCAGACCACAGGCAGTAAGGATGGGCGGCTATGTCTCAGCCTCTCTCACTCTCAGCACTGGAGCCCCCCAGGGTTGTGTTCTGAGCCCCCTGCTGTACTCTTTGTACACCTATGACTGCGTAGCCACTACGAACTCCACCACCATCATTAAGTTTGCTGATGACACGGTCGTGGTGGGCCTGATCTCTGACAACGATGAGACGGCCTACCTGATTGGAAATCTGGAGAACTGGTGCCAGAGGAACAATCTCCTCCTAAACGTCAGCAAGACAAAGGAGTTGATAGTGGACTTTAGTACTAAGCAGGAGAGGAACTACAAGACACCCGCCATCAACGAGAGACCAGTGGAGAGAGTGGACAGCTTCCGATACCTCGGTGTTCACATCACGCAGGACTGTCATGGTCCTGTCACATCAACATCGTGGTGAAAAAGGCCTGGCAGCGTCTCTACCACCTCAGACGCCTGAGAGACTTTAGACTGCCCTCTAAGGTGCTCAGGAACTTCTACTCCTGCACCATAGAGAGCATCCTGACGGGAAACATCTCAACCTGGTTCGGGAACAGCACAATGCAGGACTGGTTCGATCAGCTGAACGTATCATCTCTACCAAACTCCCTGACCTTCAGACGATCTACAACAAGCGGTGCTGGACCAAGGCCAGGAAGATAGTGAAAGACCTCAGTCACCCCAGCAATGGACTGTTCTCTCTGTTGCGGTCAGGAAAGCGCTTCCGCTCCCTGAAGGCCAACACAGAGAGACTAAGGAGGAGCTTCTCAACAACAACACCACATAGGACCTAACACTCACACACTTGCACATTTTGCACACCTCAGGACTGCAAACTTTTTAACTTTGAACTTTTACCTTTTACCAGGACGCACAATCCGTTTACTCATGGAACATTTGCACACTTGCACATTTTGCACACTGTGAACTTGAACTTCACTACATTCTGGGCTGCACTACATCACATTTCCATTATATTTCATTTACTATATATATCCTCTATTTTTATTAGATATTCTTTAACTTCTTTATATTTATCTAATTTTAATACTTTAATTCATTTTTATTCTTATTGCTGTATATTATGTAAATAAGTGTTTCTTTATTTTAAATCTCTTATTTCTTTTTTGTTGTAATATTGTAGGTCAATAGCAGTCGTATAAGCATTTCACTTCATATCATACTGTGTATGACTGTGTATGTGACAAATAAAATTAGAATTTGAATTGATGATTTAAGGTATATATTTTGTGAAATATCTGGTTCATTTACTTAGCCATGAAGATGAGGAGGACAATGAAGCAATGATAGAAATAGTGCTTTGCACCACGACAGGGTCTAAGCATACGTATTGTGC
Source organism: Clarias fuscus (assembly GCA_030347435.1). Taxonomy (NCBI): domain Eukaryota; kingdom Metazoa; phylum Chordata; class Actinopteri; order Siluriformes; family Clariidae; genus Clarias; species Clarias fuscus. Next base: position 17,131,814 of record CM059204.1, on the reverse strand, counting down.
ACTTTTCCTTGTCATACGTATTGTGCAATTTTATTTTTGAAGCTACTTTAGGTGTTTCAAGGGATCCAGTTTCCAGGACAAGGGGTAAGAAAATGGTGGACACCATATAAAATAAAACATTAGCATTTGTACAAATAACTTCAAGAGTGTTATTGTATATACAGTAAATACACACAAGCTCTGGATGCAATGGTTATTGGAGGATCTTGGTGCAGAGAGAGAGAGAGAGAGAGAGAGAGAGAGAGAGAGAGAGAGAGAGAATGATAAGAAAAATAAATGGGATCAAGAGAGAGAGAAAGTATGAATATCCGATATAGATTCATGGAAATACTAAAGCAATAACAAATAAAGAGAAAGCTCACACATTCATAAAAGTTTGTAGATCCTGTGGTATAAGTACAAAGACAAGCAAGAATGAAGAACTATTAACGCAAAGTGAAGAAACTAATGATTTCAGTCACCAAGGTAGAGCCGAAACATGCTCTTAGGAAAACACAGATGTCATCAAGGATCCAACCCGTCCAGGACACACACAGTTTGTGCATCTCCCATCGGGCAAAAGATACAGGACAATCAGGACACACACAAACAGACTGAGCTTCTTCCCCAGAGCTGTACCCTGTATTTCTCACCCCTCTTTTTTTCCTTATTCTTTTGTTTATTCTTATGTTTCTTTTTGTTGTTGGTCTCTGAGAGCTACCAAACAAATTTCGTTGTATCAATACACTGATAATAAAGTCTCTTCATCCTTCTGTCTTCAACAGGCAAGAATTAATGATGTTATGTAATGCTTACGGTAAACGATCTAAGTGAATCATCTAAAGCTATTTGACTTGAGCTGTGTAATAAAACGTGGCAGAAGGAAGGGGAATAATGAAAGGGAATTCCTAATACAGTAATAATATTTTGGTAGTCCTCGTATGCTCTCCGGTCCAAGAGGGGGCGCTCATATTATTTCGTTGTTTGCCAACCGGAAATAAAACATCCAGAAGAAAGTTTGAATTCAAACGGGTTTGAAAACACTTCACGCGCGCAGTTCGGTGCTCCGCTCCCGGTTCGCGTCGCAGGTAATCCGTTTTATTCCTCTTGTACAATCTCTGTGTTATAAGAGTTAATCAGGAGAGTAAGAGCGAATGGAGATAGGAGTTTGCTATATAACATCAACCTAAAATAGACCGAAAATGTATTGTGATTCTGCGCTTCTTTTTTTTTTTTTAAATAACACTAACGGCTCTTGGTAGGATCTCGTTAAATATGCATTCCGGTATAAAGTTATATTTTACCTAAAATAATCACAATAAATATAATATTTTTTATAATTATGGTCATTTGTTAGTATTAGGTCAGGTGCTGAGATATCATTAGTCTTTTTAAAATCCTGTTGAAGTGGTTAACGTCGTACAGTATGGAAAATAAAATCGTTAAATGATAAATAAATCACATTGTGCTTGTTTGGTTCATGCAGTTAGCTAGTTAGCTACTAAACTGGTTATACGACCCCAGTGTAATGCATAAAGTCCAGCAATTAAAGGTCGAGTTTTCAAACATCAAGGAGTGGAGAAAAATGTGGCTTTGTTGTTTTTGATGTTAATCAAGCCTGCCTTGTGGAGTGCTTAGGCACTGCTTGTTTTGTGGCACTGAAAACAAACACGCGTGTTCAAAATAGACAGACATGTGATTATTTTAGTTCTTCCTGTTCACAAAGCTGGTGATTACTACTTAGTTCTAGCCGCTATCTGGCTGAAAAGTTGCTCTGATTAACTGAAAAGATGCCAATGTGACACTGGTGTTCAGCTTCTGTAGCCATGGCCTGGGTCATCTCCAGACCTAAACCTGATAGAAAACTGTTGGACAATACTGATGAAGGCAGTAGCATTCAAGAGATCGCCTTCTGTCCATAATCTTGAGGAAGTAATCAAACAGGCATGGACTGAGCGACTGACACAAGAGTACTGACGTCATTGTGACTATATGTCAGCTGGATCTTAAAGGAATTCTTTGAAGAATAAAGGACTTAATACAAAGTACAAACAGTAATGTAATGTAATTGCAAATTATTATCTCGATTGTCATTATTGTTAACATTTGAGAATGTCTTTAACACATTGGATCTCTCTTGTCTCAATACTTCTAGCCATCACCATATAGACACCAATCAGCCATATATAAATATATGAAATTTATCAGTCAAATATAAATCAATACTTAAGAATTTAAAGCATTATCCTCAATATTGCCTAGGGATTGTCATGGATCAGGCATGTTTGCCTCATATGCATCATCCTGTGATGTGTGTTCTGTCATAGCTATCTGTCATAGCCAGCATTGACTTTTTTCCCCCAGCAGTTTGTGTTACACTACCTTTTCTTTCTTTTCAGACAAGCTAGCCTTTGCTCACCAGAGGTGTAGAATAGGTTTGGGTGCCAATGATTTTACTGGTGTATAATTCACAATTATACACCAGTAATATACACAATTTTAATGTTTTGCCTGACCAGTGTTTTGCCTGACCAGTGCAAATCAGGTACATCATAATGCTGTCTGTGACTGTCCTATTGGATACGATGTGTATAAATGCAAAAGAATTTATCACAAGCAGTGAAAGATTTTTCACTTGTTTTTAGATATGTAAATAGTTTTTACAGTTTAACAAATGTGTAGTTTCTTGCCTTGTAGACTACCTGCCTTCAAAAAGTCTGCTATCTTAAGCATCTATTAACTGTTCATTGTTGTTCCTCGAGCAGAGTGCCATGTCCCGTTTACCGATCATATCGAAGAGGCCTCTCTCCAGCGTCAATGATGGAGAGCTCCAACAACCTGATGGAGAGCTTCAACAGCCAGCACGGGTGTGTGATGTAAAAATAAATAAATACACAAATAAGTGAATAAAAGTATTACTTAGACTGTTTATGTAGTCAGGCCATTTATTAGTCTTTGTTATAACTTCTGTCCTCATTTTATATTATATCCAGAAAAAGATACGCAAGGTCGAGACAGGTGTTCAAAGGTTCAAACCTGCTGCAAGCGTGGTCCCTCCTAAACACACTGGGCCGGTCAGAGCTACCAGTAAGTGATGGAAGTGTGCTATTATTATAATAATTCTTCTTATTATTGTTGGTGTAGTATAATATCCAATGTGTTGACACTTGCATGAGATCATCTTCAAAATGTTCCATGATCACTTGAAGTACTTCTTAGGAGCACTTGTTTATTATTGGACTACTGTACTTACTGTACTTATTTTTAAAGAGGTAGAGCATGATTTGTTGTGTTGATCTGTTTTATAGGTAAAGCAGTTCCTCCAGCAAGAGCAGTGACTGTAGCAGGAGCTCCCGCGAGAGGTATGGATTTATTCTTGCACGTATGGGTGGGACCTAGTGAAGTAGAGTCAGGGAAGTTGCTGTATTCTGATATTTATTAGTCTGTTTGACCTGATTTAATATATAACAATAATTCATAATAGGCAGGACTATTAAAAAGGTGCACTCCATGAAACTGGTGTTTTGATGTGATAAAAAAATTCAAGATTGCACTGCTCCAAAAATATTTCCCACTTAGAAAATTAGTTTTATTTATATAATATAATTATTTTAAAAAATATATATTCGTTTGTTAATAATCTGCAGGAAGCACATGAACACTATCGCCAGTGTTAGCTATTTGCTTAGGAAGGAGTTATGTCTTTTGAAACTCAAATATTGGCTAAGTGTAAGATCGTGGCTCTGTAAAGTTAAAATGTGTACATTACCGGATAATGTTTAACATGTGTTAATTACCATTTAATTCTATTTTTAGGGGATGCAAAAAAGCTACCTGTACATGCACCAGTTGCTAAAGGTAGGAAGTATTGTAACTCTTTTATGTAATCCGTCTTGCCAAACCCTTCTGTCTCTGAGAGGCTTGAAGGCCCAGCATTTGTTATTCTTGTGGCGTCTGAGTTCTTTGTTTCAATATGTGTCTATGTAGGAGCATCCAAGAGACCTGGATGGGACTTGAAGGGCAAAGTTTCTGATCTGGAAAATAAAGTCCACAGTTACCAGAGCCGCCTGAAGTCTTACAACCAAGAAAACGAGGACCTCAAAGCCTCAAACGCAGAAATACAGAAAAACAAAACAGCAGCCCAGGAGGAGATCAGGCAGTTAAAACATCGTATTGGGTAAACTGAAGCACAAACTATATTTGAATTGTAACACAGTGGTTTGGGTTGTATGAGCAGGTTTTGTTTTAAACAATTTTTTGTAGGACCCTTCAAGAGAAGCAGGTGACCCTGCAAGAGGAGCTGGAGAGCACTGTTAAAGAAAAAGATGAGATTAAGAAAGAAGTGAACAAAGTAAAGGAAGAAAATGTGGTATTAACGAAGAGAGGTGATGACCTGAGTTCTCAACTCTGCAATATACAGGCATGTCTGCACAGATCTGTTCATAAGCTCAGCTTTACAATTCAGCTGAAAACTCCTGCATCTTGTGTGCTCCTATTGTAATGTTTTAATTTTACCATGTTTACCCTTTTCCATTTCTATTTCAGAGCCAGTTGTCTATTCAGACTGCTGCTCTGGTGCAGTGTCAAGGAAATCTGCAGGTTTGTCAGGGAAATCTGCAAGTTTGTCAGGAGAATCTTCAGGTTTGTCAGGATCAGTTAAAAAACTCGGAGGAAATGGTGGCCAAGCTGAAAGATGAGGTCCATTATGGAGAGATGGAGCGCAGGAAGCTCCATAACACGATCCAAGAGCTGAAGGTGAGCTCAGTGAGCTGGTATAAACATAGAGTTCAGGAATATTCTAGAATACAATTAAAGCCATTTTCGAATATCATAATATTGACTTTGACTTTTACAGGTAATTTGTTAACCTTTTATTTTTTTCTAGTCGTAGCTACTGGTAGTAAAAACACCTTTGTAGATGTCTGCAAGGTCACATTGTTCATGTGGGTAAATGCTGTAACTTTGCTTGGGTTACTTTCCCCTCACTTTGGAAATGGTCTGAGCATCTTAACCTGCACACCACAAGAGGGTGCGCTTGCAGTTTAGCCAGTTCAATATGGATGCTGTCTTTAGCATCCTTGTTTATGAAGAAGCACAAAGGGATAAAAGCAGTGTTTGATCATTTAAGTAGTATCACACAAGAATGAATGTAATAAATGGAAACCTACTGCTCTAGGGTATACAATCCCTTGTTCCCCACACACCATGTAGTGCCTGAGATAAGGGGTTCGAGAGCGATTTGGGCCATGTGTTGGGGACGAGTTAGCTTTGTAAAAATAAAAGAATACAGACAGGTTGGGCGATTTGAAACGACTTGGAAGCAGTTATTAAGGAGAGAACATTATCTGATGTGTTCTTGCTGAAAGTGTTTCTGATTTGACTGGCTAGTTTTGAAAGTGGCTTTTGGCGGGTTGCTCTCCCCTCAGTACTGAGCTACTTTTACCAATCCTGCAACAGTTATTGTAATTAACAGTTACAGTTAAGTACAGCGAGGTTTTTAATCCAGACCTTTGTTTGTGTAAATTCCCTCCGATATGGTTCCATAATCATCCAGATCCTTTTCTGTTCTGGCACCTAGTTGGTCAGCTCGACGTACTTGGTTCTTCATTACTTGGTCTTCAGTAGAGTGAATTTAAGTCGATTCAATTTAAGTTCTTTCTTCCTTTCACCCCCCCACCTCTCAGGGTAACATCAGAGTTTTCTGCAGGATACGTCCTCTTTTGTCCGACAAGGATGTCACTGTCCCACATATTCAACTGCCTAATCAGGACAACAAGGCTATAATACTTGCAAAAACAGAAGAGGTAATACGCTAGCTTCATCTTCACAACAACTGTTAATTAACTGTTAACTTATTAAAACGTATTAGATTAAGGTCCAGGTCCAGGATTTGTGGTCTAGAGAAACCTAGTGTGGCGGTGTGTTTTACTCTTTCTTTCTTGCTTCCTCAGTCGCATGTGGGACGTACTGCTGAAACTCAAAAGAATTACATCTTCAGCTTTGATCGCGTTTTTGGGCCGCGCAGCTGCCAGAGTGAAGTATTTGAGGAGATCTCTCTCCTGGTGCAGTCAGCTCTGGATGGCTACAACGTCTGCTGCTTTGCATATGGACAGACCGGAAGTGGGAAGACTTTCACCATGGAAGGTGGTGATATGGACGACATGAGAGGAGTCATTCCACGAGCAGTGGAGCAGATTTTTAAGACTTCCAACGCGCTTCGTGAGCAAGGCTGGGAGGTAAATTTAATCTTTTTTGGGTGAATTATTGTGTTGAATGATGAATAATGTATCGAGTACCTACTTCTTCTGTCCTGCTTCCGCGATTTCTTCCATCTTGATGTGTGTATCAAAAATGTCATCAGAATTATGCCTGTGTACAAAAATGATCATGTAAGATGCTTTTGAAATCAAAATGATAATTTTTTTAATTTGTTGCTTTCTCTCCTCCCACAGTACATATTTACTGCCAGCTTCGTGGAAATTTATAATGAAACCCTCCGGGACTTGCTGTATACGGGTAATCCAAACAAGAGGCCAGACCACGAAATTAAAAAGAGCGCAAATAACATGATCACGGTCACCAATCTAAGATATCAGAAAGTCACCACTGAGGAAGAGGTATTTTATGCAATTTATTTAAATGTTCTTTATGTTGTTGTGGGTGTGGGTGGTTCTTGTATTATTTGGTAACTACATGGGTTGACTGCTATCCAACACACATCTGACCTCCCTTAATGTGGCACGTATTTATTTGCAAATCAGCTTTATAGAATAACCAGAAAATATTGAAGTGATAAATGCTCTCGCATCATCTTAATGCTAAAACTCGAACTTTCAGATGACTCTAAAGTCAGGAGCGGAGTCACCTGGTCTAGATTAAACAAGCTGTTGTCTGTTAATTGTTCTAGAGAAAAAACGTTTACTGTATAACTTTGATATTTTAATTCAAGAATTTAGTTGTTTCCTTGTGTTTAAGCTGAACTTATTTATTTATTTCAGGTTTGCAAGTTAATCATCTTGGCAAATCAGAACAGGTCCACTGCCCGAACAAACATGAACGATCATTCATCTCGTTCCCACTCCATTTTCCAGCTTGACATTGAGGGAGAAAATCCTGGCAGGGGAACCAAGTGCAAATGTAAGTACTGTAAATATTGCAAAGACTACTGTGAAGACTACTCAACTTGATTTTGAAACGTTATGTAACTTTGAATCAACTCTCTTGTACAATGTTATGAAACATTACTCAGTCAGAACTGTGGTCTAAACAGATTGAAAGAAAGGCATTTCATAAGTGTTAATGCGGAACATAAAGGAACTAGGACTTGTATGCATTTCTCCAGGTGAATTCTCACAGGTGATCAATAATTACTCTGACTGTCCTTCACCCGCACGCGTCAACAGTGGTTGGTACACTCTACCTGAAAACAAGTCACAGAAGCATTTTCAGCAAGAAAACACATACGATAACATTGCAATTTTTAACAACATTTTGTCTCCTTCGTAATTGCTTCTAAGTCGTTCTGAATTGCCTCTGATCTGCCTGTGGTGCCCTGTTTCTGGCTAACGCGAGCAACAAAGCCGGAGCCTCAGATTCTCAAACCGACAACCTAGAGCCTCAGCCGCATGAGCCACCCCTCTCCTAACCACTAAGCCACTGTTTACTTGAAAATTCTTATGAGCCTGGTTAAAGGAGGTATACTTTAGAATAATATGCCATAGTTAAACCCATGTTAGTCGTTCTGTATAGAGCCTCTCACCGTGAATTAAGACTGCTGGCCGCCCCAGATAATTTCAAAATAGTTTATTTTTGCAACATGAACACGTGCCTTGTTCATTTTCATTTTGCATCAAATTTATAAACAACTTGTACATTCAACTGGTTGCTTATAAATTGTGCTTGCCATAAAAATACTTATGTTTTCCTGCAGATTGAAGTTGAACAACGTTGATCCTTGATTATGCTATTACCCATCACACCCACAGATACTTCTCAACTATACAACTTTCTTCCTCCAGTCCCCCCATATACCTTTCCCATTACTATTATTTTCACCATTGGTTTTCTTCGTCTGCTGTTATTTTCCCTAGCTTCACTTTGTTTGGTGGACTTGGCTGGTAGTGAGCGGATCCAGAAAAGCCAGTCTCAAGGAGAAAGGTTTAAGGAAATGACCTCCATTAACTCTTCGCTCACCAATCTGGGACTTGTCATCTCTGCTTTAGCCAACAAGGTATGTTAATAAAAAAAACTAGTACACTTTTGAGCTGTTTAGATTTTGTAAATCTACCGCTTGTAGCATATGGTTGACTTTTTCATCCACTGTTCTGTTTAGGAGAACTTTGTTCCATATCGCAACTCCAAGCTTACGTACCTTCTTCAGGCGTGCCTGGGTGGCAACAGCAAAACGTAAGTTCAGGATGCAACTGTCTTAAATGGGAAGTTTAAAAGTATTGTGTGTCGATGTATGAGTTTACTGTTTTCTAAAGATTTGCAATGCAGATCATGATAAAGGTAGTGCAGAAAAATTTAAGCCGAGGCCAAGGGTTTGATTCCCACCTTGGATCGATGTGATGATGATGATAATCTAGGAACAAGATCAGTCAAGTGTTTTTGTACTTTACATTAAATGACCTGTTGCATGTACTGTAAATGTTTTGCTTTCCCTTTAAAAAAAAAATAAATAAAATTATTTATTTTTACTACAATATTGATCAGTGATGGCCATAGTGTGTAGTATTTAACAAATGTATATAGGGACTTGCAAATGATTAAATAACTTGTGATTTGCTTGTTAGGGTTAAAAACTTTGCACTTTTCCTAGCCAGTAGGTGAATATAATAATAAAGTTATCAGGCTCAGTGAACAGCCATGTCTCATTCCTCTTTCTAGGCTCATTAGTACTGTTTATCACTGTATGATCCATCACATGTAGTGGCCTGCAGATAGCAACATGTATCTGTCTTCGTGGAATGAAACCTGTTCGATTTAAACTTATCTGGGAGGATTACTTAAATTATTTTTGCCAAAATGTGGGTAAAGATCAAAATATCAAATTACTTATTGGGCCTCCGAGTGGCGCAGTGGTTAAAGCGCTCGCCCTATCATCCGGAGATCGCTAGTTTGAATCCCAGGTGGTGCTGTAACCTCTCGCAGCCGGAGGTAGAGAGAGCTGATTGGCCGAGCTCTCTCAGAGGGGAGGGATGAGAGGTACTTGGTGCTCCCACATTAATCATGGCTCTACAGCCAGTCAGGGGCGTCTGTGAGCTCGCGCAACGGAGGGAGCGGATAGCGCTGTCCTCCGAGTGTGTTACGCCACCCCCAACGGTGCGCGAGCGAGCAGTTCGAAAAGATGCGATCGGCTGGCGTCACGTGGTTCGGAGGAAACACGTGATAGTCTTCGGCCCTCCCGGCTGAGTGGTAGTAGTAGCCTTAATGTGGGAGCCCCCTAGTGACGGGGAGGAATTAGACACGACTAAATTAGGGAGAAAATCGGGGAAAAATCCAAAAAAAAAAAAATTTACTTATTGGGTGGTAATTTACACATTCGAGTTTCTTTTCCATCCTTTGGTAACCCAGAGACTACCTCTTCTGTGCAAGTAGCATGTAATTACAGTAAAACCTTGGATTGTGAGTAACTTGTTCTGCGAATGTTTTGCAAGATGTGCAAAATTTAACACATTTTAAATTGATAAACAAGCAAGGTCTTGAAATACGAGTCATATGTATATGCTTTGTCTCCGGAGCGTCATGTGATCACAACTGGGCCAATGGCTGTTCTCCCTTTCGTGCTTTGGGTAATCGTCTCCCATGCTCAGTCTCGGTGTGCATGCATAGCAGTGCGAGAGATTAATCTGCTTAATGATGTCACATTTCCATGAAATTCTCAAAAGGAGGCAAAAGCAAGTATTGTTGGGGAGGTTCCTTGTTAAAGACACACAAATAGAAAAAGATTCCAGGTTGCTGTCAGAGACGCTCTGTCAGAGAGCAGTGCATGAATCCTAGCTCCTCCATTAGTTGTTTTATTCTCTCAGGTATTTTCTTATTTCTTGAGTATTAAGGTTTTGATGTATCTAAGGTTGAGTGAAAACTAACATCAAAATCACCCTGTGAAACAGAATACTTTGGGTCTGAAATTATCATTTAAAAAAATAATGGCTTATACAAATTTAATTAAATTTTTTAAAAATATTATTATTACATGTATAGGATCCTTCATAAATTCCCTCATCTCTTTTCAAGATTTAATTCAGGTTAGTCTCATGGCTGGGCTCCCCATCTTTATCAAAATGTGTATTGTTCTCCATATTGCTAATGGCTAATAAATTGTCTTTCCCTTCCTAGTCAGATGTTGTACAATTTCCTTACTGATTTGACATATTTTGTAGGCCCAATATATCTGCATTTGCACAAGTTCTTTTCTTTAAAAAAAAACAAGTTGTACTGGGCCCTTTTTTTGCTGGCACGTGTTCTTGGCTGCCTGATAGCCATGAATTCCTTAAGCAGTTAAATTACGATGATTAATCCTCTAAACAACCAATAGGGATGTAAACTAGCTTTACCATCTATGTGCTCTGTTCCAGGTGTAATAAATTATAATGTGTAATAAATAAGGAATAAGTAAGGCTGTAATAAGTAAGGCTCTAAAGCTGATGTTGCAGTAATTCAGGAAATAAGAGTCGTTGCTATGTTATCTGTACATATGTCCTGCTTGTGTTTACCTGTGTTTACCAAGTTTATTGAAGTTTAATCAGGTTTTTGTTTTTTTTAGTTTGATGTTTGTCAACATTTCACCTGAAGAAGACAGTTTCGGCGAATCACTAAATTCACTGCGTTTCGCCAGCAAGGTTAATATTTCTCTTTCCATAGCTTACGGGATGTTATTGTGATGAAATATACTTGATCATCTCTTTTTTTTTTTTACATTTACACTGTTTGACCCCTTGTGTATTGTTGCAGGTGAATGACTGTGTTATTGGAACTGCCACGGCAAACAGGAAGTAGTCTTTTATCTTCCTTGATTACCTGAACGCACCAATACGTGTCCAGCTTTCTTTTGGTCCATGTGGCATTTTGAAAATTTCTTTTCTTTTTTTACTTGCCATATATCTGCCTAACATTTTTATAATACAGTAAGTCAATGATTTTAATCTTTTTTTTAATGACAGGCACATGTATGTTACTATTTTAATAAAATGTGCAAATGTTGCGGTATTCCTATATTGTAAATGTGGAATAAAAAAAAAGAGAGCTTAAGGTTTGCGGTTGCAGAATACTCGTAGTATCTCTTTGGGCTTGTTTGCTTAAAACGTTTAAGTACTTTTGCCATACAGAATCCTGAGTCATCTATTTACTCGGTTGCAGAGGTATGACTAAAAGGTACACATTTCATTACAGGGTACCATGCACACACATGTAGGTGTTCATATCTTGGGGCAATTTCAACAAATCCTCTAGCAGCACGTTTCTGGAAGGCGGACATAAACTACAGACAACTAAGGGAGTGAAGTGGCCTCTGTCCTGATTTATATAACTTATTAATCATTGAAATATTTTAAATATCAAGTTACAAAAAGGGGGTGGGGCAGTTTAAAGCTTAGGTGAACATGTCTGGTTCTATTATTTACTAGATACCACAATGTATGAGCCAATATAGTACTGAAGCATTTTATTTATAGCATTATATGCTCTAAATAGCTTGCAGCTTTCCTGTTTTAATGACAAACATCATCTTGATGAAAAAGGTTTAACTGCATGACTCTTGCCCAAGGTGGAAATACTCTTGTTTTTACTATTAAACACAACTATGATTTATTCTGTCCATTTTTTTTTTTTTTGTCTCATATCATGAATTTGTTTGACAAAGTTTCTTCTACAAAGTTACTGTAATGATCCATCCAGGATATTTTTTGGGGGGGTTGGGGGGGAGAGGAAGGGAAGGTAGGTAGAAACATAAACTATGTTTGGGGAGGAACAGTTAAGCATCCCTTATAAATGTGATGCAGTTTAAATCTTTGATAAATTTATGCAAGTTAATGTAGTAGTTAAGTAGGAATTTTAAGTGGAGTACGGTAGTATAGCTAATATTTGTTTGCACATGCTGTATGCAATGTGCAGATTTTGTGTTGCTTTTGAATCATTTTTAGGAAAGATGTTCTTTGCAAACCTAATCAATTTTTATTTAAAGAAAATGCTGAAATGTCTAGGGTGATATGGTTTTCACAAATCCCAGGCTTGCTTGTAACAATTACTTTTAAATTGAGATGAAATAAAAGGTATAATGTTTCTAAGTGTAATAAAATTGGGTAACAAGTTTGTGTGCAGTCATGGATGCATGGTTTAGCTCTTTGTCTACTGGGCCACGTGCAGTGGGTGTTCTGGTGCCTTTCTATCCATGCCAGCATTGGCTTTTTCTATCAATTGATATCTATCATGTACTGTATAGCAAGGCTGTCTGGATGCGTGTGTAAAAGCAGCAGTGATGTGGAGCTGGTACTGCTAAGAAGTGCCAAACAATATAGCTGGAGGCAAAGTGAAAATAATTGAGAGAATGGAGCGAGGTGAAAAGATGACAGACATTGCTTTTTCTTTTAACATGAGTCATTCCACCATCAGCAGTGTAAGGTATTGTAAGATTAAAATGTTTTCTTTATTTTTTTTGTGTTTGCTATATTATTTGTGTGAAGTTATACACAATAAATCTATTACAGTACTGTACTGTAATGTGCTGTGTATAGCCTAGTATCTAGACAAAGTTTATTGGACTTGCTAACTAATTGGACTTAAGAACAAGCTCTTGGAATGGAAACTCGTTCATACGTAGGCCCTCTCACTCACTTATATACCAGTTACACACGTGGACAAAATTGTTGGTACCCTCCGGTCAATGAAAGAAAAACTCACAATGGTCACATAAATAACTTTAATCTGACAAAAGTAATAATTACAAAAAATTCTATGAATGTTAACCAATGAAAGTCAGACATTGCTTTTCAACCATGCTTCAACGGAATTATAAAAAAAGAAAAACTCATGGAACAGGCCTGGACAAAAATGATGGTACCCCTAATTTAATAGTTTGTTGCACAACCTTTTGAGGCAATCACTGCAATCAAACGATTTCTGTAACTGTCAATGAGACTTCTGCACCTCTCTGCAGGTATTTTGGCCCACTCCTCATGAGCAAGCTGCTCCAGTTGTTTCCGGTTTGAAGGGTGATACAGGACAGCATTTTTCAGCTCCTTCCAAAGATGCTCAATAGGATTGAGGTCAGGGCACATAGAAGGCCACTTTAGAATAGTCCAATGTTTTCCTCTTAGCCATTCGTGGGTGTTTTTAGCTGTGTGTTTTGGGTCATTGTCCTGTTGCAAGACCCATGACCTGCGACTGAGACCCAGCTTTCTGACACTGGCCAGCACATTTCTCTCTAGAATCCCTTGATAGTCTTGAGATTTCATTGTACCCTGCACAGATTCAAGACACCCTGTGCCAGATGCAGCAAAGCAGCCCCAGAACATAACAGAGCCTCCTCCATGCTTCACAGTAGGGACAGTGTTCTTTTCTTGATATGCTTCATTTTTCCCGTCTGTGAACATAGAGCTGATGTGCCTTGGCAAAACGTTCCATTTTTGTCTCATCTGTCCATAGGACATTCTCCCAGAAGCTTTGTGGCTTGTCAACATGTAGTTTGGCATATTCCAGTCTGGCTTTTTTATGATTTGTTTTCAACAATGGTGTCCTCCCATGTAGTCCACTTTGGCTCAAACAACGGGGGATGGTGCGATCTGACACTGATGTTCCTTGAGCATGAAGTTCACCTTGGATCTCTTTAGAAGTCTTTCTGGGCTCTTTTGTTACCATTCGGATTATTCGTCTCTTTGATTTGTCATCAATTTTCCTCCTGCGGCCACGTCCAGGGAGGTTGGCTACAGTCCCATGGATCTTAAATTTCTGAATAATATGTGCAACTGTAGTCACAGGAACATCTAGCTGCTTGGAAATGGTCTTATAGCCTTTACCTTTAACATGCATGTCTATAGTTTTCTTTCGAATCTCCTGAGACAACTCATTCCTTTGCTTTCTCTGGTCCATGTTGAGTGTGGTACATACCATGTCACCAAACAACACAGTGACTACCTGGAGCCCTATATATAAGCCCACTGACTGATTACAAGATTGTAGACACCTGTGATGCTAATTAGTGGACACACCTTGAATTAACATGTCCCTTTGGTCACATTATTTTCAGTATTTTCTAGGGGTACCATCATTTTTGTCCAGGCCGGTTCCATGAGATTATTTTTTATAATAATTCTGAAGCATGGTTGAAAAGCAATGTCTGACTTTCATTGGTTAACATTCATAGAATTTTTTTTTATTATTACTTTTGTCAGATTAAAGTTATTTATGTGACCATTGAGTTTTTCTTTCATTGACCGAAGGGTACCAACAATTTTGTCCACGTGTGTAGTGTGGTCAGTTGCCAACATCTTCTGTGGAAACCCGTGCTGTCTGGGCCTGCTCGCATTTTATTACTCCATCAAGGTAAGTCGAAATGGACGGGGATTTAGAAGTGTACATGACAAAGTTTGTGTATATTTATATGCGAGTGTGTTTAGTTTTATGTGCATTTTTTACCTAAATGTTTTATTTTACTTTATAAAGAATGCATTTTCAAGTCAGGGTCTTTCACTATTGGAAACCAAGAGCATCTACACCGCATCTGGCACAGCATTAAAGATATTTAGATAAGATTAAATTAAACACAACTACAAGTTCAATATAATCCAGTTTGCAGTTTGATTGTGTAATGTTTTTTTTTTTTTTTCATTGTTCCTCTGTGTGTGTGTGTGTGTGTGTGTGTGTGTGTTTCAGTCCAGAGACCGTAAGCTGGTGGGAGACACCACGGGAGCTACGTTGTAGGGTTCCAAGGCGTGCTTTACCAACGGGTGTACGCTTGCGCTTATCATTATCCAAGCCATCCTCATCATAGTGTTCTTTGTGATGATGAACAATGGAATTGTTGATTCGGCTCGTTCAGGACACGGAGGACACTAAAACTATGTCTCATCTGACTTATAATGAACAAGTAAATAAACAGATAGATAGATAGATAGATAACATAGCAAGCGGCATTATCTCAAAGAATAATGATGTGATGTTTTAGTCTATCTGAAGAACAAATTCTTTGTCAAAAATTTGTGAAATAAGTAATAAAAATCTTCTGAAATTATCGAGTATAGATGTTCACTTACTGCCATACTGAGCACAAAGCAAAAGTACAATCCATTTTCTTGTCTGCAAATTTGTTAAGCATATGGTTTTTAGCAATATTAAAATAATAAATTGGGCATTTACATGTTTCGTCCCAAGCATCCTTTACTCTGTTATGGTAAATTAGATATAAAGTATTATATAACATTATATAACACCATTAAAATTGTAAAAAAATATCTCTTAGCCATGGTTCTACTGTATCCTACCTAAAGGTTAGTTAGTGGAATATCATCTGTCTACAAAGATTACCTTCAATGAGTAACAGTGCATTTGTTTTGCTTGTTTTACTGTAAGTGAAACAATGGAAGGAAGGTATAACTGTGGTTTCACCATATCCTGTCAGTTGCTTTTGCAAAAAAACGGTGGTGTAGTGGTTAGCACTGTTGCCTTGCACCGCCAGGGTCCGGGTTCGATCCCCGGCCAGGCTCAATTCCCGTCTCTGTGTGCATGGAGTTTGCATGTTCTCCCTGTGCTTGGTGGGTTTCCTCCCACAGTCCAAAGGTTACCTAAGGTTAGTAGGTTAGGCTAATTGGTGTTTCCAAGTGTGTGTGTGTGTCTGTGCCCTGCGATGGATTGGCACCCTGTCCAGGGTGTACCCTGCCATGTACCCTAAGTCTCCTGGGATAGGATCCTGAATACAGGATTAAGCGATATAGATGATGAGTGAGAGTGAGTGAGTAAGTGAGAGCGCTGTTACTCTTAAAACACTCAAGGTTCCCTTACAATTCATAAAATAATGACACAAACATATAAAGGCCAACATAAAATTTTGTCTTGTAAATTTCATGATAGAGTCCAGTGAGCGAATGTAATGGGGAAGCAGTTATTACCACTATTTGCGCTATCACTTTTTCATACATTAAATTGCACATCAAGGTTGCACTGCAATTAACTTAATTTCACTTATTAGTTCTTTGAAAAAAACAAGAATAAAAAAATGATTTACTGTATATGCTTTATTTATATGTTTATATACATACAGGGGTTGGACAATGAAACTGAAACGCCTGGTTTAAGACCACAATGATTCATTAGTATGGTGTATTGCGGCCAATACAGCATCAATTTGTCTGCGGAAAGGCCAGATATAAGTCCTGCACAGTGGTCAGAGGGATTTTGAGCCATTCTTTTTGCAGAATAGTGGCCAGGTCACTACATGATGCTGGTGAAGAAACTCGCTCCTCCAAAACACCCCAAAGTGCCTCAATAATATTTAGATCTGATGAATGTGCAGGCCATGGGAGATGTTCAACTTCATACACATGGACTGCTGAGGACTGGGGCAAAGTCATATTCTCGGATGAAGCCTCTTTCCGATTGTTTGCGGCATCTGGAAAAAGGCTTGTCCGGAGAAGAAAAGGTGAGCGCTACCATCAGTCCTGTGTCATGCCAACAGTAAAGCATCCTGAGACCATTCATGTGTGGGGTTGCTTCTCATCCAAGGGAGTGGGCTCACTCACAATTTTGCCCAAAAACACAGCCATGAATAAAGAATGGTACCAAAACACCCTCCAACAGCAACTTCTTCCAACAATCCAACAACAATTTGGTGAAGAACAATGCATTTTCCAGCACGATGGAGCACCGTGCCATAAGGCAAAAGTGATAACTAATTGGCTCGGGGACCAAAACGTTGAAATTTTGGGTCCATGGCCTGGAAACTTCCCAGATCTTAATCCCATTGAGAACTTGTGGTCAATCCTCAAGAGGCGGGTGGACAAACAAAAACCCAATAATTCTGACAAACTCCAAGAAGGGATTATGAAAGAATGGGTTTCTATCAGTCAGGATTTGGCCCAGAAGATGATTGAGAGCAGCCCAGTCGAATTGCAAAGGTCCTGAAAAAGAAGGGCCAACACTGCAAATACAGACTCTTTGCGTAAATGTAATGTAATTGTCGATAAAAGCCTTTGAAAGGTGTGAAGTGCTTGTAATTATATTTCAGTACATCACCGAAACAACTGAAACAAAGATCTAAAAGCAGTTTAGCAGCAAACTTTGTGAAAACTAATATTTGTGTCATTCTCAGAACTTTTGGCCACGACTGTAGTATCAGATATGGCTCTGCTGACATTGCTGATGTTAGAACGGAAACCATGAAAAGCAAGAATCTGTAGAGAAGCCCTCAGGGTACTTCAAGATCCAGTTCTCACTTCCATACAAGAATGCTCTAATGTTGTACCAGAAGTACTCAAGTACCACATTGTCTGTGTCAATGCTGCACTCAGCAATGGTCTATTGGTAGGATAGTGCCATAAGAGTTAGCACTGTGGAATTGTACTTCCAGGATTGAGGGTTTGAGTGGAGTATTTCCAAAAAAAATTATTTCCTCTGGGTACTCTGGGTTCCTGTCATGGTCCCAAAACATGCAAAGTAAGCTAATATCTCACATTCAAAGTTTTCTGGGATAGGCTCCATGCCTCCCGCGAGCCTACATAGCATAAGTGGTATAGAAAATGAATGAATAAATAGTCCTATAGTGGTTCACCTGAAAAATAGAAAGGTTCAACAGCCCAGGCTGTTTATTTGATAAGCATGAAAAGTGGAAAAAAAATCACTTTGTCCACTAGAGGGCAGTAGCCATTCATGTTCATACTTAAAGAAGACTATCCTGCCATCCTGACAATTTTCCAAACGGCTTATTCCGTGTAGGCTCGCAGGTGGCCTGGGGCTATTCCGGGAAACAAAGTGTACACACACACACACACACACACACACACACACACACACACACACACACACACACACTTAGTCATTCAAAACAGGATATTTGGAAACATCAATCATTGTATAACACATGTCTATGGACTGTAGGAGGAAACCAGAGTACACAGAAGAAACTCGCCAAACAGGAGAACTTGAAAACTCCCTGCACACAGACCAGATTTGAGCCCTCAACCCTGGATTTGTAAGGTTACAGTACAAACCAATAAGCTAACGTGCCCCTAGAAGTTTATATTTAAATTTTATTTTTTCAGCAGGGTAGGTACCACTGATAAATATAACAGGAAAAATATAGAGGTATGCAGCTGTGTATGTTTGTGTAGCCACAGTAGATAGGGAGGTTATGGCTCCTTCCTAGCATCCATCAGACATAATAACAGATCTCTCTCTCTCTCTCTCTTTCACACACACACACACACACACACACACAAACACACAGAAACATGTACCCGCTAAGTCACCACCCCTTCATGGTGAGGATATAAGTTAGCATCACAGGTTCCAGAGTCTCAGTGGAATTAGCGCTACAGCAGCATCAGTTCCTCTCAGACCAAAAGCAGGATGGACAACGCTACGTACAGCTATTCATCTGACTGCACCCCACTCACAAACTGTAAGTCCTCACGCAAGCCTCTTGGCTCAACGGTGGTCAACATGGGCTCTGCGCCAAAGAAACCTGTCAGTGACTATCTGGTCTGGTCCCTCTGCAACACCCTATACGTCAACTTCTGCTGCCTCGGCTTCATGGCCCTCATTTACTCCATCAAGGTGAATTATCTTCAATTTTGCATTCCATCCTGTCTCAATTTCTGCAGACTTTTAAAGAAAAGTTAGAAGACAAATATTAGAATAACCTTTGTTAATTCTTTAAAAACTGGGAATTTATGTGGTGTATGTTTTTTTTCTTTTCCCTTGGATGGGTGTTGATTCAACTGAGCGACGTGGGTTGTTGTTTTGATTTAAGGACAGAGCAAGAACATTTTGCACTGAGGGCAAGGAAAGAATAGAATGGGTTTGAGAGAGAGAGAGAGAGGAAAGAGAAAGGAGGCAGTAGCCTGGCACACTTCCTCTGTTATTCTGAAATTAGAGACATTCGTGTGTATAAATGGAATGTAATTAGTGGGTAGCTAGTAGCATAGACATTCCTTGGGATTAGAAACACTACTGGAGTCTCTCTCTCTCTCTCTCTCTCTCTCTGTGCTGGTAAAGCTCCGTGTCACTGTTGTTTTTGTTTCTCTTTTTAGTCTGTCTGGATAAAGCTTTATTCTGCAAAGGGCAAACCAAAGAACCATAATATAGCATGAATCCTGTTTTTATTATGTGTGTGTGTTGTGTGTGTGTGTGTTGTGTGTGTGTGTGTGTGTGTGTGTGTGTGTGTGTGTGTGTGTGTGTGTGTGTGTGTGTGTGTGTGTGTGCTCCTCAACACCCACAGGCACGAGATCAGAAGACCCTGGGAGACATGCGTGCTGCACAGGAGTGCTCAGACAAGGCTAAATGGTACAACATCCTGGCGTCCGGCTGGAACCTGCTGGTGCCTCTGCTTTTTCTCGGGCTTCTCGGGCTGCTCCTCGTCCACCTCGGCAGCTTGCAGGGAAGCTTCGACTTCTTCGGAGAAGACGGCTTCAAGAGTTTCATGAAGCTTTTTAGTAGGTAGAAAGTGAAGGAAACAACTGGCGACCACAACAAAGACCAACAACAAAATCCACCAATGAACAATAGTTATACCCATGGACTTATCACCCTTTGTGTCCTAGCAACTTATTTTTAAACTTCTTGCTAGTGACTTATTGTATTATTGTTATTAATATTATTATAAAATTTGCTTTAAGATTCTTGTAGGGTAAATAAGAAATCTTTTCTTATCACTCTTTATTAAAAAGTACTGGAATAAACTATTTAATGTCAGGAATAACTTTTATCTTGTCACTCTTTTGGTTGAACTTTAATGACCCTGAAGAGTCTAGCCTCTTGTGGGGTCGTTTAGGTGTGTGTGTGTGTGTGTGTGTGTGTGTGTGTGTGTGTGTGTGTGTGTGTGTGTGTGTGTGTGTGTGTGAGAGAGAGAGAGAGAGAGAGAGAGAGAGAGAGTGTGTGAGTGTGACATGGAAAATATAATGACAAGTGGTAAAGAACATCACCACAGAAAGATTACTAGGACAGTGTTGTTTTTTTCCACCCTTATTTAATAAAGGTACAGTTTGAGTTATCTTGAGTTTGGTTTTCCTGGGAGATGAGCATGGTGCTTTGGTGTCTCTTTCCAAGTTTGGTGTCTCCTCTATAATACTGCGGTGTGTGTATGTGCTGTGGGCTGCCCTGCCCCGTTGGCTTCCACTGCTGACCGCTCTTCGCTCTGCTGGTATTTATATGATCTAAATGACAGACCTGCCTGCCAGTGCTCACTGCCCGCTCTATTTCTGCTACCTAAGAGTGGAGACAGATGTGGAAGGACTGATTAAAGAGAAGACAACACATATACTCAGTCCTTCTTTATCCTGAAATACACATACATACTTTAATACTAAGCTGGTCTCAGGGAAGGACGCATTTTCTATTTGTAATCTGATCCTTACATGATTTGTCATCATTCAACATGAGTTATTATGAATGAAGTTTATCATATAGTGTCTGGAATAAGTTCATACTACCGTAACCTTTCTATTTTTTTAATGTTTGAAATTTGTTACAGCCTTGAACTCATTGTACGCCATGAATCTACCTTCAGTACTATATAATATTGGGGTAGGAGTGGCAGGGGGTTGTCTGACCTGTGTGCAAGTTAAGTGTCATGTGACCACAATACATCTGTTTCTTAGAAAGCCTCAGTTTGTTAGAGAGCAATTTCCCTCTGGGATTAATAAAGTTCTTTGAATCTTGAATTTTTGAAACACATGTAAATACGCATCAAACCCCAGAACCTTCAACCTGCCCTTTACACAAGGCCATTAACCACTTAAACTGCTCATTCATGTGTTTAATGAGACAAGGGAAGCCACTGTGGATTAGGCAAATGTATTAGTCAGGTTTTGGTGAAAAAAAAAAAAGAAATTCCCATCTTTGAACATCCTGCAGAGCATTCTTAAAACATTTTATTTAAATAAATAAATAAAAACTAATTTGGTGAAAAACCAGTAGTGTTCTTTACTCTGAGAACACCACTCCCACAATAAAACATGGTTTTGGTGTCATAAAAATTTATTTGTGCGGGTTGTAGACAGTGACAAAAAAAAAAAAAAAGAAGCTGGGTGGGAGAGAGAGAGAGAGAGAGAGAGAGAGAGAAAGAGGATTTTTTTAAATATAAAAAAGGCTACAATGAGCTAATATAATCCCATACTTTTCATACTTAAATAGAATTGCTCTAGGGGTTTTGTGTATTTTGACCACTACTGCACATACAAAATCCAAAGCACATGAAAAAAATAATGGCACAAAATAGAGATTTGCATTACTGGAAGTGCACAGACATGGTGGGGGAGCAACGAACTGGATTTGTGCTTTTTGTATTTGTTTTGGTTTTTGTATGTATTTTTAATACATGTTTAATTTGGTTTAAGCAACAATGCAATAAAAATGTATATATAATAATCTAAATAATTATATAATAATAATAGAAATGTATAGTAACAAAATATTCTGCATTTGGTATAGTATATAGTGTAAGTCAAATGCTGAACATCCCAAAAGTGTTGCGGGTATTTTTAAAAACTAACAGCACACTCAACAGACTAACAGCACAATAAAGCAAGGCACAATTTAAGTTATGTGTAGGATAATGGCATAGCATCCAGTTTGTTCACGGGTGTAAAATATACAGTGTGCTTACACAAAAACTGCACTGGTTTCATAGTTTTTTGATTAGGTAAAATGCCCACAACAACTCAGAGATGTGCTTTTATGAGGTTAGGTTGGCAGACTTGGCAAGACACAGAACCTGCTTTCCTCTCTAGGTTGTACCACTTCTGGCATTATTCTACTGTACACTGCTAATCTAATACAGGTCTAGAAAAGCAAGACACAGTGCATGAGTGTAACTGTCTGACTACGTAGATGGAGATGGGAGTGTTTTCCATTGCCCCAACCCTACAATCAGTTTATTAACCTGAACCACTGTGTTTGGTCAATGTGCTCATGATCACAAGACACAAATAAAAGATTCCAGCCAACCAAAACAGCACATTTACATTGAGGTTGGCTTTCAACTATAATGAATTAAAACAGTGATAAACCACTGTGTGTTCATCATGAGCCTCAACAGGTAGGTTTTAAAACATATTGAAAATTAAGGAGTATCTGTACTGAAAAATTAAGATCTATATCTTGAAGTTAACACAGGTTTCTTTTTTTTACTTAAAATGTTATTGAGCTATTGCTTTATGCTAGGCCCGGTTTAATAGATAAAAAAAGAAGAAAAAAGCAGTTTACATTGTGATAAACTATGTAGTTTTTAAGCACACATGATAATTTAATGCACTGATTAGGATACTTTTGCAAATGTGGATTAGTAGGCACGTCATTTCACCGCACTGTTGGTGCGTTAGAGTATTTGGGTGGATCACACAGTCCCTGTACATGCTCAATCTCAAATTAACATCTATGGTACATGACTACAGAGCAGACCTCGGGGCTGTTTTAAGCTTAAGGTATAATCTTCTCCACTAAATGGTTAGGGGATTTGTGCTGGTCATGATAAATGGTTTAACTCATCAAATGAAACTTGTTGGGTGATTTTCAGATCCCACCCAGTTCCCATAATAACTTGTAAGAACATAGATGATATGTTGCAGGCATATGTCAACATTTACCACCCAATCCAGTGCTGTGTTTCATCAGTTTATAGGCCATGAAAGTGAGAGGTTTAGGTGTTCCTTTAAAATGGTATAAATGCAACACTATTCAATAAAGTGTACACAGACTATATCAAGACCAGACATCTGATAGTTAAAACATATATTTCAAATCTAAATGGCAAGTTGTTTCTGCAAAACTTCAGTTTCATATTATTGGCACTTTACAGGTTCACTTTATTGACTGTTGACTGAAAATAGCAAGATCTTGTGTCATCAAACATCAAAAGTTAGATGAAAATCACTTTGTCATGGCTGCATCAAAAATATTTAATACAATATTCTGGATAGTTGATTGTATAACCCTCTGTGTCTATTTATAAGATGAATAGTACACTCTGAAAACTGCTGGGTTAAAAAAACAACCCAACCATAACCCAGCAGCTGCATCACTATTGGACAGAACTCGTGCTGGGTTGTTTAGACCCAAGTGCTGGTTTAACCATTTAACCCAGAATTCTGGGTTGTTCATTTGACCCAACCAGTGGGTAAAATGAACACTCTTTCTGGGTTGACACATTCCATTAGATTTTTTTTATTTTCAAAAAGACCCAAAATGTACACAACTTCACATAATGTAAATAGATTTTCACAGAATAAGAACATTTGAATAACTCAATTTTTATAAAAATGTCAGACAAAACCATAGAATCACAAGGTGACCATTTGTTAAATATAAAATAAATGTAACATAAATGTAATAAATGTAAAACAATAAAAACAAGAGGCCCCTGTAAATCTGAATAAACGATTTTGATACAAATCTTACAATGCCCACATGACATCAAACATTCCCCATCTTAATATTTTAACTATTAGTTATTTAACTTTTAATGATATAAAAACGGTATAACTTTAACAGATGAGGACTGGTGTCCATCAATCTGATCTACAGTATGCTGGAAAAATTCTCAAGTGAGAACACACTACTTTGTGGAATTAACATCAATGACAAAAAAACCTTTAAAAAACTTCAACAGCCTTCACCAAAGGATATGTATCAATAGCATTGCCTCCAACAATGGGAAAGGTCTGTCAGGTCCCACTTGTCTCATCCCCAAAGCACAAAACATGGAACAATGCTCCAGTCATCTCCATATTTTGCAGATATCATTCCCACCATGTTGGTCCCCACCTGTGGATTACATACCATCACTCAGTGTTGCAATATAACTAACATGTACGTCAAGCATATTTGTTAAGGACGTACAGCTACATATGTATTTAATGCAAAAGTTTTTTCTCTTGTCAATACACAAAAATACATAATGTGAATATGAATGTAGTGACTACTTTACCTCACTATTTAACATGAGAGGGATAACAGGATACGGCGCTCCATCTGGATTTAATACAAAACATCCATCCCTTTTCAAATTCTCAACAAAACCTAGATGAATACAATATTTAAGTGATAAATTTACAAGTTATAATAAAAATGTTTGAAACTACGACTTAATGATGATGCATTCTCATTTTTTGAATATCAAAAAACAGAATGAGAAAAAAATATGAACACCACTGTCACGAACTCACGCATACACCACGTTCAAAGTTTGCTTTCATGCCTTGACATTTCATTTTCCGCATTGTCACGCTTCTCATCATGCGGTCATGTTTTCCCATGCTTTCATCTCTCCTTACACGCCCCCGGACAGCCCCGCCTGCACACCGGTTTCTCATCTGGCGCTGATTTCTTCCGGTTTATAATCTCGCTGCCGGATTGTTGTGTGTTTCCCGCCTCAATATTATTGCGTTTTGTTTCATAGTTTTCACGTTGTCAACCCAGCTTTGTTTTCCCATTTTCCCAATTCTCGTCTCATGTTTTGGATTAGTTGCTTCACTCTGATTTAACGGCTTTGAACTCTCGCTTTCGTTCCTCGGCTACAGCTCTTTATGTTTTTTGGCTCAACGCCCTTGCTTACAGATCACATGACTTTTGAACTCTCGCTCTCGTCCCTCAACTATGGCTCTGCTTCGCGTTTTTTGGCTCAACGCCTTGTTGATGAACCTCTTACGCTAAGAATTTCAGGAAACCACTCTGAGGATATCTGTCTGTTGGTTATTGAGAAATCCCATGTTGCTGTAGTTCTCGGCCTTCCTTGGCTAGCGCTTCATGGCCCACAGATTGACTGAACTAAGCATGCCATCACGGGCTGGAGTCCTTCATGCTCCAGGTCTTGTCATCTCTCAGTGCTCCCTCTGCCTTCCAACTTTGGCTACACCTGTTGATCCTCTGAATATCTCCAATGTTCCCGCCGAGTACCACAATCTCAGGCTGGTTTTCAACAAAACTCAGGCCACATCACTTCCCCCTCATTTACCTTATGATTGTCCCATAGAACTCCTTCAGAGTACCTCTCCTCCAAAGGGTCGTTTCTACTCTTTGACACTCCAAGAGCAAGAAGCCATGAATGAGTACATCACAGGGGGTCTTGCTGCTGGCATCATCCGTCCATACTCCTCACCCTCTGGGGCAGGGTTTTTCTTTGTCAAAAAAAAAAAAGACGGGTCTCCTCGTCAATGCATTGATTACAGAGGGCTTAACAAAATAGGAACTGCTA
Source organism: Clarias fuscus (assembly GCA_030347435.1). Classification (NCBI taxonomy): domain Eukaryota; kingdom Metazoa; phylum Chordata; class Actinopteri; order Siluriformes; family Clariidae; genus Clarias; species Clarias fuscus. Next base: position 17,106,436 of record CM059204.1, on the reverse strand, counting down.
CCCCTTACCACTCATGTCAATTTCTACCGCAGGTTCATTCAAGAGTACATCTCCGTCGTTTCTCCTTTAACCTCTCTGACCTCCTCTAAGACACACTTCTGTTGGAACAAGGAGGCGGAGAGAGCCCTCGCCGACCTCAAGAGAAGATTCACCTCAGCTCCCATACTGATCATCCCCAACCCGTCCCACCAGTTTGTGGTGGAGGTTGAGAGGAACTACGACGTGGGCGATCAGGAACTACTAGCCATCAAGTTAGATCTAGAGGAGTGGAGGGGACCGAGCTCCCATTTCTAGTATGGACCGATCACAGGAACCTTGAATACTTACATAGTGCCAACAGGCTCAATGCCCGACATGCTCGTTGGTCATTATTTTTCTCCCGGTTCAACTTTGTCCTGTCCTATCGGCCAGGCTTCAAAAATACCAAGCCTGACGCTCTCTCATGTCAGTTCTCTTTTCGCCATGACTCCATGCCATGTAACACTATCCTGCCCTCTCGTTGTCTAATAGCAGCCATGGAACTGGACATGGACAGGTTAAAGTTAAGCAGGCTGCCTGGCCCAAGCAATGTTCCCCCAGATCCTCTCTTTGCTCCTCTCTGTCTACGCTCACGGGTCCTGGAATGGGACCTCCAGATTGTCCTGTCACCCAGGCTCTCCCTGAGCCCACTTCATCAATCGACAGCAGACCTCCTCAGACCCTTACTCATACCTCACTGCCCATGGTCTCACATTTAGCTGAATTTTGTAATAGGTATACCTTCGTCAGATGGAAACACTTGTATTTTGTCGACCGTTTCTCCAAGTCCGTCCCCTGGTTCCACTTGCCAACCTTCCCTCCGCCAAACAGAAAGTCGAGCAACTGATCCTCCATGTCTTCACGGTCTCCCTACTGACTATCTAGACTAGTGCTATCACCTGTTCCTCCCTTGGGTCGAGTACGCTCACAACAACCTGCCATCTGCTTCCACAGGGCTCTCGCCGTTCCATTGCTATCTAGGTTACCAGCCACCACTGTTTCCAATTCAAGAAGAGGAGGTAGCGATCCCCTTGGTTTAACATTGTGCCGCTGCAAACAAACATGGTTACAAGCCAGGCGAATCCTGCTGCAAGCATCCAGGTCATACAAGATACAGGCTGATCGCCATTATACCAAGGCTCCCAGGTACCGTGTAGGGAAGAGAGTCATGCTCGCTACCAGGGACATCCCTCTGAGAACACTCTCACTGCTTCATCGCCCCTTCACTGTGTCCAAAATTACCAACCCATGTGCCGTGTGACTCCTGCTCCCATCTTCAATGCGACGGATCAACCCTATGTTTCACGGCTACGATGTATTGTAAACTGCCCACGACCACATCTGCTTCCCTGCATCTGGATCTATCTCTCTGATACTTCCTCGCTCCCTTCTGACACCCACACCACCATATCAAATCATTTAATTTGAACAATAAAATATGCTTGCTCCTACCACAACTAAACAAAAATAAGGAAATATTTACATTAACTTACCATAAAATACTGAGTGCTCTGAGCATGATCTAGTCAGAAGTGAAGAATCCAGAAAGTTTGCCAAAGAATAAACCAACTGCTGGATCAAAATAACACAACCAGTTTTTTAACACACAGAAACAGAAGACATTAAAACTGTCATTAAACATACCCCAATTGCTTCTTCTGACAATTTAAAATATTATAAAATATGCCAACAGACTTTCCACACACAGCTTTAGTGAAGATTACTAGTAATTTACCTATTATAAATTACATTTAGGATTACATTTAATAAATCTAGTTTTTACAAACGCATTTTTCTCATAAAATACAGTAAAGCCAGCTATTGGCACAGAATATAAAAACTTCCCACACCACATATCAAAGTGCGACATAAAAGGTGGAAAAGCGTATGAATATGATAATGAGGTTGCTCCTACCACAATTACAGCATTTAAAATTTAGGTAAAAATTTACTTAAACTTACCATAAAATACTGCCAGCTGTAAGTGGTGCACCCCTAGCTTTTGATGTGAAGAATCCAGAAAGTTCGTCACGCCGTGTCTCAATTCCAAGAACTCAAAGAACAGACTTGACTTGGAAGTGCACACTCGAGGATTTGAGGACACCGGGTATTGCAAATGGAACGCAGTACAGGATGCGTCTGTCATGGGTCTAGCTGGTGGTTTGGCTAGACCGGCTGATGTAGTTGCCATGGGCATATAGGGTAGGCATGCACACAGAGGCGTTTTAAACAGAAATAGTCTTTATTAACAAAACCCAAACAGACACAACCAAACAAAGGAACCAGAACAACAAACGTAAACTAAAACTAGGGAACCAGGAGCTGACACAGGGAATCAGGAGCTGACACAGGGAACCAGGAGCTGACACAGGGATCTGACACAGAGAACTGGGGATGAGGAAACATGGAGCTGGAGCTAACTAAAGATACATAGGGGAACTAGAGACTGGAGAGACAGGAGACTGGAGAGACAGGAGAGACAGGACTGGAGACTGGAGAGACAGGACTGGAGACTGGAGAGACAGGACTGGAGACTGGAGAGACAGGACTGGAGACTGGACCAGGAGCACAGAGACTAGAGACCGGATGGGTTAGTGGTTAGTGAGGTTATTAGCTACATGGAATATGGAGACACTGGATGCTGACCTAACCGGGTTAGTATCTAACTGGATTAGTGGCTAACCGGGTTAGTACTGATCTAATAGGGAAACAGAACACAAAAGGCAGGGCACACATGAGGCTATACCAAACTAGCAGTCAATCCCACTAGAGGCTAGCCTACTGGAGGCTAACCCTACTAGGGGCTAACCCTACTAGCAGTCAAGGCCTACTAGCGACTAACCCTGCTAACGGCTAAGCCCTCATGTGGCTACACATACAAGGGAAGTTTTAAACAAAGAACTAAACAAGAAGACCAACACTAGGGACACACAGAATAGTACTTACACAGGAGGAGACACAGCCTAACTAAACACTGAACAAGGCAGCTCCATGAATCCACTAACACAAGGGACATCAAGAAACCTAAACTAGAGCCCTCTAGAAAAGCAAAGTTGAAACAAGATTACTAAAATATAAACTCAAAGAAACAAAAACAAACAAAAAGGAATGCCCACATGACGGTAGTTACAAACAAACCAACAAACATACCAAAACAATGCTCGACCCAGTTTCCCAGAACAAACTGCTATTTATAGAAACTTTAATGAGCCACCTCAGTTCAGGTGAGCACTCATCACCTGACTGAGGTGCCTTCTGGGAAACTGAGTCGACCAACAAAAACTACAGACAGAAACAGTGACCTCTAGTGGAGGTTCCTAACAGCGTCACACAGCCGATATATATTATAGCATAACCGTATTATACCAAAGATTGCCTTTTAGAAATACACAAAATGAAATAAATCCGCTGTTTTAACCACTGCAGAGACATCACAGCCAGCGGTAGTTTTCAGAAGTGAGGCAGCGTTGGGCGGCTACATGAGCACAGAGCACCCGTATTGCCTGCCTGGGGCTCAAATCTCCGAAATCGTTGGGCCACTTTTTTAAACAGATCTTTAATAACAGATTGATGTTTTGAGCTGTACACACATACATTCTTGCTTACAACAGCTCTTAAAATGACACTTTCTGACACAACATTAATATTAGTTTGGATAAATAAATAATATACCAGTTGTTGGGTCAAAATAACTCAACCAGGTGTTCATTTGTAAATGACCCACTACATCTCATTTAACCCAGGATTACCCAACCAAACAATGTGTTTAATGTACTCAAAATATCACAGAATTTTGACCCAGCATAAACAACGCAGCAATGTGTTTACAGAAACAACCCAGCATTTTTTAGTGTATATAAGCAATCAAGGAATAAAATATTGAAACATATTATATCCTTATGTGTCTCTTTCCTCTGTATACGTCCTAATGTGTGTCAAACACTAAGAGGAAACAACAGCCAAGCTCAAGATCACATGTGATCATGTGATCTATCTCACTATGTGCATGTGTGTTATGTAAACTATTGTATCCCAGATCTATCTCGCATGCATTTGTAGTGTTTGGCTTGGTTGGTGATGTCTCTGTCACTATGTGATGTCTCTGTCACTATTCAAAGGTTTTTCCTCAATTGTGTGCTTATACCAAGACAATAAACTGTTAAATGGATTCTGAATGCACAAAATTTAGCTGTACTAAAATAAACACAAATTACTAAAATGACTTGATGTTGGTTCTAAGGTTAACAGATATAGCAGGTAGATCAACCTGCTTTTATAATCGTGCCATAAATATGCTATTATGAATGCTAATATTTGCTGATGTTACAAAGGATGGATCAACAATGTGAATAATAAACTAAACAAACCAGCCTGGATGTGTTTTAAGGTGTCTTATGAAGTTTGACATGGTTGATCCAGTGTTGAATTTATCGTATGCAGTGTTGAATGTTTTCTATAAATTCTCGCAGTTATTTATTTATTATTTTTTTATTTAATTACATAAAATGTACATTAATATGTGCAAATGTAAATAAATAAGTCATGTAGACTTTGCAGAGTTATAAAAGTGTAGTAATCCATACAAAGTCTATGATATGAAGGCAAAAAATAATTTAGGCTCAAATTATTTAGTCTTCTTATGCATACTTTTACACACACTAAGAAGCACATTGAAGATACATATTTTTTTCCATCAATATTTTGGGATTTTCATGAATACTATTTTAAATATGTAAAAGAGCCTGTATATTTTACCAATTAATTCATTAATAAAAGAGGATAAATGAGGCTTGCTGCAAGTAGGTTTTATGTTACATGTGACTCCTACAGATGCCTGCTGAAACCTTCAGAGGTTAAAGAGTTTATAAAGCAATGCATGCTTGCTGTGGGTACTAAAGCCAGCCATGCCAACAGCCTAGCAAATGTGCTAGTGGAGGGAGACTTGCGTGGCCACTACAGTCACAGACTTAATCGCATGGGTGTGTATGAACTTCACTTTCTGTTAAACATCATTTTGTGTCATGCTTTATGTGTGTCATTACACAATGTTGAGGAGTTTTCATTTATTTTGCATGTCCTGAAGTATTTTGTTCCTCTTATACCACAGAAATTCATCAACAATGTCTGTATTTATTAAAGAATAGCCCCTGATGTATTTTGTGTGTAATGCTGTAAATGTGCAAAACAATTGACTTCTTGTTAATATTTACCTTTTTTTTCTGTCTTAAATTTAATAAGACTAAAAAAGTCAAAAAAATTAAGAGAGCAATTTACGTAGGTATGGTCCACTGCCTCCTTCACGTAGTCCTTTCAAAACTGATAAATGTAGTACAACTAAGTTTGTCATAAAAATGAAAAATATTTTAAATATAGTCAATTTAATTAGTATTTTGTAAATATATAATGAACTGGTGTTTCCTGTTATTAGGATTATAATGAACCAAATATAAATGTGTTAAACATAGTTCTAGATATTTCTACTCATTTCAATGTTTACAGTGTGTTTATTGTATTTTCTGATTATTTGTTCTTTAGAGAAATTTATTCTAAAACTTGGCATAATTGATAAAGATTATTTAGAGGTTAAAATCAGTAAAAACTAAAGGTCTGGAAATAGGTTTACTAATCTTGTATATTTATTTATTAACCATTTCAAGTTGGTCTCAAGGTGTTGATTAATTCACATAATACAGAATCATGTGTAGATAGAGTATATGTAGATAGCGTATAGTTACATTTAGATAGCTGATACTAATACTCTATGATACATATACTCTATCTACACATGATACTGTATCATGTGACTTAATCAACACCTTGAGACCAACTTGAAACCAGAATTATGCAATATACAGTGACTGTATAACACAATGAAGCTTTACTAGAAAGTCTAGTCCTGGAAATCTGTCACAGGTTGACGATATTTCGCATTTCAAGATTTTCAGCCAATTTTGTTATTTTCCTTGTATTTTTCTGGTAAAAATGCAAACCAGCTGGGCTTAGCAGAAACTTTATCGTAAATGTTTAAACTAAGGATCTATTGGTAATGGGTTGTGTTGCAGATTTGTATGTAAAGGAGACTCAGGCAGGAATCTGTGCAAAGGAAGGCGAGCCAGTAGTGGACAAGGAGTCAGCAGCTACAGCGCTTGTGAATGGGATGAACCTACTTGGTCCAGTTGTGGGAAACTACTGCATGAATTTAGCTCTGAAGAAAGCACAAGACGTGGGCATAGGCTGGGTGGTGGCTTATGGCAAGTCCAACAAATCCAACAAATTTTGAACATATTCTGAATTTTATTTTTTACAGTGTAGATACACAGTACAGGTGCTTGGCTATAGATGAGAATCTCAAAAGTAGAACATTTGTAAACAGAGGTCACCACAATGAGATCAGATCATCTCATTATGCCTCATTTATTTTTCCATTTGTCTTTGTTTAGGCTCCAACCATTATGGAATTGCTGGCTACTATTCACTCCAAGCACTGAAAAAGAACATGATTGTGAGTTTTACAGTGATGTTTTTTTGTGTATGTGTGAAAGAATTAGGAGAAACAAACAAATCGGTGTACATGATTAAACCTGTGTGAATGTTGGTGTCTCTGTGTTATTTCTTTTCTGCGGACACTGTTGTTTATGGGCGTGTTGTATGGATGCCTATTACTGTAAGTTGAATTTTGAGTGATTTGAGTTATTCATATTTTTTAGACCAACAAGATCCATTTTGATACCAAGTTATTGATAATTAATATTGTTAATACTTAAGTTAAGATTTATTAACTTAATAAAAAAGAGGGAACGCTCAGCCCCATTTTGTCACCAGGTTATTATAAATAATTTCACCAACAATGTGTGTTCATAGCAACAACAACAACAACAACAACAACAAAAAACTGGACTACGCAGCTTGGATAGTTTTCATTGAAGTGCTTTAAAATGATGTTTAGAATAGTTTACAATTACAACTTTCTCAATTGTGTTGAACAATTATGAAAATAAGGTATCTATCAACTAATTTTTGTTGAAATTGGGAATTTTATACATTTCACCTACTGCACTCTTTTGGCCATAGTGCAAAACTAACCTGTGCATCTTTTTTTTTTTTTTTTTTTTTCCCGATTTTCTCCCTAATCTAGTCGTGTCCAATTCCTCCCCGTCACTAGGGGGCTCCCACATTAAGGCTACTACTACCACTCAGCCGGGAGGGCCGAAGACTATCACGTGTTTCCTCCGAACCACGTGACGCCAGCCGACCGCATCTTTTCGAACTGCTCGCTCGCGCACCGTTGGGGGCGGCGTAACACACTCGGAGGACAGCGCTATCCGCTCCCTCCGTCGCGCGAGCTCACAGACGCCCCTGACTGGCTGTAGAGCCGTGATTAATGTGGGAGCACTAAATACCTCTCATCCCTCCCCTCTGAGAGAGCTCGGCCAATCAGCTCTCTCTAGACCTCCGGCTGCGAGAGCACCACCCGGGATTCGAACTAGCGATCTCCGGATGATAGGGCGAGTGCTTTAACCACTGCGCCACTCGGAGGCCATAACCTCACTTGACATGACAGGTCACTTCAACCTGCATAATATTCTATTGTGTCCAGACTAGGTTATAAATATTAATAATAGACCCTATGTAATTCACAGTTCAGGAAAGCTCCAGATGAAACATGTTCATGAAAACTACTAAACTGTGAATATTTAGGCCACTTTATACTGTATATCAACCATATTCAACTCAAATTTGTAAAGATCCAGTAACTAAAAAATGTAACTAGATCTAGTGTGGATAGTCTAGATAAAACTTGCCGTAACTCTGAGAACATTTCCCTTTTAATGCTTATCCATCAATTATGAGATTATAGCTATAAATACAACAATGTTATGTTATTGCATTGTTTCACTGGTGCTTTTGACTAGCACCAGACAACAAGCTACTTTACCACATTAGTGGGGATGCACAATAACGAAACAGAAAATTACACCCTCATAAATTTGCCTTAAATCTTAAATAGATTTCATTTTTTCAAAGTATTTATAATGTTTTAAGACTTTATAAAAATAACTAATTTTATACTGTTTAAGGACGTATATGATTTGCCAAAGACGTTGAACATGTTTGTAACGACCAGATTATTTAATTGTTTTACTGTTTGTTTATACTGCTAGGCTTTTCTACAATAATTCATCAATGTTGGTGTGGATGAGTTAAACATTTTACGACAATTTAATGGTTATCAAAGTCTTTCAAAGTTGTGTTCCCACCACTATCACATTTTCCATCAAATACTGTTCACTTTAATAGGAACATCTAATTGTTCCATTTTGATTGCTGTGGAACGATTAGGGTATAGGTGTTTCTAAAGGTCTAAAAATAGGTATACATCAGATCACAGTAGATCTGCAGTTTCTGAATAACTCTAGCCAGTCCATCTGTTACCAACAACCATGCCATTGGTTTCTCCATTCTGAAAATTCATGTAAATGTTACCTGAATCTCATGACTTAGTAACATTGTTACTAAATTACATTTCTTACTTGCTGTGCACAGGGGATGTGCTACACTAATTCCTCTCCTTTAGTGGTTCCAACACGAGCGAAAGAGGTCAGTATTAATCACTTCACAATTTTTAATCATCTCTGTTTTTACTGTAGGCACTCTTTCATTACAACATAGACATGACATGACACGTTCACACAACACATGGGGCTTTGTTATGTCAACGCACCAATTCTACTTTTAACATACACCTGATCTCAGATCAAATACTGGTTACATTTTCAACCTTAAGCAAGCTAATAAAGTCTGCTAAGAATTTGTGCAAAATTAAATTCAATGAATTTTATTTGTATACAAATTGTGTAAATATCAGAGAGTTTCTGTTACAAACTACATGACAATTTGCTTCCAGTATGTTCGTAAATAATATTGGAAATCACAAAACTCCATTATTATGAGAATAATATTTTCATTATTGATTTACCCGTAGTTTTCATCTATATTTATAATATCAAGTTGTGTTCAAGGAATTTAACTCTAACATAAACTCAAACATATAACCAGAATCTTGTTTTAAACATTTGAAACATGGGACAGATATTTGAATAATTTAGTGATTTTAATAAAAGAAATACATAATGATAATGAACAATACTGAATTTAGTTCACAGTTAAATAGGTTCCTAGATGAAAAATAAATAAAACAATATCACATACAAGAACTATGATTTTAGACATCACTTAGGTTCTATATATAGACATATACATAGTACCTACATACGGTACATACTGTTCATAGTACATACAAACATACATAAATACATATGTACATAGTACATACATAGTATATGTGCACTCACCGATCAAACATAACATTAACACATTAACATTGATTATCAGTAATATACCAGTATCCTGGCGACAGGATCATGGGCACCCAAGGCTCACCCATGCCCTTTGGGACCAAAGGCTAAACTGTCTGAGAAGCACAAATTAATAAAAAAGTAAATGCAGGCAAAGAGCCCAAGGCCGTGACCCCACCCACTCACCCACCCCGCTACCCACAGCACCCAAAGGACCTCCCTGCAATTTCCTGGTGCCAGACACCACACTCCCCGAGATATGTTGTGGAGACTTGCGAGACAAGTACTGGGCATGATGTTTTGCATTGTAATGTTATGGCTCATTGCTGTATATAAAATAAATAGTGTGTACTGTATGTTTTGTTTCGTGTAAAGTGCACTTTGGGAACAAACCCTATTAGCATTGCAGCTCCTGCTAAGGATGGAGACAGTGTTGTGCTGGACATGGCAACCTCGGCTGCTACAATTGGAAAGGTAGGCACAAACACACATGCACACAACTGGAAACATCAGAAAAAAGTAATGTCTCTCTCACCCGTTCAGGTGGAGCTTCATGCACGTAATGGCTGTTCAATCCCAGAGGGTTGGGGTTGTGATGCTAATGGCCTTTTCTGTTCTGACCCCCAGGCAGTGCTGTCTGGAGGAGGCCTAGTGCCTGTGGGTGGAAGTGAGATGACAGGTCTCTGTTTTTGTCTAGTCCATCACTTCCTGCTCCATGAGTCTCTATCATGTCCAATTTGGCATCACATGCCTGCAGCAGGCTGTAGTCACCTCTGTCATTACAACCACTAATAATGTAAACCAAGGTCTTTCATATGGTGAATCTTACTGTGAGGAGACATGTATTTAACTTTCCTAGAAGGAGTTCTCAGGACTATGTAAGAGTTCTGACAAAAAGGGTAGATTTCTGGATTTAGGGCTTTATACTTTTCTGCTTTGATTGTAACAAGACAAGTTGCAAAGAATTGTAATAATTTACTGACAGAGAGAGAGAGAGAGAGAGAGAGAGAGAGAGAGAGAGAGAGAGAGAGAGAGAGAGAACCATAACACAAACTCATTATGGCTTATGGAATAAACCAAACAATCTAGGCATTCAGCAAAGTCAGAATTATATATGTATATATATTTGCACTTTTTTGTTAACACACAATCCCTAAAAATGCCCCGGCCCCATTAAAGGGACCTATCCTATTGCCCCTTGTGTTGAGAAAAGGATGAGGCATATTTCTTTTATAGCTGTTATAAACAAAAACTTTCTAGTAATTGATTTCGTATAAAATGTATAACATACTTTTTGGATGAGCTGATATTGGAAAATAAGTTCCTTTGTGGTTGCAGCAGTGAGTGCACTTTACAAGTGGCTGAATCACACCAACCTGCTGTTGGTTTTCCTATTTTCTTAAAATCACATAAATTGGAGGGAAAAAAGTTGTTTATTTGTGCATTTAATATAGAGTATATCAATTTATGTGGTCACTGTCTGTGTGTTAGGAGGTTATAAGGGTTATGGACTGGCACTAATGGTGGAGGGTTTCTGCGGGATCCTCTCTGGTTCGAACTACAGCAAACATGTACGAATGTGGAGAATGACAAACTGCAAGGCAAACCTGGTATTTACATTTACATCTGTACATCCTCCTGTACTAAATATGAAAGCTCTCTAGTACTCAGAATGTACTAGTACATTCAAATGTTTTGATTAAAAATTTAAAAATGTTTTCCCATTAAAATGTTTTCATTGTGCTCCAGGGTCAGTGCTTTGTGGCATTAAACCCAGAATTCTTTGCCGATGGGTTCAATGATAGAATGTCTGATTTGCTGTCCTTACACAGGAACCTCAAGCCAGTAAGTATTTTTAACTCCTGTAACCAGAGGGAGAGGAAGAGGTCATTCATTTTTTGTTGATGTTTTCAGGCAGTGCCAGAGATGCCTGTAATGGTCCCAGGAGACCTGGAGCGGAGACACAGACTGACCTGCCGTGAGCTGGATGGCATCCCGTACTCTCTGAGTGTGGTTAAGCATATGGTGCATAAACCCCCCCTACACACACACACACACACACACACACACACACACACACACACACACACACACACACACACACACACACACACATATTTGCAATTAAGACACATCTACATTATATACAAATTTATACTACATACTGTATGCATCCCATTTATAAAAAAGGACCAATTTCATATATGATCCATATAAGGCACATATTTCAAATTCATATATGTCAGTATATTACATTTCCATAAGGGATGGGCTGATACTCAAGGATTCAGGGTGAGTATCAGGAAAAACTGATAATGTGCTGCTATCTGTATTCATGGCTTGATGGCATTCATGTTAATGCTATCTTTTAAATTAACCATAAGATAAAACAAATAACAGAGGGAGTCCGTGTGGTGGATGTAATGCTGACATCAGCCGAATAGTATTACTGTACGTATTTCATCACGTTGACAGTTTGAAATGGTATAGGTCGATAGCACCCTCTAGTGGACAGAAGAGCATTAACGACGTTAACCCTTTCACGCACAAATAATTTTTACACATTAAATTTTCGTTTTTTTTTTAATTCATGGTACATGAATTTAGATTCTGCATTAATATCAAATATTATAATGAAAAAGGAAGGACCATTAGTTGAAAAAGGATAAAACAGTATGCTGTTAATATAATAATAATAATAACAACAACAACAACAACAACAATAATAGTAATAATAACAGTTATTGTAATAGTAATAATAATAATAATAATAATAATAATAATAATAATAATTATTATTATTATTATTATTATTACATACAGATCTAAAATATGTAATGATGTAGACACTTTTTAAATAAATGATTTCTGAACATACTAAATTTACACAGTTGTGTGAGTATTACATGAGATGTTTTCAAATATTGTTTAACTTTATATTATATTATATTATATTATATTATATTATATTATATTATATTATATTATATTATATTATATTATATTATATTATATTATATTCCTTGGCACTAATCAAGTATTTTATTTTATTTTTACTGACGTTTAGATTATTTTAAATTCATGCTTTCAAATGATTTTGCTGATGTGATCTTATTATTCAATAAAAATAGAAAATAGTTTTATTTGTTTGTTTTTACAAATGGAGTTTTATGTCACTTCCAATATAAAACAAATAAATATTTATTTAAAAATAAACTATATAACCAATTAAGCTAAAGGTAATGTCTTAGAATAATATAAATGTGTGATGTAATTTTCATAAAATGCCGTTTCATAACTATTTTTATTTCTTAGTGTTATAGATGTTGTACAGTACTGTATATCTAACTCCTCTGCCTTTTTGCATTCATCAGAATGAGGTTGCCAGAACATTGGGAGTGACTTTTCTACTGCCCACCAACAGACTCACCCAGGAAAATGGCAGGCTTCAACTTAGGTGGCACTAGTGTACATGAATGAAACATTGCTTTAAATTACTTGAAGATATCTGCAGTTAAAGAAAAGTTGTATTTTCATGAAATAATAAACACTCTTAAAACAGAATTAAATAGATTTCATGTTTTTAAATTATGCGATGTATTTATAGCTTTTGATACAGTGAGACACAAAAACACAAAGAGATTCAATGCTGAATCTATTGAAGTGAGAAACAAATACCCAGGAAGATGCATATATATGTGAATTGTGGTTGATTTGGGGGGTAAAAGATCTCTAGTTTGTTATACATGACAGGAAAACAATAATTACCCATTTAATTAAAAGGGTAATTATACAGCAGTGCTATTTTTTCATTCTAAATATCATATGTTGAATATATTATTCATATTACAGCATAATTCTGGAGGTAACTGTGTGAAGGAAAGAGAGGGTCATAAATGTATGACAAGTGATGTGTGATTAATTTTCAGTGAAAGCTAACCTTCACAGCCATTGTGCCATTTCATATTTCAGCTCAGGCACAGATGGTCAAGAAGCTCGCACACCAGGGGTCTCATTTATTAACGGTGCGTACACTCAAAAATAGGTTTGGAACATGTGTACCTCATGTGTCACACACAAAAGCTTGGATTTATAAAGAAATATTTTATGGAAATTGAACATAAATTTCCTGAAACTTTGACCCAAACATAGAGCCATTCAATATTTAAGAGACATATGAACACACATTGTGTGGTTACATAGATAATTGCAATTAAATTCACATATCATGCATTATAGTACTTGTTATCAAAAAATGCAGCTCTACAATAAATTTTCTTGCACAATAAATAAATTGCTTTAATTCCCTACACAGCATTCAGAGACGCTTTAGTTATGGTACCCACTGGACTGCTTTAAGCACAGTAATTAAGCACTTGGGGGCTGTCAGATGGAAGACTTTTGCACTAAACAGAATGAGACTGGTGAATTCTGAGGGCATGTTTGCCCCACCGTCTTTCCTAACTAGGAACCCCGTTAACAAATTAATTTCAGATAATTGGGTGTGAGACTAGCATGAGGGCGTCAGGCGTCATCCGAGTGTGAATAGCTGAACCTGATGCAAAGGTAAATTCTACCAAAATCCTTTAATGTCATTTTGTATTTCAGTCACAAATACTTATCATTTTTTAAAGGTTGTTTGTCAACTTTTCAGGAGCAGTAATTGTGTCCTTTTGTCTTAATCTCTGACGGAACTTCCACTTAACAATCCCCAAAATTCTTTCTTTTTGCTTTTTGTGGTGGAAGTCCTAGAAAACTATAAAGACAAGTAAATCATTCACTGGTTAAGACAACGTAACAAATGTTTTTTGAAGCTTGCCACCATTCTCAGCACTGCCTCATTCAACAATGGATATGACAACTGATTTAAATATGCGTGAGGTCATTTGCATTGCAGGAGGGAAACAGGAATGATAGGGATACTGGAGAGTAAGAAAACACGATCATTTGGGTTCTTAGTACATCTAGTTGTAGTTGTGTTTTTTATGAAAAGCATGCAGGCAGAGAAAAGGGTTATGGCTGGTGAAGGTTTAAAAACCAGTGGAACTCTGAGGGGTATCATCACACTCCATGACACGTCGTCCTGTCAGCTCACACCATCATGTGGTGTATCATCACCCACTAGACTTCTTTGCTGTACCTCACACCTCCGAACTGAGACCAGTAGCATTTGTCAGCTAATGCCGTTCTACTTACCTCAGAAGTGGGAAGTTGGAATATTGTATATACAGTGTAACTCCTTAAATAATGCTTCCTTATTGGTGCTAAAAGTACCGATAAACTCTCATCTCAGAGTAGAGAAGTGCATGATAAGTTCCTAAGTAAAGATTTTAACCTTTTCCCAGATAATTCAGATTTATGGCCTAGATGGATGGATGGCTATATAACTAGCTAGCTAGCTAGCTAGATTGATAGATTGATTGATCGTTTAGCTTTGAATTCGTCCACAGACTTTTTTGGAAATATTGGAAATAGTTGGAAATATCCAACTGAAGGATCCCACACTTGGCAAAATACTATTTTCCCACCAGGGTTCACAGGCATGTTCTAACATACTAATTAGCCACTTTTTTTAATATTCATTGACTTCTAATGGTTAGGCTTTTAGGGAAAGTGATAATGTCAAATAATGTCTAACAGTGCATATTAGTGGGTGTTTGTGGGTGTGTGGTCTACTGGTTACATACAGGACGTAAAACAGTTTTTGAAGTAAGAGAGCTGTGAGTTTTGGCACTAGTAAAGCTGTGGTGCTCTCCCAGAATGAAAAGATCACGACATACCACCACTTTACACCAGGTGTCATACACAACTATATATGTGACACCTCACTCACATCTCTAAAGCCAGTTCTTACGTAGCCCTCTAATTCACACACACACACACACACACACACACACACACACACACACACACACACACACACACACACACACACACACACACACACACACACACACACAAATACTTTCCCCCCTTACTAATCTAAATATTGCATTAAATATTCATAATGCATATTTATTCCCATTGTTATCTAGGGTCTTAGATTCAAGTGTACTAAAACTAAGTCAGGAAAAGAATCCAAATAAGAATCCAAATATATGATTAGCACTGTCACATTGCTCCTCCAAGTTCTGGGTTTGATTCCTACCTATGGTTTGTGTACAATGGGTTTGCTTGTTCTCCCCATGCTTGCTGGGTTTCCTCCAACTACTCCGGTTTTCTTCCACAGTCGAAAGATATGCAGATTAGGTGTATTGATGTTCCCAAATTGCCCAAAATGTGTGTATGAGAGTGTAAGTACATGTGCACTCAATGAGTCACATAACTTCCACTTCCAATAGTGTTTTGGTCCTCTTATACCACACTAAATTTGTTAACATTTAAATCTATATAAATAGCTGTTTTTAACCAGGTACAGTCACATGAAATAGTGTTTGTCACTTGTCTTAGAGCAGCTATTGGTAGTACTGTATATAAATGATTACATACTGCAAAGAGCAGATAGTATAAATCTATAATGTGAAACTGTAATATGTACAAAAAATGTATTTTATCTCTAATCCGACCGTGCGTCTGTCACAGATTGTAAGGATATAAGATGATGTACTGTATCAGTGTGTGATCTCGTACCCTGTCTCGCCCCTCCATCCGGCTGCCTCACGGTCTGTGGTTGGCCAGCTGGTGCTCACAGCAACACAGCTGCAAGGTGACTGGGACAGTTTGTGACCACCAGTACTCAGGAAGCTATCACATCTGCTGAAAGAAACCCCCTCCAATCACCACACACTCACACAAACATATTCCTCTCTGATCAGGAGGACAACTGTTTCCTCTTCCCTGGAAGTCTGATGGTCCACCAGGTCCTCCAAACATCCACAAGTATATGCACATCTTCATAGGCTGACTGACATATTTTATTTGGCACTTTAACACTCACATTTGTATTGATTTTTTATTTTTTATTTATTAATGTGACATTATTGTCAGGGACGTCAGTGTATCTTCTCATTAATGTCATTTAATTTCCAAATTTGAAGAGGGCTGAGGTCAGGTTATTGATTCAGGTCAACTTCAAACAAAGCATGATGATAAGACGCTTTGAATGGTACAAACATTTTAAAGGTTATACATCTATGTATTATTGATAATCTCATTTTGGGTTAGGGTTAGGGTTAGTGCAATGTGCAATATATGTGCCAAAGGTGCCTCACTGTCATATTACATGACGTTTTAACGTTCTACTGTACTGTGGATTGATTACTGGAGGCCACAAATGGTCATGGATAGGCATACAGAAACTACCATGCCAAACTGCAAAACTATGAATCATACAAAGCCTATGACTATGACACTAATAAAATAAAACTATGACACTTTTAAAAACTTTTTAAAATTTATGACACTCATAAAACTATGACTCTGCTACAATTTTCTGAGCATTCTTGCAATGAAGGCAACTTGGGAATCACTAGAGGTCACCCTGGCACACCCCCATAAAACACAAACCATACCTTTCTACTTATTCCCAACTCATTTTGATTTTGAATTCAAAGCAATTCAAAACAAAAATCATGAATGTTGGATCTGGGCTTTGGATAAGTCGTTCTGAATAAGGGCGTCTCCTAAAAGCATTCAAATTAATTTTAACATAAATTTAAATGAGAACCTTGTGTTACAGAGTTCATATAAAGACTGATGTATAAAACTACACAGTCTTAATTGCTTTGGTTGTAAGTACACAACATTTATGCTGTATGAGCATGGAGCCATGGTCCAATGCATCTACTCCAGACCATAAGGGTGGTAATGAGGGTAGTCACTGCAAGGGTAGGTATAGGGTAGGGCTTGATAATGACATGGCAACAGACAGAGGCAAATGTTTTGTGCTGGGTTTTGACTCACACCCTTTCTTTGCTCTAAAACGTCACAGCTAAAGTGTGTCCCGTTACACACTAATGCTAGGTTATACAGTATGTGCGCTATTTACATATACTGTAAGAGACAGGTCCAGTTTTATATTTGCAGAGATTAATGTTATGGTTTTTTGAAACCATGAAAAAAATCTTTATACCAGGAAAGACTTATCTGTTAAATCCACCAGCCTGGGAACCAGCAATAACACATGCACAACATGTTAACATGTACGTATGTACATTGTCACACTCATGACTGACTCATGAGTGACTCAGCTGGACTTGTGTTATGTGTTGGGACTGGGATCCCACACAAACGATGATTATACTTTCATGTAGATGAGAGTGTACAGGCAGATATGACACTTGTGGGACAAACAATCACTGCATTCAGTGTACCTTGGAAGTACAACATTAGAGCTTGGAATGACACCATTTTCATGCTTTAAAGAGGCCCCTTTTCCTCTGGTGGATGGTCAGGAGTTATGAAATTTAGTCATACAATAATGCAGCATACTATGGGAATGGCTGCTTTACACAGGTATGGGTCACCATGATTTAAGAAGTAAAACCAAATGGCAACCTCTGGTTCATAAAAATAAGTCCAACACTAAAGTACCAAAACATGAAGTTCCTTGAAAGACCACTAGGTTCCTAAAGTGAGTCAATTCCCACAGACCATGTTAAAATGCCAGATGGTTTGCTCAGTTCTTTTTATACAGTCCATAAGTAAGACCAACTATGTACTGAAGTATTAACCTGAATGATTTTAAAGCCCATTAAAGCAATATTACAAATCAATAAACATGTGAGTCAAATGTTAGAAGCAAATATTTGTGTGTGAAATAAGAATATGGAGACACTCTACCTGCTAAGACTAGCAGATCAGGGCCCTTAGATGCCAAACAGTACAGCACCTATACCTGAAACACATACTATTATATAACAAAGCCAAAGACAGCTCTATCAAAATCCCAAAAAAAAAAAAAAAAAAAAAAGTCTCATTCTCAGCCAGGAAAGAACTCTTGAGAAGCCCTGAGAGGATTATCCAATTACTCTGGCCCTGGTGAATTCTTGCGGTACCATCTCTTTCATAAGCACATCATATATTTTTCATGTTGCTAAAACCATTTTTTGAAAACATTTTGTGCAGCCAGACTGTTGTAAATACCGTAACTCTTCCTTTCCCTTTTGTTTATGCCACGTGGATGAAAAGGAACTAGCATAGATGGTCAGGTGTAAGTGACACTGCCTTGCGGGAACAGGGTTTGTCTGCTTTGCTTTGTCTGTAGCAAACAGGAGGACTGAATACAACAGAGGTTTCTTCTTTGGAAGGACAGGTGTGTTATACCTGCTCGGAAATGTATTTATATGAGATCACATTTAGGTTATTCTTTTATGCTATGACTTTTAGCTCTACAATCATATATACTTAAATTATTAAAATTTATTTACGAGAGTATTTATTTCTTTTCTTCTTGGTAGGATTCAGTTTATTTACACATATTGGTAAATATTCATGTCATAGTTTGATAATTGCCTTAAATTGTATCTAGAATAACAAACATGACAGGATTTTGCACATGTTAAACAGTTACCTACAGTATATTTGTCTCATCTCACTTTACTACAATTGATAGTAATTGCATTTGGGTATCCCTTCTGTCAGAATTACATTTTAATTTGGTTCTGGATTAGCTTGTTAACGTATAGCTAATGAGCCACACCATAATATTTCAGACAAATAGGTATAGCTGATGGGTAGGTTGACAAGTTTCGTAGCATTTGCTATCGATAGTACATGTGCGCATTACAACAATCTTTGTGGCAAAAGTTGCTTAAGCACATGGTGCATTATCATGCTGGAAATAACCATAACAATATGATGTGTTAAGTCTGTCATTCAAATAATGCCTTATGACATTAAATTATATGGAACCTACTTAAAAAAACAAACAAACAAAAAAAAACAGAGAAGCAGGTGAGGCCCTCAACTTAAATCTGTACAAAGCATTACAAACGCACAAAGTATTGGATGAACAAATTATATTTTAAAATGAAGTGATGAACAAAATGGCTCATGCACATAAAAATGTTACACTACAAACTAGTGACATCTCTACAAAGAAACTAATAAAATTAGGCTCAATATTTATATCTTGATAAGAATTAAAGACTTTTTACAAATTCACGATTGTCCCCATGTCCATGACTGAAACAGACTCATCAAACTAACAAAACACAGTGAAATGTGCACTTACACCAATAAAGTTTTTTTTAAATACACCGCTGTTTAACAGAAATGCATCTAAATAGAGGATCAAGCAAACAGTCATGGATTAGCTGCCAGCTAAAACGCCAGCATAAAGCTATGGAAAGCATCAGAGGAATCAGCGTACAGGGGGAAAAAAGACTTCCTGTAATTCTTTAAGAAACATGTCTAACTGCTTAAGGTGTCCAGGAGTGACTAGTCGGAATATATGCAGGTCAGTGTTACAAGTAAACAGCACAGGGACATGGAAAGACCTCCAGGCTGTTATGTAAACAGTGTTAACACACAAGTCAAGGACACAGTTCATCAGTCCAAATGCTACATTTCATTGCTTTTGTGCACGTTCTTCAGCAGGTTCACAAATCACTTTCTGAGAAGCAAGATCACGTCCACCCAGTCATCAGAGCTGCTTCTTCAGCAGTTCTCCAGATCCTCCACACTCCCTGTATGGGGGTAAGGTTTCAGTTGAGGACCTGAGGTGTTGTTCAAGCACGTAGCACATTGCCCATCCGTCATCATGTTTCCACGAGGGCTGCATTCCTTCACTCTGAGCAGTTTCCTTCTTCAGCTGTTAAAACATGAAAAACAAAATGGCAGTCTGTGGTCAGGAAAAGATCCATCGATTCATCGAATGTAGAAAAAGTCTTAAGGACCACAAGTGGGCAGAGAAAAAACATACAAGACAATAATTCTCCACTCGCCATTAGTGGTGTAGTGTTTTTCCCGCCACAGCGCGCGCTCACGCCCCCTCCCCCACCTTCACTCTGACCCCCCTCCTCCCTCCTCTACTGCAACAACAAACACTGACCGCTGCTTTCCCCTCACCACACCTAGTCCACTGCCGCCATAACACATGCTAAGCAGTCGGGGAAACTTGTAGCCCAAATACATAAATATAATATTTACATATTCTTATGCACCTTCACCGAAGTCGTTTCCGTGGCGTTTGCTCGGAGGAGAGGGAGCAGAGGGCTGTTTGAGACACACTCTCAGGTCCTAGCTTCCTTCGTTTGACGTAAAAATCTGTAAAGGAAAACGAGACAACACTTTATCACACGACAAGCTCGGGTTTATTGTTATATTTTACTATCTAAACTGCTCTCCCACCTGTAATACGGCATGGGGATGTAGTAACCCGTGCGCGTGATTTCCTCGTCCTCGTGCAGCCTGCCTTTCGTCCTGTGCGCGTGTCCTCGCGAGAAACAGCTCCAGTTCTTGCAGCGTCGCTTCGAGCGCAGTTCTCCCGATTTGGAGCCTCTGTGTACGGCTGAACCTGCAGAGCAACAGCCCTCTTTTTCTCTATTTGTACCGCCTCTTGATAGAACACCGGCGTTGCCTCCACCGCCGCTCCCTCCCACTCGTAGTCTCCGAGCAGTGGCGTCCCGGAGGCGAAGTTAAAGTTCCACCGTTGCTCATCCTTTTCGGAGATTTCGCGCAGCCTCGCCTCGATGTCCCGGTGCAGCTCATCATGGTCCACAGGTCCGAATAGACTTCGACATACGCTCCTGCGCGGGCGCTGAGGGGAGGTGTTCCCCCTTGCAGGTCCGCTGAGCGAAACCTGAACTCTGGACATCTCCGTCATTTCTTTATAAGTGAAAGTCAGGAAGAACTGCAAGAGCCTCAGGGTGCCAGTAAATTCAAAACAGTGACTCTCATAAACCAGTTCAAACTAAGCTGAAGTGACACACAGCGTTGCTATGCTCGATTTTTTAAAGAGCTCGTTGCCTGACAGCAGCGTGCAGCCACACAAGAGAGCGATCGGATTGGTTAGCAAGTGACCACCCTCTGCTCAGGAGCCCGCCTCCGCTCTCTTCTCATTGGTCGTTGGGACTTTTGGAAAGGCGCCAAAATGGCGCGAGTTTCTCGTGATTTGTTATATTGTGGTGTGTGTTTGTAAGGGGTGGTCTCTTTTAAACAGCATTTGTTGAACAGCATTTCTTTGGGTGTTGTTTTTCACTCTATGCCCCCTTCCTGCCCCCCCAGTACAATGGAGTCAAGACAAAAAGGAATTACACAAAAATCTGAATGGCCTCTCTACAAAGTAGAGGAAAAACATGAACAGTCCTATTTGGACCTGATTGGCAACACATTTTGTTACCTGTCTTCTCAGTGATTAAACTTTTGCAATATGGACAGCAATAAAATGAGCATGAGAGGAGTAAGTTTGTAGTAACTTTGCTTTTTCTATGTACCTGAATGTTTTCAGCGTAGCAGCCGAAGGAGCCCTGGAGCAGAGAAGATGGCTCTTTTTCCGATTTGGGGAAACTAAAGTTCCAGCGACAATTAAAAAATACAGCATATATTTTCCATGTCCCAAACTGGAGGGAAGGGGTTTAATATCTAAAGGAGTGTCACTGACACATATGTTATGAAATGGCTGAAATGGTTAAATATGGCAAGTAGCAGCAGTCAAGCTGTTTTCCCGATGTGAGGCAAATTTTTCCACATTTTGTCACATTACAACCACAAACATAAATGTATTTTATTGGGATTTTATTTTTATAGACCAAGATTCACTGAAATTACAGCTGCAGGTTTTTTGGGTATGTCTCATCTAGCTTTGTACATCTAGAAAGTGAAATTCTTTTAAAAATAGTTCAAGCTCATTCAGATTGGATGGAGAGAGTCTGTGAACAGCAATTTTTGATACAGATTTTCTTTTTTTTTTTTTTTTGGATTTTTTCCCCGATTTTCTCCCTAATTTAGTCGTGTCCAATTCCTCCCCGTCACTAGGGGGCTCCCACATTAAGGCTACTACTACCACTCAGCCGGGAGGGCCGAAGACTATCACGTGTTTCCTCCGAACCACGTGACGCCAGCCGACCGCATCTTTTCGAACTGCTCGCTCGCGCACCGTTGGGGGCGGCGTAACACACTCGGAGGACAGCACTATCCGCTCCCTCCGTTGCGCGAGCTCACAGACGCCCCTGACTGGCTGTAGAGCCGTGATTAATGTGGGAGCACTAAGTACCTCTCATCCCTCCCCTCTGAGAGAGCTCGGCCAATCAGCTCTCTCTAGACCTCCGGCTGCGAGAGGTTACAGCACCACCCGGGATTCGAACTAGCGATCTCCGGATGATAGGGCGAGCGCTTTTAACCACTGCGCCACTCGGAGGCCTTGATACAGATTTTCAATTGGATTTAGGTCTGGACTTTGACTGGGCCATTGTAACACATGGAAATGCCTTGATCTAAATCATTCCAAGGCTAGCTATAGCTGTAAGTTTAGGGCCATTGTTCTGTTGGAAGGTGACTCTCCTTCACAGTCTCAAGTCTTTTTCCAGATTCTAACAGGTTTTCTTCTAAGATTGCCCTGTATTTGGCTCTATCAATCTTTCCATCAACTTCCTTGTTTTTGCTAAAGAAAAGCATCCCCACAACATGGTGCTGCCACCACCATGTAAGGTGTTAGTTTTCTGCCACACACAGCATTTTGCATTTAGGCCAAAAAGTTAGATTTTTGTCTCATCTGACCAGAGCACCTACTTCCACATGTTTGCTGTTTCCACATGGTTTGTCACAAACTGCAAAGGGGAGTTCTTAGGGCTTTTTTTCAACAATGACTTTCTTCCTGCTACTCTTCCATAAAGGCCAAATTTGCACAACTAATAACAACTGTTTCCTAGACAGATTCTGCCCCTGAGCTGCAGGCCACAAATCTGGAGAAGAAAGCCATTGTTGAAAGAAATCCATAAGAAGTCCAGTAGACTTCTTAAGAAAAAGCCCATGGTATCTCTGGAACTCTTGGCTCTGAATAATGCATTCCTCGCCTGGCGAGTTTAGGGGATTTCATACTCTTCCCATTTGATGGGAATGGATGATGGATTGAAAAGTGCTCTATGAGATGTTCAAAGATTGTGATTTTTTAAAATTATAACCTGACCCTGCTTTAAACTTCTCCACAACTTTATCACTGACCACCTGCAGACGCACCACAACTTGTGGTTCTGGGGATGCTGCATGTTCCACGATGTCTCCTGCATCACGCCAGATCGCATCGCTGTCTGTGAAGTCTGGTCTCCTTGTTGAAAAGTCCATTGAGAGAATGTGTGGAGTCTCTGATTCTTGGATAGATTGAAGAGAAACCCCAATAATCTTTACTATTGCATCGATTCCTATCCGAGGCCGAATGTCTGCCAAATCAGATGGAGATACAACTGGTCAGCATGCTTTCTATAGTGCCGTGTTAGAAAGTGCTTAGAATGGGAGAGACGAGGTGTGCTCTCCTCAATCAACACAGGAAGCACAAGCACAGTTGTGCCTGTTTCACCTGTACTGGTGTGCTCTTTGACCAGTCTAATTTGTCCGTTAGTTGTATTCCTAGGAATCTGGAGTTCTGACTATCTCCATGACTTTGTTGTTAATGACGAGTGGTATGTGTCTGGGCTGTTCTTTTTGGTTTTCTTGATGTTCAGGATGAGATTGTTGTTACTACACCAGTCCAACATTCGCTTCCCCTCCTCTCTATAGGACACCTCATTGTTGTAGTTGATGAGGCCCACCACTGTAGTGTCATCTGCATACTTAATAATATGATTTGTAGCAGATATGGAGCTACAGTCATGTGTCATCAGTGTGAACAACATTGGACTCAGGACACAACTTTGAGGGGAACCTATGGAGGTACAGATGGTGCTGGAGGTGTTTTTCCCACTCTCACAGACTGTCGTCTGTCAGTGAGGAAGTCCAGTAGCCAGTTACACAGGAGAGTACTGATTCCAAGAGAGCTCAGTTTGCTCACCAGTTTCTGGGGGAAGATCGCGTTGAATGCCGAGCTGAAATAGACACACAGCATTCTTACACAGGTGTTCTTATCCTTCAGATGTGCAAGGCTCATGTGGAGAGGAAAGAGATAATGTGGCCCTTTATCAAACCCTCAAAGCACTTCATCAGTATTGGAGCTAATGTAACAAACACGTAATGGAAAAGGTAGTGGGATGATTGTGGCCAATTTAAAACATGATGGAACAACAGCCTGTGAATGTGAATATAGACGGAATTTAGTAAAACATATGCTAGTCTTTAAAAGGTTAATTTAAAAATAAACATTATCTCCTTTTGTACCTTCACCAAAGTCATGTCCGTGGCATTTGCTCGGAGGAAAGGAAAGGAAGGGGCTTTTTGAGACATACTCTCGGGTCCTGGCTTCTTTCGTTTGGCGTGAAAATCTTCTTGTGAGGGAGATTATGTTCAGTACTACCTCTGAATTTATCAAAATATATTTACATATTTTTTTTCCTACTGACATGTACAGTTTGAACACCCTATGTTGTTAAAGAATTAATTTGATTATTTTGAGCCCCATCTGTGTTTAAAGGATTCTGTGTCAGCATTCAGTGGTTGCGGGGAGCTGTACAGCCGCTTCTGGTGGTATGAGGAGCTGTACAGCCCCCTACATGTTGTTTTGTACTGCGCCTTGAGTAATCACAAAATGAATGAATGTGTACTTTATTATCATTCAATAACATCCATGTGTATTGCACATTCAGAGCAAAATTGCGTTTTGTTTTTATACTATGTTTTGAATAATCAGGGTGAAGCCCCTTCTGCCCGTCTGTCTTTATTATTGTACAGACATTATGCCCCCATTTGCATTACCTTTGGTAATTCCTTCATAAAATTAGAAATTCTGTTATGTGACACCAGGATACCCGTTACAAACAAGAATGCCATGCACTTTAAATGCATTTATTCTTTATTATTATGTACTGTGCTCATTTAGAATCCAGTATATGAGAAGTGCAGTGGTCAGGACACTACGCTTAATTAGGAACAATTCTAATGTTAGCTTGTTATTAGAATCACAGCAATCACTATAATGGATATTATTTTTATGAGCAAAAAAAACCCCTCTTCAGTTCTTTATATATCCCAGGTTGTTAAGAAGCTGGATCAGAGCACAGGGTTAGCCATGATATAGGGCCCCTGGAGGATACTCGGTTAATGGTTTTCAATTAACATCAGAAGATATGCTATCTTATTTCAGCAATGGTGTGCAACGAGGTATTTCATGTATGTACGATAGTTATAATCAAGCCACTGCAATGAAAAGACAAAGTTTATTATAAATAGGAATAGGTGATATGACCAAAATATTATTGCAGACAGCATATATAATATCATATATCAAAATAATAATATTTTTTTATGTTACCAATATAGAACATTAATTATTCTACAAAAGTAATCCAAAACTATTAATGTAAATGATTAAATCCTGTAATAGTTGAAGTGGCCATTTTTACAAAACTGTGATACTTGTAATTTTGAAATGTATGTATAATCGCAACAAAACCCTGTTAGTAGAAAGGAATGAATGTGGGTAAGTTGAGTGTTTGTCTGCCTGTAGGATGCCTCTATTCCATGCCTTTTTACTGGTCCAGTAAAAAAAAAAATCAGATAACAAAATATTTTTATTTGGATTTGTGCACAGGAATGACAAGACCAAACATTTTTCCAAGTGTATCATATGTTTAAAGCAGCTTTTCTTTAAAAAAAAAAATTAAGCCAGTTTTGATGAAAAGAAGACATTTAATAAAATGTGGCCATAAAATCAATCAAGGAACATTTGTGTAGATAAAAACCAACTAAAGTGTTGAAAGAAAAAAAAGTTTTAACATCTACAGAGGTACTTAAGTCAAATTCATTAGGTTGTTAGGCATTAGGTAACAAAACATTTGGAAATCCCTTAAAGAAATAAATAAATGTCCTGAAGGTCTGTTGTGTGTTCCAGCAAAACAGTTGTTTCGCTTAGTGTGTTAATGTGTACATGTTGTGAACTCGGGAGTCCTGAACCCGGGAGGCGGAGCAGAGACGGTGTCCTGGAACCCGGGAGGCGGAGCAGAGACGGCATCCTCGTACCCGGGAGGGGAAGCAGAGACGGCATCCTCAAACCGCGGAGGCGAAGCAGAGACGGCGTCCTCAAACATGTAGACATGGAATCCTCGAAACTGCAGTGTGCATGTCTCCAATCCATCCAGCTATATTAGAGTGCAGTATCTTGCTGAGATAAGGCTGGGAACAACTTGGGAGGCATTTACCAACATAGAAGTTGTTTTGTATGATTATATATTATGAAATATATATTAATAAATGTATTTGATTATTTTGAGCCACATCTGTGTCTAGATGGTCTGTCACCAGTTGTTGCGAGGAGCTGTACAGCCCCCTACTGGTGGTGTTGTGTACTGCACTGTAAATAATCAGGGTGAAGCCCCTTCTCCATGTCTGCTTTTAATTTGGTACAGACATTATATAAACCTATTGACAAAAATTATCCATAATTTTAAGTCTTAATGCATATACTTCGCCTTTAAAAAATTAAAAAAAAACATGAAGTTGCCTATTGTTTCAGTGCTTAACCCTACACCAGTATTTCGTTTTGAGATCCAGAATTAAATTAAACACATCAAATGTAAATCAAGTGTTTGCTTTACAATCACAACATGGAAATACATATCTTCCTTATAGGTTTGGTTTCATAAATAATTACATTTGGACATGTGAATATAGACAGAATCCAGTAAAATAGGCTGGTCTCTAAGAGGTAAATTTAAAAGTAAACAATGTGTTTATTTTTAAAAATCTCCTTGTATACCTTCACTGAAGTCGTGTCCGTGGCGTTTCCTCGGAGGAGAGGGAGCTGAGGGCTTTCTGAGACACACTCTCAGGTCCTGGCTGCTGGTCTGTAGGAAGCTAATAAAAAAAACAAGCAAACATATTTAAAAATATAAATATCCTTTTATACCTTCACCGAAGTCGAGTCCGTGGCATTTGCTCGGAGGAGAGGGAGCTGAGGGCTTTCAGAGGTCCTGGCTTTTTTCCTTTCTCTGCAAAGAGGAAACGAGACGATTTTGAGACACTTTTATTATTATTCTAATCACATTTGAGTCTCTAAACTGTTCTCCCACCTGTACTGCGGCATGGGGATGTAGTAACCCGTGCGCGTGCTTTCCTCGTCTTCGTGAAGCCTGCCTTTCGTCCTGTGCGCGTGCCCTCGGTTCTTGCATCCCGGTTCGGAGCCTCTGTGTGCGGCTGAACCTGCGGAGCATCAGGCCTCTTCTTCACTGCTTTTACCGCCTCCTGGTAGAACGCCGGTGTCGCCTCCACCGCCGCTTGCTCCCACTCGTAGTCTCCGAGCAGCGGCGTCCCGGAGGGGAAGTTAAAATTCCACTGCTCGTCCTTTCCGGAGATCTCGCGCAGCTTCGCCTCGATGTCCCGGTCCAGCTCGTCGTGATCCACAGGTCCGAACAGACTCCGGCGCACGATCCTGCGCGGGCGCTGAGGGGAGAAGTCCCGCCTCGCAGCTCCTGAAACCTGCACTCTGGACATCTCTGTCACTTCTTTCGCAGTAAATGTCAAAAAGTCGTGTCAGAGACTCAGGGTGACAGAAACTTCAGAAAACAGTTGACTCTCGACTCTCACAAACAAGTTCAAAACTGGGTAACAGAGCGTTCAAGACAGTCGACTCGTGGCTCTCACAAACCAGTTTAAACCAAGCTGGTGCGCGATCTTTTAAAGAGCTCGTTGCCTGGCAGCAGCGTGCAGCGTCACAGGCGAGCGATCTGATTGGTCAGCGAGTGACCATCCTCTGCTCAGTATAGTGATGTTACGTATGAAACCGAGGCTCCGAAGCTTGTGTCGAGCAGAAGCGGTGTTTTTAATTTAACCGTTGTGTGGTGTTCATATTTTGGCGTTTTGTAGTTTTTAATTCAACACAATCCATTTTATATTAAAATACTCAACAAATGTTTACTTCATCTTGATTACAAGCAATATACACAGGATAAATGGTTAACATTTGCCGTTTACCTTTGTTATATCACATTTATGAATTAAAGTGCTACTCGTTTTTTTCTTTTTAAATAAAATGTAATAAAAAAGCTTAATATCAATATGAGTGAAAAAATCAACATATTTACAAATGAAGAAACTATTGTTTTTTCATTTATATGAACTTAATTAGAAGTTTAACCCTTTCATGTCATCTTTTCATGCTAGCCTACCCATGAGGGGTAGAGTTTTACTGTGTATGGGTGCATATGTAGTTCTTGATGCATGTACCCATAGTGTTTCTCTGTCCATCTTGGGTCCACACACTTCATAAAACTTTTTTTGTTGTTGTTGCTGGATGCAACCTAGAATATTAGACCCAGGGTTGTAAAATAGGGGGAGGCATTGCACCCACCTGTCCCACACCATCCTGATGGCAGTTACAGTAGATTGTCTCTCTGCCATCAAGCTGTCTGTCATTTCATTTATCAAAGTGGATAATCCTGGAAATTATGTGGAGATTTTCCAGGGACATTGTTGAAAATGTTCTCTGCCAGTTTCTGCATCCTACTGGGATTCTGAGGATTCCCCCTTGGACCTGAAAACTCCAGCAAGGATAAGAAGCCCAAATTGGGCTTGTGAGTAGGTTTGGTCCATCTCCTTTCCCCTTGTTCCAAAAACATGCCTTCCTTCTAAATTAATGAAATCCAGAATAATTTTGTGGATTGAATCTGTGACGAAAAGCTCAAATTCAAATTTTAGAAGAGGTCGGAGCAGTCGCGACGGCAGCCGACCTCACCGGCGCCATCTTTGTTTCAGTCAATAGAAGACTTATTGTCCTGCACATGAGAAACCGCCACCCTCCTAGGCCCTGATTGCATTCTTATCCCATTGCTATCTGCTAGCATTCTTATCTTCACTTGCTGACAATCTCGTCTTCGTTTTGAAACTAACTGATGCACAGTCTCAACCTTTTCTTCAATGTCACTGTCAGAAATGTGATCCTTTTCCTCTACATCAGCATCAAAAGCATCTCTCTCTTGCAACTTTAATTACAGATAATCTTTTGGCCATCGTGATAAGTTGTCATAAAGAACCACAAAGCTATATTTATTGAATCCGGTCCCCAATTTGGAATATGACAAATGCGATAGAATAGGAGCAAATAAAGATTCCCACATAAATCCCAAATAAATGGTTCCCCACAAGACAGAGGGTATAGTGTGTGGGAATGTGAGAGCAGACAAGTGCCGATGCTTGAATTTTGCCACAATGTTGGATCACAATGTTTGCAACTTTGTGTGGGACGACAGGGCCAAAACACAAAATTCACACTCTCTCTAAAACACACACACACACACACACACACACACACACACACATATACTAACAGCAGTCCCAGACAGGAGGAGGACAGAGTGAAGGTACACAGGACCTACAATTTTCACACTTTTATTAGACCCGTATCTAATAATCTAAATTGTATGATATTTTTGATAAAACATGAAAATGGGTCCCACAGACCCGAACACCACACAACGAAAACAACTCATTAACCATATAATAATATAATATATAATATACATATATAATACATATATGTGGTTTGGTGTGGTCACATGACCAATAAAGGTGCCAGATATCTAGCTTTACAAAAAGAGATTATTAAAATAGCAGTGTGTCTCAATCTTTTTAAAAAATATCTTTGTAGAAATGTCTTTACATATATGAATACATTTATACATTATTTCTTTTACCTTATTAATTACAAACTAGGAGTATTTATTAAAAAAAATACTCAATTGAAAATCAGAATTTAACATTTAATAGCAAAAAAGTTCTAGAAAATAAAACATATGTTTTTATGTTTAAAGTAACTTTTATTGTGTCTAAGAATCTGTTTACACTTGACATGTTTGGGCCAAATAAAATGCACTCTGGAGCATAGACTGTGACCATACCTAACTCTTATCTCTCCTCTTTTGCTCTCCCCTCTCCTGTTCTCTCTCCCTCTCTCTCTTTTCTCTCTCTCTCTCTCTCTTTCCCTCTCTCTGTTGAGCTGCACATGTCGTTCCTGAGCTGCCATTGATCCAGACTCCCTCTGCCCTCTGGACCTGCCTGACTCATCCTGGTGCTCCGCTTCTGCTTGGAGATCTTGTCACATGGATATCCCGTGTGTCTTTAGGAAGCGTCCCCAGACGGCTAGGAAGACGGTTCTGGCCTCGTATGATGTTGACGGCCGTTTCTCTGCGGATTTGGCTACAGTCGCTCGATAGTTCAGGACTGGAATTTCCTACAAGTCTACCCGGGCCTCCAATAACTACCTGGACTCCATATTAACATCAATTAACATCTATTAACAACTATTATACTGAACTGCCTGCCACCCAACACACAGTATGAATGCAGATCAATTCCTGCTTTCTGTTCACCCAAATGAGAATGGGTTCCCTGTTGAGTCCGGTTCCTCTCAAGGTTTCGTCCTACTCCCATATCAGGGAGTTTTTCCTTGCCACTGTCGCCCTCGGCCTTCTCATCAGGGACAATATGACCATTTTTTAAAAATTCATACACATTCACATTTCATACAATCTTAAATTATTCTTTTGATTGTGTAAAGCTGCTTTGCGACGATGAAAATTTTATGGGAAAAAAACTCTTTAAAAATAATTGCTTTCAATTTACATCAGGAGTTATGCTATCTTATTTCAGCAATTGTGTATTGTTCAAAATGAGGTATTTCACATATGTATGTGGCTTCTTATCAGGCTACTACAAGTAAGATTTACAGGTACAATGAAATTTCTGTATTACAGCATTAGGACAGCATTATAAGCGTAAAGGCGAATGATAATGGGAAGGTCAGAGTTCATTTTACTGTCTGTGTGCTGTTGCCTACATTCTGCCAGTGTCCACATGTCACATCATTGACATTAATATTTTGCATCAATTTTAAGACAACCAAAGTTGATTATAAAAAAGAGTGGGTGATATGACCAAAATATTACCATGATTGCAGACAATTCATGTAATATAATAATGGTTATTTGTTCCAGAAAAGAACTGTAAAATACTAATAAAAAAATAATCAAAAACTAATAATGTTCAATTATCAATCCTGAAATAGTTGAAGTGGTCACAATCCTTTAGAAAAGGTACAGAGTGGTAGAAAAAATTTTCCCCGAAGAACAGTTTTGTACCTTTTCGATAAATATACCCTTAATGGCATTGAAAAGACCTCTGCTGACAAAATATTTTACCTTTTAAGGGACATTGTCACGTTTTGGTGTGCGAGGCATAAGTGCAGAGGATCCAGGTGGTAAAGGAAACGATTTTTATTTAAATAAAAAACAGGGGAAAATCAAACAAACACTTAACTATATAATAAAACAAACCAAAACACGAATAAAGACAGCAGTAAACATGAACAAAACTCACAGACATTTATCACGCTCATTTAACAGACGCAAGACAAGAAACTAACTGAAACTAACCTATTTATAATAAAACTAATAACCAACTCGGTTCAGGTGAGCGCCCCCTGGTCACCTGACCGAGTTGCCACATGGGAACTGAAGTTTTAACCAAACAGAATTAAACTCAAAACACAGGGCGCTTTGGCGCCCTCTAGGGGTTATCCCTGACATAACCCCCCCTCAAAGGGCGCAACTCCGGGGCGCCACAGGCGGTCCAGGGCACCCCCCCCCAGGGTCCAATGTCCGCCCCTCTCACCCAGAGGCTGGCACCTATGTCCTGTGGGCCAGGTGGCTTCATGCCCCCGTCGAAGCAGGGTGGCGGAGACGGAGGAGGCTCGCCGTCCTCTTTGACGCTGGGCGGCGAAGGCAGTGGGTGCTCGCCGTCCTCGGTGACGCAGGGCGGCAGAGGATGAGGAGGCTCGCTGTCTTCGGCGGCGCATGACAGCGGCGGCGAAGGCAGAGGAAGCTCGCTGTCCTCGGCGGCGCATGACGGCGGCGGCGGAAGAGGACGCTCGCTGTCCTCGGCGGCGCATGACGGCGGTGGCGGAGGAAGAGGATGGAGCTCGTGCTCCTCGGCGGCGCATGAAGGCGGCGGCGGAGGAAGAGGATGGAGCTCGTGCTCCTCGGCGGCGCATGAAGGCGGCGGCGGAGGAAGAGGATGGAGCTCGTGCTCCTCGGCGGCGCATGACGGCGGCGGCGGAGGAAGAGGATGGAGCTCGTGCTCCTCGGCGGCGCATGACGGCGGCGGCGGAGGAAGAGGATGGAGCTCGTGCTCCTCGGCGGCGCATGAAGAGGATGGAGCTTCGTTGTGCACAGCGAGCTGCCGCCGCTGCACCGCGCCTTCGTCGTGCACAGCGAGCTGCCGCCGCTGCACAGTGCCACCGAGGTCAGCGAGCTGCCTCTTCCTCCGCCGCCGCCTTCAGGCGCCGCCGAGGAGCACGAGCTCCATCCTCTTCCTCCGCCGCCGCCTTCATGCGCCGCCGAGGAGCACGAGCTCCATGAAGGCGGCGGCGGAGGAAGAGGATGGAGCTCGTGCTCCTCGGCGGCGCATGAAGGCGGCGGCGGAGGAAGAGGAAGCTCGCTGTCCTCAACGGCGCACGAAGCCGGCGGCGGAGGAAGAGGATGGCGCTCGCTGTCCTCAACGGCGCATGAAGGCGGCGACGGAGGAAGAGGATGGCGCTCGTGCTCCTCGGCGGCGCATGAAGGCGGCGGCGGAGGAAGAGGATGGAGCTCGTGCTCCTCGGCGGCGCATGAAGGCGGCGGCGGAGGAAGAGGATGGAGCTCGTGCTCCTCGGCGGCGCATGAAGGCGGCGGCGGAGGAAGAGGAAGCTCGCTGTCCTCAACGGCGCACGAAGGCGGCGGCGGAGGAAGAGGATGGCGCTCGTGCTCCTCGGCGGCGCATGAAGGCGGCGGCGGAGGAAGAGGATGGCGCTAGTGCTCCTCGGCGGCGCATGAAGGTGGCGGCGGAGGAAGAGGATGGAGCTCGTGCTCCTCGGCGGCGCATGAAGGCGGCGGCGGAGGAAGAGGATGGAGCTCGTGCTCCTCGGCGGCGGAGGAAGAGGCAGCTCGCTGACCTCGGTGGCACTGTGCAGCGGCGGCAGCTCGCTGTGCACGACGAAGGCGCGGTGCAGCGGCGGCAGCTCGCTGTGCACAACGAAGGCGCGGAGGAAGAGGAAGCTCGCTGTCCTCAACGGCGCACGAAGCCGGCGGCGGAGGAAGAGGCAGCTCGCTGACCTCGGTGGCACTGTGCAGCGGCGGCAGCTCGCTGTGCACGACGAAGGCGCGGTGCAGCGGCGGCAGCTCGCTGTGCACAACGAAGGCGCGGAGGAAGAGGAAGCTCGCTGTCCTCAACGGCGCACGAAGCCGGCGGCGGAGGAAGAGGATGGCGCTCGTGCTCCTCGGCGGCGCATGAAGGCGGCGGCGGAGGAAGAGGATGGCGCTCGTGCTCCTCGGCGGCGCATGAAGGCGGCGGCGGAGGAAGAGGATGGAGCTCGTGCTCCTCGGCGGCGCATGAAGGCGGCGGCGGAGGAAGAGGATGGAGCTCGTGCTCCTCGGCGGCGCATGAAGGCGGCGGCGGAGGAAGAGGAAGCTCGCTGTCCTCAACGGCGCACGAAGGCGGCGGCGGAGGAAGAGGATGGCGCTCGTGCTCCTCGGCGGCGCATGAAGGCGGCGGCGGAGGAAGAGGATGGCGCTCGTGCTCCTCGGCGGCGCATGAAGGCGGCGGCGGAGGAAGAGGATGGAGCTCGTGCTCCTCGGCGGCGCATGAAGGCGGCGGCGGAGGAAGAGGATGGAGCTCGTGCTCCTCGGCGGCGCATGAAGGCGGCGGCGGAGGAAGAGGAAGCTCGCTGTCCTCAACGGCGCACGAAGCCGGCGGCGGAGGAAGAGGATGGCGCTCGTGCTCCTCGGCGGCGCATGAAGGCGGCGGCGGAGGAAGAGGATGGCGCTCGTGTTCCTCGGCGGCGCATGAAGGCGGCGGCGGAGGAAGAGGATGGAGCTCGTGCTCCTCGGCGGCGCATGAAGGCGGCGGCGGAGGAAGAGGAAGCTCGCTGTCCTCAACGGCGCACGAAGGCGGCGGCGGAGGAAGAGGATGGCGCTCGTGCTCCTCGGCGGCGCATGAAGGCGGCGGCGGAGGAAGAGGATGGCGCTCGTGCTCCTCGGCGGCGCATGAAGGTGGCGGCGGAGGAAGAGGATGGAGCTCGTGCTCCTCGGCGGCGCATGAAGGCGGCGGCGGAGGAAGAGGATGGAGCTCGTGCTCCTCGGCGGCGCCTGAAGGCGGCGGCGGAGGAAGAGGCAGCTCGCTGACCTCGGTGGCACTGTGCAGCGGCGGCAGCTCGCTGTGCACGACGAAGGCGCGGTGCAGCGGCGGCAGCTCGCTGTCCACAACGAAGGCGTGGTGCAGTGGCGGCTGCTCGTTGTCCACCACGAAGGCGCGGTGCGGCTGCGGCGGCGGCAGCTCGCTGTGCTCGGCGGCACTGTGCAGCGGCGGCGGCTCGTCATCGACGAAGCAGCTGCGCGGCAGAATATAGAGCTCGCTGTCGTCGTTGCCGCCGCTGTGCGGCGGAAAGATGAGCTCGACGTCTTCGTCGTCGCTGCCGCACTCGCTTTCATCGTCGAGAGTATACAGCATATAGTAGTGCTCACCGCTGTCATCGTAGACCGCCATGCAGTTGAGCTCACCGTCTTCGTCGCTGCTGAAACCCGGGAAAGGATCTGCATCAGCATTCCCTGGAGTTCAGCTACCTGCTCCTGCAGGTTACGGATGCGCCATTCATTCCCTTTGGCGCTCCGCCCGACGCTGCTCCAGTTTAGCTGGGAGGCTGCTCCCGGCTGTGCATACCTCCCGCACGCCGTTCCTTGTAGCCGCACGCTGTGGGGTGCCCCTTCCCCCCGCTCACCTCCGAAACTAGACCTCCTGGTCTCTGCCTTCCGGCCGGTGCGGGGGCTCATGTCACCCCGAGCTGCGCCACCTCTGAACGGCGTGCGCCGTATCGCCAGCCGGCAGCCGTCCCAGTCACTCTGCCGTCTTAGCTCCTTTTGCTCCTTCCTTTCCGGTTTCCCTCTCCGCCTTCCACTACGCCGTTTGGTTCCCCTCCTGCTCTCCGCGTCGGTTTCCCAAACTCCAAGCATCGTTGCCCCCCCCAAAAGAATCTGCCCGGGGTAGGGCTCCTCTGCTATGCCTCTTTGGAGGTCTTGCGTTCTGTCACGTTTCTGTGGTGTTGTTGCGCGGCATAAACGCAGGAGGATCCAGGTTTTAAAGGAAACGATTTTTATTTAAATAAAAAACAGGGGAAAATCAAACAAACACTTAACTATATAATAAAACAAACCAAAACACGAATAAAGACAGCAGTAAACATGAACAAAACTCACAGACATTTATCACGCTCATTTAACAGACGCAAGACAAGAAACTAACTGAAACTAACCTATTTATAATAAAACTAATAACCAACTTGGTTCAGGTGAGCGCCCCCTGGTCACCTGACCGAGTTGCCACATGGGAACTGAAGTTTTAACCAAACAGAATTAAACTCAAAACACAGGGCGCTTTGGCGCCCTCTAGGGGTTATCCCTGACAGACATCTGAATTGAATGTACGTAATGGTTCTAACATAAAGGGTACAAAATGTTCTGGATAGTGGGAGGAGTTTAGCTTTTCCTCAGAGCAACACTGAGAATCCGACAGAGAATGGGTGAGGAGAATCCAGTAATCTGTTACCATGTGTGAGTTATTAAGTCTTATATAATCTTTATTTTTATATTTACATTTACATTTTTCCAGAGCGACTCACAAAAAGTGCTTTGCTTACACTGGGTTACTAGGTTACTAACTAAGTGGCATCAGACAAACACAATTCAGAATTTTTATTTTTAATGAGGGAAGATTAGTCCAAGTATTGATCCCTGAGAGATGGTGGGACGAGGCGTTGCTGGAGGATCGGAGGGAACGTGATGTGGTGTGTGGTGTGATTAGAGCTGAGAGGTATGAGGGTGCTGGGCCATTTTTAGCTTTGTAGGAAAGCATCAGGGTTTTGGATTTGATGTGGGCAGCTACAGGAAGAAAGTACAGGGAGCGGAGAAGTGGGGTGCTGTGGTTATTTTGATAATATAACTGATATTACTTTTTTTTCCCTCATTTTGGCTAACTTTGGCCAGCTTATATGAAACATTGTCTTTCAGTGTCACTTACATAGTGTAGGGTAGCATGTAAATAAAACCACTTATCATGCTAACATACTGCCTTATGTAGCTGAGCAGAATTAGGTTAGCTCATGGTGGCTGAGATAATGCCTTATGTAGATTACAGATGTTTATGAACATCAGCTGTGGTGTAAATGTTCTAATGTATTAAAACCTGTTTTGAATAGCTTTAGCTTACGGCAGCTATTTGGTTATGTAGCTTTGGTTTATACTGCCTTATGTAGCTTACAGATTTTCATGATATTCCGAAAAATAATTTGTATGACATTACAAAAGCTTGTTTTGTCTTTATGCATGGTCATTAGTGATTGATAATGATGATGATGATGATCATATACATTATTTTATTTTATTTTTTACAGACAGACCATCACTGTTTCATGGAAAACACAGACTGATGATGACACTCTGTGATACCTGCCTGCATGGGAACCTGGATTCGGGATGGAACTCTTGTATTTTTAAAGTAAATGGGCAGACGATAAGCATCTGTCTGCACCTGTGACTGCATACAACCAGCACATGAATGGACCTTGGATACCAGGGATGTTGCCACTGCTAATCACAGCGTCATTGTGCATTTTAAAGCAGTGTATGGTAAGCAGCAAAAAAACACCACTTATGTCTTCAGTTGAACAGGAACTGATTTTCTAGCGTGGCATAAAGAAGTGTGACTGTGTATAGGGTGTAAGAGTGGGCTTTTACATACCTAACACCCTTTATTCATGGTGCACTGTTCCTGTGTGTGTCTCTCTCCACTCTGTCCTGAACATTTTCATTGTGAGTGAGTAGGTTATGCATAGGGTATAAGAGTGAGATTTTGTATCTGAGTTATTTTGCCTGTCCGTTAACTATATTCTGAATAAATTACAAGCAAAGGAGGCTTATGGCATGAGGTGGGGTACAGCCGGGACAAGGTGCCAGTCCATCGCAGGCCACACACACATACACTCACTTACACACTCTTTCACTTACATACCTGACTGAAAGACTCATTATGCAGCTCAGTATGTGGGTTTCTGTCATCTCTGGTGTAATTACATTATTCATGGTCATTCACACCACTGGCCTTTATAAATAAAAAGAGTCTTAGGAAATTTTTGTGAAGAAATTGTTTTCTGTAAATGAGTGATCAGGATGATTATCACATTATTTTGAAGCCAGAACTCCAGCCTACAAGATCCAGTTCACAAAAGTATTGTACACAAATGTTATGATTGTGGTTTGTGGCCTTTCACTGACTTTATAGTTAGCTGTTTTTAACAACCATGTATAACTGTAATTTTCTCCAAAATACCAACTTGTGCATACATGCTGTTCATATATTACTGTATCCCGGTTTGTGCTGAATACAGTGTAAACAGACTTTACCCATTCATATGATTATAATTAACAGAAATATACACAAATGTCAGGACATGTCAGAACTTCTTCAGGGCCCAAAACACCTGCAGATCCAATGATGTGAGCCATTTGAACACAAAAAAGGTCCCCATTTGCATTACTTTTTGTATGGTCTTCATAACATTAGGAATTCTGTTATGTGACACCTGTATACATGTTATAAACAAGAATGCCATGCGCTTAAAAAAGCATTTATTCTTCATTATTATGTACTGTACTCATTTATAATCCAGTATATGAGAAGCGCAGTGGTCAGGACACGAAGCTTAATTAGGAACAATTCTAATGTTAGCTTTTTGAGCATCACAACATTCACTAATAGTGATACATATGCAATGAATATTATTTTTATGAAACAAAACCTCTTTTTTCTTTATATATCCCAGTTTGTTAAGAAGCTGGATCAAAGCACAGGGTGAGCCATGATATACGGCCCGTGGAGGATACTGGGTTTCAATTTACATCAGCAGTTATGCTATCTTATTTCAGCAATGGTGTGCAACAAGGTATTTTATGTATGTATGTTACTTCCAATCAGGCTAATACAATGAAAAGACAAAGTTGATTATAAAAAGGAATGGGTGATATGACCAAAATATGATTGCAGATAGTATATATAATATCATAATAATAATTATTTTTTATGTTACCAATATAGAACATTAATTATTCTCCAAAAGTAATTCAAAATTAATAATGTAAATGATTAAATCCTGTAATAGTTGAAGTGGCCATTTTTATAAAACTACCGATGGTGATACTTGTAATTTAAAAATTAATAATCCCAAAAGAGCCCTGTTAGTAGAAAGTAATGAACGTGGGTAAGTTGAGTGTCTTTCTGTCAGTAGGATGCCTCTATTCCATGCCTTTATACTGGTGCAGTAAACAAAGAAAAAAAAGTAGAGTTAAGAAAATATTTTTATTTGGATTTGTGCACAGGAATGACAAGACCAAACATTTTTCCAGGTGTATGGTATGTTTGAAGCAGCATGTCTTAAAAAAAAAATTAAGCCAGTTTTGATGTCAAAAGAAGACATTTAATAATATGTGGCCATAAAATCAATCAAGGAACAGTTGTGTAGATAAAAAACTAAATAAGTGTTCACAAAACATCTACAGAGGTACTTAAGTCAAATTCATTAGTCATTAGGTAACAAAACATTTGGAAATCCCTTAAAGAAATTAAGAAATGTCCTGAAGGTCTGTTGTGTGTTCCAGCAAAACAGATTGTTTCGCTTAGTGTGTTAATGCGTACATGTTGTGAACTCAGGAGTCCTGAACCCGGGAGGTGGAGCAGAGACGGTGTCCTCAAACCCGGGAGGCGAAGCAAAGATGGCGTCCTCAAACCCGGGAGGAGGAGCAGAGACGGCGTCCTAGAACCCGGGAGGCGGAGCAGAGACGGTGTCCTCGAACCCGGGAGGCGGAGTAGACATGGAGTCCTCGAAACTGCAGTGTGCATGTCTCCAATCCATCTGGCAGATACTGCAGCATATCCTCGTCACCAGACAAAGCTGCTATACTAGAGTGCAGTGTCTTGCTTAGACAAGGCCGGGAACAACTCTGGAGTCTCACACAGGGCATGACTCAGGCAAGGCATGGCTCAGGCTGCAAGCTGTCCATCTATCAACAAAAATTATGTCAAGAAAAAATACTGTTTTTAGTCATTTACCAACATACAAGTTGTTTTGTATGATTATATATTATGAAATATATATTAATAAATGTATTTGATTATTTTGAGCCACATCTGTGTCTAGATCAGGCATGGGCAAACTACGGCTATGGTTAAACGTTTTGATTCGGCCCGCCAAACTTGAAAAAATTTAATAAATTAACCTTGTTAATGTTTTATTTTATAGCCAGCCACAGATCCAAGGTAACAGACCTACACCTCAGATCCATCCTGAGAATCGCCACAACAAAACTAACTCCAGACTTTGGTCCGCTGGCTAAAAAAGGAGACCAACAACACTGCTCCCATTAAAATGTGTGTGTCTCCGTGATATGCACGTTGTTAAAATAAACAGTGCGCGCAGATCAAATATAACGCTTCACAGACTGACTTGCTGCAACTGTTTCGTCCTTGCACTGGTCGTTGTTGACTTTTGGCACCGGGGAAACAAATTGAATAAAAGGAACAGGACAAGTACATTTGCATCTCCTACCGTTTTTGAAAAAAAAAAAGACAGTCAGGAGGAGAGTGATGGTGATATCCTGAAGGATAACAGAACTTTCAGTGCTTTAAAATAAAATGGTCATTTATTTGATTTTCAGTGTTTAAAGACTCATTTCGAAGTCAGAGATTTTATTGTAAATAAAATCAGGCCAGGCCTGGCCTCATGTGGCGAGAGTGTGCAGGCAGTACAGAGAGAATTAAGGAATTGATACCACTAACCTGCCGCCATTCTTGCCTAATTCCACTAGAACTCCTCTGGGACATTATGTTTCAGTCCACCGAGGACACCAGGTTGCACTTCAGACTGTCAAGTAGCTCAATGATGCCTTGGTCCAGATATGGGTTTAGATACCATATAGGACACCATCCCTCCTCTCATTTGGAGCATGTCCGTTGTTGCTAAGCATATAAGCATGTGGGGGTTATACAAACTACTGTACTATTCTGCATAAAATTTCAGCAAAATAGAATAATCAGTCATTCAGTCATTTGGCATTTTATTTTTCATCAAATGATGTGGCATTCTATCATTTCTAATGCATTACCCAGTTCATATCATTATAGATATCCAGTATGATTTTTCCTATTGAGACCTGAAGTGTTCCTTCAATTTTTGAGCAGTGTATATGCAGACACACAGGCTCTATTTGCTACATAAAATCTATCCACTACTGTAGATGTCAGTACAATTAGTTCTTAAATGGACCTTCTGGTAACACATTTTGTTACTTGTCTCCTTATTGATTAAACTTTGAAAATACCTACTGCAATAAAATGAGCACAAGAGGAGTAATTTTGTATTTGGGCAGAGTGTATTTTTTATGATGTTTCATAGCATCCTATTGAAATGGCCGTATTTACAAAGAAGCATATATTTTTCATATAACTTGGGAGAGGATGGGTTTAATATCTAGATGGGTGTCACTTATACATATGTTATGAAATTAAATATGGGAAGTAATAGCTGTAACACCTGTACCACAGCAGCACGGGGAAATAAGATCTAGCTCACCGGATTACTGAGTCGACACTTTGTCCCCACCTAGTGTGTCTACGTGTGTACTGTCTACACCTTAACACTAAATTAAGTGCAACTATGTTTCCCTTGTGTGTCTACCTATATATTCCGGTCGAACCCGTAGCAGTTCAGTTCTACAAGCCTTTTTATGTTCGGTGTGTTTTCTTTTGCCCACCTGCAGACCCAGTCTGGGGAGATATATATGGTGTTTTGAGTTGTTTGTTTTTGAACTTAAGTGAACAGAATATAAAGAAATGAAAATAAATCATTTAGAAAGAATGGAACCTGCTTCTGTGTCCTCTTCCTCTTGTGTAGACATGACAATAGCAGTCAGGCATAGTTTTTCAGTGTGCACCAACACCTGTATAAAACATCAAGAATTAAAATATTTTATTGAAATAAAAGTATAGGTATCATTTAAATTTTTTCCCTAATCAGATTTGGACATACCCAGCCAAAAACACGCAATTAAAATTCACAATTGAAAATTTATTAGCAAAAAAGTAAAACATGTGTTTTTATGTTTAAAGTAGCTTTTATTATGTCTTAGAGTGTGTTTACACCTGACATTTTTGGGCCAATTAAAATGCATTCTGGAGCATAGGTAGTTCACCTGAACAATTGTGAATGGTGCCATCTGAACCAAAAACATTTGACAATGTGGGTCATAGGCCGCTTTCAAAAGTACCCTGGTGCCATTTAATTGAAAGGTGAACACATCATGAACCAATGAAACCCATCCAACAAAAAAAAAGGTGAGACATCACAAGATGTGACCTGAAAAATCATGATTCGACATTCTAACAAAAGAAAGTAAGCAGCATGAAGGTAAAATAATGAAAGATTAAAAATATACGACCATAAAAAGAAATGCAGCAAGTGTATTCAGTTTAGTACAGTCCATTGTTTTGAAAGTTCAATGAGTTCGCAAAAGCATTATCTGTCCAATCAGGTTGTGACCTCATCCGCATCCCTTCTGTTGTGTCTTTTGGTCTGATGTTGAAAATGCCAGTGTAAATGCCAAGCGAACCAGGACTTTATACTAGAGAACCCAAACTAAAGTACCATTTTATGCTTTGGTCCAAACCTAGAAAACATAATATATTAACTATATGTATTTTTTTTTTCATCTGAAAACCTTCTCAAATCTCTGCATTTACCATTTACTGCATTTAATTGCCACAATGCTTGACAGTGTCTTCTACATTTAAAGATGGAATATAAATTATATTCCACATATAAATATCTATAATTATAAATAGCTATAATATTGTCACGGTTACTGCTTGCCGGACGAAAGAGAGACATGATAGCAGAGGTAAAGTGAACCAAATGTCTTTAATAAAGCACAAAACAGGGAACCAAAAGAACAGACATGAACTTAAACCAGAATAAACTATAAACATGACAAACTAGACATTACCAAAAGACTGAGAGACAGACAGGCTAGGAGACAGACAGACAGACCAGGGAGAACACGGAGCCAGGGAGAACACGGAGCCAGGGAGAACACGGAGCCAGGGAGAACACGGAGCAAACCACATACCAGAACAAACAGTAACCTAGACGAACAGATGCAAGACAAGGACATCACAGAACTCAGGAACATTTATAACAAAACTAACGAGCACAGCTAATTAGCAACCTCAGTCCAGGTGAGCGCCACATCACCTGACCGAGGTGCATTCTGGGGATTAGAGTCCTTCACAGAAAAGAACACAAAGAACACAGAAAAAACAAAGGAAGTCTCTGGGCGCTTTGGCGCCCTCTAGGGGTAATCCCTAACATTACCCCCCCCCAAAAGGCGCACCACCGGGGCGCCAAAGGAGGATTCGGACACCCTCCCCAAGGTCCCAGTACCGTCCTCCCCACAGCGAGGCTGCAAGGGATCTCCCCTTGAAGAGGGGCGACGGAGCGAGCACGGCGTCCTGGAACCCATGCGGAGGCAGGAGCACGGCGTCCTGGAACCCGTGCGGAGGCAGGAGCACGGCGTCCTGGAACCCGTGCGGAGGCGGCGGCAGGAGCACGGCGTCCTGGAACCCGTGCGGAGGCGGCGGCTGGAGCACGGCGTCCTCGGGGGGACATGACGGCGGCGGCGGAGGAAGAGGCGGCTCGTCGTCCTCGGCGGCGCATGACGACGGCGGCGGCGCATGACGACGGCGGCGGCGGAGGCGGCGGCAGCTCGCTGTCCACCTTGATGCAGGACAGCGGAGGCAGCTCGCTGTCCACCTCGGGGAACCCTGGAGGGTCTGGGCCTCCACTGAGGCTGGCTGGAGGGTCTGGGCCTCCACTGAGGCTGGCTGGAGGGTCTGGGCCTCCACTGAGGCTGGCTGGAGGGTCTGGGCCTCCACTGAGGCTGGCTGGAGGGTCTGGGCCTCCACTGAGGCTGGCTGGAGACTGGGTGCAGGCCTTGACGTCAGCTGCCTCTTTGTTGGCCTTGGCCAGCTGTTCCTGCACCACTGCCCCCAGCTCCAGCAGGGTTTGCATTTGCCCCCAATCTCCCATCGAGTGACAAATGTTTATCTGCTGGATAAGCACCCCGGCTAGTTGGTGGAGCCCCAGCCTCCGCTGTTGAAGCTCCACGTGATCTGCCCTCTGAACGCCAGCAGACACATGTTCGCCCTCTCCAGCTTCTTGCTGAGGCGCTTCACCGGCAGTCATAACATAGGCATGATAGCAGAGGTGAAGTGAAATAAACGACTTTATTAAAGCACAAAACAGGGAACCAAAAGAACAGACATGAACTTAAACCAGAATAAACTATAAACATGACAAACTAGACATTACCAAAAGACTGAGAGATAGACAGGCTAGGAGACAGACAGACAGCCTAGGAGACAGACAGACCAGGAGCAAATGCATTGCTTGTGATGGAGATTATGTTCAGTAGTACCTTTGAATAGAGAAAGAGTTTTGCTACTGACATGTAAATGCAAAACAGTTATGTCGACATTTGCATTACTTTTGGTACAACATTAGAAATTCTGTTATGTGACACCTGGATACCTGTTACAAACAAGACTGCCATGCACTTTAAATAAATTTT
The DNA here is from genome assembly GCA_030347435.1 of Clarias fuscus. Classification (NCBI taxonomy): domain Eukaryota; kingdom Metazoa; phylum Chordata; class Actinopteri; order Siluriformes; family Clariidae; genus Clarias; species Clarias fuscus. The sequence continues at coordinate 17,062,284 of CM059204.1, read as the reverse complement.
TTTTCTTGATTATTATGTACTGTGCTCATTTATAATCCAATATATGAAGAGAGCAGTGGTCACGACAATAAGCTCAATTAGGAACAAGTCTAATATTTGCCTGTTGAGCATCACAGCAATCACTGATAAATATACTGAATTTTATTCATATATTTAAAAAAAAACTCTTCTTTTCTCAAAAATTATCCCACTTTGTTAGAAAGCTGTATCTGAGCGGAAGGTGAGCCATGATATGGGTACCCTGGAGTCCCCTGGAGTATACATTACTGGGTAAACGGCTTTCAATTTACATCAAGAGTTATGCTATCTTACGTATTTCAGCAATTGTGTATCATTCAAAATGAGCAACAAGCTATTTCACATATGTACGTGACTTCCTATCAGGTTACTACAAGTAGGATTTACATGTAGCAATGAAATTTCTGCCATGTATTAGGACAGCATTATAAACGTAAAGGAAGATGATAACGAGAAGGGCAGAGTTCAGGTGTCTGAAGGTGCATTGCAAAGCAGTGTATGGTAAGCAGCAAAAAACCCCATGGAAATGCTAGATATGCCATGTTCCCTTATGTCTTCAGTTGAACAGTAACTGCTTTTCTTGAGTGGCACAAAGAAGTGTGACTGTGTATAGGGTGTAAGAGTGGGCCTGGAGCCTATCCCAGGAGGCTTATGGCATTGGGTGGGGTACAGCGTGGACAGGGTGCCAGTCCATCGCAGGGCACACACACATACACTTACTGACACAGTCATTCACACACTAAGGGCAATTTGGGAAGCGACAGTGCTAACCACTAAACCACCGTGCCGCCAATATCTGTTTCTTTTGTCCTCAAATTATTTTATTGTAGCACTTCGCTCTCTGTCACATACCTGACTGAAAGAGTCATTATGCAGCTCATTATGTTGGTTTCTGTCGTCTCTGGTGTAATTACAACATTATACATGGTCATTCACACCTCTTTGCATATGGCCTTTATAAATAAAAAGAGTCTTAGAAAAATTAAATGAAGAAATAGTTTTCCGTAAATGAGTAATCAGAATGATTATCACATTATTTTGAAGCCAGAACTCCAGCCTACAAGATCCAGTTCACAAAAGTATTGTACACAAATGTTATGATTGTGGTTTGTGACCTTTCAGTGACTTTTTAGTTAGCTGTTTTTAACAACCATGTATAACTGTAATTTTCTCCAAAATACCAACTTGTGCATACATGCTGCTCATATATTACTGTATCCCGGTTTGTGCTGAATGCAATGTAAACAGACTTTACCCATTTATATGGTTATAATTAACTGAAAATTACACAAATGTCAGGACATGTCAGAATTTCTTCAGGGCCTCAAAACACCTGCAGATCCAATGATGTGAGCCATTTGTACACAAAAACGATCCCCATTTGCATTACTTTCGGTACGGCCTTCATAACATGAGAAATTCTGTTATGTGACACCTGGATACCTGTTATAAACAAGAATGCCATGCGCTTAAAATAGCATTTATTCTTCATTACTATGTACTGTACTCATGTATAATCCAGTATATGAGAAGAGCAGTGGTCAGGACACAAAGCTTAATTAGGAACAATTCTAATGTTAGCTTTTTGAGCATCACAACAATCACTAATAGTGATAAATATATAATGTATATTATTTTTATATAAGACTTTTTTCCTTATATTTCCCAGTTTGTTAAGAAGCTGGATCAAAGCACAGGGTGAGCCATGATATACGGCCCGTGGAGGATACTGGGTTTCAATTTACATCAGCAGTGATGCTATCTTATTTCAACAATGGTGTGCAACAAGGTATTTTATGTATGTATGTTACTTCCAATCAGGCTAATACAATGAAAAGACAAAGTTGATTATAAAAAGGAATGGGTGATATGACCAAAATATGATTGCAGATAGTACATATAATATCATAATAATAATTATTTTTTTATGTTACCAATATAGAACATTAATTATTCTCCAAAAGTAATAATGTAAATGATTAAATCCTGTAATAGTTGAAGTGGCCATTTTTATAAAACTACAGATGGTGATACTTGTAATTTAAAAATTAATCATCCCAAAGCCCTGTTAGTAGAAAGTAATGAACGTGGGTAAGTTTTTCTGTCTGTAGGATGCCTCTATTCCATGCCTTTTTACTGGTGCAGTAAAAAAAGAAAGAAAAAAAGTAGAGGTAAGAAAATATTTTTATTTGGATTTGTGCACAGGAATGACAAGACCAAACATTTTTCCAGGTGTATGGTATGTTTGAAGCAGCATGTCTTTAAAAAAAAATAAAGACCAGTTTTGATGTCAAAAGAAGACATTTAATAAAATGTGGCCATGAAATCAATCAAGGAACAGTTGTGTAGATAAAAACCAAAATAAGTGTTCACAAAACATCTACAGAGGTACTTAAGTCAAATTCGTTAGGCATTAGGTAACAAAACACTTGGAAATCTCTTAAAGAACTTAAGAAATGTCCTGAAGGTCTATTGTGTGTTCCAGCAAAACAGATTGTTTCGCTTAGTGTGTTAATGTGTACATGTTGTGAACTCGGGAGTCCTTGAACCCGGGAGGCGGAGCAGAGATGGCATCCTCTAACCCGTGAGGCGGCGTTGACATGAAGTCCTTGAAACTGTGAAAGTGTGCATGTCTCCAATCTATCTTGCAGATACTGCTGCATATCCTTGTCAACAGACAACGATACTATACTAGACTTAAGTATCTTGCTGAGACAAGGCCGGGAACAACTCGGGAGGCTCAGGCAGGGCGTGACTCAGGCAAGGCATGGCTCAGGCTGCGAGCTGTCCATCTATCAACACACATTATTTAAAAAAAAATACTGTTTTTTAGCCACTTACCAACATATAAGTTGTTTTGTATGATTATATATTATTAAATATATATTAATAAATGTATTTTATTATTTTGAGTCACATCTGTGTCTAGATGGTCTGTCACCAGTGGTTGCGAGGAGCTGTACGGCCCCCCTACTGGTGGTGTTGTGTACTGCACATTGAATAATCAGTGTGAAGACCATTCTGCATGTCTGCTTTTAATTTGGTACAGACATAATAGACCTATTAACAAAAATGATTTATAATTTTAAGTCTTAATGCACATACTTCGCCTTTAAAAAATGTAAAAAAAAAAAACATGAAGTTGCCTTTTGTTTCAGTGCTTAACCCTACACCAGTATTTCGTTTTGAGATTCAGAATTAAATTAAACACATCAAATGTAAATCAAATGTTTGCTTTACAATCACAACATGGAAATACATATCTTCCTTATAGTTTTGGTTTCATAAACAGTCACATTTGGACATGTGAATATAGACAGAGTACAGTAAAATATGCTGGTCTCTAAGAGACCATGGCGTTTCCTCGGAGGAGAGGGAGCTTAGGGCTTTCTGAGACACACTCTTAGGTCCTGGCTGCTGGTCTGTAGGAGGCTAATTAAAAAAACAAGCAAACATATTTAAAAATATGAATATCCTTGTATACCTTCACCGAAGTCGAGTCCGTGGCATTTGCTCGGAGGAGAGGGAGCTGAGGGCTTTCAGAGGTCCTGGCTTCTTTGGTGTTATTTTTATGTTCCCTTGTTCTATGGCTGCTAAAGCTTGAATCTACATTTCTGTAAGGGGAAAAATACGATCTCTCTATTTCTTATGTTTTCCAAGAGATGAACTGTGCTTCAGTGCAGATCTAACTGAACTCGCACAAGTATGATCTAGAAGGTTACATTTATTTGATCAGAAATACAGTAAAAACAGGAATAATGTGAAATATTACAATTCAAAATAGCTTTTTTTTCCATTGGAATGTATTTCAATTGTTTTATTTATTGCTGTGATGTAAAACTGTATTTTCTGCATCATTACTCCAGTCTTCAGTGTCAAATGATCCTCAGAAATCACTATTTCTTTAATTCATTCATAATGATCAAGAAACATTTATTGATGTTAAATGAATCATCAATAAATGTTATTGAAAAATATTAGACATTTTTATAGGCTAACATTATTATTATTAAAATTGCCATTAAAGTTTTAAGTACAGTACATTCCAGTAGAAAACAAAAATTTTGAAGTGAACATTATTTCACATTCTTCCTGTTTTACTATATCAAATAAATGTAGTATTGATTAACATAAAACTCTTTTAAAAACAAAAAATAATACAGACCTTAAACTTTTGAACGTTAGTGCACACTGTTTTAAGAGCTAGTCTGACCAATTATAGGTTTGCAAGGAAATATTCAGTAGTCTTTTTTCCTTTTCTTCATTACATTTAATGAAATGGGGGGGGGGGGGGGGGGTATCAATAGTCTTACATAAAAAAGTAAACTAATTTACATTTAGGCATTTGGCAGACGCTCTTATCCAGAGCGACTACCAAATGCCTAAATGTAAATTAGGTATAACAAGAATATATAAGGTATAACAAGCATTATTTTTTACTTCGTTCTTAAAATACTGCATTGTAAATGTTTACTTACATGAAATGGCAAAGTTTGAGGTCTTGTGATGAAGTCTGGAAATGTGTTTATCTGGGAGGATATTGAGAGAATGTGTTCTGAAATGTTAAATGCAAAGATTACAATCACATTCGTGGTGCCAATACTGCAAATTTTAAATACCAAGCGTCGATGAGTTATTATGAATGTAACCCGACTTTTTAGACTTGTCTTATTATTCTCCAGTCTCTTTGGCTGTGGGTAATAAGCGGCTACAGTTAAGTTTGAAACAACTTATTTTATTAAGCCAAACGGCAAGACAAACTGACCTCATGTGCTTCTCTCACACCGTGTCACACTCTCACCTGTCCCATGGGAAACCCCAGGCAGGTAACTTGTTAGTTCCTCTTAACATAAGCAACATAACCAAATAAAATTATTACAAAATAATAATGTGTTGTAAATAATAATTAAATAATATTAAATTCTAAATGTAATATTTCTACTATAATTAAATATACATCATAATATGCAACACCTGTAATAAATAACAAATAAATGTAGGTAACTTAAAATAATACAAAATATATTGTTTGTAGGAACTCAGGTTACAGGAAGACTTGCAGCTTTCTCACTGTCTCACGTTAAATCAACAACTGCACCAAGCTATATGTACTTCGCAAAGAACACCTATAATAACGCTCATTTATGTTAAGACAATTTCTACAAAGGACTTTGATATAAATATATGCACTTACCAAAGTTTAAAAGAAGTTGTCCGTTGTGAGGTGGAGAAACGGGATACTAATCCAGATGATGTTCAAAATATGCGCTGCAACCAACACGCATGCGCCAACTTCAGAAACGTAACAGTGCACATGCGCCAGCTTCGGAAACGAACCAATTTCTGTGCGTGTTAACTTGCATTAGAACGTCTGTTCAGTAATTAAACCTTAGTTGACCCAGCGAGTTTTTAATGAACTTGTTTACACTAGTTCAGTCAGCTTTTTCATGTCTTATTGTCCAGATTACTAATAGATACTCATTATGCCAACATTTTGCTAGTTGGATTTTTTACAGTGTAGAATGCCTCTATTCCAGGCATTTGTACTGGTGCAGTAAAAAAAAGAAAAAACAGTAGAGGTAAGAAAATATTTTATTTGGATTTGTGCACAGGAATGACAAGACCAAACATTTTTCCAACTGTATGGTATGTTTGAAGCAGCTTTTCTTTTTTTTTAAATTAAGCCAGTTTTGATGACAAAACAAGACATTTAATAAAATGTGGCCATCAAATCAATCAAGGAACAGTTGTGTAGATAAAAACCAAAAAAGTGTTGAAAGAAAAATGCTTTAACATCTACAGAGGTACTTAAGTCAACTTAATTAGGCATTAGGTAACAAAACATTTGGAAATCCCTTAAAGAAATAATGAAATGTCCTGAAGGTCTGTTGTGTGTTCCAGCAAAATAGATTGTTTCGCTTAGTGTGTTAAAGTGTACATGTTGTGAACTCGGGAGACCGTGAACCCGGGAGGCGGAGCAGAGATGGCGTCCCTGAACCCGGGAGGCGGAGCAAAGACGGCGTCCTTGAACCCGGGAGGCGGAGCAGAGACGGCGTCCTCGAACCCGGGAGGCGGAGCAGAGTTGGAGTCCTCAAACCCGTGAGGTGGCGTAGACATGGCGTCCTCGAAACTGCAGTGTGCATGTCTCCAATCCATCTGGCAGATACTGCAGCATATCCTCGTCACCAGACAACGCTGCTATACTAGAGTACAGTGTCTTGCTGAGACAAGGCCGGGAACAACGCGGGAAGGTTCAGACAGGGCTTGGCTCAGGCAAGGTATGAGTCAGGTTGCAAGCTGTCCATCTATCAACAAAAATTATGTAAAAAAATACTGTTTTTTAGTCATTTACCAACATACAAGTTGTTATGAAATATATATTAATAAATGTATTTGATTATTTTGAGCCAAATCTGTGTCTAGATGGTCTGTCACCAGTGGTTGTGAGGAGCTGTACAGCCCCCTACTGATGGCGTACTGTGCTTTAAATAATCAGGGTGAAGCCCGTTCTGCCCGTCTGCTTTTAATTTGGTACAGACATTATATAGACCTATTAACAAAAATGATCTATAATTTTAAGTCTTAATGCACATACTTCGCCTAGGAACAAAAAAAAACATGAAGTTGTCTATTGTTTCAGTGCTTAATCCTACACCAGTATTTCGTTTTGAGATCCAGAATTAAATTAAACTTTTTAAATTTAATTTGCTTTACAATCACAACATGGAAATACATATTTTCCTTATAGTTTTGGTTTTATAAACAAATACATTTGGACATGTGAATATAGACAAAATCAAGTAAAATATGCTGGTCTCTAAGAGGTAAATTTAAAAATAAACATTATGTTTATTTTTAAAAATCTCCTTGTATACCTTCACTGAAGTCGTGTCCGTGGCGTTTCCTCGGAGGAGAGGGAGCTGAGGGCTTTCTGAGACACACTCTCGGGCCCTGGCTGCTGGTCTGTAGGAGGCTAATAAAAAAACAAGCAAACATATTTAAAAATATAAATATCCTTGAAATGTCCTGAAGGTCTGTTGTGTGTTCCAGCACAACAGATTGTTTCGCTTAGTGTGTTAATCTGTACATGTTGTGAACTCGGGAGTCCTTGAACCCGGGAGGCGGAGCAGAGACGGAGTCCTTGAACCTGGGAGGCGAAACAGAGATGGCGTCCTCGAACCCGGAAGGCGGAGGAGAGACGGTGTCCTCAAACCCGGAAGGCGGAGCAGAGACGGTGTCCTCGAACTCGGGAGGTGAAGCAAAGACGGTGTCCTCGAACCCGGGAGGCGGAGCAGAGACGGTGTCCTAGAACCCGGGAGGCGGAGCAGAGATGGTGTCCTCAAACCCGGGAGGCAGCGTAGAAATGGAGTCCTCGAAACTGCAGTGTGCATGTCTCCAATCCATCTGGCAGATACTGCAGCATATCCTCGTCACCAGACAACGCTGCTATACTAGAGTGCAGTGTCTTACTTAGACAAGGCCGGGAACAACTCGGGAGGCTCAGGCAGAGCGTGACTCAGGCAAGGCATAGCTCAGGCTGCCAGCTGTCCATCTATCAACAAAAATTATGTCAAGAAGAAATACTGTTTTTAATCATTTACCAACATATACGTTGTTTTGTATCATTATATATTATGAAATATATATTAATAAATGTATTTGATTATTTTGAGCCACATCGTTGTTAGGTGATCTTTCACCAGTGGTTGAGGAGCTGTACCCCTACTGGTAGTGTTGTGTACTGCGCTTTAAATAATCGGGGTGAAGCCCCTTCTGCTTGTCTGCTTTTAATTTGGTACAGACATAATAGACCTATTAACAAAAATGATCTATAATTTTAAGTCTTAATGCACATACTTCGCCTTTAAAAATTTAATAAAAAAAAACCATGAAGTTGCCTTTTTTTTCAGTGCTTAACCCTAAACCAGCATTTCGTTTTGAGATTCAGAATTAAATTAAACACATCAAATGTAAATCAATTGTTTGCTTTACAATCACAACATGGAAATACATATCTTCCTTATAGGTTTGGTTTCATAAATAATTACATTTGGACATGTGAATATAGACAGAATCCAGTAAAATAGGCTGGTCTCTAAGAGGTAAATTTAAAAGTAAACATTGTGTTTATTTTTAAAAATCTCCTTGTATACCTTCACTGAAGTCGTGTCCGTGGCGTTTCCTCGGAGGAGAGGGAGCTGAGGGCTTTCTGAGACACACTCTCAGGTCCTGGCTGCTGGTCTGTAGGAGGATAATAAAAAAAAAAACAAGCAAACATATTTAAAAATATAAATATCCTTGTATACCTTCACCGAAGTCGAGTCCGTGGCATTTGCTCGGAGGAGAGGGAGCTGAGGGCTTTCAGAGGTCCTGGCTTCTTTCGTTCCTCTGCAAAGAGGAAACGAGACGATTTGTAGACACCTTTATTATTATTATAATCATATGTGAGTCTCTAAACTGTTCTCCCACCTGTACTGCGGCATGGGGATGTAGTAACCCGTGCGCGTGCTTTCCTCTTCTTCGTGAAGCCTGCCTTTCGTCCTGTGCGCGTGCCCTCGGTTCGTGCATCCCGGTTCGGAGCCTCTGTGTGCGGCTGAACCTGCAGAGCATCAGGCCTCTTCTTCGCTGCTTTTACCGCCTCCTGGTAGAACGCCGGTGTCGCCTCCACCGCCGCTTGCTCCCACTCGTAGTCTCCGAGCAGCGGCGTCCCGGAGGCGAAGTTAAAATTCCACTGTTCGTCCTTTCCGGAGATCTCGCGCAGCTTCGCCTCGATGTCCCGGTCCAGCTCGTCGTGATCCACAGGTCCGAACAGACTCCGGCGCACGATCCTGCGCGGGCGCTGAGGGGAGAAGTCCCGCCTCGCAGCTCCTGAAACCTGCACTCTGGACATCTCTGTCACTTCTTCCGCAGTAAATGTCAAAAAGTCGTGTCAGAGACTCAGGGTGACAGAAACTTCAAAAAACAGTTGACTCTCGACTCTCACAAACAAGTTCAAAACTGGGTAACAGAGCGTTCAAGACTGTCGAATCGTGGCTCTCACAAACCAGTTTAAACCAAGCTGGTGCGTGATCTTTTAAAGAGCTCGTTGCCTGGCAGCAGCGTGCAGCGTCACAGGCGAGCGATCTGATTGGTCAGCGAGTGACCATCCTCTGCTCAGTATAGAGATGTTACGTATGACACCGAGACTCGGAAGTTTGTGTCGAGACAGTGGCGGTTTTAGGCATGGGCGGCATTTTTTCACGACTCCAGGGGGCGGCACTTGGGGGGGATGCGCCGGGGTACCGCTAAACGGTTTTTTAAAATATATATATGACTTTGTCGATTTCAAAATAAACAACGATGGAGAGAAAAAGGCCAAAGCTGTCAGGTGCCCAATTTAGAAAAAAGAGAAAAGAAGAGGAGAAACGAGCAAAAGATAAAGGTATGCAACAACGTTCTCTCTGTATGATTACTTTATCATGTCAATGAAGTTCTAATGATGATTAGTGTTATAACTTTAGGTTTGTTAGCCTTCTTGCTAGCCTAGTCCTGCAGATGAGGAGCTGGCAGAGCAATGCAATACACTAGGCACCACACTGCACTGTGAAGGGTACTCTGATTTGGACAGTAGAGAGCTTGTGCAGGAAATCAAGAACTTCCCTCCTCTGCCATCAAAAACCATGACCCTCCTTGAGCTCATCACTTTTATTCATGAAAAGGATCTATCGGAGATCTACCCCAACTTTTGGACTGCTCGCAGGATTACACTTACTCTGCCAGTGACTGTGGCTCAAGCATAGAGGAGCTTTTCAAAACTGAAGTTGATCAAGTCATATCTGAGATCAACCATGTCTCAAGAACGGCTCACTGGCCTTGCTATCATCAGTATCGATCACTCAATAGGGGACACATCTTGTACGATGACATTGATGATTTTGCATCAAGGAAGGCCAGAAAGGTCAGATTTTAGTTTTTGTTTTGTTGTTTTAATCATTTTATTAAAAGTACCAAATAAAATGATCCAATTTGTAAAAAATCATAAATAAACCATGTGATTAAAAAATGACAATACAACGCATGTAATGATGTTTAGCTTTTAAAGCGAGTCTTCACAGGGATGGGGCTAAGAAAACTCATCTCGATGGGGGAACCAACTCCAACACAACACTGTTTCCATCTCGTTGATGAGTTGATGTACTACCAATAATCACTAAACATGGTGTCCATGTTGTGCTAACTTCTTTTAATTTCATGGACTTTCAATGATAAGTCAGTAAGTTAAGTCATGTTTATTTATGTAGCACTTTATGAAATACACTGAAGTTCGAAGCATTTTTTACAGTAATAAATTACAATGAATCTGTTTCAACTACAGTAACAACTTCAATTTAAACTGTGAATCAGCTGTACAGAAGGTAATACAGTGACATTATGGTTTTACTCAGGAACCTCTGTTGGTAGTTTCAAGCACAGGTTAGTTGATAAAACCAGGCTTAGACAGTCATATTGCTCACCTGTTGAAAAATTTATTTCACCACTGAATTAAAGAAACCTTTATGAGGAGTAAATCTAATTAATTATTTTTCTGTCTTTCTTTTAGGACGAGCAGTGTTCTGTTGATTTGACCAGAGAGGTGGTCATCCGCTGCCTGATTGAATTCCTTGGGGAACATGCAGGAGATCTCATCAAAGAATTCAGTGTAAGCAATCTTAAAGTCAGTATAGCAGATGTGTGAATTTAACTCAAAGTTACTGTTGGTTACTTCCTTAATGGGCAATAATAAGACTTTATCTTACACTTATCAGTGATCGAACAAAATGTTAAGTTTCAGATTTTTTTTATTTTATCAATATTTCATAGCTTTTGAGTCTCACTGCTGTTTAATGTTGCAGGACAATGAAGAACAGACAGGAATTGAACAGATTGTGATGGCAGTAATTGTGACCAGGACAGGAGCTACAAGTGTCAGTTCAAAGGACACTGGAATTGTTATCGAGGGGGTGAAAGTTCTTACAGGCCTTGAAGGTGTTCCCAAGGCTTGCAGTCTCCTCCTCGGTTTGACCTATGCATTGAATCTCCATTATCCCAGACATCTCAGGTATACCTTTGAGGTATTTCAGAAACTTCTCTTGGAGCTGGATGCCTCAAAGCTCTCAAGCAGAGTCCAGTCACTCAGGTCTAAACTGATGTCTTAAAAAAATTCTTGGTTCCATGTTGCCAAACAAAAGACTTAATTTTTTTTTGAGTAATTATTTTGAAGATTTTGTGCCAAGAAAAAAAACTTGAATCCTGTGTTAATTGCCATACAGAAACTAACAGTTCTGTTCAGTGTTCAATTACAAGAACTGTTGTGTTAAGTAATTCCAGTTAAAAATTTTTTTTTCATTTTTGGGTGAAACAATGTTTCATTTGTGTGGTCTAAAAAGGTGGAAACCATGTTTTGTTACATGCATTTTATTTTGAACAGTGTAACTGCATTATGTATTTTGAACAGTTTGTGTCTATAGAAAGTTACAAAAAATGTGCAGACTTTACTGTTATTGTCCTGTGTCATTTGGTATGCCTTAAAATAATTTGGAACAAAAAAGATGCAGTGATTTTGACAAAGAGTAGTGCATATTAACACTGTTTGAGAATTTTCTTTGGCTTTTGCTATTAATATTAAAGCTAGAGTTTGTAATTCATCTTTGAAGCCTGTGTTTATTATTCATACCTGAAATCAGATTTAAATTAATTTAATTAACCTGCTAAATTTAAATAAAATAACATTTTGTATTACGTCAAAACAATTCCATTAAGTAGTACTCAATTGCATTGGGCAGGGGGGTGGTCTAAAATGAAACCAATATTTTTTACTTTACAATAAATTTAACTTAATTTTTTTGTGCGCGCTACTTGCAGTTACTCATTTTCAAGACTTTATTTTTAAAGAGCTCATTTAATTAATTTTAACACATTTCTTAACTGTTGTTGAATTTAATTAATAATATTGCTTGTAATCTGTTGCCTCAATTTTATTGAGTAGATATAGGGTATTATTTTTTACAGTGTGTCTATCTTAGGTCCACTCACTTCACCACACTTTTTTTTGTTGTTGTTGCTGGCTGCAACCTAGAATATTAGACCCAGGGTTGTAAAATAGGGGTCGGCGTTGCACCACACTTGTCCCACACCATCCTGATGGCAGTTACAGTAGATTGCCTCTCTGCCATCAAGCTGTCTGTCATCTCATTTATCAAAGTGGATAATCCTGGAAATGATGAGGAGATTTCCCGGGGACATTGTTGCATGGAAATGTTCTCTGCCAGTTTCTGCATCCTACTGGGATTCTGAGGATTCCCCCTTAGACCTGAAAACTCCAGCAAGGATAAGAAGCCCAAATTGGGCTTGTGAATAGGTTTGGTCCATCTCCTTTCCCCTTGTTTCAAAAACACCTTCCTTCTAAATTAATGAAATCCAGAATAATTTTCTGGATTGAATCTGTGACGAAAAGCTCAATAGAAGACTTAATGTTCGGCACATGAGAAACCACCACCCTCCTAGGCCAAGGTTGCATTCTTATCACATTGCTAGCTGCTAGCATTCTTATCTTCACTTGCTAGCTCCTGACAATCTCGTCTTCGTTTTGAAACTAACTGATGCACAGTCTTAACCTTTTCTTCAAAGTCACTGTCAGAAATGTGATCCTTTTCCACTACATCATCATCAAAAGCATCTCTCTCTTCCAACTTTAATTACAGAGAATCTTTTGGCCATCTTGATAAGTTGTCATAAGGAACCACAAAGCTATATTTATTGCATCCGGTCCCCAATTTGGAATATGAAAAATGCGATAGAATAGGAGCAAATAAAGATTCCCACATAAATCCCAAATAAATGTTTCCCCACAAGACAGAGGGTAAAGTGTGGGGAAATGTGAGAGCAGACAGGTGTCGATGCTTGAATTTTGCCACAATGTTGTATGACAATGTTTGCAACTTTGTGTGGGAGGACAGGGCCAACACACACACTCACACACGCACTCACACACATATACTAACAGCAGTCTCAGACAGGAGGAAGACAGAGGGAAGGTACACAGGACCTACAATTTTCACACTTTTATTAAACCCGTATCTAATAATCTAAATTGTATGATATTTCTTTTGATAAAACATGAAAACGGGTCCCACAGACCCGAACACCACACAAGGGTTAAGGAAATATTATAACGAAAACAACTCATTAACCATATAATAATATATAATATACATATATAATAAATACAGTATATGTGGTTTTGTGTGGTCACATGACCAATAAAGGTGCCAGATATCCATCTTTACAAAAAGAGATTATTAAAATAGCAGTGTGTGTCAATCTTTTTGAAAAATGTCTTTGTATAAATGTCTTTACAGTACATATATGAATACATTTATACATTATTTCTTTTACCTTATTAATTACAAAATAGGACTGTTTATAAATAAAGTCTCATTGAAGGCATGTTTAGTTTTCCTGAGAGTCACGTGGCCAATGATTATTGGCTTTCCAGAATACTGTGACTGATTCTTCTTAGGTAAAGGCTCGTTCACATGTCTCACTTCTCCAGTCCTCACTGTGCGCAGTATAGCATAGGTCACTTTTCTAAATCTTCCCTCATCCGATTGTAATGTATCCAGCCAAAAATACTCAATTGAAAATCAGAATTTAAAATTTAATAGCAAAAATAGCTGGTGGATAAATATTGGACCAACTACATGCTGGGTTAATTTAATGCAGTAAAATGGGTTATTTATTTAAGATGGGTAAAATATTCAATCCAAATGTAGGTCATATTTAACTATAATGCTGGGTTAATTCTACCTCATAAATAGGTTATTATTATTTTTATGTTTTGCATGTCTATGGGTAAAACAGTTTAAACAGTTACATTACTTTGATATACTGGTCTATTAAAAAAAAAACACTTTAAGTTTTGCAAACCATACATATATGCAATAAACAACACCCAATTAACTGTACAAATCATAGACAAAATATTTATATTTGTTTTTCAAAAGCACAAGATCAGATAATACAAAACAAGTTCAACAGCGACATCATTACGATACTATTACTGAGAAGCACTAATGCCTGAGAGCAGTGCTGGTCATTATCTCCCAACATCAAGATGTAGGGATTCGGCCTTGACACTTCAGCCTGCTGGAGATATTCCACGGTGTTGTTTCCAACCTTAGAAAAAAGGAAATTAAAAGTTCAGGGAAAAATTGAGAGGGTTGGCTAATATTCATATTTGTAAGAAGATTAGTGTTTTATAAAACCTCAGCTTTTTATATGTGGTTGCTATCGCTAGCAAACTAGCTAAATGCTATCGTCATGCTGGCACTACAATTAACAGTTTAGCTTTCATTCATCTTTCATTCAGCCACTGAATACACCGGTGAACTTCAGGGGGAGGGACGGTCTTGTCTGTGATGTTTGCTGTCACTAGCTAACCCAACTACAACCCAGCAAGCTGGGTTAAACAAAAAGTACCCAACTCCCTGTAAATAACCCAGAAAAATTACCCAACAGAGGCAACCCAGCGTATAGGTAGTAAAAACAACCCAGCATTTTTTAGAGTGTATTACTCAGAAGCACTAATGTATGAGAGCAGTGCTGGTCATTATCTCCCAATATCAGGATGTAAGGGTACGGCCTTGACACTTCAGCCTGCTGGAGATATTCCACAGTGTTCGTTCCAACCTTATAAAGAAATAAATTAAAGAAAGTAAAAGTTTATGGAACAACTGAGAGGGTTCTAGTATGCATATTTGTAAGAAGATTCGTAACACCTCAGCTTTTTATATGTGGTTGCTACGCTAGCACCTAGCTAAATGCTAGTGTCATACTGGCACTACAGTTAACAGTTTAGCTTTCATTCATCACTTCACCATCTTCATACAGATTTTTGCAGTTTCTTTCATACACAGGTGAGATTCTTTGGTTTGGCTAGCTTGCAGCCATTGTCATAAACTAGCATGCTATAGCACAGACCCGGCTGAAAGTTTGAGTGTAACATTAACACGGTAACAGTAATAAATGTTACATACACTCTAAAAACTGCTGGGTTAAAAAACAACCCAACCATAACTCAGCTGCTGGGTCACTATTGGACAGAACGTGCGCTGGGTTGTTCATCTGACCCAACCAGTGGGTTAAATTGACACTCTTGCTGGGTTAAATTGGTAAAGTGCTGGGTTATTTTATTTGACCCAACCAATGGGTAAAACTAACACTCTGCTGGGTTGACACAATCAATTTGATTTTTTATTTTCAAAAAAGACACAAAATGTACACAACTTCACATAATGTAAATATATGTGTTTTGAAAGTTTAATGAATCAGGTTGTGACCTCATCCTCATCCCTTCTGTTGTGTCTTTTAGTCTGATGTTGAAAATGCCAGTGTAAATGCCAAGCAAACTACTGTAGGACTTTATACTAAAGAACTCAAACTTTATCATTTTATGCTTTGGTCCAAACCTAGAGAACCCACACACCCTGTTAGAGTCCATTTTACTATATTAACTATATCTGATTTTTTTTAATTTTTTATCTGAAAACCTTCTCAAATCTCTGCATTTACCATTTACTATGTTTAATTGCCACATTTCTTGACAGTTTCTTCTACATTTAAAGATGGAATATAAATTATATTGCACAAATAAATAGCTATAATATTAAATAGCGCAAAATCTTTGTTCTCTGTTAAAAAAAATATATGATCCAGTCTTGCTGGCCAAAACTGTATAATGTAAATTATGTACAAAATATTGCAATTTATACATGCAAATGTTGCTAACAGTTGGTAGCGTACACACGTGGACAAAATTGTTGGTACCCTATAGCTCCCTATACCTCTGATTGAATACTAAACACCATGATATGAGCTCAATTCACGTTCAACTGTTATTATGTAAAGGTTTGGGTCAGGCATAGAGTGACACGTGATATAATACATGAAAGGACATGAAATAATGTAATTAAGCAATATCACATGAGCAAGTGTGTATGCATGAGCAGAGGTCATGAACACGGCATCAATTCTGCATAGCAGTCTGTCATTTCTTACAACAGCATGCAGGTTTTAATGTAAATCTTTGCTTCTCTCTCTCTCTCTCTCTCTCTGTATATGTATGTGTTGCTGAATGGACAATTCATTTAGGTGAAGTGTGTGGATTCCTGCTCAGACCCTACAGTAAAGAACAGCAGTCCATCAAACAGGCGTCTCTGTTCACAGCTACAATATCTCACACACACACACACACACACACACACACACACACACACACACACACACACACACACACACACACATGTAGGCATGTTTTGGTGAGGCTTGTAAAAGTGTGTGTTCGTGTAATGCAAAGAAGCTGGATACCAGATACCTTTGACATAGAACACACACACACACACACACACACACACACACACACACACACACACAAACACACGCATGTTTCAGTATGAGTAATGAGTGTGTGTGTGTGTGTGTGTGTGTGTGTGTGTGTGTGTGTCTAAAATGCAAAGAAGATGCATAGCATTTACACAGTACATACTGTACAAACACACACACACACACACACACACACACACACACACACACACACACACACAAGCATTGTACAAGTGTGTTGCACATGGATTAATTTTTGTGAGATTTGTACAACAATGTGTGTGTGTGTTTGTAAATTGAAAAGAAGCTGGATATCATATACACAGTATATACTGTATACACAGAGAGAGAGAGAGAGAGAGAGAGATTACATGTGTCGCGCGCAGTAAACCCATGTCCTCTTAGAGCGATACCCATACATGAGCATGTTGTGTGTGTGTGTGTGTGTGTGAGAGAGAGAGAGAGAGAGAGAGAGAGAGAGAGAATGGCGGGGTTAAACCCTACCTCGGTCCACTCAGTAGTCGGTGTGAGGTGAACGGGGTCTCCGCTCTCCTCCCTGCGCTGCCTCTCACGCGCCTCTCTCCACGCGCATCAGCTGCGTTTAAACACCAAACCAAATGCATTAACGGCGTCGCTGTGGCTCAGACTCACACAGCATCAGTGGAAAGCGCGCATCCTGCACGCTGATGGGACCGGGGAGCTTCGGGAGAGACATTCCCTCCAAGCAGAGCGAGAGAGAGAGAGAGAGAGAGAGAGAGAATGCAGGAGTCCCACCCCTGCAGTGTAACTTCCAGTGCTCCTACACCACAACACACTGCCGCAATCATGCTTTACTCCTCATCATTCTATTCATGTAGCACAAAGTTCACATCGGAATTCTTATTCTCTCTGCTTCACTCTTTTGTCTCGCACACCAAAAACAAAACAAAACAAACTAAATAAAACAGGTAAACATCTGCATTATGCACATCTGCACTCACGCGCCGGAAAAGAACAGGTGCATAAAAATACATGCCTGTTTTTTATTTTTATTTTTATAATAATATTCAAACAAACACAGCCCCACCTCTCAGTGCTGCCTTACAAGCAACGCCCACAAGACATGCACCACAGTTATTGACCACACATACTGTATTATATTTCCCTGTACTGATTGGCCAGGTGTTCATGGTCATCACTGCACATCACGTGTATTGTTTATTATTTTGTTCATTCTTGCTTGCAGATGTGCAACAGCTCATGACAATAATGTGAAATATTTGACTGTTTTTTGTTAACAAAAATCATCTGCTGCTTAAAATCTGATTTTTAATCACACATTTGTCTGCAATGTCTTTGTAATCTGTGACATAACTCTTTCCATTCAATGGGACTAAACTTACTGGTTTGCACTGTTGCTTCACAGATTTCAGGGTTGAACCTTACATCAGGTCTGTGCATGGAGTTTGCATGTTCTTCCAGTGTTTGGTGGCTCCAAAGACATGCTATAGTTTGATTGGTGATTCCAAATTGCCTGTAGTAGAAGACTGGGTAGATAGATGGATGGAGGAGTGGAACTAAGAGGTGTAAGTCTGTTCCAGTGTAATTCTGTCGCTGTGCACCAACCAAGCTCCATGAAACCATGGAGTGATAAGTTTAAAGGGGAACAAGTTATGTGTCCTGTTCAATGCCTTGACCTGAGAGATGATGAGATGATCTGTATCTGTAGTGTATACAATTATGGCTTAATTTGTCAAATATACATTGCTACATATGTACATTACTATACAGTGAAATTCTTTTTGGCAACTGAAAGCCTTACCTCACACCATATACACATGTGGACAAAATTGTTGGTACCCTTCGGTCAATGAAAGAAAAACTCACAATGGTCACATAAATAACTTTAATCTGACAAAAGTAATAATTAAAAAAAATTCTATGAATGTTAACCAATGAAAGTCAGACATTGCTTTTCAACCATGCTTCAACAGAATTATTTAAAAAAATGAATCATGGAACAGGCCTGGACAAAAATGATGGTACCCCTAACTTAATAGTTTGTTGCACAACCTTTTGAGGCAATCACTGCAATCAAACGATTCCTGTAACTGTCAATGAGACTTCTGCACCTCTCTGCAGGTATTTTGGCCCACTCCTCATGAGCAAGCTGCTCCAGTTGTTTCCAGTTTGAAGGGTGCCTTTTCCAGACAGCATGTTTCAGCTCCTTCCAAAGATGCTCAATACGATTGAGGTCAGGGCTCATAGAAGGCCACTTTAGAATAGTCCAATGTTTTCCTCTTAGCCATTCTTGGGTGTTTTTAGCTGTGTTTTGGGTCATTGTCCTGTTGCAAGACCCATGACCTGCGACTGAGACCCAGCTTTCTGACAAGGGCCAGCACATTTCTCTCTAGAATCCCTTGATAGTCTTGAGATTTCATTGTATCCTGCACAGATTCAAGACACCCTGTGCCAGATGCAGCAAAGCAGCCCCAGAACATAACAGAGCCTCCTCCATGTTTCACAGTAGGGACAGTGTTCTTTTCTTGATATGCTTCATTTTTCCATCTGTGAACATAGACCTGATGTGCCTTGGCAAAAAGTTCAATTTTTGTCTCATCTGTCCATAGGATCTCCCAGTAGGTTTGTGGCTTTTCAACATGTAGTTTGGCATATTCCAGTCTGGCTTTTTTATGATTTGTTTTCAAAAATGGTGTCCTCCCATGTAGTCCACTTTGGCTCAAACAACGACGGATGGTGCGATTCGACACTGATGTTCCTTGAGCATGAAGTTCACCTTGGATTTCTTTAGAAGTCTTTCTGGGCTCTTTTGTTACCATTCGGATTATCCGTCTCTTTGATTTGTCATCAATTTTCCTCCTGCCGCCACGTCCAGGGAGGTTGGCTACAGTCCCATGGATCTTAAATTTCTGAATAATATGTGCAACTGTAGTCACAGGAACATCTAGCTGCTTGGAAATGGTCTTATCGCCTTTACCTTTAACATGCTTGTCTATAATTTTCTTTAGAATCTCCTGAGACAACTCTTTCCTTCGCTTCCTCTGGTCCATGTTGAGTGTGGTACATACCATGTCACCAACAACACAGTGACTACCTGGAGCCCTATATATAGGCCCACTGACTGAGTACAAGATTGTAGACACCTGTGATGCTAATTAGTGGACACACCTTGAATTAACATGTCCCTTTGGTCACATTATTTTCAGTATTTTCTAGGGGTACCATAATTTTTGTCTAGGCCTGTTCCATGAGTTTATTTTTTTAAATAATTCTGTTGAAGCATGGTTGAAAAGCAATGTCTGACTTTCATTGGTTAACATTCATAGAATTTTTTTAAATGATTACTTTTGTCAGATTAAAGTTATTTATGTGACCATTGTGAGTTTTTCTTTCATTGACCAAAGGGTACCAACAATTTTGTCCACGTGTGTAACTCTTTATTTATGCCAAAAATACGAAACATATTCTCCATCACTAGTGACACACTTGGATCATTGTTGAACTCAATTATTAATACTCTTTGAAATCCCCCTTTGTCAAAATTGAAGGTCTCCCAATGTGATAGAGAATGTTTATGTAGATGACATTGTTGACAGGAGCAATGTGCACAGATAGATAAAGAAGTTAAAATACAAGGGAAACCAGCACTGAAGACCAACCATGCATTAGAAGACCATCAACTACGACTGCTGTCTCTAAAGTGGGTACAACACTGAAGACCTGATTTAAAAAAAAAAGATTCTTATCTCTCCTTTTTTGCTCTCCCCTCTCCTGTTCTCTCTCCCCCTCTCTCTCTTCCCTCTCTCCCCCTCTCTCTCTTCCCTCTCTCTCTCTTTCCCTCTCTCTGTTGAGCTGCACATGTCGTTCCTGAGCTGCCATTGATCCAGACTTCCTTGATTGATCCTGCCTGATTCATCCTGGTGCCCCGCTTCTGGTTGGAGATCTCGTCACATGGATGTCCCGTGTGTCTTTGGGAAGCATCCAATGTCTGGGGACAGTTTCACTTTACTAGGAAGACGGTTCTGGCCTCGCATGATGTTGACGGCCGTTTCTCTGCGGATTTGGCTACAGTCGCTCTATAGTTAGGACTGGAATTTCCTACAAGTCTACCCGGGCCTCCAATAACTACCTGGACTCCATATTAACATCAATTAACATCTATTAACAACTATTATACTGAACTGCCTGCCACCCAACACACAGTATGAATGCAGATCAATTCCTGCTTTCTGTTCACCCAAATGAGAATGGGTTCCCTGTTGAGTCCGGTTCCTCTCAAGGTTTCTTCCTACTGCCATCTCAGGGAGTTTTTCCTTGCCACTGTCACCCTCGGCTTGTTTATCAGGGACAATATGACCATTTTTTGATTCATACACATTCACATTTCATGCAATCTTAAATAATTCTTTTGATTGTGTAAAGCTGCTTTGCGACAATGAAAATTTTATGGGAAAAAAACTCTTTAAAAAGAATTGCTTTCAATTTACATCAGGAGTTATGCTATTATTGTCAGGGGCAATACCCCCAACGCCAGTATTGGAGGCGTCAACCTCAACCAACAACTGGCGGGACGGGTCGGCGAGTGTTAAGATAGGAGCAGAGGTAAATCTTTTCTTAAGGTCAGCAAAGGCTTGATCTGCCTCCTTATTCCAGCAGAAACAGGTCTTAACGGAGGTTAGCGAGGTCAGAGGGGCGGCGATGGAGCTGTATCCTCGGACGAAGCGGCGATAAAAATTGGCAAAGCCAAGGAATCGTTGAAGGTCTCGTTGCCGTTAAATCCGTCAGCGAGAGCGTAGAGCCAAAACGTGAGACGAGAATCAGGAAAACGAGAAAAACGAAGCGGGATCGGTAACGTGAAGAACGTGAAACAAAACGCAAGAATATTGGAGCAAAAAACACACAATAATCCGGCAGCGAGATAGCGTGCTGCGCCTCCTTATATCCCGGAAGAAATCAGCGCCAGATGAGAAACCGGTGTGTCGGCCAGGGGGGCGTGTGACGAGAGATGACAGCGTGGGAAAAAACATGGCCGCATGAAGAGCAGCTTGACAGCGTGGGAACAGAAGTGTCAGAAGGGGGGTGCGCTCTCAGATCAGCGCGAAAGCGCGGAGAGCGTGACAATTATGCCTTATGTAGCTTACAGATTTTCATGATATTCAAAAAAATAACTTGTATGACATTACAAAAGCTTGTTTTGTCTTTATGCATGGTCATTAATGATGATGATGATGATCATATACATTAGTTTATTTTATTTTTTACAGACAGACCATCACTGTTTCATGGAAAACACAAACTGATGATGACACTCTGTGATACCTGCCTGCATGGGGACCTGGACCACAACTGTGGTCTGGATTCGGGATGGAACTCTTGTATTTTTAAAGTGAATGTACAGATGATAAGTATCTGTCTGCACCTGTGACTGCATACAACCAGCACATGGATGGACCTTGGATACCAAGGATGTTGCTACTGCTAGTCACAACGTCATTGTGTATTGTAAAGCAGTGTATGGTAAGCAGCAAAAAAACACAATGGAAATGCCAGGTATGCCATGTTCATTTATGTCTTCAGTTGAACAGGAACTGATTTTCTAGCGTGGCATAAAGAAGTGTGACTGTGTGTAGGGTGTAAGAGTGGGCTTTTACATACCTAACACCCTTTATTCATTGTGCACTGTTCCTGTGTGTATCTCTCTCCACTCTATCCTGGACATTTTCATTGTTAGTGAGTAGGTTATGCATAGGGTATAAGAGTGAGATTTTGTATCTGAGTTATTTTGCCTGTCAGTTAACTATATTCTGAATAAATTACAAGCAAAGGAGGCTTATGGCATGAGGTGGGGTACAGCCTGGACAAGGTGCCAGTCCATTGCAGGGCACACACACATACATTCACTTACACACTCTTTCACTCATTGTAGCACTTCGCTCAGATACCTGACTGAAAGACTCATTATGCAGCTCATTATGTGGGTTTCTGTCATCTCTGGTGTACTTACCACATTATTCATGGTCATTCACACCACTTCGCATATGGCCTTTATAAATAAAAAGAGTCTTAGGAAATTTTTATGAAGAAATTGTTTTCTGTAAATGAGTGATCAGGATGATTATCACATTATTTTGAAGCCAGAACTCCAGCCTACAAGATCCGGTTCACAAAAGTATTGTACAAAAATGTTATGATTGTGGTTTGTGGGCTTTCAGTGACTTTTTAGTTAGCTGTTTTTAACAACCATGTATAACTGTAATTTTCTCCAAAATACCAACTTGTGCATACATGCTGCTCATATATTCAAATTCAAATTCAAATTCAAATTTTATTTGTCACATACACAATCCTACACAGTACGATATGCAGTGAAATGCTTAGGCAACTGCCCTGACCTAAGAGAATAAAATTAAATAAAATATAAAATATAGAATATAAAATGTAAAATGTAAGAATATAAAAATATAAAATGTAAGTAAGTAAAAAATTGAAATTGCACAAGTGCATGGGTATATTACTGTATCCCGGGTTGTGCTGAATACAATGTATACAGACTTTACCCATTTATATGATTATAATTAACTGAAAATTACACAAATGTCAGGACATGTCAGAACTTCTTCAGGGCCTCAAAACACCTGCAGATACAATGATGTGAGCCATTTGTACACAAAAAAGGTCCCCATTTGCATTACGTTTTGTATGGTCTTCATAACATTAGGAATTCTGTTATGTGACACCTGTATACCTGTTATAAACAAGAATGCCATGCGCTTAAAGAAGCATTTATTCTTCATTATTATGTACTGTACTGATTTATAATCCAGTATATGAGAAGCGCAGTGGTCAGGACACGAAGCTTAATTAGGAACAATTCTAATGTTAGCTTTTTGAGCATCACAACAATCACTAATAGTGATACATATGCAATGAATATTATTTTTATGAAACAAAACCTCTTTTTTCTTTATATATCCCAGTTTGTTAAGAAGCTGGATCAAAGCACAGGGTGAGCCATGATATAGGGCCCGTGGAGGTTACTGGGTTTCAATTTACATCAGCAGTTATGCTATCTTATTTCAGCAATGGTGTGCAACAAGGTATTTTATGTATGTATGTTACTTCCAATCAGGCTAATACAATGAAAAGACAAAGTTGATTATGAAAAAAGGAATGGGTGATATGACCAAAATATGATTGCAGACAGTATATATAATATCATAATAATAATTATTTTTTATGTTACCAATATATAACATTAATTATTCTCCAAAAGTAATTCAAAATTAATAATGTAAATGATTCAATCCTGTAATAGTTGAAGTCGCCATTTTTATAAAACTACAGATGGTGATACTTGTAATTTAAAAATTAATAATCCCAAAAGAGCCCTGTTAGTAGAAAGTAATGAACGTGGGTAAGTTGAGTGTCTTCATGTCTGTAGGATGCCTCTATTCCATGCCTTTTTACTGGTGCAGTAAAAAAAATGTAAAAAGTAGAGGTAAGAAAATATTTTTATTTGGATTTGTGCACAGGAATGACAAGACCAAACATTTTTCCAGGTGTATGGTATTTTGAAGCAGCATGTCTTTAAAAAAAATTAAGCCAGTTTTGATGTCAAAAGAAGACATTTAATAAAATGTGGCCATAAAATCAAACAAGGAACAGTTGTGTAGATAAAAACCAAAATAAGTGTTCACAAAATATCTACAGAGGTACTTAAGTCAAATTCGTTAGGCATTAGGTAACAAAACATTTGGAAATCCCTTAAAGAACTTAAGAAATGTCCTGAAGGTCTGTTGTGTGTTCCAGCAAAACAGATTGTTTCGCTTAGTGTGTTAATGTGTACATGTTGTGAACTCGGGAGTCCTGAACCCGGGAGGTGGAGCAGAGACGGTGTCCTCAAACCCGGGAGGAGGAGCAGAGACGGCGTCCTAGAACCCGGGAGGCGGAGTAGACATGGAGTCCTCGAAACTGCAGTGCCAATCCATCTGGCAGATACTGCAGCATATCCTCATCACCAGACAAAGCTGCTATACTAGAGTGCAGTGTCTTGCTTAGACAAGGCCGGGAACAACTCTGGAGTCTCACACAGGTCATGACTCAGGCAAGGCATGGCTCAGGCTGCAAGCTGTCCATCTATCAACAAAAATTATGTCAAGAAAAAATACTGTTTTTAGTCATTTACCAACATACAAGTTGTTTTGTATGATTATATATTATGAAATATATATTAATAAATGTATTTGATTATTTTGAGCCACATCTGTGTCTAGATCAGGCATGGGCAAACTACGGCTATGGTTAAACGTTTTGATTCGGCCCGCCAAACTTGAAAAAATTTAATAAATTAACCTTGTTAATGTTTTATTTTATAGCCAGCCACAGATCCAAGTTAACAGACCTACACCTCAGATCCATCCTGAGAATCGCCACAACAAAACTAACTCCAGACTTTGGTCCGCTGGCTAAAAAAGGAGACCAACAACACTGCTCCCATTAAAATGTGTGTGTCTCCGTGATATGCACGTTGTTAAAATAAACAGTGCGCGCAGATCAAATATAACGCTTCACAGACTGACTTGCTGCAACTGTTTCGTCCTTGCACTGGTCGTTGTTGACTTTTGGCACCGGGGAAACAAATTGAATAAAAGGAACAGGACAAGTACATTTGCATCTCCTACCGTTTTTGAAAAAAAAAAGACAGTCAGGAGGAGAGTGATGGTGATATCCTGAAGGATAACAGAACTTTCAGTGCTTTAAAATAAAATGGTCATTTATTTGATTTTCAGTGTTTAAAGACTCATTTCGAAGTCAGAGATTTTATTGTAATGCTTTTCTTCATTTTCATTGGAAATTAAAGCACATGTTTTCTCCATATCCCAAGATGTGTATTTTCCCCCAATGAGGTGATGTTACCAAAGCATGCCATCTATCTGCTCCTGTTCCGGCCCGTTTGTCAAATGTTAGAACTCAATGTGGCCCACCCCTGGTCTAGATGGTCTGTCACCAGTGGTTGCGAGGAGCTGTACAGCCCCCTACTGGTGGTGTTGTGTACTGCGCTTTAAATAATCAGGGTGAAGCCCCTTCTGCCTGTCTGCTTTTAATTTGGTACAGACATAATAGACCGATTAACAAGAATGATCTATAATTTTAAGTCTCAATGCACATACTTCGCCTTTAAAAATGTAAAATAAATAAATAAAAAAAAAAAAAACATGAAGTTGCCTATTGTTTCAGTGCTTAACCCTACACCAGTATTTCGTTTTGAGATCCAGAATTAAATTAAACACATCAAATGTAAATCAAGTTTTTGCTTTACAATCACAACATGGAAATACATATCTTCCTTATAGTTTTAGTTTTTATAAACAATTACATTTGGACATGTGAATGAAGACAAAATCAAGTAAAATATGCTGGTCTCTAAGAGGTAAATTTAAAAATAAACATTATGTTTATTTTAAAAAATCTCCTTGGTTACCTTCACTGAAATCGTGTCCGTGGCGTTTCCTCGGAGGAGAGGAAGCTGAGGGCTTTCTGAGACACACTCTCAGGTCCTGGCTGTAGGAGGCTAATAAAAAAAGCAAACATATTTAAAAATATAAATATCCTTGTATACCTTCATCGAAGTCGAGTCCGTGGCATTTGCTCGGAGGAGAGGGAGCTGAGGGCTTTCAGAGGTCCTGGCTTCTTTTGTTCCTCTGCAAAGAGGAAACGAGACGTTTTTTAGACACTTTTATTACTTTTATTATTATTATAATCACATTTGAGTCTCTAAACTGTTCTCCCACCTGTAATGCGGCATGGGGATGTAGTAACCCGTGCGCGTGCTTTCCTCGTCTTCGTGAAGCCTGCCTTTCGTCCTGTGCGCGTGCCCTCGGTTCTTGCATCCCGGTTCGGAGCCTCTGTGTGCGGCTGAACCTGCAGAGCATCAGGCCTCTTCTTCGCTGCTTTTACCGCCTCCTGGTAGAACGCCGGTGTCGCCTCCACCGCCGCTTGCTCCCACTCGTAGTCTCCGAGCAGCGGCGTCCCGGAGGCGAAGTTAAAATTCCATTGTTCGTCATTTCCGGAGATCTCGCGCAGCTTCGCCTCGATGTCCCGGTCCAGCTCGTCGTGATCCACAGGTCCGAACAGACTCCGGCGCACGATCCTGCGCGGGCGCTGAGGGGAGAAGTCCCGCCTCGCAGCTCCTGAAACCTGCACTCTGGACATCTCTGTCACTAATGCCTGAGAGCAGTGCTGGTCATTATCTCCCAACATCAAGATGTAGGGGTTCGGCCTTGACACTTCAGCCTGCAGGAGATATTCCACGGTGTTGGTTCCAACCTTAGAAAAAAATCAATTAAAGAAATTAAAAGTTCATGGAAAAATCGAGAGGGTTGGCTAATATTCATATTTGTAAGAAGATTAGTGTTTTATAAAACCTCAGCTTTTTATATGTGGTTGCTACCGCTAGCAACCTAGCTAAATGCTATCGTCATGCTGGCACTACAATTAACAGTTTAGCTTTCATTCATCGCTTCACCATCTTCATACACCCTGCAAGCATTCTACAAAGAAAGCTAAAAAGCTCATACATTTTTGCAGTTTCTTTCATACACAGGTGGGGTTCTTTGGTTTGGGTAGCTAGCAGCCATTGTCAGATAAACTAGCATGCTATAGCATAGACCAGGCTGAAAGTTTGAGTGTAATGTTAACACGGTAACAGTAATAAATGTTACATACAATGAACAAATTCAGTAATAGGTGAGTAAAAGTGTGTATACAGACCTTATATCTAACGTTTAAATTTTCTCTTAAATGCGTGACAGCCACTGAATACACCGGTGAACTTCAGGGGGAGGGACAGTCTTGTCTGTGATGTTTGCTGTCACTAGCTAACCCAACTACAACCCAGCAAGCTGGGTTGAACAAAAAGTACCCAACTCCCTGTAAATAACCCAGAAAAATTACCCAACAGAGGCATGGAGTACCCAACAGTATAGGTAGTAAAAACAACCCAGCATTTTTTAGTGTGTTAGCGATAGCTAACATCACAGATCAGACCGGCCCTCCCCCGAAGTTCACCGGTGTATTCAGTGCTGTGTCAGCTTCGTCTTTTTTTCTTCCTCCTCACGCATTTAAGAGGAAATGTAAACGTTCAATATAAGGTCTGTATACACACTTTCACTCACCTATGACTGAATTTGTTCACTGTATGTAACATTTATTACTGTTACCGTGTTACACTCAAACTTTCAGCCTGTTCTGTGCTATAGCATGCTAGTTTATCTAACAATGGCTGCTAACTAGCTAAACCAAAGAACCCCACATGTATATGAAAGAAACTGCAAAAATGTCTGAGCTTTTTTAGCTTTCTTTGTAGAATGCTTGCAGGGTGTATGAAGGTGATGAATGAAAGCTAAACTGTTAACTGTAGTGCCAGCATGACGCTAGCATTTAGCTAGGTTGCTAGCGTTAGCAAACACATAAAATAGCTGAGGTGTTACAAAACATTAATCTTCTTACAAATATGCATACTAGCCAACCCTCTCAAATTTTTCCATAAACTTTTACTTTCTTTCTTCATAAGGTTGGAACCAACACCGTGGAATATCTGTCAGTCAAGGCCGTACACCTACATCCTGATGTTGGGAGATAATGACCAGCACTGCTCTCAGGCATTAGTGCTTCTCAGTAATAGTATCGTAATGATGTCGCTCTTGAACGTGTTTTGTATTATCTGATCTTGTGCTTTTGAAAAATAAATATTTTTCTATGTTTTGTACAATTAATTGGGTGTTTATTGCATATATGTATGGTTTGCAAAACTTAGTGTTTTCTTTTGTAATAGACCAGTATATCAAAGTAATTAAACTGTTTTACCCATAGACATGTAAAACATAAAAAATAATAATAACCTATTTGTGAGGTAAAATTAACTCAGCAGTATAGTTAAATATGACCTAGAATTTGGATTGAATATTTGACCCATCATGCTGGGTTAAATAAGTAACCCATTTTGCTGGGTTAAATGAACCCAGCATGTAGTTGGTCCAATATTTATCCAGCAGCTGGGTTAAAAACAACCCAGTTTGGGTTGTTTTTAACCCAGCATTTTTTCGAGTGTATTACTCAGAAGCACTAATGTATGAAAGCAGTGCTGGTCATTATCTCCCAACATCAGGATGTAGGGGTACGGCCTTGACACTTCAGCCTGCTGGAGATATTACACAGTGTTCGTTCCAACCTTATAAAGAAATAAATTAAAGAAAGTAAAAGTTTATGGAACAATTGAGAGGGTTCTAGTATGCATATTTGTAAGAAGATTCGTAACACCTCAGCTTTTTATATGTGGTTGCTACACTAGCACCTAGCTAAATGTCATACTGGCACTACAGTTAACAGTTTAGCTTTCATTCATCACTTCACCATCTTCATACAGATTTTTGCAGTTTCTTTCATACACAGGTGAGGTTCTTTGGTTTGGCTAGCTTGCAGCCATTGTCATAAACTAGCATGCTATAGCACAGACCCGGCTGAAAGTTTGAGTGTAACATTAACACGGTAACAGTAATAAATGTTACATACACTCTAAAAACTGCTGGGTTAAAAAACAACCCAACCATAACCCAGCTGCTGGGTCACTATTGGACAGAACGCGCGCTGGGTTGTTCATCTGACCCAACCAGTGGGTTAAATTGACACTCTTGCTGGGTTAAATTGGTAAAGTGCTGGGTTATTTTATTTGACCCAACCAGTGGGTAAAACTAACACCCTGCTGGGTTGACACAATCCATTTGATTTTTTATTTTCAAAAAAGACACAAAATGTACACAAGTTCACATAATGTAAACAGATTGCCACAGAATAAGAAAATGTGAATAACAATTTTTACCAAAATGTCAGACAAAACCATATCTTAAGCTGACCATTTGTTAAATATAAAATAAATGTACTGTAACAAACACTCTGTAAAACAAAAACAAGAGACCCCTGTAAGTCTGATTTGAATATGATTTTTTTTGCATTTAATACAATGTTTAAAAACTTTTTATATAGAAGTTTAATACAAATCTTATAATGCCCTCGTGACACAAACATTTCCCATCTTAATATTTTAACTATCCGTTATTTAGCTATTACTATTTGTTTTTTTTTTTTTTTTTTTGGATTTTTCCCCGATTTTCTCCCTAATTTAGTCGTGTCCAATTCCTCCCCGTCACTAGGGGGGCTCCCACATTAAGGCTACTACTACCACTCAGCCGGGAGGGCCGAAGACTATCACGTGTTTCCTCCGAACCACGTGACGCCAGCCGACCGCATCTTTTCGAACTGCTCGCTCGCGCACCGTTGGGGGCGGCGTAACACACTCGGAGGACAGCGCTATCCGCTTCCTCCGTTGCCCGAGCTCACAGACGCCCCTGATTGGCTGTAGAGCCGTGATTAATGTGGGAGCACTATGTACCTCTCATCCCTCCCCCTCTGAGAGAGCTCGGCCAATCAGCTCTCTCTAGACCTCCGGCTGCGAGAGGTTACAGCACCACCCGGGATTCGAACTAGCGATCTCCGGATGATAGGGCGAGCGCTTTAACCACTGCGCCACTCGGAGGCCCCAGCTATTACTATTTAATTTCCTTCAAAAATGACATTAAAAACAAAAATGAAAACTTTTTAAAAATATTGATTAAATGTTGGCTGAAAAAACTGTTGTCCTGAAAAATTTAATTACACGCGATGAGTACTCGTGTCCATCAATCTGATCCACAGTATGCTGGAGAAACTCCCAGGTGAGAAGACACTTCTTAACATCAATGACAAAAAAACAAACAAAAAAAACAGCCTTCACAAAAGACTCTGTATCAATAGCATTGCCTCCAACAATGTAAAAGGTCTGTCAGGTCCCTTGTCTCATCCCCAAGGAACAAAACATGGAACAATGCTCCAGTCATCTCCATATTTTGCAGATATCATCCTCATCATGTTGGTCCACCTATGGATTATAGAGCGTCACTTAGTGTTGCAATATACCTAACATTTACGCTGAGCATTTTTGTTAAGGACGTACAGCTACATGTGCATTTAATGCAAAAAAAATCTCTTGTCAATACACAAAAATACTGTACATAACGTGAACATGAATTTAGTGTCATGAGTCTAGCTGGTGGTAGTGGCTGGCTAGACCAGCTGATGTAGTTGCCGTGGGCATGTAGGGCAGGCATAAACGCAGAAGGGTTCTTGAAACAGTCTTTTTATTTACAAACTCAAACAGACACAAACCAACAAAGGATCCAAAACAAACTCAAACTAGAACTAGGGCTCAGGAAATACACAGGAAACTGGGAACTGAACACAGGGAACTGAGCGCTGACACAGAGAACCGGAACTGACACAGGGAACTGAGCGCTGACACAGGGTCTAGGAACAAACACAGGGACTAGGAGCTGACACACAGGGAAACATGGAGCTGGAGCTAACTAAAGACACATAGGGGAAATAGAGACAAGACAGGACGAGACGGGAACTAGAGATGGAGACTGGACTGGACCAGGAGCACAGAGACTAGAGACTGGATGGGTTATTGAAGTTAGTAGCTACATAGAATATGGGATGCTGGATGCTGACCTAACCAGGTTAGTGGCTAACCGGGTTAGTACTGACCTAATAGGGGGGCACTGAACACAGCAAAGCAGGGCACACATGAGGCTATACCAAACTAGCAGCAAACCTACTAGCAACCAGAACCACTAGCAGTCAATCCCACTAGGGGCCAACCCTACTAGCAGTCAAGGCCTACTAGTGGCTAAGCACTCATGTGGCTACAAACATCTAAACAGATAAGGAAAGCGACAAACAAAGAACTAGACAAGAAGGCCAACACTAGGGACACACAATAGTACTTACACAAGAAGGAGACACTGCCTAAATAAACATGAAACAGGCCAGCTCCATGAATCCACAAACACAAGGAATCTAAAGAAAACTAATAGAGCCCTCTAGAAAAACAAAGGTAAAACAATATTACTAAAATATAAACTCAAAGAAACAAAAAGGAATGCCCACATGATGGTATATACAAAACCTATACACAAACAATGCTCGACCCAGTTTCCCAGAACAAACTGCTATTTATAGAAACTTTAATGAGCCTCCTCGGTTCAGGTGAGCCCTCATCACCTGACCGAGGTGCCTTCTGGGAAACTGAGTCGGCCAACAAAACTACAAAAAGCAGACACGAACATTGACCTCTAGTGGAGGTTCCTAACATTTAGTGTATATTTTTGAATAATTTACCTTACTATTTAACATGTGAGGGATAACAGGATACGGCGCTCCATCTGGATTTAATACAAAACATTCACTCCTTTTCAAATTCTCAACAAACATTAGATGATTATTATAATATGATATTTATTGGTGAATTTACAACTTAAAATAAATATTTTATAAGGATAAAGAAAAAGCTTGTGTAAAGGCTACGACTTATCCATGACGCTTTCTCATTTTTTGAATAACAAAACAGAATGGGAAAACAATATTAATCCCACACAATATTAATATAAAAAAAAATATTTTAAACAATAAAATATGCTTGCTCCTACCACAAGTTACTAAAAAAATAAATATTTACATTAACTTACCATAAAATACTGAGTGCTCTGAGCATGATCCAGTCAGAAGTGAAGAATCCAGAAAGTTCTCCAAAGAATAAACCAACTGCTGAGTCAAAATAACACAACCATTTTTTTTTCACAGACTGAAACAGAAGACATGTTAAGACTGTCATTAAACATGTCCCAATAGCTTCTTCTGACACCTACTAAATATTATAAAATATGCAGAGAGACTTTCCACACACACAGCTTTAGCGAATATTACTAATAATTTACCTAAAATTACATTTAGGTGTTTTTTATTTGTGTGTGCTACAAACGCACTTTTATCATAAAATACACTATAGCCGACTGTTGGAACAGAATATTAAAACATGAACTCCTCACACCCCCATATCAAAGTGCAACTAAAAAGGCGGAAAAACGAATTAACATAGAAATAAGCTTGCTCCTACCACAACTACAACATTTAAAATTTAGGTAAAAATTTATATAAACTTACCATAAAATACTGCCAGCATTATGTCGCGTGCTCCCCGCTTTAGAAGTGAAGAATCCAGAAAGTTCCTCATGCTGTGTCTCAATTCCAAAAACGCAAAGAGCGGACTTGACTTAGAAGTGCACACTCGAGGGTTTAAGGACACCGGGTATAGTGCAAATAGAACGCAGCGTACATGATGCTTCTCACAGCCGCGATATATTATACCATAACCGTATTATACCAAAGATTACCTGTTAGAAATACACAAAATGAAAAATAAAATAAAATAATAATAATCCGCTGTTTAACCACTGAAGAGACACCACAGCCAGCGGTCGTTATCAGAAGTTTCTGCCAAGATGATGTTATGTTTTGCGGCGACATAAGCGCAGAGCACCGTAGGATTGCCTGGAGCTCAAATCTCCGAAATCGTTGGGGCACTTTTTTAAATAGACGCTATCTTTAATAACCGATTGATGTTTTGAGCTGTACACACATACATTCTCGCTTAAACAACTCTTAAAACTACACTTTTTGACTCAATAACAGTAATATTTCAAACATTTTGCAGGTTGCCGTTTGGAGAAATAAAGAATAAACCAGTTATTGGGTCAAAATAACCCAACCAGGTGTTCATTTGTAAATGACGAACTGCATCTCATTTGACCCAGCATTACCCAACCCAACAATGTGTTTAAAGTACCCGAAATAACCCAGAATTTTGACCCAGCATGAACAACCCAACAATGTGTTTACAGAAACACCCCAGCATTTTTTAGAGTGTACAGTGAACAAGTTCAGTCATAGGTGAGTGAAAGTGTGTATACAGACCTTATATTTAACGTTTACATTTCCTCTTAAATGCGTGAGGAGGAAGACCAAAAAAAAAGACACAACATTGACACAGCCACTGAATACACCGGTGAACTTCGGGGGAGGGGCGGTCTTGTCTGTGATGTTAGCTGTCACTAGCTAACCCAACTCCAACCCAGCAAGCTGGGTTAAACAAAAAGTACCCAATTCCCTGTAAATAACCCAGAAAAACTACCCAACAGAGGCAACCCAGCGTTTGGGTAGTAAAAACAACCCGGCATTTTTTAGTGTGTAACTTTTATTATGTGTCTAAGAATGTGTTTACACTTGACATGTTTGGGCCAAATAAAATGCACTCTGGAGCATAGATAGTTCACCTAAACAAGTGTGAATGGTGCCACCTGAACCGAGAACATTTGAAAATGTGGGTCATAGTCTGCTTTCCAAAGTACTCTGGTTCAATTTAAACATTAACACACCATGAACCAATGAAACCCATCCAACAAAAGAA
This sequence comes from Clarias fuscus, assembly GCA_030347435.1. Taxonomy (NCBI): domain Eukaryota; kingdom Metazoa; phylum Chordata; class Actinopteri; order Siluriformes; family Clariidae; genus Clarias; species Clarias fuscus. Next base: position 17,028,470 of record CM059204.1, on the reverse strand, counting down.
ATAGGTGAGACATCACAAGATGTGACCTGAAAAATCATGTGAGTCGATATTCTAAAAAAAGAAAGTAAGCAGCATAAAGGTAAAATAATAAAAAATTGAAAATATACTACTATATAAAAAAATGCAGCAAACTTATTCAGTCCAGGACAGTGCATTGTTTGAAAGTTTAATGAATCAGGTTGTGACCTCATCCTCATCCCTTCTGTTGTGTCTTTTAGTCTGATGTTGAAAATGCCAGTGTAAATGCCAAGCAAACTAGGACTTTATACTAAAGAACTCAAACTTAATCTTTTTATGCTTTGGTCCAAACCTAGAGAACCCACACACCCTGTTAGAGGATGAGTCCATTTTACTATATCAACTATATCTGTTGTTGTTTTTTTTATCTGAAAACCTTCTCAAATCTCTGCATTTACCATTTACTATGTTTAATTGCCACATTTCTTGACAATTTCTCCTACATTTAAAGATGGAATATAAATTATATTGCACAAATAAATAGATATAATATTAAATAGCACGAAACCTTTGTTCTCTGTTAAAAAAAAAAAAAAGATCCAGTCTTGCTGGCCAAAACTGTATAATGTAAATTATGTACAAAATATTTCAATTTATACATGCAAATGTTGCTAACAGTTGGTAGCATACACACGTGGACAAAATTGTTGGTACCCTTCGGTCAATGAAAGAAAAACCCACAATGATCCCAGAAATAACTTTAATCTGACAAAAGTAATAATAAATAAGAATTCTACAGTATGAATGTTTACCAATGAAAGTCAGACATTGCTTTTCAACCATACTTCAACAGAATTATTTTTAAAAATAAACTCATGGAACAGGCCTGGACAAAAATGATGGTACCCCTAACTTAATAGTTTGTTGCACAACCTTTTGAGGCTATCACTGCAATCAAACGATTCCTGTAACTGTCAATGAGACTTCTGCACCTCTCTGCAGGTATTTTGGCCCACTCCTCATGAGCAAGCTGCTCCAGTTATTTCCGGTTTGAAGGGTGCCTTTTCCAGACAGCATGTTTCAGCTCCTTCCAAAGATGCTCAATACGATTGAGGTCAGGGCTCATAGAAGGCCACTTTAGAATAGTCCAATGTTTTCCTCTTAGCCATTCTTGGGTGTTTTTAGCTGTGTTTTGGGTCATTGTCCTGTTGCAAGACCCATGACCTGCGACTGAGACCCAGCTTTCTGACAAGGGCCAGCACATTTCTCTCTAGAATCCCTTGATAGTCTTGAGATTTCATTGTACCCTGCACAGATTCAAGACACTCTGTGCCAGATGCAGCAAAGCAGCCCCAGAACATAACAGAGCCTCCTCCATGTTTCACAGTAGGGACAGTGTTCTTTGCTTGATATGCTTCATTTTTCCATCTGTGAACATAGAGCTGATGTGCCTTGGCAAAAAGTTCCATTTCTGTCTCATCTGTCCATAAAGTAGCTTTGTGGCTTGTCAACATGTAGTTTGGCATATTCCAGTCTGGCTTTTTTATGATTTGTTTTCAACAATGGTGTCCTCCCATGTAGTCCACTTTGGCTCAAACAACGACGGATGTTGCGATTCGACACTGATGTTCCTTGAGCATAAAGTTCACCTTGGATTTCTTTAGAAGTCTTTCTGGGCTCTTTTGTTACCATTCGGATTATCCGTCTCTTTGATTTGTCATCAATTTTCTTCCTGCGTCCAGGGAGGTTGGCTACAGTCCCATGGATCTTAAATTTCTGAATAATATGTGCAACTGTAGTCACAGGAACATCTAGCTGCTTGGAAATGGTCTTATAGCCTTTACCTTTAACATGCTTGTCTATAATTTTCTTTCGAATCTCCTGAGACAACTCTTTCCTTCGCTTTCTCTGGTCCATGTTGAGTGTGGTACATACCATGTCACCAAACAACACAGTGACTACCTGGAGCCCTATACTGTATATAGGCCCACTGACTGAGTACAAGATTGTAGACACCTGTGATGCTAATTAGTGGACACACCTTGAATTAACATGTCCCTTTGGTCACATTATTTTCAGCATTTTCTAGGGGTACCATCATTTTTGTCCAGGCCTGTTCCATGAGTTTATTTTTTTTAAATAATTCTTTTGAAGCATGGTTGAAAAGCAATGTCTGACTTTCATTGGTTAACATTCATAGAATTTTTTTTTAATTATTACTTTTGTCAGATTAAAGTTATTTATGTGACCATTGTGAGTTTTTCTTTCATTGACCAAAGGGTACCAACAATTTTGTCCACGTGTGTAACTCTTTATTTATGCCAAAAATACGAAACATATTCTCCATCACTAGTGACACACTTGGATCATTGTTGAACTCAATTATTAATACTCTTTGAAATCCCCCTTTGTCAAAATTGAAGGTCTCCCAATGTGATAGAGAATGTTTATGTAGATGACATTGTTGACAGGAGCAATGTGCTCAGATAGATAAAGAAGTTAAAATACAAGGGAAACCAGCACTGAAGACCAACCATGCATTAGAAGACCATCAACTACGACTGCTGTCTCTAAAGTGGGTACAACACTGAAGACCTGATTTTTAAAAAAAAGATTCTTATCTCTCCTCTTTTGCTCTCCCCCTCTCTCTTCCCTCTCTCCCCCTCTCTCTCTTCCCTCTCTCTCTCTTTCCCTCTCTCTGTTGAGCTGCACATGTCGTTCCAGAGCTGCCATTGATCCAGACTTCCTTGATTGATCCTGCCTGATTCATCCTGGTGCCCCGCTTCTGGTTGGAGATCTCGTCACATGGATGTCCCGTGTGTCTTTGGGAAGCATCCAATGTCTGGGGACAGTTTCACTTTACTAGGAAGACGGTTCTGGCCTCGCATGATGTTGACGGCCGTTTCTCTGCGGATTTGGCTACAGTCGCTCTATAGTTCAGGACTGGAATTTCCAGTCTACCCGGGCCTCCAATAACTACCTGGACTCCATATTAACATCAATTAACATCTATTAACAACTATTATACTGAACTGCCTGCCACCCAACACACAGTATGAATGCAGACCAATTCCTGCTTTCTGTTCACCCAAATGAGAATGGGTTCCCTGTTGAGCCCGGTTCCTCTCAAGGTTTCTTCCTAGTGCCATCTCAGGGAGTTTTTCCTTGCCACTGTCGCCCTCGGCTTGTTCATCAGGGACAATATGACCATTTTTTGATTCATACACATTCACATTTCATACAATCTTAAATAATTCTTTTGATTGTGTAAAGCTGCTTTGCGACAATAAAAATTTTATGGGAAAAAAACTCTTTAAAAAGAATTGCTTTCAATTTACATCAGGAGTTATGCTATTATGCCTTATGTAGCTTACACATTTTCATGATATTCAGAAAAATAACTTGTATGACAAAAGCTTGTTTTGTCTTCATGCATGGTCATTAATGATGATGATGATGATCATACACATTATTTTATTTTATTTTTTACAGACAGACCATCACTGTTTCATGGAAAACACAAACTGATGATGACACTCTGTGATACCTGCCTGCATGGGGACTTGGACCACAACTGTGGTCTGGATTCGGGATGGAACTCTTGTATTTTTAAAGTGAATGTACAGATGATAAGTATCTGTCTGCACCTGTGACTGCATACAACCAGCACATGGATGGACCTTGGATACCAAGGATGTTGCCACTGCTAGTCACAGCGTCATTGTGTATTGTAAAGCAGTGTATGGTAAGCAGCAAAAAAACACAATGGAAATGCCAGGTATGCCATGTTCATTTATGTCTTCAGTTGAACAGGAACTGATTTTCTAGCGTGGCATAAAGAAGTGTGACTGTGTATAGGGTGTAAGAGTGGGCTTTTACATACCTAACACCCTTTATTCATGGTGCACTGTTCCTGTGTGTGTCTCTCTCCACTCTATCCTGGACATTTTCATTGTGCGTGAGTAGGTTATGCATAGGGTACTGTATAAGAGTGAGATTTTGTATCTGAGTTATTTTGCCTGTTCGTTAACTATATTCTGAATAAATTACAAGCAAACAATATCTGTTTTCAATACCTGTATTCAGGGTCGTGGGGACCTGGAGCCTATCCCAGGAGGCTTATGGCATGAGGTGGGGTACAGCCTGGACAAGGTGCCAGTCCATTGCAGGGCACACACACATACATTCACTTACACACTCTTTCACTCATTGTAGCACTTCGCTCAGATACCTGACTGAAAGACTCATTATGCAGCTCATTATGTGGGTTTCTGTCATCTCTTGTGTAATTACAACATTATTCATGGCCATTTACACCTCTTCGCATATGGCCTTTATAAATAAAAAGAGTCTTAGAAAATTTTAATGAAGAAATTGTTTTCCGTAAATGAGTGATCAGGTGTGACGCGCACACCAGGCTCCGCCCCTGCACCACGTCCTACGTCACCCGAGTTCTAGCACGCTCCGTATTCGGCTGATGTACACACGCGCACATAAAAGCACCACTCTTTCACCAGCACACCGTCCGAGATTGATCACGCGACCCGAACTCTTCAGTTAAGGACTTCCACTGTATTTATCTCCGTGTTTTTGCGTACTTCCACTGTGTTTACTTCCGTGTTTTTTCCGTATGTTTCAGTTTCTCGTTGTCTGCCTCGCTCCGCACTCCTGTGTACTTCCGTGTTTTCGTGTCTCCGTGTTTTAGTGTACTTCCGTGTCTCCTATGCACTCCCGTTTTTTCCCTCCTGCCAGCTCCGCTTTTTGCCTGTTTCTTTATTGGTTTCTGTTTTGCTTTTTGTTTTCTATTTTTCCCAGCATTTCATTTTCAGTGTTGATTTCCACATTTTGTTTGTTCCCCGTGTTTTTGTTGTCCCCAACTTTATGAATAAATCGCCCTGCCGGGCCAACATCAGAGACTGTCTCTTCTGAGTTCCGTTGGTACGCGACATCAGGATGATTATCACATTATTTTGCTGTTTTCAACAACCATGTCAACCATGTCAACAACTGTTATTTTCTCCAAAATAAAACCTTGTGCATACATGCTGCTCATATATTACTGTATCCCGGTTTGTGCTTAATACAGTGTAAACAGACTTTACCCATTTATATGATTATAATTAACAGAAATATACACAAATGTCAGGACATGTCAGCACTTCTTCAAGGCCTCAAAACACATGCATATGCAATGATGTGAGCCATTTGCACACAAAAAAGGTCCCCATTTGCATTACTTTTGGTACGGTATTCATAACAATAGAAATTCAGTTATGTGACACCTGTATACCTGTTATAAACAAGAATGCCATGCGCTTAAAAAAGCATTTATTCTTCATTACTATGTACTGTACTCATGTATAATCCAGTATATGAGAAGAGCAGTGGTCAGGACACGAAGCTTAATTAGGAACAATTCTAATGTTAGCTTGTTGAGCATCACAACAATCACTAATAGTGATGAATATATAATGTATATTATTTTTATGAAAAAAAAAACCCTCTTCTTTTCATTATATATTCCAGTTTGTTAAGAAGCTGGATCAGAGCACAGGGTGAGCCATGATATGGGCCTCTGAAGGATACTGGGTTTATATTCACATCTTATTTCAGCAGTGGTGTGCAACAAGGTATTTCATGTATGTACGTTACTTCCAATCAGGCTACTACAATGAAAAGACAAAGTTGATTATAAAAAAAAATGGGTGATATGACCAAAATATGATTGTAGACAGTATATATAATATCATAATAATAGTTATTTTTTATGTTACCAATATAGAACATTATTTATTCTCCAAAAGTAATCCAAAATGAATAATTTACATAATTAAATCTTGTAATAGTTGAAGTGGCCATTTTTTATAAAACTACAGATGGTGATACTTGTAATTTAAAAATGAATAATCCCAAAAAACAGCCCTGTTGTCATGCACACTCGTAACATGACCGGCACTAGGACCCGGAAGTAATACGGTCGGGTTTCAGGAAGCATAAAAGGAAACAAGATGGTGCTTCACATTGCTCAGTCATTGAGTTTGCCCATGCTATCGCCGACGCTTCGCTCGTCCAAACGTGAGTACTCACTTTTTTGGGTTTCGCTTTCGATTGGGTGTGTGTATTTGGAATGCGGGTTTATTTGTGTAAACACTTGCTCTCGCTTCGGGAGAGTTCTAATAATAACCAGCGTGGTTATCCTGCCTGCTCGCGCTACTTCCGCGTTTGGGTTTACCATCCACGCTACAGGGCTAACTGCTAGTCTTCTGGTTCATCTCCGGTTAGTTCGTGACAGAATGACTGAGCCATCAGCAGTGAACCCAGAGGAGTTTGCTCGCCTCTGTGATGTGGTTGACCAGCACGCCAAATTGATCGATCAGCTCCGTGGTGAAGTCGCGTCTCTCCCCAAGGAGCTCCAAGACGTCGTGGTCTTGCGCTGCGAGGTGGCGGAGCTGCGACAGGAGAATGCGGCCCTCCGCGGGGCATTTGCTCAGCCGGCTGTTGTCACGCCCATCGCATCAGCTGCTGCACCGCCAACTCCCTCCCCATCTTCTGATGTTTTTCTGGCTTTACCAGATAAATGGGATGGCACAGATGGGAAGTGCAGTGTTTTTCTAACCGCATTGGATCTCGTGTTTGAGTTCAATTCCACCAGGTACTCCACAGACCGACTGCGCATTGCTCTTCTCGTCTCGTTGCTATCCGGGCAGGCAGCTGAGTGGCCACGGCAGTTCTTCGCTCAGATTCAGACGTCGCCTACTCATACACGGAATTCACCCGCCAACTCAAACTCACCTTCGAACATCCTGCTGCTGAGGTGGAGACCGACTCCAAACTATATCACCTACGGCAGGGAGGGTCGTCCGTGAGCCGCTACACCGCAGAGTTTTGTACTCTTGCTGTGCAGACCCACTGGGGAGACTCCGCCCTCTGGACGACCTACTACGAGGGACTGGCTTCGCGTATAAAGGACGAGCTTGCCGAACGAGAGCTCCCAGCGACCTTGGAGGGCTTAATCCAACTCGCCCTCCGGATCGACCAACGTCTGCTCGCTTGCCCCAAGCCAGCTCCCCGTACCCTGCTGCCCATCACGATGCCATTACATCAGTCTGCTCCTCGATCCACCACTTTCTCCGAAGCCCGATTCTCATTCACTGCTCCACCTACCGGACTCGTCGGTTCTCCACCTCCCGCCGTGGTTAACACAGGAGCCGGGGAACCCATGCAATTAGGGCGCGCCTCCTTAACCGCTGTAGAATGGGAACGCCAATTCAGAGAGGGGCTCTGTACGTATTGTGGATCTGCTACACACCACCGAGCCATCTGTCCTCTGCGACCGGGAAACGCGCAGACCCAGTGAGAAATGAGAGTGGCTCACCGGGTTCCATCTCCCTCTCCACCACCTTGACCGATGATTCCCGTCTCACGGTAAAAGTACGCCTCCAGTTTGACCACAAACAAGTTCATCGATTACCGGTACCGCGGGCAACTTCATTGACTCTTCTTATGTCAAAAGACTGGGGGTAAAGACAGAGGCGTTATCCCAGCCCGTAACCATTACATCAGTTGATGGTCGGCCCCTCTCCTCCAGTCCCATCATCCTCCGAACCCAGCCTATCACCCTCGTGATTAACCAGCATCAGGAACAGATCCAGCTTTACATCACCTCCATTCCGTCACCACCTATCATCCTGGGACACCCATGGCTACTGCGTCACGACCCACTCATCTCCTGGACCCAAAATCGGATCCTACAATGGGGACCGACCCGCAACGAACTATGCCTACGGGCCGAGGCTAGGACGTGCTCTAGGGGGACCGAGGTCCCCGATGTTGACACAGATAACATCCCACGAGACTACTGGGACCTGGCTGAAGTCTTCTGCAAGAAACGTGCCACCCATCTACCTCCACATCACCCCTACGACCTGGCAATCGACCTTCAGCCAGGCTCTATCCCACCTCTATTCCCTATCCAAGAATGAGATGCAGGCAATGGAGGAGTATATCTCCAGCGGACTTCGCCATGGTACCATCCGGCCCTCCTCCTCACCTGCCGCCGCGGGGTTCTTTTTTGTGAAGAAACGCGATGGTAGTCTTCGTCCCTGTGTCGATTACCGGGGACTCAACAACATCACCATCAAGAACCGACACCCGTTGCCTCTTACCAACTCTGCTCTGGACGCCCTCTCTGGTGCCACCATTTTCACTAAGTTGGACCTCCGGAGCGCCTACAACTTGGTGCGCATCAGAGAGGGCGATGAGTGGAAGACGGCCTTCATCACACCTACCGGACACTATGAAAGCCTGGTCATCCCCTTTGGTCTCTGCAATGCACCCGCGGTATTCCAACAATTTATCAACGACGTTCTCAGAGACATGTTAGGCCGCTGTGTGTTCGTCTACCTGGACGATATCCTCATTTACTCCCGAACCATCAACGAACACATCCAGCACGTCAGGGCGGTCCTAATGAGACTCCTCGCCCACCAACTGTACTGTAAGTTGGAAAAGTGCGCTTTTCACGAGTGCTCCACACGTTCCTGGGTTTTGCCATCTCGTCCCAGGGTGTGGCCATGGACCCGCAGAAACTGGAAGTTGTGAGTCATTGGCCCCTACTTTATCCGGAACTACAATACAGTTGCAGCCCCATTAACCGCTCTGACTCGCCCCTCATCTCACCCCTTCCATCTCACCTCCACCGCCATCTCCGCCTTCCACGAACTCTGTCGCCGCTTCACCACTGCCCCCATCCTTCTTCACTGGACGCTTCGGATGTGGGCACCGGAGCCGTTCTCTCCCAGCGAGGTCCAGTCCAAAAACTGCACCCTTGCAGTTTTTTCTCCAAGAAATTTGACTCCACTCAGCAGCGATACGGAGTAGGGGACCGCGAGCTGCTGGCCACAAAGTGGGCCTTGGAGGAATGGCGACACTGGCTCCAGGGCGCCAGAGAGCCGTTCATCGTCTGGACCGACCATCAGAACCTCATTACTATCCGCACGTTGAAACAACTCAACCCCAGACAGGCGCGGTGGGCATTGTTTTTTCGAAAATTATAACTTCCACCTGTCATACCGCCTGGGGTCCAAGAACACCAAGGCCGATGCTCTATCACGACAGCACGAAGAAGACGTCCCCCGGGTGGACCCCGCCCCTGTCCTACCACCCACCAAGATCCTTGCACCAATTAACTGGGATTTGGAAACGAGGGTTCGCCAGGCACAGACTGCGGAGACCGAACCAGCAGGTGTGCCGCCTGGTCGTCTCTATGTCCCCGACTCCATCAAGACCTACGTCCTCCAATGGGGACACTCCTCCCCAATTTCTGGACACCCCGGAAGGCGATGCACGCTACTCTTCATTCAACGCGCCTTCTGGTGACCAAATATGAGGAGGGACGTGGACGAGTTCGTCCAGGCGTGCCCAGTGTGTGCCAGGTCCAAGGACAGCAACCAGCCATCACCAGGGGAACTTCAGCCACTCCCAGTTCCCCTGCCGGCCCTGGACACACATTGCCGTTGATTTCATCACGGGCCTGCCGGTTTCCGAAGGAAAGGACACCATCCTCACCATCGTCGACCGGTTCTCCAAAGCTGTCCACCTGGTGGCCCTCCCCGGTCTCCCGTCAGCCAAAAGGACAGCTGAGCTGATATTAGAGCATGTAGTCCGCCTGCATGGGTTCCCAAAGGACATCATCTCGGACAGGGGGCCCCAGTTTACCTCCCGGTTCTGGAAGGCCTTCTGCCGTCTGATCGACGCCAACTGCAGTCTGTCCTCCGGCTACCACCCACAGACGGTCAGACGGAGCAAACCAACCAACAACTGGAGCGCTACCTGAGATGCTTTATTGCTGATCGTCAGTGCTCCTGGGCCCGCTACCTCATATGGGCTGAGTTGTCTCACAACCTCCATACATCCTCTGCCACCAACCTCAGCCCGTTCGAGGTGTGCTACGTTTCCAACCTATGTTTCCAACCTCCGATGTTCGACCATCAAGAACCGGAGGTTGAAGTACTGTCGGCCCAACAGTTGGTTCGCCGGTGTCGAAGGCTCTGGAGACGAGCAAAAAACGCCATCCGACTTGCTAACACCCGCTACACCATTCAACATCGCCTTCGACACCCACCGGGACGAATGTACCAAGTAGGTGACAAGGTATGGTTATCAACAAGAAATCTACACCTGCAGACTGAATCACGGAATCTATCACCCAGATTCATCGGACCATACCGCATCTACCTCCGGATTAACCCTGTCACCTACCGGCTCCAGCTGCCTGCGGCGCTCCGGATCCACCCGGTATTCCACACATCTCAACTTAAACCCTTCACTACGTCACCCATGGTACTGTCATGCACACTCGTAACATGACCGGCACTAGGACCCGGAAGTAATACGGTCGGGTTTCAGGAAGCATAAAAGGAAACAAGATGGTGCTTCACATTGCTCAGTCATTGAGTTTGCCCATGCTATCGCCGACACTTCGCTCGTCTAAACGTGAGTACTCACTTTCTTGGGTTTCGCTTTCAATTGGGTGTGTGTGTTTAGAACGTGAGTTTATTTGTCTAAACTCTTGCTCTCGCTTCGGGAGAGGTCTAATAATAACCAGCGTGGTTATCCTGCCTGCTCGCGCTACTTCCGCGTTTGGGTTTACCATCCATGGTACAGGGCTAACAGCTAGTCTTCTGGTTCATCTCTGGTTAGTTCGTGACACCTGTTAGTAGAAAGTAATGAACGTGGGTAAGTTGAGTGTTTTTCTGTCTGTAGGATGCCTCTATCCCATACCTTTTTACTGGTCCAGTAAAAAAAAAAAAAAAATCAGGTAAGAAAATATTTTTATTTGGATTTGTGCACAGGAATGACAAGACCAAACATTTTTCCAAGTGTGTGCATGTTTGAAGCAGCATTTCTTTTTTTTTTTTTAAATTAAGCCAATTTTGATGACAAAAGAAGATATTAAATAAAATGTGGCCATAGAATCAATCAAGGAACAGTTGTGTAGATAAAAAAGAAAAGAAAGTGTTGAAAGAAAAAAAAAAGCTTTAACATCTACAGAGGTACTTAAGTCAAATTTGGTAGGTTGTTAGGCATTAGGTAACAATACATTTGGAAATCCCTTAAAGAAATAAAGAAATGTCCTGAAGGTCTGTTGTGTGTTCCAGCAAAACAGATTGTTTCGCTTAGTGTGTTAATGTGTACATGTTGTGAACTCGGGAGTCCTTGAACCCGGGAGGTGGAGCAGAGACGGCGTCCTCAAACCCGTGAGGCGGCGTTGACATGGAGTCCTTGAAACTGCAGTGTGCATGTCTCCAATCCATCTTGCAGATACTGCTGCATATTCTTGTCAACAGACAACTATACTATACTAGACTTAAGTATAGTATAAGGCTGCGAGCTGTCCATCAACACACATTATTTAAAGAAAAAATACAGTTTTTTAGTCACTTACCAAAATATAAGTTGTTTTGTATGATTATATATTATGAAATATATATTAATAAATGTATTTGATTATTTTGAGTCACATCTGTGTCTAGATGGTCTGTCACCAGTGGTTGCGAGGAGCTGTACAGCCAACTACTGGTGGTGTTGTGTACTGCGCATTGAATAATCAGGGTGAAGCCCATTCTGCATGTCTGCTTTTAATTTGGTACAGACATAATAGACCTATTAACAAAAATGATCTATAATTTAAGTCTTAATGCACATACTTCGCCTTTAAAAATGTTTAAAAACAAAACAAAACATGAAGTTGCCTATTGTTTCAGTGCTTAACCCTACACCAGTCTTTCGTTTTGAGATCCAGAATTAAATGAAACACATCAAATGTAAATCAAGTGTTTGCTTCACAATCACAACATGGAAATACATATATTTCTTACAGTTTTGGTTTCATAAACAGTCACATTTGGACATGTGAATATAGACAGAATACAGTAAAATATGCAGGTCTCTAAGAGGTCAATTTAAAAACAAACATTATATTTATTTTTAAAAATCTCCTTGTATACCTTCACTGAAGTCGTGTCCATGGCGTTTCCTCGGAGGAGAGGGAGCTGAGGGCTTTCTGAGACACACTCTCGGGCAGTGGCGGTTTTAGGCATGGGCGAACTGGGCAGCCGCCCAGTGCGGCATTTTTTCACGACTCCAGGGGGGCGGCACTTGGGGGGAATGCGCCGGCGTACCGCTAAACGTTTTTTAAAAATATATATATGACTTTGGCGCGGCGGCGCCCCTGTGCACGTTTGCTGAAAAGCTGTGAGAAGCGAAAAGAGGAGTGGAGGGGAGGGGAGGGGAGGGGAGGAAATTTCCCCCAAAAGGAGGGCAAATCCATCCAATGGTGGCCTAAACACCTTGACTTTCATACAAATAGCGGCGCACATTTCATTTACAATATTATAGACACAGAGCTATAATTTATTTAATTTTGTTTTCTCAAAATTATGTGAAATGGCTAATAAAAATGGTAATAAAACGAATAAATGATTGTGTTGATGAATTGGTTTAGTCCTGACTTCTAGTTGTGATTGACAGTAGGGGGGGATGGGGAATTAGTTGATTGTCGATTTCAAAATAAACAACGATGGAGGGAAAAAGTCCAAAGCTGTCAGGTACCCAATTTAGAAAAAAGAGAAAAGAAGAAGAGGAGAAACGAGCAAAAGATAAAGGTATGCAACAACGTTCTCTCTGTAGGATTACTGTATCATGTCAGTGAAGTTCTAATGATGATTAGTGTTATAACTTTAGGTTTGTTAGCCTTCTTGCTAGCCTAGTCTTGCAGATGAGGAGCTGGCAGAGCAATGCAACACACTAAGCACCACACTGCACTGTGAAGGGCACTCTGATTTGGACAGTAGAGAGCTTGTGCAGGAAATCAAGAACTTCCCTCCTCTGCCATCAAAAACCATGATCCTCCTTGAGCTCATCACTTTTATTCATGAAAAGGATCTATCGGAGATCTACCCCAACTTTTGGACTGCTCGCAGGATTACACTTACTCTGCCAGTGACTGTGGCTCAAGCAGAGAAGAGCTTTTCAAAACTGAAGTTGATCAAGTCATATCTGAGATCAACCATGTCTCAAGAACGGCTCACTGGCCTTGCTATCATCAGTATCGATCACTCAATAGGGGAGCACATCTTGTACGATGACATTGATGATTTTGCACCAAGGAAGGCCAGAAAGGTCAGATTTTAATTTTTTTTGTTGTTGTTTCAAGTTCAGTGTTAAGTCTATTTTTCTGGAGTGTGGTGTTCTTTAGATCATTTATTTACACAATATTTAACTATATTTTATCCGTATTTTATTCTTAATAAAAGTAATATGTAAAAGACAGTATATTTATTTATGTTCCAAGATTTTTTGTTATATTGTAAGTTGAGTGATTTGTGAAATAAAACATCATTTCTGCAACATTATGATGTAGTGTATTTTTTTTTTTATTGTGTGAGGGGAAGGGGAGGGGGGCCCAGAGGCGGTCTCGCCCAGGGAGTAAATCAGTGTAGAACCGCCACTGCGTCTCGGGTCCTGGCTGCTGGTCTGTAGGAGGCTAATAAAAAAAACAAGCAAACATATTTAAAAATATAAATATCCTTGTATACCTTCATCGAAGTCGAGTCCGTGGCATTTGCTCGGAGGAGAGGGAGCTGAGGGCTTTCAGAGGTCCTGGCTTCTTTCGTTCCTCTGCAAAGAGGAAACGAGACGTTTTGTTTAGACACTTTTATTATTATTATAATCATATTTGAGTCTCTAAACTGTTCTCCCACCTGTAATGCGGCTTGGGGATGTAGTAACCCGTGCGCGTGCTTTCCTCGTCTTCGTGAAGCCTGCCTTTCGTCCTGTGCTCGTGCCCTCGGTTCTTGCATCCTGGTTCGGAGCCTCTGTGTGCGGCTGAACCTACAGAGCATCAGGCCTCTTCTTCGCTGCTTTTGCCTCTACCGCCGGTGTCGCCTCTACCGCCGCTCCCTCCCACTCGTAGTCTCCGAGCAGCGGCGTCCCGGAGGCGAAGTTAAAATTACACTGTTCGTCCTTTCCGGAGATCTCGCGCAGCTTCGCCTCGATGTCCCGGTCCAGCTCGTCGTGATCCACAGGTCCGAACAGACTCCGGCGCACGATCCTGCGTGGGCGCTGAGGGGAGAAGTCCCGCCTCGCAGCTCCTGAAACCTGCCCTCTGGACATCCCTGTCACTTCTTTCGCAGAAAATTTCAAAAAGTCGTGTCAGAGACTCAGGGTGACAGAAAATTCAGAAAACAGTTGACTCTCGACTCTCACAAACAAGTTCAAAACCGGGTAACAGAGCGTTCAAGACAGTCGACTCGTGGTTCTCACAAACCAGTTTAAACCAAGCTGGTGCGCGATCTTTTAAAGAGCTCGTTGCCTGGCAGCAGCGTGCAGTGTCACAGGCGAGCGATCTGATTGGTCAGCGAGTGACCATCCTCTGCTCAGTATAGTGATGTTACGTATGACACCGAGACTCCGAACCTTGTGTCGAACAGAAGTGGTGTTTTTAATTTAACCCTTGTGTGGTGTTCATATTTTTGTTATTCAGTGGATATACAGTGGACATGCTGCGTTTTGTAGTTTTTAATTCAACACAATCCATTTCATATTAAAATACTCAACAGATTTTTACTTCATCCTGATTACAAGCAATATACACAGGATGTATTGTTACATTTGCCTTTTACCTGTGGTATATCACATTTATGAATTAAAGTGCTACTCTTTTTTTCTTTTTTAATAAAATGTAATAAAAAAGTTTATCAATACGAGTGAAAACAAATGAAGAAACTATTGTTTTTGATTCATATGAACTTAATTAGAAGTTTAACCCTTTCATGTCATTTTACAAAGCTTTGCCTTTTCATACCAGCTTATACAATACATGGCCAGAGTTTTACTGTGTATGGGTGCATATGTAGTTCTTGATGCATGTACAGTACATAGTGTTTCTCTGTCCATCTTGGGTCCACACACTTCACAACACTTTTTTTGTTGTTGTTGCTGGCCGCAACCTAGAATATTTGACCCAGGGTAGAAAAATTAGGGGGAGGCATTGCTCCCACTTGTCCCACACCATCCTGATGGCAGTTACAGTAGATTGTCTCTCTGCCATCAAGCTGTCTGTCATCTCATTTATCAAAGTGGATAATCCTGGAAATGATGTGGAGATTTTCCAGGGACATTGTTGCATGGAAATGTTCTCTGCCAGTTTCTGCATCCTGGGATTCTGTGGATTCCCCCTTGGACCTGAAAACTCCAGCAAAGATAAGAAGCCCAAAGTGGGCTGTTAATAGGTTTGGTCCATCTCCTTTCCCCTTGTTCTAAAAACATGCCTTCCATCTAAATTAATGAAATCCAGATTAATTTTCTGGATTGAATATGTGACGAAAAGCTCAATAGAAGACTTAATGTCCTGCACATGAGAAACCGCCACCCTCCTAGGCCCTGGTTGCATTCTTATCACATAGCTGCTAGCTGCTTATCTTCACTTGCTAGCTGCTGACAATCTCGTCTTCGTTTTGAAACTAACTGATGCTCAGTCTCAAACTTTTCTTCAAAGTCACTGTCAGAAATGTGATCCTTTTCCTCTACATCATCATCAAAAGCATCTCTCTCTTCCAAATTTAATTACAGAGAATCTTTTGGCCATCTTGATAAGTTGTGATAAGGAGCCACAAAGCTATATTTATTGCACCCGGTCCCCAATTTGGGATATGCCAAAGGCGATAGAATAGGAGCAAATAAAGATTCCCACATAAATCCCAAATAAATGGTTCCCCACAAGACAGAGGGTAAAGTGTGCGGGAATGTGAGAGCAGACAGGTGTCGATGCTTGAATTTTCCCACAATGTTGTATGACAATGTTTGCAACTTTGTGTGGGACGACAGGGCCGAAACACAAAACTCACACTCTCTCTAACACACACACACACACACACACACATATATATATATATATATATATATATATATATATATATATATATATATATATATATATATATATATATACTAACAGCAGTCCCAGACAGGAGGAGGGCAGAGTCAAGGTACACAGGACCTACAATTATCACACTTTTATTAGACTCGTATCTAATAATCTAAATTGTATGATATTTCTTTTGATAAAACATGAAAACGGGTCCCACAGACCCGAATGCCACACAAGGGTTAAGGAAATATAACGAAAACAACTCATTAACCATATAATAATATAATATATTATATACATATATAATAAATATATGTGGTTTTGTGTGGTCACATGACCAATAAAGGTGCCAGATATCCAGCTTTACAAAAAGAGATTATTAAAATAGCAGTATGTTTCAATCTTTTTTAAAAATGTCTTTGTATAAATGTCTTTGCATATATGAATACATTTATGTATAATTTCTTTTACCTTATTAATTACAAAATAGGACTGTTTATAAATAAAGTCTCACTTGAAGGCATGTTCAGTTTAACTGAGAGTCACGTGGCCTATGATTAATGGCTTTCCGGAATACTATGACTGATTCGTCTTAGGTAAAGGCTTGCTCACATGTCTCATTTCTCCAGTCAGCACTGTGCACAGTATAGTATAGGTCACTTTTCTAAATTTTCCCTCATCCGATTGTAATGTATCCAGCCAAAAATACTCAATTGAAAATCAGAATTTAAAATTTAATTGCAAAAAAGTTTTAGAAAGTAAAACATATGTTTTTATGTTTAAAGTAACTTTTATTATGTGTCTAAGAATGTGTTTACACTTCACATGTTTGGGCCAAATAAAATGCACTCTGGAGCATAGATAGTTCACCTAAACAAGTGTGAATGGTGCCACCTGAACCGAGAACATTTGAAAATGTGGTTCATAGTCTGCTGTCAAAAGTACTCTGGTGCCATTCAATTAAAACATTAACACACCATGAACCAATGAAACCCATCCAACAAAAGAAATAGGTTAGCCATCACAAGATGTGACCTGAAAAATCATGTGAGTCGACATTCTAACAAAAGAAGGTAAGCAGCATAAAGGTAAAGTAATAAAAAATAGAAAATATACCACCATATAAAAAATGCAACAAGCGTATTCAATCCAGCACAGTGCATTGTTTTGAAAGTTCAATGAGTTCTGTCTCAAAATCATCATCATCTGTCCAATCAGGTTGTGACCTCATCCTCATCCCTTCTGTTGTGTCTGATGTTGAAAATGCCAGTGTAAATGGCAAGCAAACTAGGACTTTATACTAGACAACCCTAATGTTATCATTTTATGCTTTGGTCCAAACCTAGAGAACCCACACACCCTGTTAGAGGATGAGTCCATTTAACTATATCAACTATATCTGATTTTTTAAATTTATCTGAAAACCTTCTCAAATTTCTGCATTTACCATTTACTGCATTTAATTGCCACAATGCTTGCCAGTTTCTTCTACATTTAAAGAAGGAATATAAATTATATTGCACAAAGAAATAGCTATAATATGAAATAGTGAAAAATCTCTGTTCTCTGTTAAAAAAATATATATGTATATTTTTATATCTTTTTACAGCAATTGTGTATTGTTCATATATGTACATGACTTGTTATCAGGCTACTACAAGTAGGATTTACATTCTGCCATTTCATTTAGAAATTTCTGCCATGTACAGTATTAGGACAGCATTATAATCGTAAAGGCGGATGATAACGGGAAGGGCAGAGTTCAGGTTACTGTCTGTGTGCTGTTTCCTACATTCTGCCAGTGTCCACATATGTATGTACTATTTGTATGTACATTGGCAGTAATCTTTTGCATCAATTTTAAGACAACCAAAGTTGATTATAAGAAAGAGTGGGTTATATGACCAAAATATTACCATGATTGCTGACAATATATGTAATATCATAATGGTTATTTTTTCCAGAAAAGAAGTGTAAAATACCAGAATATTTTTTATGTAACCAATATAGAACATTAATTATTCTTGAAAAAATGATCAAAAACTATTAATGTTCAATTATCAAATCCCGAAATAGTTGAAGTGGTCACACTCCTTTAAAAAAGGTACACAGTAGTAGAAATAATGTTCCCCGAAGAACAGTTTTGTACCTTTTCGATAAATATACCCTTAATGGCATTGAAAAGAACTCTGCTGACAAAATATTTTACCTTTTAAGGGACATCTAAATTGAAGGTACGTAATGGTTCTAACGTAAAGGGTACAAAATGTTCTGGATAGTGGGAGGAGTTTAGCTTTTCCTCAGAGCAACACTGAGACTCCGACAGAGAATGGGTGAGGAGAATCCAGCAATCTGTTACAATGGGTGAGTTATTAAGTCTTATATAATCTTTATTTTTATATTTGCATTTACATTTATCCAGAGCGACTTACAAAACATGCTTTGCTTACACTGGGTTACTAGGTTACTAACTAAGTGGCATCAGACAAACACAATTGAGAATTTTTATTTTTAATGAGGGAGGATTAGTCTGTGGTGTGATTATAGTTGAGAAGTATGAGGGTGCTGGGCCATTTTTAGCTTTGTAGGACAGCATCAGGATTTTGAATTTGAATTGAATTTGTTTTCTTAATAAGTAGCTGACTGTGTACAACCAGCACATGGATGGACCTCGGGTACCAGGGATGTTGCCACTGCTAGTCACAGCGTCTGTGTGCATAGTAAAGCAGTGTATGGTAAGCAGCAAAAAACACCATGGAAATGCCAGATATGCCATGTTCACTTATGTGTATAGGGTGTGACTGTGTATAGGGTGTAAGAGTGGGCTTTTACAAACCTAACACCCTTTATTCATTGTGCACTGTTCCTGTTTGCACTGTTTCATCCTGAATGTATGTTGTTGTACATCCATATTTATGCCATAAATGTGCCTTGTGTGTATGAGATCATCTGTGTCTCTTTCCACTCAATCCTGGACATTTTCATTATGAGTGAGTGAATTTTTTGTCTGAATTAATTTGCCTGTCAGTTAACTATGTTCTGAATAAACTACAAGCAAACAATATCTCACTAAATAACATACTTTATCCTGTATTCTATACCACTTTATCCTGTATTCAGGGTTGCAGGGACCTGGAGCCTATCCCAGGAGGCTTATGGCATGAGGTGGGGTATATCCAATCCATCGCAGGGCACACACACATACACACACTCATTCACACACTACGGGCAATTTGGGAATGCCGATTAGCCTAATCTGCAGGTCTTTAGACTATGGTAGGAAACCGGAGTACCCAGAGGGAAATCACCAATAGACGGGAATAGAGCCTGGCCGGGAATCGGACCCTGGAGGTGCGAAGCGACAGTGCTAACCACTAAACCAACATGCCGCCAATATCTTTTCTGTTATGCTTTTCTGTTAATATTATGTTTCTTTTGTCCTCAAATTATTTTATTGTAGCACTTCGCTCTCTGTCACATATCTATCTGAAAGACTCATTATTTACCTCATTATGTTGGTTTCTGTCGTCCCTGGTGTAATTACAACATTATTCATGGTCATTCACACCTCTTCACATATGGCCTTTATAAATAAATAGAGTCTTGGAAATTTTTAATGAGGAAATAGTTTTCCGTAAATGAGTGATCAGAATGATTATCACATTATTTTGAAGCCAAAACTCCAGCCTACAAGATCCAGTTCACAAAACTACTGAACACAAATGTTATGATTCTGGTTTGTGCCCTTTCAGTGACTTTTTCTTTTGCTGTTTTCAATAACCATGCATAACTGTCAAAACACATGCATATGCAATGATGTTAGCCATTTGCACACAAAAAACGTCCCCATTTGCATTACTTTTGGTACAGTATTCATAACATTAGAAATTCTGTTATGTGACACTTGGATACCTGTTATAAACAAGAATGCCATGCACTTAAAAAAACATTTATTCTTCATTACTATGTACAGTACTCATTTATAATCCAGTATATGAGAAGCGCAGTGGTCAGGACACGAAGCTTAATTAGGAACAATTCTAATGTTAGCTTGTTGAGCATCACAACCATCACTAATAGTAATACATATGCAATGAATATTATTTTTGAGAAAAAAACACTCTTCTTTTCTTTATACATCCCTGTTTGTTAAGAAGCTGGATCAGAGCACAGGGTGAGCCATGATATAGGGCCCCTAGAAAATCTTATTTCAGCAATGTTGTGCAACACGGTATTTCATATATGTATGTTACTTCCAATCAGGCTAATACAATGAAAAGACAAAGTTCATTATAAAAAGGAATGGGTGATATGACCAAAATATTATTGTAGACAGTATATATAATATCATAATAATAATTATTGTTTTGTTACCAATAAAGAACATTAATTATTCTCCAAAAGTAATCCAAAATTAATAATGTAAATGATTAAATCCTGTAATAGTTGAAGTGGCCATTTTTATAAAATTACAAACAATGATATTTGTAATTTAAAAATGCATAATCCCAACAAAGCCCTGTTAGTAGAAAGTAATGAACGTGGGTAAGTTGATTGTTTTTCTGTCTGTAGGTTGCCTCTATTCCATGCCTTTTTACTGGTGCAGTAAAAAAAGAAAAATAAAGTAGAGGTAAGAAAATATTTTTATTTGGATTTGTGCACAGGAATGACAAGACCAAACATTTTTCCAACTGTATGGTATGTTTGAAGCAGCTTTTCTTTAAAAAAAGACATTTAATAAAATGTGGTCATAAAATCAATCAAGGGACAGTTGTGTAGATAAAAACCAAAAAAAAAAGGGTTGAAAGAAAAAAAAGCTTTAACATCTACAGAGGTACTTATGTCAAATTCGTTAGGCATTAGGTAACAAAACATTTGGAAATCCCTTAAAGAAATAAAGAAATGTCCTGAAGGTCTGTTGTGTGTTCCAGCAAAATAGATTGTTTCGCTTAATGTGTTAATGTGTACATGGTGTGAACTCGGGAGTCCTTGAACCTGGGAGGCGGAGCAGAGACGGTGTCCTTGAACCTGGGAGGCGGAGCAGAGATGGCGTCCCTGAACCCGGTAGGCGAAGCAAAGACGGCGTCCTCGAACCCAGGCGGCGGAGCAGAGACGGCATCCTCAAACCTGGGAGACGGAGCAGAGATGGCGTCCTCAAACCCGTGAGGTGGCGTAGACATGGAGTCCTCGAAACTGCAGTGTGCATGTCTCTAATCCATCTGGCAGATACTGCAGCATATCCTCGTCACCAGACAACGCTGCTATACTAGAGTAGAGTATCTTGCAGAGACAAAGCCGAGAACAACTCGGGAGGTTCAGCCAGGTCGTGGCTCAGGGAAAGCATGGCTCAGGCTGCGAGCTGTCCATCTATCAACAAAAATTACGTAAAAAGAAATACTGTTTTTTAGTCATTTACCAACATATAAGTTTTTTTTATTATTGTATATTATGAAATATATATTAATAAATGTATTTGATTATTTTGAGCCAAATCTGTGTCTAGATGGTCTGTCACCAGTGGTTGCGAGGAGCTGTACAACCCCCTACTGGTGGTGTTGTGCACTGCGCTGTATATAATCAGGATGAAGCCCCTTCTGCATGTCTGCTTTTAATTTGGTACAGACATTATATAGACCTATTAACAAAAATGATCTATAATTTTAAGTCTTAATGCACATACTTCGCCTATGAAAAAAAAACATGAAGTTGCCTATTGTTTCAGTGCTTAACCCTACGCGAGTATTTTTGTTTTGAGATCCAGAATTAAATTAAACACATCAAATGTAAATCAAGTGTTTGCTTTACAATCACAACATGGAAATACATATCTTCGTTATAGTTTGGGTTTTATAAACAGTTACATTTAGACATGTGAATATAGACAGAGTCCAGTACAATTTGCTGGTCTCTAAGAGGTCAATTTAAAAATAAACATTATGTTTATTTTTAAAAAATCTCCTTGTATACCTTCACTGAAGTCGTGTCCGTGGCGTTTCCTCGGAGGAGAGGGAGCTGAGGGCTTTCTGAGACACACTCTCAGGTCCTGGCTGCTGGTCTGTAGGAGGATAATAAAAAAAAAAACAAGCAAACATATTTAAAAATATAAATATCCTTGTATACCTTCACCGAAGTCGAGTCCGTGGGATTTGCTCGGAGGAGAGGGAGCTGAGGGCTTTCCGAGGTCCTGGCTTCTTTCCTTCCTCTGCAAAGAGGAAACGAGACGTTTTGTTTAGACACTTTTATTATTATTATTATTATTATTATTATTATTATTATAATCACATTTGAGTCTCTAAACTGTTCTCCCACCTGTAATGCGGCATGGGGATGTAGTAACATGTGCGCGTGCTTTCCTCGTCTTCGTGAAGCCTGCCTTTCGTTCTGTGCGCGTGCCCTCGGGTCTTGCATCCCGGTTCGGAGCCTCTGTGTGCGGCTGAACCTGCAGAGCATCAGGCCTCTTCTTCGCTGCTTTTACCGCCTCCTGGTAGAACGCCGGTGTCGCCTCCACCGCCGCTCCCTCCCACTCGTAGTCTCCGAGCAGCGGCGTCCCGGAGGCGAAGTTAAAATTCCATTGTTCGTCATTTCCGGAGATCTCGCGCAGCTTCGCCTCGATGTCCCGGTCCAGCTCGTCGTGATCCACAGGTCCGAACAGACTCCGGCGCACGATCCTGCGCGGGCGCTGAGGGGAGAAGTCCCGCCTCGCAGCTCCTGAAACCTGCACTCTGGACATCTCTGTCACTTCTTCCGCAGTAAATGTCAAAAAGTCGTGTCAGAGACTCAGGGTGACAGAAACTTCAGAAAATAGTTGACTCTAGACTCTCACAAACAAGTTCAAAACTGGGTAACAGAGCGTTCAAGACAGTCGACTTGTGGCTCTCACAAACCAGTTTAAACCAAGCTGGTGCGCGATCTTTTAAAGAGCTCGTTGCCTGGCAGCAGCGTGCAGCGTCACAGGCGAGCGATCTGATTGGTCAGATCGTCCTCTGCTCAGTATAGAGATGTTACGTATGACACCGAGTCTCCGAAACTTGTGTCGAGCAGAAATGGTGTTTTTAATTTAAGGGAAAATTATAAGGAAAAAAACTCATTAACCATATAATACATTAATATATGTGGTCATACGTTTTTGTGTCGTCACACACACCAGATATCCAGCTTTAAAAAAAAAAAAAAAAAAGATTACAAAAACAGCAGTTTGTGTAAATGTTTCAGAAATGTCTTTGTACATACGAATAAATTTATACATTAATACTTTTTATCTGATTAATTACAAAATAGGAATGTTAATAAATAAAGTCTCACTCCAACCATGTTTAGGGTCCCTGATGGTCACGTGATCAATGACTAGCGGCTTTCTGGAATACTGTGATTGATTTGTCTTAGGTAAAGGCTTGTTCACATGTCTCACTTCTCCAGTCAGCACTGTGCCATAGTAGCTTGTTACACAGATTATGTTTCAATGGAGCAACTAAGAAAGAAGTGAAGGATTTACCTTATTTTGGGATGGAATTTCTCCCAAAAATCTAATTGCTGTATAAATTCCTAGAACGTAGTCAGAGGCTTTCTCACTTTTTTCTTTTTTTTTTGTCCCCTATTTTATCCTGGCTTGGGATTCACACTGCATCCAGTGGCTGGAATTTTGGCATTGTGTGGGAACCGAACCCAGGCCTTATACATTGCAGGCATGAAAAATACCATACTGCTTAAAAAGTTAAAGGAACTCTTTTGAATTGGAATTTAGTAGCATCATGGCAATTAAACTTGTGAGATGTTGATCTAGTCAGTTAAGTAGCTGAGGGGGGTTCATCAATTTCATTAATACCAATTTCATTGCTATTAATGAAACTAACAAAAGGTGCAACAATGGGACGACTCTGAAAAATGGTGTCACAGGTAAAGGCCACTGACATTTTTTACCTCCTCATCTTTTCTGACTGTCTTTCCCCCGTACAACGGCACCCTGACTATCATTAGGTATAGGGATGAAATTGGACCCACTGTCAGACCCTATGATGGGTCAGTGGATTCTGGTTCCTCCTGGTGCACGACAATGCTTGGCCTCATGTGGCGAGAGTGTGCAGGCAGTTCAGAGAGAATTAAGGAATTGATACCACTGACCTGCCCCCATTCTTGCCTAATTCCTCTAGAACTCCTCTGGGACATTATGTTTCAGTCCACCGAGGACACCAGGTTGCATTTCAGATATGGGTTTAGATACCATATAGGACACCATCCCTCCTCTCATTTGGAGCATGTCCGTTGTTGCTAAGCATACAAGCATGTGGGGGTTATACAAACTACTGTACCATTCTGCATAAAATTTCAGCAAAATAGAATAAACTGTTGCATAATTTCTAATGATTTTTGTTGTGTATTTGAATTCAGTCATTTGGCATTTTATTTTTCTTCAAATTATGTGGCATTCTATCATTTCTAACGCATTACCCAGTCCATATCATTATAGATATCCAGTATGATTTTTCCTATTGAGACCTGAAGTGTTCCTTCAATTTTTGAGCAGTGTATATGCAGACACACAGGCTCTATTTGCTACATAAAATCTATCCACTACTGTAGATGTCAGTACAATTAGTTCTTAAATGGACCTTCTGGTAACACATTTTGTTACTTGTCTCCTTATTGATTAAACTTTGAAAATATCTACTGCAATAAAATGAGCACAAGAGGAGTAATTTTGTATTTGGGCAGAGTGTATTTTTTGTGATGTTTCATAGCATCCTATTCAAATGGCCGTATTTACAAAGAAGCATATATTGTTCATATAACTTGGGAGAGGATGGGTTTAATATCTAGATGGGTGTCACTTATACATATGTTATGAAATTAAATATGGCAAGTAATAGCTGTAACACCTGTATCACTGCACCCGATGAATGCATCGGACTGGCTATCAGGCTGGATCAGCACCTCCGTAGCCAGAAGCATATCCCCCCGAAATCCACAGTAAATCGACCGGAGTACAGCCGTCGCTGCTAGCAGTTAAAGCGGCGTTAGAGGAGTGGCGGCACTGGTTGGAGGGAGCTGAACACCCGTTTATAGTGCTCACCGATCATCGCAATGTAGAGTACATCCAACAAGCGAAAAGATTAAACCCTCGCCAAGCCCGCTGGGCACTGTTCTTCACGCGCTTCCGCTTCAATGTCACCTATCGTCCCGGTTCAAAGAACAAAAAAGCAGACTCCTCCTGTGGGACCTCAACTCGGAGATAGCACAAACGGCACGGTTACATCCCGCATCGCGATACTGTCGCATCAGGACATCCCGGCGTAACGCGTACGTAACACCAGTACCACAGCAGCACAGGGAATTAAGATCTAGCTCACCGGATTACTGAGTCAACGCTTTGTCCCCACCTAGTGTGTCTACGTGTGTACTGCCTACACCTAAAGACTAAAATAAGTGCACCTGTGTTTCCCTTGTGTGTCTACCTATTTATTCCGGTCGAACCCGTAGCACCTTGCCTGTACACTGTTGTGCACCTTCTTTGTCGTGAATGTCTCTGTGTCATATAACTTTCTGTGTCTCGTCTTTTCCCCCCAGGACTGAGCAGTGCCTGCAGGTGTGGGTCAGTTTAACGTGGATGGTTCGTCGCCCAAATCAAGGTCTTCCGTTCTACGAGCCTTTTTATGTTTGGTTTGTTTTCTTTTGCCCACCTGCAGACCCAGTCTGGGGAGATATATATGGTGTTTTGAGTTTTTTGTTTTTTAACTTAAGTGAAGAGAATATAAAGAAACAAAAATAAATCATTTAAAAAGAATGGAACCTGCTTCCTCTTGTGTAGACATGACAATAGCAGTCAGGCATAGTCTTTCAGTGTGCACCAACACCTGTATAAAACATCAAGAATTAAGATATTTTATTGAAATAAAAGTATAGGTATCATTTAATTTTTTTCCCTAATCAGATTTGGACATACCCAGCAAAAACAGCAAAAAACACAGAATTGAAAATTTATTAGCAAAAATGTAAAACATGTGTTTTTATGTTTAAAGTAGCTTTTATTATGTCTTAGAGTGTGTTTACACCTGACATTTTTGGGCCAATTAAAATGCATTCTGGAGCATAGGTAGTTCACCTGAACAATTGTGAATGGTGCCATCTGAACCAAAAACATTTGACAATGTGGGTCATAGGCCGCTTTCAAAAGTACCCTGGTGCCATTTAATTGAAAGGTGAACACATCATGAACCAATGAAACCCATCCAACAAAAAAAAAGGTGAGACATCACAAGATGTGACCTGAAAAATCATGATTCGACATTCTAACAAAAGAAAGTACAGTAAGCAGCATGAAGGTAAAATAATGAAAGATTCAAAATATACCACCATAAAAAGAAATGCAGCAAGTGTATTTAGTTTAGTACAGTGCATTGTTTTGAAAGTTCAATGAGTTCGCAAAATCATTATCTGTCCAATCAGGTTGTGACCTCATCCGCATCCCTTCTGTTGTGTCTTTTGGTCTGATTTTGAAAATGCCAGTGTAAATGCCAAGCGAACCAGGACTTTATACTAGAGAACCCAAACTAAAGTACCATTTTATGCTTTGGTCCAAACCTAGAAAACATAATATATTAACTATATCTGATTTTTTTTTATCTGAAAACCTTCTCAAATCTCTGCATTTACCATTTACTGCATTTAATTGCCACAATGCTTGACGGTTTCTTCTACATTTAAAGATGGAATATAAATTATATTCCACATATAAATATCTATAATTATAAATAGCTATAATATTAAATAGCGCAAAATCTCTGTTCTCTGTTAAAAATATATGATCCAGTCTTGCTGGCAAAACTGTATACTGTAAATTATGTACAAAATATCAATTTATACATGCAAATGTTGCTAACAGTTGGTAACTCTTCATTTATGCCAAAAATACTCAAAATATTCTCCATCACTAATGACACACTTGGATCATTGTTGAACTCAATTATTAATACTCTTTGAAATTCCTCTTTGTCAAAATTGAAAGTCTTACAATGTGATAGAGAATGTTTATGTAGATGACATTGTTGACAAGAGCAATGTGAACAGATAGATGAAGAAGCTAAAATAAAGAGGAAACCAGCCCCGAAGACAAAACATGCATTAGGAGACTATCAACTGCGACTCTCTCTAAAGTGGGTACAGCAGTAAAGACCTATTTAAAAAAATAATAATAATAATAAAAGATTTGGGAGTTCATTTAAGCAAAGGCACAAATGCATTGCTTGTGATGTAGATTATGTTCAGTAGTACCTTTGAATAGAGAAAGAGTTTTGCTACTGACATGTACAATTTGAACAACCTATGTTAATTAATAAAACAGTTATGTCGACATTTGCATTACTTTTGGTACAACATTAGAAATTCTGTTATGTGACACCTGGATACCTGTTACAAACAAGAATGCCATGCACTTTACATACATTTTTGGTCACGCCAATAAGCTCAATTAGGAACAATTCTAATATTTGCCTGTTGAGCATCACAGCAATTACTGATAAATATACAGTACTGAATTTTATTCATATATTAAAAAAAAACATTTCTTTTCTCCAAATTATCCCAGTTTGTTAGAAAGCTGCATCTGAGCGGAAGGTGAGCCATGATATGGGCACCCTGGAGTCCCCTGGAGTATACATTACTGGGTAAACGGCTTTCAATTTACATCCGGAGCTATGCTATCTTACGTATTTCTCGTGGACCTGGGGCATAGGGAAGCCATCTAGTGGTGTTTTGCTGTTCAGGGCCCTAAAGTCACACAAAAACGGGTCCCTCCATCCTTTTTACCCACCAGCACGACCGGGGCGGCCCACAGCGAGGAGGATGGTCTTATGATCCCCGTTGTCAGCATCTTGCCGACCTCTTCCTCCACAATTTGCTGCTTGTAGACGGGAACAGGGTATGCTTTTTTTTCTAACAGGTCTCTCATCAGTGGTGTAAATGTGATGAGTGATTGCCTTGGTATGGCCAATTCGGTCTGTACACACGGTTGGCCACTCTGACAACAGCTCCTGCAACTGATGTTTTTGTTCTCCTGACAGGGAGGTGTTGCTGACCAGGTTGGAAATTACTGAGTTGGTGACATCACACACTTGGGGCAACGGATTGGCTACATAAAGGGATACTAGGCCGTGAGTCGAGGTACAGAGTGGGAAATATTGTAGGAGCACTGGCTAAAATTAATCTGTACGCCCGCCTCCGTTAAAAAATCTAGCCCTAACACACAGGGGAAGCTGAGATCGCGATCTTTCATGACAAAGAGACAAACTTTAGACTCTACTCCTTGCAAGGAGCATCGGGCATGCAGTTTGCCTATTGCAGCCTGTACCAAGCCATAGGCTAATGAGAATGACTGTCCTTTTGCAGACTGCCACTTTTCGTTTGGGTTCTTTATCCTTTTCCATAGTGTCTCAGTTATCAGGGAGAAGGTGCTGCCTGTGTCGATGACGGCTATACAGGACACATCATTTAAGGTAAGCTGTACCATTAACAGAGAAGGACTGGCCTTGGCTATACTGAGGCTGGTGGGCCTTTTACTCTCCTTCATCAGTTTAGGTGTTGGAATGGGGTTTTGCCTTTGCCTAAAAGCTTTGGCGGTGTTAAAATCCCTCTCCACTAGTGTTCCGATTCGTACCAGCTCACTTGTGGTGGTGACAGTACTCCGCAGCAGGCTGGCAATGCGAGGATTACAGTTCCTCAGCATCGCTTGTACAATCTCTCTCTCCGTCATTCCCGGTTTCCACCTCAGGGCACAGTATTGAAAAGCAAAGTACCTTATGCTCTCATCAGGAAGCTGGATCCGCTCCCTCAGATGCTTCTCAGCCTCGACCTCATGGTCCTCTGTAAGGAAAGCCTTCAGCAGCGCAGATTTAAATGCCCCCCAGCTCCTGACACCGTGTTTTTCTGCTGTCCACCAATCTTTTGCAGTGTTAGAGAGTACAGAGGGGAATGTAGCTAGTATTTCACCATCTGAGAGTGGATGCAAGGCTAAGTATTCCTCACACCTTTCCACAAAACTGATGGGATCTTCTCCCTCAATACCGCCGAACCTGGGGAAATCCAGCTTCAGAGGAGCCTTGAAGGTAGTAGCGTGTGAGTAGCTATTCTGAAAGGAGGGGTGAGGAGTGAACCCCGACCGAGGGAAAGGAGTGGATGTAGCGGCGGGTTACGCACTTATCATGACCTTCAATTGTGAGTCACGTCTCTTCATGCACTCTACCACGGACTGACCTACATCATTTAACTGCTCCTCACACTGCTTTCTTACCATCTGACACAGTTGTTGCATTTCTGCTTGAGTACTTTCCAATTTCTGCTGGTATGTTACTATGTCTGTGTTATGGTTGCGTTGTAGCTCACCCATCTGATCTGACAGCTCATCCATTCGCTGGGAGAGTTTATCGTCTAATGCCTGCAGAGCCGTTTCTTGCTGCACCAGGGAGATGAGGCTTTGATCGTCCTCTGCGTCGACAGGTGGACGAGGTGGGGGCAGCTGTTCATCGTCAAGCGGTTGTTCCACCCTCTCGTCCCCTTGTGGGCCTTCGTCACCCACCCCGGAAGCTTCCTCATCATCAGTGTCTAGATAAAGGCGGCTAAGAGTATTAATGAGCTCTTGAATGGGTTCAAATGGGTTCATGACGTGTTACGAAAGGGCCTGCTGTGAAGTCGTGGGCCACTAACCCTTCCTCAGCTCATGCATCGGACTCGGCCATAATTTGCCCCAATTTAATTTTAATAAACAGTGTGATTAACCAAACCTTTGAGCGAGTGTTTTGCAGAGTGTAAGATGATATAAGAGAATGGCTAGGGAGGTAACAGCTAACACCAACTATGTAGCAATGTATAATATACACAATATACAAAAAGAAAAAACTCTGATGGCCCCACGTTGGGTGCCACTGTAACAAACCTGCTACTATTATTTAAACAGTAACTAGCCGTTAGCAGAAATTAGGGTAGAGTAAGGACCACCAGAGGACAATCTTTTATGCAAAAAAAGTATATACATTTAATGCCGTGCGGTGTTACACCATCCACCCCCATGTCTTCTCCCTCACTCACACACACACGCACACACACAAATATATATAGAGTCTATGAGCTCTTTAATGCACAAAGTTCTTATAGCAGCGATATCGTCCCGGGACGCGCCTTGCTCTGCTCTCACTGTCCTCCGGATGCACGTCCCCGTTAATGGCGACGCGGCGTGCACCGAAGACCCCTCCTCACGAGCGCCGACCAAACACCGCACGCGATGCGCTGACACACTGGGGCAGAAGACGTCGGAGGAAGACATAAACATACACGAAAAACCCTCATGCAGTATCCCCGCCTGACTGGGAGCCCGTAACTAGGCAACCACCTGTTACACCGTATCATTCAAAATGAGCAACAAGCTATTTCACATATGTACGTGACTTCCTATCAAGCTATCAAGTAGGATTTACATGTAGCTATGAAATTTCTGCCATGTATTAGGACAGCATTATAAACGTAAAGGCGGATGATAACGAGAAGGGCAGAGTTCAGGTGTCTGAAGGTGCATCGCAAAGCAGCAAAAAACACCATGGAAATGCCAGATATGCCATGTTTCCTTATGTCTTCAGTTGAACAGTAACTGCTTTTCTAGAGTGGCACAAAGAAGAGTGACTGTGTATAGGGTGTAAGAGTGGGCCTGGAGCCTATCCCAGGAGGCTTATGGCATGGGGTGGGGTACAGCGTGGACAGGGTGCCAGTCCATCGCAGGGCACACACACATACACACACTCACACACTCATTCACACACTAAGGGCAATTTGGGAACACCAATTAGGCTGATCTGCAGGTCTTTAGACTATGGGAGGAAACCGGAGTACCCAGAGGAAACCCACCAAGCACGGGGAGAACTGCATGCACAAAAAGACAGGAATAGAGCCTGGGCGGGAATCGACCCCGGACCCTGGAGGTGTGAAGCGACAGTGCTAACCACTTAACCACCGTGCCGCCAATATCTATTTCTTTTGTCCTCAAATTATTTTATTGTAGCACTTCGCTCTCTGTCACATATATGACTGAAAGACTCATTATGCAGCTCATTATGTTGGTTTCTGTCGTCTCTGGTGTAATTACAACATTATACATGGTCATTCACACCTCTTT
Organism: Clarias fuscus; assembly: GCA_030347435.1. Classification (NCBI taxonomy): domain Eukaryota; kingdom Metazoa; phylum Chordata; class Actinopteri; order Siluriformes; family Clariidae; genus Clarias; species Clarias fuscus. Next base: position 16,997,430 of record CM059204.1, on the reverse strand, counting down.
GCATATGGCCTTTATAAATAAAAAGAGTCTTAGAAAAATTAAATGAAGAAATAGTTTTCCGTAAATGAGTGATCAGGATGATTATCACATTATTTTGAAGCCAGAACTCCAGCCTACAAGATCCAGTTCACAAAAGTATTGTACACAAATGTTATGATTCTGGTTTGTGGCCTTTCAGTGACTTTTTATTTAGCTGTTTTTAACAACCATGTATAACTGTAATTTTCTCCAAAATACCAACTTGTGCATACATGCTGCTCATATATTACTGTATATTACATATATTATCCCGGTTTGTGCTGAATACAGTCTAAACAGACTTTACTCATTTATATGATTAAAATTAACTGAAAATTACACAAATTTCAGGACATGTCAGAACTTCTTCAGGGCCTCAAAACACCTGCAGATCCAATGATGTGAGCCATTTGCACACAAAAAAGGTCCCCATTTGCATTACTTTTGGTACGGTATTCATAACATTAGAAATTCTGTTATGTGACACCTGTATACCTGTTATAAACAAGAATTCCACGCGCTTAAAAAAACATTTATTCTTCATTATTATGTACTGTACTCATTTATTATCCAGTATATGAGAAGCGCAGTGGTCAGGACACGAAGCTTAATTAGGAACAATTCTAATGTTAGCTTGTTGCGCATCACAACAATCACTAATAGTGCTACATATGCAATGAATATTATTTTCATGAAAAAAAAAACCCTCTTCTTTTCTTTATATATCCCAGTTTGTTAAGAAGCTGGATCAAAGTACAGGGTGAGCCATGATATAGGGCCTGTGGAGGATACTGGGTTTGAATTTACATCAGCAGTTATGCTATCTTATTTCAGCAATGTTGTGCAACAAGGTATTTTATGTATGTATGTTACTTCCAATCAGGCTAATACAATGAAAAGACAAAGTTGATTATAAAAAGGAATGGGTGATATGACCAAAATATGATTGCAGACAGTATATATAATATCATAATAATAATATTTTTTTATGTTACCAATATAGAACATTAATTATTCTCCAAAAGTAATCCAAAATTAATTATGTAAATGATTCAATCCTGTAATAGTTGAAGTGGACATTTTTATAAAACTACAGATGGTGATACTTGTAATTTAAATTATTAAAATTAATAATCCCAAAAGAGCCCTGTTAGTAGAAAGTAATGAACGTGGATAAGTTGATTGTTTTTCTGTCTGTAGGATGCCTCTATTCCATGCCTTTTTACTGGTGCAGTAAAAAAAGGAGAAAAAAAAGTAGAGGTAAGAAAATATTTTTATTTGGATTTGTGCACAGGAATGACAAGGCCAAACATTTTTCCAGGTCTATGGTATGTTTGAAGCAGCATGTCTTTTAAAAAAATGTCAAAAGAAGACATTACCCATAAAATAAGTGTTCACAAATCATCTACAGAGGTACTTAAGTCAAATTCGTTTTGTAACAAAACATTTGGAAATCCCTTAAAGAAATTAAGAAATGTCCTGAAGGTCTGTTGTGTGTTCCAGCAAAACAGATTGTTTTGTATGGAAGCAAATTAGCATCATAATTACTTGAATTATATCAGCCTTTGAAAAATACATTTTGAAATTTAATCACTGTTGAATTGTTAATTTTGAAATTTAAATACTACTGAATTTATTCAACTGAAATATTTGACTTTAAAAAGCAACATCTTTGAATTTAGGTGCTCTGAATGTCACACGAAATTTTCAACAATCCATTTCAACTGATAGAAAATTCAAGCTGTAAAATTCAGATAGAAAATTCAAGCTTGGAAATTCAAGCACAAATTCAATACAGGAAAAGCAATCGAGCCAGAACGGATTCCGTTCGTCAGTCACGTGACCCAGGGAAGCGGACGTCTTTGATACCGGTGTTATGCCCTAAAACGCCCCCCTGCCGCGGATTGCCCCCCATTACGCAATCGGTATCTTCAAAGAAAAGCCGCCGCGCCTTTTCATTCAAACGCCTTAGCGAATGTTTTTCATTCCCTATGCTCGGGTTTGTAAACACAGTTGCTTTCAGTAACACGCTGCTCCATTATGAGCACACTTTTTTGGATTTATATTGCTTAAATATTTCGCAGCTCCGTTCTCTTTGCATTGCTACGTGCTTATTTTCTTCCTATTCGCATTGCATGTATAAATGCACTCTAAAATCGACACTATCTAACTTGGAAATTATATAACATTAAATTAAACACCACGTTATTTAAAAAAAAAAAAGTAACGAATTTGTCTCGACTCTTTTCTTATGCAGCAGGGCTAAAATACATATATATATATATATATATATATATATATATATATATATATATATATATATATATAAATGATACCAATCCTGCCATCATGCTCCCCTGCCCAACACTGGCTGGAAAGAAGAACACAGACTTACCAAAACTTACTATTACTTATTCAGCTGAAAATAAGCTAAAATAAGAGAACAGAAATGAACTCCCCTCTGTGCAATATCTACAGTAAGTAGAGTGTAACTGGAGCAGCCACGAAATGGTAAGCAGATGGTCCCCCCCCCCCCTTATCCTCTGTTATATATGTGATGTTAAACTCTCTCTCTCTCTCTCTCTCTCTCTCTCTCTCTATATATATATATATATATATATATATATATATATATATAAATAAAATCATCTGATCCTCTGTTATATATCTAATTTGGCATCACATCGACGCGAAAGATCGAAATTCATCACTGAGCCAATCTGCTAACCAATTAAGGGGCGCGGTAGATGACGTAGCCAAAGTGGAGCTTTTCTAATAGCTTACAAGTGGAACAAATTTTTAAAAGCGCTACAATGGATCCCACACTTTATAAAAACATTGTGGCCTATAAAAGCCATAATAAATACCCTGAGGGCTTTTTAAAGTCAGAAAAAAGGGAGTTGAGCTTTACGCTTTCTTCTTGAAGGTAAGTTCAACTCGAATCGTCGGTTCAGCATGGTGCAGCGTGGCTAATTAACGTGGCGTTAGCAAAAACGACCAAAAAAAAAAAAGTTGTGCATTAATTGGAATAGGTGGACAACCACCGACATGAAAAAGTGATGCATAATTAGGGAATAAATAGTAATGGTAACGATTAATGTCACATTCCTTTCCTGTTTAATCGGTTTATATTTTCTAAATATTTGTTCCTTATATTTGCGTTGTCAGAATAAACCTCAGCAGTAAATGCGTTCTGTCAGTACTCACTCACTCATCTTTATTTGTATAGCACTTTAAAAAACAAGAATGCCCCAAAGTGCTTCACATAAATAATAAAATAATATAGTAATATTATAAAATAAAATAAAATAAGGAATTAAGTTAAGAAATTAAAAATAATAATAATAAAAAAAAAATAATAATAAAAAAAAAAAATAATAATAATAACAATAAAATATTAAAAAGGAACATAATTAAAATCACATCACACACAATCTCATGTTGGTTTAAATGCCAAAGAAAACATGTGAGTTTTGAGATGGGACTTAAACACCCTCAGTGATGTGGCCTCACGAATGGTCAAGGGTAGGTCATTCCACAGTTTGGGTGCCGCCACAGAGAACTTGCACTTGGTCTTGGGTACCATCAGCAGAAGTTTATCTGATGATCTGAGAGTCCGTGATGGAGCATATGGCTTAAGCAGATACGAGAGGTAGGGCAGGGCAAGGCCATGTAAACATTTAAACGTGACCAAAATTTTTTTTTAATTAATTCGGTACTGTACCGGGAGCCAATGAAGAGAAGCCAGAACTGGGGAGATATGTTCTCTTTTACGTATAGACGTTAATAGTCGAGCAGCGGAGTTTTGGATCAGCTGTAGCTGATGTAATGCTGCTTGAGAAACCCCAAAATACAGGGCATTGCAGTAATCAATACGAGTGGTGATGAAGGCGTGAATGGCTATTTCAAAATGCCTAAAGGACAAAACAGGTTTAAGTTTTGCCAATTGCCTTAACTGAAAGAAACTGGACCGAACCACAGCACTGGTCTGTTTATCAAATTTAAGGCCATGGTCAAAAATAACACCTAAATTTGATGCTGTGGGTTTAACATACTGCTCCAGTAGTGCTTGCACATTGCTTTCCGTTTGCTAAATTACATTTTTAAATAAAAGTACATAGAATATGTAGTCTTTATATCATATAGACCATCTAGACATGTTTTTAAATGTATGTTTACAGAATTAGTAGTAATTAATTACAGAGCATTTTATGTGTCTTACTCCAGTAAGGTGGCACTAAACATTTATTAATTTTATGACAGGAGATGTGTTATTCAAGTTAGGTGGCACTAAGGGGAAAATAAAGCCAAAGTGGTCTGTGGAGCTGAAGAAGCCAGTTCAATTTTTAAAGACTTTCATTCAAGTCCGTTGGGAGCCCACACAGGTCAGAAAAAAACAAGAGATGCAATTGCAAAAAGGTTTTTTTGGCCTGGTATGACCGATGACATCAACAAATGGGTAAATATCCAAAGAAGATTGTTTCTGTTACTTTTAAGAAATCTCTTCAACGCATTTTAACTGTGTACTTTCACATAACATTATGTGGCGAAGCGCTGAGAAATTGAAAGATTTACATATCCGATTACGCCACCCTGGGTAAGGCCCAGGGACCTTAACTAATAAACTCTCATTGTAGGCCACACAGGTTAGTTCACAAGGAACAAGGCAGGAGACATGGATATCAGAAAATCTGAATTTTATTACAAAGTGTATTCCAAAAAAATTACTTTTACATAAAAAGGCAATAAATGATCATTGGGAGCTACAATGCACATAGGACACTTTAGGTACCGGAACCGAGGCCTAACAGCAGGGCATACAGGCACAATTGGCCCACACAGCAAAGCACCCTCCACTTCAACCAGTGACACACAAAACACCGACACCAGGACTTCACCCCTGCCTCAGGCACTCGGCTCCTGTACCAACAGAAATCAAATACTGCATTTAAACATACCATAATCACAACTAGGGAAAAGACAACAAACTTGGACCAACACACAAGCACACCATTATCCCAGCGTGCACTCATTCACAACTCCAATCACACACACATTAGAAAACAAAAATACACAAAGCAAAACAAAGCTTTGATGCAAGACTTAGCATCAAAGCTAAACAAGAAACAACAAAACAAGACAAAAAAAATAAAAATGAAAAGTAAAAAAACTAAGACAAACATTAAAACACAACTTTAAGATAAAACTTGAAAGCCAAACAACTGCAAGCAAAACAGCAGCGTCTTGCAGTAGTTCCCCCGTAGCACAGTCACAGGGAAGCTAAGTGCATGTAGAAATGCCGCCAATTTATCATGAACTGGAAGCTTAAACCTCTTTACATCTAGCTGGGAGACAAGGAATGGGGTAGTAGCGCCAGGTAAACACCAGTATCAGTCAGGCTGAATCAGTCTTGCTTGACGCACAGACTGCACAGGAACAACCTCAGCCAAGTGCCAGTCACGAGGCTCCTTCAATAGGCCGTCCTATGAAAAATACACTAATGTAAGCTTCCATATATAACTTTCAATTCAGCCAACAGAAACCCACATACCTGGTTGACGACCAACCATGAAGCCAGACACAAAAGAAAAGGGGCGGGACTCGTGACCCAACCTACCTTACTAGCCACTTTATATAGGCCTCCCTTGCCCAATGATAGGACAACCACTGAGCAGTCAACCAATCGAATGCCAGTAAGAAGAGTTTCACTCATCCTGCCACAATTAGTTACACATTAGTTACAACTGTAACTCTTATTTGTTTAATGCTGATAAACAAATTTATTATATTTTTTTAATACAGGTGTCCGAATGTTTACCCTGTCAGGCTCCACAGCGGATTATAAAACAGGAAGTGAAGTACACTCCTATAAAGGTATTTTAGCATTTATTAATACATTTCATTTCTTGCCAATCTGTTGTATAACTTCTTTTGTGTAGGCAGAAAAAAAACCTTATATAATAAAACCTGCATATCATATGAAAGTCACAAAACTGTTCTTTTTAGGTTACACACCCGTTCGAGTTGGTAGGCATGGACCTAATAGGGCCACTGACGGTCACCAAGAGTGGGTGCAAGTACATCTGTGTGATGGTCGATTATTTGACTAAATGGCCACAAGCTTACAGCATAAGCTCAAAACGAGCGGAAGAAGTTGCAGCGTGCATCCTTCATTTCGTTTACCAGTTTGAGGTTCCAAAAAGAATCCTCACTGATCAAGGGAAGGAATTTGTTAATTCGGTATGGGTGCACACACACACACACACTCATCACAGTCTGCTTAGCAGGAAAAGACTTCAAGGTTGTTAATCCGTCCTCTAAAATCCCCAGATCTGAATCCCACTGAGCATCCATGGACATGCCAATCCATGGCAGTGCCACCCCACAATCTACAGCACCCAAAGGATCTGCAACTAAACAATCCTAGTGCCAGTCACACAGTGCCTAGTGCACACCCCCAGAAGTCCTGTGAGGGGCCAGAACTTCCCCATAAGCACAAGGCGAACATACACAATACTGGTCATAATGTTTTGCATGGTTATGGTTGATCATGTGTATAATTTTGGCCTCAATTTCTGACCTATATGTGCATCCAAATTTTTTTCCAGGAATTGTATATCTTTTCACATTTTTGCTCATAGATAAACAATGGTCTGTGTGCCAAGCTTGGGATCAAGCGAAGTCTTTGCTCCCCTTATCATCCCCAAACAAATGGCCTGGTGGAACGACTGAATGGAACTATTCAAAGGTAAGTAAAGTGTGTGTTACAAAAGTTCTACTGTGTCAATTCTTTGTCTTTGCAAATGACTAACATATACATCTTAATAATGCCTTTAAGATGTTAAAGTTAAGATGTGCATGATGTATTGATATAATTTGTTCTAAGTGTAACATGCGTACGCTGTGTGCGTGCGAGAGAGATTTATAGATTATTCTAGGTATTGGGCATTTTTGCCTAGCACATACCACAAATGCTTGATTGGATTCATATCTGTGGACTTTATTGATGTATCTTAAATGCCCATAACACTCTTAATCAGTGTTAATCATTTCACCTCTAAGAGCTTTGTTATGGTTGATTGGTGTTTTTTAAATGTATTTAAAAGTTTTATTGTGCCATTGTGATGTATAAAATATTTTTCAGAGCACTAGGAAAACAGGTGGAGGAAAGACTAGACACATGGGATGAGTACTTGGATGCAGTGATGTTCGGCCTTCGAACTAAAACTCAGGCTACCACCAAGTACTCCCCTTAATTTTTTAATGTTTGGGAGAGAGGGTCGGTATCCCTCCGAAGTGCCACAGGATTATTTGGTTAGTAAAGGGATGTGTGAATGTGTGTGTGCTGGGCTTATTTACGTTTTTATTCCTAAGGCCTTTACTTTATTATTTACAGGTTGACAGTAGTGTGGAAGCAGTTATTGCTGAGGAAGCTGTCTGTGAGGACATAAAAAGGCTTGACTCGATCAGACAAATTGTACAGGCAAATGTAAAAAAACAACAGGAGCACATACAGCGGAGAGTCAAGTCTGGTGCACCCATTGTAGACTTTAAGGTTGGGGACCAGGTGTGGAGGCAGAACAAGCGAAGTGAGCAAAGGAAGGGGGGCAAATTGGAGCCAAATTTTCTTGGTCCTTTTACAATTTTGTCCCTGGATGGAAAAAGTGCTGAAATTCTAGGACAAAATGGCACTGTGCACAAAAAGGTCAACACAGATAATTTAAAACTTTTGATTAAAGGTGATTGCCGTGTTCCTTCGCAAATAAAAGTTAAGACATTAGCTAAAACAGCTGCCCCAATATCTACATGTGTAGGTGCTTCAACTCCCAAGCCCTCTGTAATTTTTTTTGCACCACCTGCAAGAGCAGCACCACAACCGTTGAACCCTCCATCTGCACCACTGGAACCTCAGACACAAGCATCACCACCACTGGAACCCCAGACACAAGCATCACCACTACTGGAACCCCAGACACAAGCATCACCACCACTGGAACCCCAGACACAAGCATCACCACAATTGGAACCCCAGACACAAGCATTGAAAAACAATGTTTGTAACGCAACCACAGAAAAAGGTGACTGTAATATTGTTATATATGTATTTATTAATGCTATAGGGTTAATTATTTTTTCTTCCAACAGCTTGTAACTGTTACAAGTAAATGGGGGACATTTTTTATAGGTTCAAATGTTAACATTGATCACGTTTAAACTTAAAACTACATGGTAAACAGTGACATTAACATTGTGTAATACTGTCACAGATCTGCAAGATGCTTGGGCAGGAAAGGATACCCATATTATCCTTTCAAAAGTGGGACAATACAAACTGTATTTTTGGGACATTGGACGAATAGGTCCCAAGATGGAACTGGAGAGTGAGGTATTATTAAAATATGTTTTAGTTCTCTGTAATTTGTGAATTGTTAGGAGCAATTGTTTATCAATCACATTTAACATTCCAAATGTTGCCCAAAAATCCCATGTGTCGACTCATTTGAAATATTGCACCCATTTAAATCTGATGTATTGCACAAAGTGTATCCTTTCATTTTTATTCACAGGTAATCAATGCATACCTTACAGTACTTGTGCGGGAGCACAATCAGGACAAACAGCACAGTGCAGCACTGATTGACTCCTTTGCCATGACAGCGATATGGGATCGCAAAATACCCAGAATCCGGGTACTTCATGCTATATGATTGAAAGCATACTACATTTTTTTAATGAGGGCAAAACTAATTATTTTTACTCATTTTTTTTTTTTAGATGGACCCAATGTCATATGATGTTGTTGTGGGTATAATAAATAAGAGCGGTCACTGGATTCTGAGCGTAAGAATGTCATTTGTAAAGTAAACTTTACTTTGAACAAACGATTCTATGTAGATTATAATTACTAGATGCTGTAAATGCATTAATATGTAAAGTTCTATAAAAAGTGAATCCATATTTATACAGAGCTTGTAAATCATGCCAATAAAGACACACAAGCTAATAATTAAAAAATATGCAGACTAGATTTCTTATATATTTGTTAGTTGTTATTACATACAACAAAACCTTGGATAGCCTCCACAGAGAGTCTGTGTTTTTGCTAACTCATTCTCAATTTTTAAGAAAAACACTGCACCGAAATGATAGCAGTCTTTAACCTATTGTATTGTAGGAAGATAGCTTTACCCCAAACTCCTAAAAAAACACTTTAGACAGCTAACATGCTCTATAATTTGTTTATGATTGCATTTATGATTGACAAGTTTATATTTAAATTGGACTAATATATATATATATATATATATATATATATATATATATATATATATATATATATATATATATATAGGTTCTGTATCCCCATGAGAAGCGGTGCCTGCTATTGGATCCCCTAGGAGAATCTCAGGCTGATCGGAAAAGATGTCAGGAGACCACAAGGTAAATTTGCCACTAACTGGGATCTTACTGAAAAACAAAAGAGCAAATATGCATTGTATGCTTTAAATCACCTGACAGCATTTAAAGAAATGTTTCTCTTTGTATGCAAGGGCATTTATGCGGAAGTGTGGCCACAATATTTTAAGGTGGTCATGTAGCAGCCTGCCTCACTCTCTGCAGCAGGACTTTGTATCTTGTGGTGTCCTAGCATTAAAAGTTAGTACATGATCCTGTGCTAAGAGTGTTTTAAAATGCTGATCAATGTCATTCGTTTAACTAAAAAAATGTGTATAATTGTGTTGTCAAGTTCTGGCAGTCTATAAAAGCAAAAACTATACAACTTTTTTCAGTTTGCAGAAAAGATTCTTCGGGGTGAAAATTTGAATTTCACCATGTCAGAGAATGAGGTGAAAAAAATGTGGCTCGATATAGCCACCACCCTCCTCCAGAATTCAGGTGTGTAGCCTTTTTTGGTAAACAGACCATTCTTTTTACTGACTGAATATTTCTTTTAAAACTATTTTAAAAGATTTATTCTTTCCACTGTTCATTTTACTTGTGAAAGGGTTGTGAGGGTTCTATTTCCACCTCAGGTCTGTGTGCATGGAGTTTCCATGTTCTTCCCATGCTTGGTGGATTTTCTCCTGTTACTCCGGTTTCCTCCCAATCCGAAGACATGAACATTAGGTTAATTGGCATCCCCAAATTGCCATGTGTGCATGCCCTGCAATGGATTCGAACAGTGGTAGACTGGCCATCTGAAGCACCGGGAGTTTTCCCGGTGGGCCACTGTCCATTGTGGGCCGGCCTAGTCAGTACTTGATAAAAGGCTCCCTCCCTATTAATTAGTTTGGTCTATTCCGTGCGTGTCCTGAAACACGCCCCCCTTTTACTTCCAATTTACAAAGGGAACTTTTACAAATTTACAGTGAATTTCTCTGACCAAATTATTAATAATAGTTTCCATGGATGAAAAGAGGAAAAAACAAAAGGTGGATCTGAAAAGTTATGCGAAAAGAAGAAAAAACTTTAGAGGTAACTTCTGTGAAATGCTGCAGATTAACAGATTATACTTTTTGCGGGAAGGACAGTTCTGACAGCTCTAGCATTATGGTTAAGGATACCGAGGCTGGACCCAGCAGCCAGGTCAGTGATAATGAACCAGCATTAGCACAGCATTATACTAGTTACTTATTTGAATTATTATGGTAGTTAATGTTAATTCAAAATAATGCTGAGAAACATTATTTTAATTAATATTGGCTACCATAATAAGACTAGCTAAAATATTGTTTCTATAGTTTTATATTTTGTTTATCTTAATGTTCTTTTCTTTGTTTTACAAATATCACCCAATATATGTTCAGTGATACTTCAAATAAAATGTTTTTAATAAGATTTATTTCTGTATTGCGTTATAGTTTTATACTAGTGGTGTTAAAAATTTGTCTCCACGATGTACTGTACTATATTATGATGTGGGATGTGGTGGGCTGCTGTGGGCTAGGAAGTCCAGGGACACTTTTGGGTACCAGCCCACCCCTGCTTAGGCACCCTGTCCAGGGAGTACCCCACCATGTGCCCCAAGTCTTTTTGGATAGGCTCCAGGCCCCTGTGACACTGTACACAGAATAAGCATGTTGGAAGGGGTTTGTGTGTAATTATATATATTTTTGTTTCCCCAGATTTGCTGTGATGGCTGTGACCGATGGTTTCACATCAGCTGTGTCCAATGTCCTGCAGTTGAAAAGGAATACTTGTGCCCAGCCTGCATGTAGAAAAAATACTGACTGGAAAAAAAATCACGGTTAAAATCATGGTTTCTTTTATTTATTGTTTAAGTTATTTTTTGACATGCAACATGCACTTATTTTTATTTATTATAAGTTGTTACTATTCCTTGGTATTGTTTGTTAGTTAAATTTTAAATAAATATAAAGAGCTGTCTAAAGAGTTTAAACCCATTCAAAGAAGTGATTGTTAACTTTTAAGATGTGTGTGTGTGTGTGTTTAAAGGCTGTTTGTAAATAAATTCATCCACATACACACAGGACAACTACCAGTAAGTACTGCAGGTTTGGTGTCTGTGACCTTTTCCTACACAGAGTTAGACGGGGGGGGGGGGGGGGGGGGCATTTCGTGGCACCGCTGCTTACCATGAAATGCCCCCCCTTCCTGGATGGTGTACACTTTGCCCCAGCTCCATATAAATTTATCCACATACACACAGGACAAATACCAGTAAGTACTGCAGGTTTGGTGTCTGTGACCTTTTCCTACACAGAGTTAGACAGGGAGGGCATTTCGTGGCACCGCTGCTTACCATGAAATGCCCCCCTTCCTGGATGGTCTACACTTTGTCCCAGCTTCATATAAATTCATCCACATACACACAGGACAAATACCAGTAAGTACTGCAGGTTTGGTGTCTGTGACCTTTTCCTACACAGAGTTAGACAGGGGGGGCATTTTGTGGCACCGCTGCTTACCATGAAATGCCCACCTTCCTGGATGATGTACACTTTGTCCCAGCTCCATATAAATTCATCCACATACACACAGGACAAATACCAGTAAGTACTGCAGTTTTGGTGTCTGTGACCTTTTCCTACACAGAGTTAGATAGGGGGGGCATTTCATGGCACCGCTGCTTACCATGAAATGCCCCCCTTTCTGGATGGTTTACACTTTGTCCCAGCTCCATATAAATTCATCCGCATACACACAGGACAAATACCAGTAAGTGCTGCAGGTTTGGTGTCTGTGACCTTTTCCTACTCAGAGTTAGACAGGGGGGGGGCATTTCGTGGCACCGCTGCTTACCATGAAATGCCCCCCTTCCTGGATGGTGTACACTTTGTCCCAGCTCCATATAAATTCATCCACATACACACAGGACAAATACCAGTAAGTCCTGCAGGTTTGGTGTCTGTGTTTTGGTGTCTGTTAGACAGGGGGGAGGGGGGGCGGGCATTTCGTGGCTGCACCAGTTACACTCTACTTACTGTAGATATTGCACAGAGGGGAGTTAATTTCTGTTCTCTTATTTTAGCTTATTTTCAGCTGAAGAAGTAATAGTAAGTTTTGGTAAGTCTGTGTTCTTCTTTCCAGCCAGTGGGAGCATGATGGCAGGATTGGTATAATTTATATATATATATATATATATATATATATATATATATATATTTTTTTTTAGCCATGTTGCATAAGAAAAGAGTGGAGACAAATTCGTTACTTTTTTTTAAAGTAACGTGGTGTTTAATTTAATGTTATATAATTTCCAAGTTAGATAGTGTCGATTTTAGAATGCATTTATACGTGCAATGCGAATAGGAAGAAAATAAACACGTAGCAATGTAAAGAGAACGCATCCCGGTTCGGAGCCTCTGTGTGCGGCTGAACCTGCAGAGCATCAGGCCTCTTCTTCGCTGCTTTTACCGCCTCCTGGTAGAACGCCGGTGTCGCCTCCACCACCGCTTGCTCCCACTCGTAGTCTCCGAGCAGCGGCTTCCCGGAGGCGAAGTTAAAATTCCACTGTTCGTCCTTTCCGGAGATCTCGCGCCGCTTCGCCTCGATGTCCCGGTCCAGCTCGTCGTGATCCACAGGTCCGAACAGACTCTGGCGCACGATCCTGCGCGGGCGCTGAGGGGAGAAGTCCCGCCTCGCAGCTCCTGAAACCTGCACTCTGGACATCTCTGTCACTTCTTTCGCAGTAAATGTCAAAAAGTCGTGTCAGAGACTCAGGGTGACAGAAACTTCAGAAAACAGTTGACTCTCGACTCTCACAAACAAGTTCAAAACTGGGTAACAGAGGGTTCAAGACAGTTGAATCGTGGCTCTCACAAACCAGTTTAAACCAAGCTGGTGCGCGATCTTTTAAAGAGCTCGTTGCCTGGCAGCAGCGTGCAGCGTCACAGGCGAGCGATCTGATTGGTCAGCGAGTGACCATCCTCTGCTCAGTATAGTGATGTTACGTATGACACCGAGGCTCCGAAGCTTGTGTCGAGCAGAAGTGGTGTTTTTCATTTAACCCTTGTGTGGTTTTCATATTTTTGTTATTCAGCAGTGGACACGCTGCGTTTTGTAGTTTTTAATTCAACACAATCCATTTTATATTAAAATACTCAACAGATTTTTACTTCATCCTGATTACAAGCAATATACACAGGATATATTGTTACATTTGCCTTTTACCTGTGGTATATCACATTTATGAATTAAAGTGCTACTCTTTTTTTCTTTTTTAATAAAATGTAATAAAAAAGTTTATCAATATGAGTGAAAACAAATGAAGAAACTATTGTTTTTGATTCATATGAACTTAATTAAAAGTTTAACCCCTTCATGTCATTTTACAAACACTTTGCCTTTCCATTCCAGCCTATACAACCCATGAGGGGCAGAGTTTTACTGGGTATTGGGTGCATATGTAGTTCTTGATGCATGTACAGTACATAGTGTTTCTCTGTCCATCTTGGGTCCACACACTCACAACACTTTTTTTGTTGTTGTTGCTGGCCGAGAGCTAGAATATTTGACGCAGGGTAGAAAAATAGGGGGAGGCATTGCACCCACTTGTCCCACACCATCCTGATGGCAGTTACAGTAGATTGTCTCTCTGCCATCAAGCTGTCTGTCATCTAATTTATCAAAGTGGATAATCCTGGAAATGATGTGGAGATTTTCCAGGGACATTGTTGCATGGAAATGTTCTCTGCCAGTTTCTGCATCCTGGAATTCTGTGGATTTCCCCTTGGACCTGAAAACTCCAGCAAGGATAAGAAGCCCAAAGTGGGGTGTAAATAGGTTTGGTCCATCTCCTTTCCCCTTGTTCCAAAAACACGCCTTCCTTCTAAATTAATGAAATCCAGAATCATTTTCTGGATTGAATCTGTGACGAAAAGCTCAATAGAAGACTTAATGTCCTGCACATGCACCCTGCTAGGCCCTGGTTGCATTCTTATCACATAGCTGCTAGCTGCTTATCTTCACTTGCTAGCTGCTGACAATCTCGTCTTCATTTTGAAACTAACTGATGCTCAGTCTCAAACTTTTCTTTAAAGTCACTGTCAGAAATGTGATCCTTTTCCTCTACATCATCATCAAAAGCATCTCTCTCTTCCAAATTTAATTACAGAGAATCTTTTGGCCATCTTGATAAGTTGTGATAAGGAACCACAAAGCTATATTTATTGCACCCGGTTCCCAATTTGGCATATGACAAAGGAATAGAAATATAGAATATTTATATAAATAGAATAGGAACAAATAAAGATTCCCACATAAATCCCAAATAAATGGTTCCCCACAAGACAGAGTGTAAAGTGGGCGGGAATGTGAGAGCAGACAGGTGTCGATGCTTGAATTTTCCCACAATGTTGTATGACAATGTTTGCAACTTTGTGTGGGACGACAGGGCCGAAACACAAAACTCACACTCTCTCTAACACACACACACACAGACACATATACATACTAACAGCAGTCCCAGACAGGAGGAGGACAGAGTCAAGGTACACAGGACCTACAATTTTCATACTTTTATTAGACCCGTATCTAATAATCTAAATTGTATGATATTTCTTTTGATAAAACATGAAAACGGGTCCCACAGATCCGAACACCACACAAGGATTAAGGAAATATTATAACGAAAACAACTCATTAACCGTATAATAATATAATATATAATATACATATATAATAAATATATGTGGTTTTGTGTGGTCACATGACCACTAAAGGTGCCAGATATCCAGCTTTACAAAAAGAGATTATTAAAATAGCAGTGTGTGTCAATCTTTTTAAAAAATGTCTTTGTATAAATGTCTTTGCATATATGAATACATTTATGTGTAATTTCTTTTACCTTATTAATTACAAAATAGGACTGTTTATAAATAAAGTCTTACTTGAAGGCATGTTTAGTTTAACTGAGTGTCAAGTGGCCTATGATTAATGGCTTTCCGGAATACTGTGACTGATTCGTCTTAGGTAAAGGCTTGTTCACATGTTTCACTTCTCCAGTCAGCACTGTGCACAGTCAAAAATTTCCCTCATCCAATTTTAATGTATCCAGCCAAAAATACTCAATTGAAAATCAGAATTTAAAATTTAATGGCAAAAAAAGTTTTAGAAAGTAAAACATAGGTTTTTTTGTTTAAAGTAACTTTTATTATGTGTCTAAGAATGTGTTTACACTTCACATGTTTGGGCCAAATAAAATGCACTCTGGAGCATAGATAGTTCACCAAAACAAGGGTGAATGGTGCCACCTGAACCGAGAACATTTGAAAATGTGGTTCATAGTCTGCTGTCAAAAGTACTCTGGTGCCATTCAATTAAAACATTAACACACCATGAACCAATGAAACCCATCCAACAAAAGAAATAGGTAAGTCATCACAAGATGTGACCTGAAAAATCATGTGAGTCGACATTCTAAAAAAAGAAAGTAAGCGGCATAAAGGTAACGTAATAAAAAATAGAAAATATACCACCATATAAAAAATGCAACAAGCGTATTCAGTCCAGCACAATGCATTGTTTTGAAAGTTCAATGAGTTCTGTCTCAAAATCATCATCATCTGTCCAATCAGGTTGTGACCTCATCCTCATCCCTTCTGTTGTGTCTTTTGGTCTAATGTTGAAAATGCCAGCGTAAATGCCAAGCAAACTAGGACTTTATACTAGAGAACCCTAACGTTATCATTTTATGCTTTGGTCCAAACCTAGAGAACCCACACACCCTGTTAGAGGATGAGTCCATTTTACTATATTAACTATATCTGATTTTTTTTATTTATCTGAAAACCTTCTCAAATCTTTGCATTTACCATTTTCTGCATTTAATTGCCACAATGCTTGCCAGTTTCTTCTACATTTAAAGATGGAATATAAATTATATTGCACAAATAAATAGCTATAATATTAAATAGTGCAAAATCTCTGTTCTCTGTTTTAAAAAATATATGATCCAGTCTTGCTCGGCAAAACTGTATAATGTAAATTATGTACAAAATAGTGATTTATACATGCAAATGTTGCTAACAGTTGGCACCGTAACTCTTTATTCATGCCAAAAATACTAAACATATTCTCCATCACTAGTGACACACTTGGATCATTGTTGAACTCAATTATTAATACTCTTTGAAATTCCTCTTTGTGAAAACTGAAGGTCTCCCAATGCGATAGAGAATGTTTATGTAGATGACATTGTTGACAATAGCAATGTGAACAGATAGATACAGAAGTTAAAATAAAGAGGAAACTAGCACTGAAGTCAAATCATGCATTAGAAGACCATCAAAATCTCATCAACTACATATCATCAACTACAACTGCTCTCTCTAAAGTGGATACAACAGTGAAGACCTGATTTTAGTTTTTTTTTTTTTTTTTTTTTTTCAAAAATGATTCTGTAGTTAATTTGAGCAAAGGCCCAAATGCATTGATTGTGATGGAGATTATGTTCATTAGTACCTTTGAATAGAGAAAGAGTTTTGCTACTGACATGTACAGTTTGAATACCCTATATTAATTAATAAAACAGTTATGTCGATATTTGCATTACTTTTGGTACAACAATTCTGTTATGTGACACCAGGATACCTGTTACAAACAAGAATGCAATGCACTTTAAATACGTTCATTCTAGATTATTATATACTGTTCTTATTTACTGTACAATCTAGTATATGAGGAGTGCAGTGGTCAGTACATTAAGCTTAATTAGGAACAATTCTGCTGTTTGTCTGTTAAGCATCACAGCAATCACTAATATTGATAAATATACTGAATTTTATTTTTATAGGGAAAAACTCTTCCTTTCTTCAAAAAATTGCTTTCAACTTACAACAGGAGTTATGCTATCTTATTACAGCAATTGTGTATTGTTCAAAACGAGGTATTTCACATATGTACATGACTTATTATCAGGCTACTACAAGTAGGATTTACATTCTGCCATTTCATTCAGAATTTTCTGCCATGTACAGTATTAGGACAGCATTATAATCGTAAAGGCGGATGATAACGGGAAGGGTAGAGTTCAGGTTACTGTCTGTGTGCAGTTTCTTACATTCTGCCAGTGTCCACATATGTATGTACTATTTGTATGTACATTGGCAGTAATCTTTTGCATCAATTTTAAGAAAACCAAAATTAATTATAAGAAAGAGTGGGTTATATGACCAAAATATTACCACGATTACAGACAATATATGTAATATCATAATATCGTTATTTTTTTCCAGAAAAGAAGTGTAAAATACCAGAATATGTTTTAATGTAACCAATATAGAACATTAATTATTCTTGAAAAAATGATCAAAAACTATATGTTCAATTATCAAATTGAAGTGGTCACACTCCTTTAAAAAAGGTACACAGTAGTAGAAATGATGTTCCACGAAGAACAGTTTTGTACCTTTTCGATAAATATACCCTTAATGGCATTGAAAAGACCTCTGCTGACAAAATATTTTACCTTTTAAGGGACATCTGAATTGAAGGTACGTAATAGTTCTAACATAAAGGGTACAAAATGTTCTGGATAGTGGGAGGAGTTTAACTTTTGCTCAGAGCAACACTGAGACTCCGACAGAGAATGGGTGAGGAGAATCCAGCAATCTGTCACCATGGGTGAGTTATTAAGTCTTATATAATCTTTATTTTTATATTTGCATTTACATTTATCCAGAGCGACTTAAAAAACGTGCTTTGCTTACACTGGGTTACTAGGTTACTAACTAAGTGGCATCAGACAAACACAATTGAGAATTTTTATTTTTAATGAGGGAGGATTAGTCCAAGTATTGATGAGAGATGGTGGGACGAGGCGATGCTGGAGGATCGGAGGGAACTTGTAACAGATGGCGGAGCGGCAGTGGCACGCAGCGGCCACTCCGGAGCCAAAATGGTGCTTGATCGGTGCTACATTGTTTACGTCGTGTCGTAGCGCGTTTATTTTACATAGTTTATGGACACCAGAGCAAACGGTGTTCATACTTACCACCGCCAGACACTTTTGCAACTCAATAAACCGGCATATTTCATTCAAGATGAGCTGCGGGAGAAGCTACGCGACCTCGGCTTGCTACGGGAACCAGGCCTCCAGTCCTCGGCGTTGCCTGATGCCGGTGGCCGGAGGAGGGGACATCGTAAGCGGTGCGCGAGGAAGCGGAAGCGCGAGGAAGCAGAAGCGCGGCAAGCGGGCGGGAGTCTGTGCTAGGCTAAAAACAAACCCTAGCCAGCCGGCCGGTTCTTCCGTCCATCATCTTATCTAATGTCTGCTCCCTGGAAAATAAACTGGACTACATCCAACTGCAACAGGCTACACAGCGTGAGGTTAGGGACTGCTGTGTATTTGTTTTCATGGAGACATGGCTCAGCGACAGAGTTCTAGACACCGGCATTCAGCTAGACGGACTAGCCTCGTTTCGCGCCGACAGAAACGCAGCTCTGTGCAGTAAGACTCGCGGCGGCGGCTTGTGTGTTTACATCAACACGAAATGGTGTAAGAACTCTGTGCTAGTTTCTAGCTTTTGCTCTTCGCTGGTGGAGATTGTGACTGTTAGATGTAGACCTTTTTATTTACCGCGGGAATTCACCACCATTTTCATTATCGGAGTGTACGATCCACCTAGCGCTAATGCTTCCTTACAGCGCTCTGTGAACTGTATGCTAAGATCAGTAATCTGCAGAACACACACCCGGATGGAATGTTTATTGTTGCTGGAGATTTCAACCATGCAAATCTCAAGTCAGTGCTTCCTAAATTCCAGTCAGTATGTGGGCTTTGCAACGAGAGGGGAAAACACGCTGGTTCTTGTTTACACAAACATCCCCGGCGCATATCGGGCAGAGCCCCGCCCCCACTTCGGCTACTCAGACCACATCTCTGTTATGCTAATTCCAGCATACAGACAACTCGTCAGGCGTTCAAAACCGGTTCTGAAGCAGGTTAAAACCTGGCCAGCAGGATCCATCTCTGCTCTTCAGGACTGTTTCCAGAACACTGACTGGAACATGTCAACTTACGGCGACTACATCGACTTGGAGGAGTACACGTCATCAGTGACCAGCTACATCAACAAGTGCACCGATGACGTCACTGTCTCCAAGAACATCATCTCACGACCCACCCAGAAACCGTGGATTACTGCGGAGGTGCGTGCACTTCTGAGAACCAGAGACTCTGCCTTCAAAGCGGGAGACAAGGCGGCCCTAAGAACAGCAAGGGCCAAACTGTCCCGGGCCATCAGAGAGGCGAAGCGCGCACACGCCCAGAGAATCCACAATCACTTCAGGGACAGCGGTGACACACGGCGCATGTGGCAGGGTATACAAGCCATCACTAACTACAGGACGACATCACCTACCTGTGACAGTGACGGCTCCCTTCCAGATGCGCTGAACAACTTCTACGCACGGTTTGACATGCAGAACAACGTGACGGCGAGGAAGACCACCCCTCCGCCGAACGACCAGGTGCTGTGTCTCACCACGGCTGATGTGAGGAAAACTCTATGCAGAGTCAACCCACGTAAAGCTGCTGGGCCAGACAACATCACAGGCAGAGTGCTCAGAGAATGTGCAGAACAGCTGGCAGGTGTTCTCACAGACATATTCAACATCTCTCTGAGCAGCGTCGTTCCCACGTGCTTCAAGTCCACCACCATCGTCCCCGTGCCGAATAAGTCTTCTGTGTCCTGTCTCAATGACTACCGCCCTGTTGCACTCACACCCATCATCATGACGTGCTTCGAGCGGCTCGTCATGAGACACATCAAGACCCTGCTGCCCCCCTCACTAGACCCCCTGCAGTTCGCGTATCGTCCAAACCATTCAACGGACGACGCCATCTCCACCACACTCCACCTGGCACTGTCACATCTTGACAAGAAAGACACTTACGTCAGAATGCTGTACATAGACTTCAGTTCAGCATTCACCACAATCATCCCCCAACACCTGATCGGGAAGCTGAGCTTGTTGGTCCTGAACACCTCCCTCTGTAACTGGATCCTGGACTTTCTGACAGAAAGACCTCAAGCAGTGCGGATCGGGAGCTACACCTCCAGCACCACCACACTGAGTACTGGGGCCCCCCAGGGCTGCGTGCTCAGTCCCCTGCTGTTCACACTGCTGACTCATGATTGTTTAGCGACACACAGCTCCAATCATATCATCAAGTTCGCTGATGACACGACCGTGGTGGGTCTCATCAGCAAGAACGATGAGTCAGTGTACAGAGAGGAAGTGCAGAGGCTAACGGACTGGTGTAAATACAACATCCTGGCTCTGAACGTCGAAAAGACAAAAGAGATGGTTGTTGACTTCAGGAGGACATGGAGCGATCACTCTCCGCTCAGCATCGACGGCTCTTCTGTGGAGATCGTGAAGAGTACAAAATTCCTGGGTGTCCACCTGCAGGAGAACCTCTCCTGGTCCCTCAACACCAGCTCTCTGCATAAGAAAGCCCAACAACGTCTTTCCTTCCTGAGAAGGCTGAGAAAGACACAGCTTCCACCACCGATCCTCACCACCTTCTATAGAGGAACTATTGAGAGCATCCTGAGCAGCTGCATCACTGTCTGGTTTGGGAATTGTACCATATCAGACCGCAAGACCCTGCAGCGGATAGTGAGGACAGCTGAGAAGATCATCGGGGTCTCTCTCCCTTCTATTGAAGACATTTACATCATACGCTGCATGGTGTCACAGGTAAAGGCCACTGACATTTTTTACCTCCTCATCTTTTCTGACTGTCTTTCCCCCGTACAACGGCACCCTGACTATCATTAGGTATAGGGATGAAATTGGACCCACTGTCAGACCCTATGATGGGTCAGTGGATTCTGGTTCCTCCTGGTGCACGACAATGCTTGGCCTCATGTGGCGAGAGTGTGCAGGCAGTTCAGAGAGAATTAAGGAATTGATACCACTGATCTGCCCCCATTCTTGCCTAATTCCTCTAGAACTCCTCTGGGACATTATGTTTCAGTCCACCGAGGACACCAGGTTGCATTTCAGATATGGGTTTAGATACCATATAGGACACCATCCCTCCTCTCATTTGAAGCATGTCCGTTGTTGCTAAGCATACAAGCATGTGGGGGTTATACAAACTACTGTACCATTCTGCATAAAATTTCAGCAAAATAGAATAAACTGTTGCATAATTTCTAATGATTTTTGTTGTGTATTTGAATTCAGTCATTTGGCATTTTATTTTTCTTCAAATGATGTGGCATTCTATCATTTCTAACGCATTACCCAGTCCATATCATTATAGATATCCAGTATGATTTTTCCTATTGAGACCTGAAGTGTTCCTTCAATTTTTGAGCAGTGTATATGCAGACACACAGGCTCTATTTGCTACATAAAATCTATCCACTACTGTAGATGTCAGTACAATTAGTTCTTAAATGGACCTTCTGGTAACACATTTTGTTACTTGTCTCCTTATTGATTAAACTTTGAAAATATCTACTGCAATAAAATGAGCACAAGAGGAGTAATTTTGTATTTGGGCAGAGTGTATTTTTTGTGATGTTTCATAGCATCCTGTTCAAATGGCCGTATTTACAAAGAAGCATATATTGTTCATATAACTTGGGAGAGGATGGGTTTAATATCTAGATGGGTGTCACTTATACATATGTTATGAAATTAAATATGGCAAGTAATAGCTGTAACACCTGTATCACTGCACCCGATGAATGCATCGGACTGGCTATCAGGCTGGATCAGCACCTCCGTAGCCAGAAGCATATCCCCCCGAAATCCACAGTAAATCGACCGGAGTACAGCCGTCGCTGCTAGCAGTTAAAGCGGCGTTAGAGGAGTGGCGGCACTGGTTGGAGGGAGCTGAACACCCGTTTATAGTGCTCACCGATCATCGCAATGTAGAGTACATCCAACAAGCGAAAAGATTAAACCCTCGCCAAGCCCGCTGGGCACTGTTCTTCACGCGCTTCCGCTTCAATGTCACCTATCGTCCCGGTTCAAAGAACAAAAAAGCAGACTCCTCCTGTGGGACCTCAACTCGGAGATAGCACAAACGGCACGGTTACATCCCGCATCGCGATACTGTCGCATCAGGACATCCCGGCGTAACGCGTACGTAACACCAGTACCACAGCAGCACAGGGAATTAAGATCTAGCTCACCGGATTACTGAGTCAACGCTTTGTCCCCACCTAGTGTGTCTACGTGTGTACTGCCTACACCTAAAGACTAAAATAAGTGCACCTGTGTTTCCCTTGTGTGTCTACCTATTTATTCCGGTCGAACCCGTAGCACCTTGCCTGTACACTGTTGTGCACCTTCTTTGTCGTGAATGTCTCTGTGTCATATAACTTTCTGTGTCTCGTCTTTTCCCCCCAGGACTGAGCAGTGCCTGCAGGTGTGGGTCAGTTTAACGTGGATGGTTCGTCGCCCAAATCAAGGTCTTCCGTTCTACGAGCCTTTTTATGTTTGGTTTGTTTTCTTTTGCCCACCTGCAGACCCAGTCTGGGGAGATATATATGGTGTTTTGAGTTTTTTGTTTTTTAACTTAAGTGAAGAGAATATAAAGAAACAAAAATAAATCATTTAAAAAGAATGGAACCTGCTTCCTCTTGTGTAGACATGACAATAGCAGTCAGGCATAGTCTTTCAGTGTGCACCAACACCTGTATAAAACATCAAGAATTAAGATATTTTATTGAAATAAAAGTATAGGTATCATTTAAATTTTTTCCCTAATCAGATTTGGACATACCCAGCAAAAACAGCAAAAAACACAGAATTGAAAATTTATTAGCAAAAAAGTAAAACATGTGTTTTTATGTTTAAAGTAGCTTTTATTATGTCTTAGAGTGTGTTTACACCTGACATTTTTGGGCCAATTAAAATGCATTCTGGAGCATAGGTAGTTCACCTGAACAATTGTGAATGGTGCCATCTGAACCAAAAACATTTGACAATGTGGGTCATAGGCCGCTTTCAAAAGTACCCTGGTGCCATTTAATTGAAAGGTGAACACATCATGAAGCAATGAAACCCATCCAACAAAAAAAAAGGTGAGACATCACAAGATGTGACCTGAAAAATCATGATTCGACATTCTAACAAAAGAAAGTACAGTAAGCAGCATGAAGGTAAAATAATGAAAGATTCAAAATATACCACCATAAAAAGAAATGCAGCAAGTGTATTTAGTTTAGTACAGTGCATTGTTTTGAAAGTTCAATGAGTTCGCAAAATCATTATCTGTCCAATCAGGTTGTGACCTCATCCGCATCCCTTCTGTTGTGTCTTTTGGTCTGATTTTGAAAATGCCAGTGTAAATGCCAAGCGAACCAGGACTTTATACTAGAGAACCCAAACTAAAGTACCATTTTATGCTTTGGTCCAAACCTAGAAAACATAATATATTAACTATATCTGATTTTTTTTTATCTGAAAACCTTCTCAAATCTCTGCATTTACCATTTACTGCATTTAATTGCCACAATGCTTGACGGTTTCTTCTACATTTAAAGATGGAATATAAATTATATTCCACATATAAATATCTATAATTATAAATAGCTATAATATTAAATAGCGCAAAATCTCTGTTCTCTGTTAAAAATATATGATCCAGTCTTGCTGGCAAAACTGTATACTGTAAATTATGTACAAAATATCAATTTATACATGCAAATGTTGCTAACAGTTGGTAACTCTTCATTTATGCCAAAAATACTCAAAATATTCTCCATCACTAATGACACACTTGGATCATTGTTGAACTCAATTATTAATACTCTTTGAAATTCCTCTTTGTCAAAATTGAAAGTCTTACAATGTGATAGAGAATGTTTATGTAGATGACATTGTTGACAAGAGCAATGTGAACAGATAGATGAAGAAGCTAAAATAAAGAGGAAACCAGCCCCGAAGACAAAACATGCATTAGGAGACTATCAACTGCGACTCTCTCTAAAGTGGGTACAGCAGTAAAGACCTATTTAAAAAAATAATAATAATAATAAAAGATTTGGGAGTTCATTTAAGCAAAGGCACAAATGCATTGCTTGTGATGTAGATTATGTTCAGTAGTACCTTTGAATAGAGAAAGAGTTTTGCTACTGACATGTACAATTTGAACAACCTATGTTAATTAATAAAACAGTTATGTCGACATTTGCATTACTTTTGGTACAACATTAGAAATTCTGTTATGTGACACCTGGATACCTGTTACAAACAAGAATGCCATGCACTTTAAATACATTTTTTTTCTTGATTATTATGTACTGTGCTCATTTATAATCCAATATATGAAGAGTGCAGTGGTCACGCCAATAAGCTCAATTAGGAACAATTCTAATATTTGCATGTTGAGCATCACAGCAATCACTGATAAATATACTGAATTTTATTCATATATATATATTTTTTTTAAACTCTTCTTTTCTCAAAATTATCCCAGTTTGTTAGAAAGCTGTATCTGAGCGGAAGGTGAGCCATGATATGGGTACCCTGGAGTCCCCTGGAGTATACATTACTGGGTAAACGGCTTTCAATTTACATCAAGAGTTATGCTATCTTACGTATTTCAGCAAATGTATATCAATCAAAATGAGCAACAAGCTATTTCACATATGTACGTAACTTCCTATCAGGTTACTACAAGTAGGATTTACATGTAGCAATGAAATTTCTGCCATGTATTAGGACAGCATTATAAACGTAAAGGCGGATGATAACGAGAAGGGCAGAGTTCAGGTGTCTGAAGGTGCATTGCAAAGCAGTGTATGGTAAGCAGCAAAAAACCCCATGGAAATGCCAGGTATGCCATGTTCCCTTATGTCTTCAGTTGAACAGTAACTGCTTTTCTAGAGTGGCACAAAGAAGTGTGGCTGTGTATAGGGTGTAAGAGTGGGCCTGGAGCCTATCCCAGGAGGCTTATGGCATGGGGTGGGGTACAGCGTGGACAGGGTGCCAGTCCATCGCAGGGCACACACACATACACTTACTGACACACTCATTCACACACTAAGGGCAATTTGGGAACGCCGTTTAGCCTAATCTGCAGGTCTTTAGACTATGGGAGGAAACCGGAGTACCCAGAGGAAACCCACCAAGCACAAGAAGAACATGCAAACTCCATGCACAAAGAGACGGGAATAGACCCTGGCCGGGAATTGACACCGGACTCTGGAGGTGCGAAGCGACAGTGCTAACCACTAAACCACCGTGCCGCCAATATCTGTTTCTTTTGTCCTCAAATTATTTTATTGTAGCACTTCGCTCTCTGTCACATACCTGACTGAAAGACTCATTATGCAGCTCATTATGCTGGTTTCTGTCGTCTCTGGTGTAAAAAATGAGTGATCAGGATGATTATCACATTATTTTGAAGCCAGAACTCCAGCCTACAAGATCCAGTTCACAGAACTATTGTACACAAATGTTATGATTGTGGTTTGTGGCCTTTCAGTGACTTTTTATTTAGCTGTTTTTAACAACCATGTATAACTGTAATTTTCTCCAAAATACAAACATGTGCATACATGCTGCTCATATATTACTGTATCCCGGTTTGTGCTGAATGCAATGTAAACAGACTTTACCCATTTATATGGTTATAACTAACTGAAAATTACACAAATGTCAGGACATATCAGAACTTCTTCAGGGCCTCAAAACACCTGCAGATCCAATGATGTGAGCCATTTGTACACAAAAAAGGTCCCCATTTGCATTACTTCATTTTCACTACTTTATTTTATTTATTCTTCATTATTATGTACTGTACTCATTTATAATCCAGTATATGAGAAGAGCAGTGGTCAGGACACAAAGCTTAATTAGGAACAATTCTAATGTTAGCTTTTTGAGCATCACAACAATCACTAATAGTGATAAATATATAATGTATATTATTTTATGAAAAAAAAACCTCTTCTTTTCTTTATATATCCCAGTTTGTTAAGAAGCTGGATCAAAGCACAGGGTGAGCCATGATATACGGCCCGTGGAGGATACTGGGTTTCAATTTACATCAGCAGTTATGCTATCTTATTTCAACAATGGTGTGCAACAAGGTATTTTATTTATGTAGGTTACTTCCAATCAGGCTAATACAATGAAAAGACAAAGTTGATTATAAAAAGGAATGGGTGATATGGCCAAAATATGATTGCAGATAGTATATATAATATAATAATAATTTTTTTTTTTTATGTAATCAATATAGAACATTAATTATTCTCCAAAAGTAATCCAAAATTAATAATGTAAATGATTAAATCCTGTAATAGTTGAAGTGGCCATTTTTATAAAACTACCGATGGTGATACTTGTAATTACAAAATGAATAATCCCAAAAGAGCCCTGTTAGTAAAAAGTAATGAACGTGGGTAAGTTGAGTGTTTTTCTGTCTGTAGGATGCCTCTATTCCATGCCTTTTTACTGGTGCAGTAAAAAAAGAAAAAAAAAGTAAAGGTAAGAAAATATTTTTATTTGGATTTGTGCACAGGAATGACAAGACCAAACATTTTTCCAGGTGTATGTAATGTTTGAAGCAGCATGTCTTTAAAAACAATTAGGCCAGTTTTGATGTCAAAAGAAGACATTTAATAAAATGTGGCCATAAAATCAATCAAGGAACAGTTGTATAGATAAAAACCAAAATAAGTGTTCACAAAACATCTACAGAGGTACTTAAGTCAAATTCTTTAGGCATTAGGTAACAAAACATTTGGAATTCCCTTAAAGAACTTAAGAAATGTCCTGAAGGTCTGTTGTGTGTTCCAGCACAACAGATTGTTTCGCTTAGTGTGTTAATGTGTACATGTTGTGAACTCAGGAGTCCTTCAACCCGGGAGGCGGAGCAGAGATGGCGTCCTCGAACCCGGAAGGCGGAGGAGAGACGGTGTCCTCAAACCCGGAAGGCGGAACAGAGACGATGTCCTCGAACCCGGGAGGCGGAGCAGAGACGGCGTCCTCGAACCCGGGAGGCGGAGCAGAGACGGTGTCCTCGAACCCGGGAGGCGGAGCAGAGACGGTGTCCTAGAACCCGGGAGGCGGAGCAGAGATGGTGTCCTCAAACCCGGGAGGCAGCGTAGACATGGAGTCCTCGAAACTGCAGTGTGCATGTCTCCAATCCATCTGGCAGATACTGCAGCATATCCTCGTCACCAGACAACGCTGCTATACTAGAGTGCAGTGTCTTGCTTAGACAAGGCCGGGAACAACTCGGGAGGCTCAGGCAGAGCGTGACTCAGGCAAGGCATAGCTCAGGCTGCGAGCTGTCCATCTATCAACAAAAATTATGTCAAGAAAAATACTGTTTTTAGTCATTTACAAACATATACATTGTTTTGTATGATTATATATTATGAAATATATATTAATAAATGTATTTGATTATTTTGAGCCACATCTGTGTTTAGATGGTCTGTCACCAGTGGTTGAGGAGCTGTACAGCCCCCTACTGGTGGTGTTGTATACTGCGCTTTAAATAATCGGGGTGAAGCCCCTTCTGCATGTCTGCTTTTAATTTGGTACAGACATAATAGACCTATTAACAAAAATGATCTATAATTTTAAGTCTTAATGCACATACTTCGCCTTTAAAAATGTAATAAAAAAAAACATGAAGTTGCCTTTTGTTTCAGTGCTTAACCCTACACCAGTATTTCGTTTTGAGATTCAGAATTAAATTAAACACATCAAATGTAAATCAAGTGTTTGCTTTACAATCACAACATGGAAAAACATATCTTCCTTATAGGTTTGGTTTCATACATTTGGACATGTGAATATAGACAGAATCCAGTAAAATAGGATGGTCTCTAAGAGGTCAATTTAAAAGTAAACATTGTGTTTATTTTTAAAAATCTCCTTGTATACCTTCACTGAAGTCGTGTCCGTGGCGTTTCCTCGGAGGAGAGGGAGCTGAGGGCTTTCTGAGACACACTCTCAGGTCCTGGCTGCTGGTCTGTAGGAGGCTAATAAAAAAAACAAGCAAACATATTTAAAAATATAAATATCCTTGTATACCTTCACCGAAGTCGAGTCCGTGGCATTTGCTCGGAGGAGAGGGAGCTGAGGGCTTTCAGAGGTCCTGGCTTCTTTCGTTCCTCTGCAAAGAGGAAACGAGACGATTTGTAGACACCTTTATTATTATTACAATCATATTTGAGTCTCTAAACTGTTCTCCCACCTGTACTGCGGCATGGGGATGTAGTAACCCGTGCGCGTGCTTTCCTCTTCTTCGTGAAGCCTGCCTTTCGTCCTGTGCGCGTGCCCTCGGTTCGTGCATCCCGGTTCGGAGCCTCTGTGTGCGGCTGAACCTGCAGAGCATCAGGCCTCTTCTTCGCTGCTTTTACCGCCTCCTGGTAGAACGCCGGTGTCGCCTCCACCGCCGCTTGCTCCCACTCGTAGTCTCCGAGCAGCGGCTTCCCGGAGGCGAAGTTAAAATTCCACTGCTCGTCCTTTCCGGAGATCTCGCGCAACTTCGCCTCGATGTCCCGGTCCAGCTCGTCGTGATCCACAGGTCCGAACAGACTCCGGCGCACGATCCTGCGCGGGCGCTGAGGGGAGAAGTCCCGCCTCGCAGCTCCTGAAACCTGCACTCTGGACATCTCTGTCACTTCTTCCGCAGTAAATGTCAAAAAGTCGTGTCAGAGACTCAGGGTGACAGAAACTTCAGAAAATAGTTGACTCTAGACTCTCACAAACAAGTTCAAAACTGGGTAACAGAGCGTTCAAGACAGTCGACTCGTGGCTCTCACAAACCAGTTTAAACCAAGCTGGTGCGTGATCTTTTAAAGAGCTCGTTGCCTGGCAGCAGCGTGCAGCGTCACAGGCGAGCGATCTGATTGGTCACTCGCTGATCCTCTGCTCAGTATAGAGATGTTACGTATGACACCGAGACTCGGAAGCTTGTGTCGAGACAGTGGCGGTTTTAGGCATGGGCGGGATTTTTTCACGACACCAGTGGGGCGGCACTTGGGGGGGATGCGCCGGCGTACCGCTAAAACGGGTTTTTAAAATATATATATGACTTTGTGGATTTCAAAATAAACAACGATGGAGAGAAAAAGGCCAAAGCTGTCAGGTGCCCAATTTAGAAAAAAGAGAAAAGAAGATGAGAAACGAGCAAAAGATAAAGGTATGCAACAACGTTCTCTCTGTATGATTACTGTATCATGTCAATGAAGTTCTAATGATGATTAGTGTTATAACTTTAGGTTTGTTAGCCTTCTTGCTAGCCTAGTCCTGTTGATGAGGAGCTGGCAGAGCAATGCAACACACTAGGCACCACACTGCACTGTGAAGGGTACTCTGATTTGGACAGTATAGAGAACTTGTGCAGGAAATCAAGAACTTCCCTCCTCTGCCATCAAAAACCATGACCCTCCTTGAGCTCATCACTTTTATTCATGAAAAGGATCTATTGGAGATCTACCCCAACTTTTGGACTGCTCGCAGGATTACACTTACTCTGCCAGTGACTGTGGCTCAAGCAGAGAAGAGCTTTTCAAAACTGAAGTTGATCAAGTCATATCTGAGATCAACCATGTCTCAAGAACGGCTCACTGGCCTTGCTATCATCAATATCGATCACTCAATAGGGGACACATCTTGTACGATGACATTGATGATTTTGCATCAAGGAAGGCCAGAAAGGTCAGATTTTAGTTCTTGTTGTTGTTTCAAGTTCAGTGTTATAATTAAATTTTTCTGGAGTGTGGTGTGCTTTAGATCATTTATTTACACAATATTTAACTATATTTTATCAGTATTTTATTCTTAATAAAAGTAATATGTAAAAGACAGTATATTTATTTATGTTCCAAGATTTTTTGTGATATTGTAAGTTGAGTGATTTGTGAAATAAAACATTGTTTCTGCAATATTATGATGTAGTGTAATTTTTTTTAATTGTGTGAGGGGAAGGGGGGAGGGCACCCAGAGGTGGTCTCGCCCAGGGAGTAAATGAGTGTAGAACCGCCACTGTGTCGAGCAGAAGTGGCGTTTATAATTTAACTCTTGTGTGGTGTTCATATTTTGGTGTTTTGTAGTTTTTAATTCAACACAATCCATTTTATATTAAAATACTCAACAGATGTTTACTTCATCCTGATTACAAGCAATATACGCAGGCTATATGGTTAACATTTGCCTTTTAACTTTGTTATATCACATTTATTAATTAAAGTGCTACTCGTATTTTTCTTTTTTAATAAAATGTAATGAAAAAGCTTAATATCAATATGAGTGAAAAAAATCAACATATTTACAAATTAAGAAACTATTGTTTTTCATTTATATGAACTTAATTAGAAGTTTAACGCTTTCATGTCATTTTACAAACAGATTGTCTTTTCATACCAGCCTATACAACCCATGAGGGACAGAGTTTTACTGTGTATGGGTACATATGTACTTCTTGATGCATGTACAGTGTTTCTCTGTCCATCTTAGGTCCACTCACTTCACCACACTTTTTTGTTGTTGTTGTTGCTGGCTGCAACCTAGAATATTAGACCCAGGGTTGTAAAATAGGGGTAGGCGTTGCACCACACTTGTCCCACACCATCCTGATGGCAGTTACAGTAGATTGTCTCTCTGCCATCAAGCTGTCTGTCATCTCATTTATCAAAGTGGATGATAAGGAGATGAAATGATGAGGAGATTTTCCGGGGACATTGTTGCATGGAAATGTTCTCTGCCAGTTTCTGCATCCTACTGGGATTCTGAGGATTCCCCCTTAGACCTGAAAACTCCAGCAAGGATAAGAAGCCCAAATTGGGCTTGTGAATAGGTTTGGTCCATCTCCTTTCCCCTTGTTTCAAAAACACCTTCTTTCTAAATTAATGAAATCCAGAATAATTTTCTGGATTGAATCTGTGACGAAAAGCTCAATAGAAGACTTTATGTTCGGCACATGAGAAACCGCCACCCTCCTAGGCCCTGGTTGCATTCTTATCACATTGCTAGCTGCTAGCATTCTTATCTTCACTTGCTAGCTGCTGACAATCTCGTCTTCGTTTTGAAACTAACTGATGCACAGTCTCAACCTTTTCTTCAAAGTCACTGTCAGAAATGTGATCCTTTTCCTCTACATCATCATCTTTAATTTACAAAAACTTTAATTACAGAGAATATTTTGGCCATCTTGATAAGTTGTCATAAGGAACCACAAAGCTATATTTATTGCATCCAGTCCCCAATTTGGAATATGAAAAATACGATAGAATAGGAGCAAATAAAGATTCCCACATAAATCCCAAATAAATGTTTCCCCACAAGACAGAGGGTAAAGTGTGGGGAAATGTGAGAGCAGACAGGTGTCGATGCTTGAATTTTGCCACAATGTTGTATGACAATGTTTGCAACTTTGTGTGGGAGGACAGGTCCAACACACACACTCACACACATGCACGCACGCACGCACACACATATACTAACAGCAGTCTCAGACAGGAGGAAGACAGAGTGAAGGTACACAGGACCTACAATTTTCACACTTTTATTAAACCTGTATCTAATAATCTAAATTGTATGATATTTCTTTTGATAAAACATGAAAACGGGTCCCACAGACCCGAACACCACACAAGGGTTAAGGAAATATTATAACGAAAACAACTCATTAACCATATAATAATATATAATATACACATATAATAAATATATGTGGTTTTGTGTGGTCACATTACCAATAAACGTGCCAGATATCCAGCTTTACAAAAAGAGATTATTAAAATAGCAGTGTGTGTCAATCTTTTTTTAATATGTCTTTGTATAAATGTCTTTACATATATGAATACATTTATACATTATTTCTTTTACCTTATTAATTACAAAATAGGAGTGTTTATAAATAAAGTCTCATTGAAGGCATGTTTAGTTTTCCTGAGAGTCACGTGGCCAATGATTATTGGCTTTCCGGAATACTATGACTGATTCTTCTTAGGTAAAGGCTCGTTCACATGTCTCACTTCTCCAGTCCTCACTGTGCGCAGTATAGCATAGGTCACTTTTCTACATCTTCCCTCATCCGATTGTAATGTATCCAGCCAAAAATACTCAATAGAAAATCAGAATTTAAAATTTAATAGCAAAAATAGCTGGTGGATAAATATTGGACCAACTACATGCTGGGTTAATTTAACCCAGTAAAATGGGTTATTTATTTAAGATGGGTAAAATATTCAATCCAAATGTAGGTCATATTTAACTATAATGCTGGGTTAATTCTACCTCATAAATAGGTTATTATTATTTTTATGTTTTGCATGTCTATGGGTAAAACAGTTTAAACAGTTACATTACTTTGATATACTGGTCTATTAAAAAAAACACTAAGTTTTGCAAACCATACATATATGCAATAAACAACACCCAATTAATTGTACAAATCATAGACAAAATATTTATATTTGTTTTTCAAAAGCACAAGATAAGGTATAATACAAAACAAGTTCAACAGCGACATCATTACGATACAATTACTGAGAAGCACTAATGCCTGAGAGCAGTGCTGGTCATTATCTCCCAACATCAAGATGTAGGGGTTCGGCCTTGACACTTCAGCCTGCAGGAGATATTCCACGGTGTTGGTTCCAACATTAGAAAAAAAGAAATTAAAGAAATTAAAAGTTCATGGAAAAATCGAGAGGGTTGGCTAATATTCATATTTGTAAGAAGATTAGTGTGTTATAAAACCTCAGCTTTTTATATGTGGTTGCTAACGCTAGCAACCTAGCTAAATGCTATCATCATGCTGGCACTACAATTAACAGTTTAGCTTTCATTCATCACTTCACCATCTTCATACACCCTGCAAGCATTCTACAAAGAAAGCTAAAAAGCTCATACATTTTTGCAGTTTCTTTCATACACAGGTGGGGTCTTTGGTTTGGGTAGCTAGCAGCCATTGTCAGATAAACTAGCATGCTATAGCATAGACCAGGCTGAAATTTTGAGTGTAATGTTAACACGGTAACAGTAATAAATGTTACATACAATGAACAAATTCAGTCATAGGTGAGTAAAAGTGTGTATACAGACCTTATATTTAACGTTTAAATTTTCTCTTAAATGCGTGACAGCTACTGAATACACCGGTGAACTTCAGGGGTAGGGACGGTCTTGTCTGTGATGTTTGCTGTCACTAGCTAACCCAACTACAACCCAGCAAGCTGGGTTAAACAAAAAGTACCCAACTCCCTGTAAATAACCCAGAAAAATTACCCAACAGAGGCAACCCAGCGTATAGGTAGTAAAAACAACCCAGCATTTTTTAGTGTGTTAGCGACAGCTAATATCACAGATCAGACCGGCCCTCCCCCGAAGTTCACCGGTGAATTCAGTGGCTGTGTCAGCTTCGTCTTTTTTTCTTCCTCCTCACGCATTTAAGAGGAAATGTAAACGTTCAATATAAGGTCTGTATACACACTTTCACTCACCTATGACTGAATTTGTTCACTGTATGTAACATTTATTACTGGTACCGTGTTACACTCAAACTTTCAGCCTGTTCTGTGCTATAGCATGCTAGTTTATCTGACAATGGCTGCTAACTAGCCAAACCAAAGAACCCCACATGTATATGAAAGAAACTGCAAAAATGTCTGAGCTTTTTTAGCTTTCTTTGTAGAATGCTTGCAGGGTGTATGAAGGTGATGAATGAAAGCTAAACTGTTAACTGTAGTGCCAGCATGACGCTAGCATTTAGCAAGGTTGCTAGCGTTAACAAACATAAAATAGCTGAGGTGTTACAAAACATTAATCTTCTTACAAATATGCATACTAGCCAACCCTCTCAAATTTTTCCATAAACTTTTACTTTCTTTCTTTCTAAGGTTGGAACCAACACCGTGGAATATCTGTCATTCGAGGCCGTACACCTACATCCTGATGTTGGGAGATAATGACCAGCATTGCTCTCAGGCATTAGTGCTTCTCAGTAATAGTATCGTAATGATGTCGCTCTTGAACGTGTTTTGTATTATCTGATCTTGTGCTTTTGAAAAATAAATATTTTTCTATGTTTTGTACAATTAATTGGGTGTTGTTTATTGCATATATGTATGGTTTGCAAAACTTAGTGTTTTCTCTTGTAATAGACCAGTATATCAAATTAATTAAACTGTTTTACCCATAAACATGTAAAACATAAAAATAATAATAACCTATTTGTGAGGTAAAATTAACTCAGCAGTATAGTTAAATATGACCTAGAATTTGGATTGAATATTTGACCCATCTTGCTGGGTTAAATAAGTAACCCATTTTGCTGGGTTAAATGAACCCAGCATGTAGTTGGTCCAATATTTATCCAGCAGCTGGGTTAAAAACAACCCAGTTTGGGTTGTTTTTAACCCAGCATTTTTTAGAGTGTATTACTCAGAAGCACTAATGTATGAGAGCAGTGCTGGTCATTATCTCCCAACATCAGGATGTAGGGGTACGGCCTTGACACTTCAGCCTGCTGGAGATATTCCACAGTGTTCGTTCCAACCTTATAAAGAAATAAATTGTCGCGTACCAACGGAACTCAGAAGAGACAGTCTCTGATGTTGGCCCGGCAGGGCGATTTATTCATAAAGTTGGGGACAACAAAAACACGGGGAACAAACAAAATGTGGAAATCAACACTGAAAATGAAATGCTGGGAAAAATAGAAAACAAAAAGCAAAACAGAAACCAATGAAGAAACAGGCAAAAAGCGGAGCTGGCAGGAGGGAAAAAACGGGAGTGCATAGGAGACACAGAAGTACACTAAAACACGGAGACACGAAAACACGGAAGTACACAGGAGCGCGGAGCGAGGCAGACAACGAGAAACTGAAACATACGGAAAAAACACGGAAGTAAACACAGTGGAAGTACGCAAAAACACGGAGATAAATACAGTGGAAGTCCTTAACTGAAGAGTTCGGGTCGCGTGATCAATCTCGGACGGTGTGCTGGTGAAAGAGTGGTGCTTTTATGTGCGCGTGTGTACATCAGCCGAATACGGAGCAGCTGTGTGTGTGGGTGTGTGTGTGAGGGACGTGCGTGCGTGCTAGAACTCGGGTGACGTAGGACGTGGTGCAGGGGCGGAGCCTGGTGTGCGCGTCACAGAACCCCCCTCTCCACGGACCGCTCCTGAGGGCCGGAGAGTACGTCGTCGTGGTGGGCGACCC
The DNA here is from genome assembly GCA_030347435.1 of Clarias fuscus. NCBI lineage: Eukaryota > Metazoa > Chordata > Actinopteri > Siluriformes > Clariidae > Clarias > Clarias fuscus. The sequence goes on along the minus strand of CM059204.1, from coordinate 16,961,779 downwards.
CTACCCCTGGGGGCCGGCATCTGGGGCTGAGCCTGATGGAACTCGGCGAGAAGGGTCGGGTCTAGGATATCATCCCGAGGAACCCAGCTTCTCTCCTCGGGACCGTACCCCTCCCAGTCCACCAGATACTCCAGATGACCACCTCGACGACGGGACCTCAAGATTTCGCGGACGGCGTATATCGTGCCGTTCTCCAGGTCGAGGCTCAGTGGGGGCTCCTGTGGATCGCCAGACTCTGGGGAAACAGAAAGTGAGGGGGTGTGGTATGGTTTCAGTAGGGAGACATGGAATGTGGGGTGTATTCTGTAGGTGCGTGGAAGACTTAACTTAAATGTGACTGGATTGATCTGGGACAGGATGGTGAAGGGACCAATGTATCGGGGTGACAGCTTCTTGCTGGGCAGACGAAGGCGGATGTCCCGGGTTGACAGCCAAACTCTTTGCCCAGGTCGGTACATTGGGGCCGTAGATCTCCGGGTGTCGGCTGTGATCTTTTGCCTTCTGACTGCCCTCTGAAGCTGCCGGTGCGCTGATGCCCAGACCTTCTCACTCTCCTGGAACCAGTGATTCACTGCGGGGACCTCGGAGGTTTCTCCGTTCCAGGGGAATAGCGGGGGTTGGTGACCGAGTACGCACTGAAATGGGGTTAAACCAGTAGCTGGACTCCTGAGAGAATTTTGGGCGTACTCGGCCCAGACGAGGTACTGGCTCCAGGAGTTCTGGTGGCCGTGGCAGAAGGTACGTAGGTATCGACCTATCTCCTGGATCTTCCTCTCGGTTTGGCCATTGCTTTGTGGGTGGTACCCTGACGACAGGCTCACCGTCACTCCCAGGAGTGTGAAAAAGGCCTTCCAGAACCGGGAGATGAACTGGGGACCCCGGTCTGAAACGATGTCTTCCGGGATGCCAAAGTTACGAAATACTTGTTCGAACAGGGCCTCCGCCGTCCTCTGCGCTGTCGGGAGACCTGGGAGTGGAATAAGGCGACAAAATTTTGAAAAGCGGTCCACAATGACGAGCACACAGGTGTTACCTTGAGACACGGGGAGGTCCGTCATGAAGTCTATGCCCAGGTGTGACCAGGGACGTCGAGGAACAGGTAGCGGCAGCAGTTTTCCTGTGGGTAGTTGCCTGGGTATTTTAGACTGGGCGCATGCCCGGCATCCCCGTACGTACCTCTGCACTTGTTCTCTCATCCGTGGCCACCAGAAACGCTCGCGGAGAAGGGAGAGGGTTTGGGTGACCCCCGGGTGACCGGTGCCAAGTGAGGAGTGTACCTGGTGGATAAGGTGTTCTCTCTCTGGTTCGGGGACGAAGGAAAGCTGTGGTGGACAACCGGGCGGAGAGGCGCTGGGGGAATGGCTCTGGGAATCGGGGCTGCCTTCCTCCCATTGTATTGGTGAGACGAACAGAGTTGTCGGGAGGATGTTCTCTGGGTGTTCGGCCGTTTCCTCGGGATTGTGAACCCTGGAGAGCGCGTCGGCCTTGACATTCTTCGTTCCTGGCCTATAAGAAATGGAGAAATGGAATCTCGTGAAGAATAAAGCCCACCTTGCCTGTCTGGAGTTCAAACGTTTAGCTTCACGTAGATACTCCAAGTTCTTATGGTCAGTTAGGACCAGGAACGGATGGATCGCCCCCTCCAACCAATGCCTCCACTCCTCCAGGGCCAGCTTGATGGCGAGAAGCTCACGATTTCCTATATCGTAGTTCCTCTCCGCCGGTGACAGCTTCCTGGAAAAGAAGGCACATGGATGGTAAGCTGGATCCTTCCCCTGCTGCTGTGACAATACCGCTCCCACCCCGGTTTGTGAGGCGTCGACCTCTACGAGAAAGGGATGGTTAACGTTTGGAAGGGTGAGGATCGGGGCAGTGGTAAAGGCCTGTTGTAAATGTGACATGGCATGTGTAGCCTCAGGTGACCAAACTAGCTTCTTGGGCTTACCTTTTAGGAGGTCAGTGAGCGGGGCGACTTTCATGCTATACCCCTGGATGAATCGGCGGTAGAAATTCGCGAAGCCCAAGAAGCGTTGGAGCTGTTTAATATTGGTTGGGGTAGGCCACGATCGGACAGCCTCTACCTTCCTCTCATCCATCTGAATCCCCCTTGGACTGATGTTATAACCCAAGAAGGATATGGAGGACTGATGGAAGAGGCACTTTTCCGCCTTGAGGAACAGCTCATGAGATCGGAGTCTCTTAAGCACCTCAGTTACATGTCGGAGGTGCTCCGAGGAATCCCGCGAGTAGATAAGTATGTCATCGATGTAGACGACCACAAATCTACCCACACAATCCCGGAACACCTCGTTCATATAACCCTGAAAAACAGACGGAGCGTTCACTAGGCCGTACGGCATCACCAAGTATTCATAGTGACCCGTAGGAGTAATGAAAGCAGTTTTCCACTCATCACCTTCGCGAATGCGAATCAGATTATATGCGCTCCGGAGGTCTAGCTTCGTGAAGATAGTAGCTCCACGGAGCTGTTCCAGAGCGGAGGGGACGAGAGGAAGGGGATAACTGAACCTTACCGTGACCTTATTTAGCGCCCGATAGTCGATGCACGGCCGAAGGCCTCCGTCTTTTTTGGCCACAAAGAAGAAGCTAGAAGCAGCAGGGGAAGTCGAAGGTCTAATGAAGCCTTGCCGAAGGGCCTCCTCAACGTACGTCTCCATTGCCTTCTGTTCCGGGAGAGAGAGAGAGTAGATCTTACCTCGTGGCACCGGTGCACCTGGAAGGAGGTCGATGGCGCAGTCCCATGGCCGGTGTGGAGGTAGTTGTGTGGCTCGGACTGGGCAGAAGATGTCCTGAAAGCTGGAGTATGCCTCTGGAACCTCGGGATGATGCACTCCGGCTGGACTCTCCACGGAGGTCGAGTTGAGTGGTAGGGCTGGGACCTGGGAAAGGCAGTGAGAAAAACAGCCGGCGCCCCACTTCAGGATCTCCCCATCCTTCCATGAGAGGATCGGCTCGTGGAGAGTGAGCCATGGGCGCCCTAGAATCAGGTCAGACGTAGATCTTTCGAGGACCAGGAATCGGATCTTTTCCTCATGCAGCCAGCCGACCTGCATATGCAACGGAGGAGTGATGTAACGAACCAGCCCCCCCGCAGGGGGTGCCCCCGTCACACAGCAGATCTGAAGGGGAACAGGGCGGAGTTCAAGGGGAACCTTGAGCTGGCGGCAGAGTGTCCTAGAGATGAAGTTCCCAGCGGAACCCGAGTCTAGGAGAGCCCTTACTGTGGGAGACATGGTGGCATGGTGGACAGTGACATTCATAGTGAGTGGTTTGGCATGGGGACATTCATGACTGACGTTACTCACCAGAGGTCTCGCTGGGCGCCGAGGGCATGATGGTAGTAGGTGTCCCCTTTCGGCGCAGTACAGGCATAACCCCGAGTCCAGCCGGCGTTGTCTTTCCTGAGGAGAAAGTCTGGCTCGGGTTTGGTTAATGTCCATTGGTTCGGGTACTGACCTGGGGTCTGGTGAGAGAAGGGCTGGTTGGAATTGAACCGGTGCAGGAAGTTCGGCAGCGCAATCCTGCAAACGGTTGGCGACTCTGAGGGTGAGCCGTATGAACTGCTCCAGCCCAACAGAGTCGTCGTGGGTCGCCATCTGCAGCCTCAATCGTGGTGCTAGCCCCTGCCGGAATTTGGTTAAAAGGGAGAGCTCGTTCCACCCACTGGCGGCTGCAAGGGTTCTAAAGGAGAGAACATAATCGTGAATGGAACCCTTACCTTGTTGTAGCCGGAAAAGTTGGTCCCCAGCGGTGGTAGAGCTCACCGAGTAATTAAATACTTCCCGGAAATGCGCAGTAAAGTGCGCATAATTGTGGACGACGGGTCCATCCTGTTGCCACATTGCCTGTGCCCACTGGAGAGCGCGTCCCGTCAGTAGGGAGACAATGTAGGCAACCTTGGATCTGTCAGATGGGAAGCGCAGGGGCTGCATGTCAAAAAATATTGAGCACTGCAGAAGGAACCCATCGCAATTCCCCGCTTCACCAGAGAAGGGCGGCGGTGTAGCCACGGGACTGGTAAGCGCACCGGGGGAAACCGGGGCAATGGCAGCCGCCATGGGCGCAGTGTGGGGAGCCGGGGGAATCGGTGGAGTGACTGTGGGTGTAGCAGGTGCTGTAGTGGCGGAGGTTTGTGGTGGCAGAAGACGCTGGAGAGTGGTGATCAGCTCCGAAATCAAATTAGCACTTGCCGGGTCCATAATTGTGCAGGTCCGAGATTCTGTCGCGTACCAACGGAACTCAGAAGAGACAGTCTCTGATGTTGGCCCGGCAGGGCGATTTATTCATAAAGTTGGGGACAACAAAAACACGGGGAACAAACAAAATGTGGAAATCAACACTGAAAATGAAATGCTGGGAAAAATAGAAAACAAAAAGCAAAACAGAAACCAATGAAGAAACAGGCAAAAAGCGGAGCTGGCAGGAGGGAAAAAACGGGAGTGCATAGGAGACACGGAAGTACACTAAAACACGGAGACACGAAAACACGGAAGTACACAGGAGCGCGGAGCGAGGCAGACAACGAGAAACTGAAACATGGCAGTAACCATGGAACACACGGAAGTAAACACAGTGGAAGTACGCAAAAACACGGAGATAAATACAGTGGAAGTCCTTAACTGAAGAGTTCGGGTCGCGTGATCAATCTCGGACGGTGTGCTGGTGAAAGAGTGGTGCTTTTATGTGCGCGTGTGTACATCAGCCGAATACGGAGCAGCTGTGTGTGTGGGTGTGTGTGTGAGGGACGTGCGTGCGTGCTAGAACTCGGGTGACGTAGGACGTGGTGCAGGGGCGGAGCCTGGTGTGCGCGTCACATAAATTAAAGAAAGTAAAAGTTTATGGAACAATTGAGAGGGTTCTAGTATGCATATTTGTAAGAAGATTCGTAACACCTCAGCTTTTTATATGTGGTTGCTACGCTAGCACCTAGCTAAATGCTAGTGTCATACTGGCACTACAGTTAACAGTTTAGCTTTCATTCATCACTTCATCATCTTCATACAGATTTTTGCAGTTTCTTTCATACACAGGTGAGGTTCTTTGGTTTGGCTAGCTTGCAGCCATTGTCATAAACTAGCATGCTATAGCACAGACCCGGCTGAAAGTTTGAGTGTAACATTAACACGGTAACAGTAATAAATGTTACATACACTCTAAAAACTGCTGGGTTAAAAAACAACCCAACCATAACCCAGCTGCTGGGTCACTATTGGACAGAACGCGCGCTGGGTTGTTCATCTGACCCAACCAGTGGGTTAAATTGACACTCTTGCTGGATTAAATTGGTAAAGTGCTGGGTTATTTTATTTGACCCAACCAGTGGGTAAAAATAACACTCTGCTGGGTTGACACAATCCATTAGATTTTTTATTTTCAAAAAAGACACAAAATGTACACACATAATGTAAATAGATTGCCACAGAATAAGAAAATGTGAATAACAATTTTTACCAAAATGTCAGACAAAACCATATCTTAAGCTGACCATTTGTTAAATATAAAATAAATGTACTGTAACAAACACTCTGTAAAACAAAAACAAGAGACCCCTGTAAGTCTGATTTGAATAAGATTTTTTTTTTGCATTTTATACAATGTTTAAAAACTTTTTATATAGAAGTTTAATACAAATCTTATAATGCCCTCATGACACAAACATTTCCCATCTTAATATTTTAACTATCCGTTATTTAGCTATTACTATTTAATTTCCTTCAAAAATGACATTAAAAACAAAAATGAAAACTTTTAAAAATATTGATTAAATGTTGGCTGAAAAAACTGTTGTCCTGAAAAATTTAATTACACGCGATGAGTACTCGTGGCCATCAATCTGATCCACAGTATGCTGGAGAAACTCCCAGGTAAGAAGACACTTCTTAACATCAATGACAAAAAAAAAAAAAAAAACAGCCTTCACAAAAGACTCTGTATCAATAGCATTGCCTCCAACAATGTAAAAGGTCTGTCAGGTCCATCGTCTCATCCCCAAGGAACAAAACATGGAACAATGCTCCAGTCATCTCCATATTTTGCAGATATCATCCTCATCATGTTGGTCCACCTATGGATTATACAGCGTCACTTAGTGTTGCAATATAACTAACATTTACGCTGAGCATTTTTGTTAAGGACGTACAGCTACATGTGCATTTAATGCAAAAAAAAAAAATCTCTTGTCAATACACAAAAATACTGTACATAACGTGAACATGAATTTAGTGTCATGAGTCTAGCTGGTGGTAGTGGCTGGCTAGACCAGCTGATGTAGTTGCCGTGGGCATGTAGGGCAGGCATAAACGCAGAGGGGTTCTTGAAACAGTCTTTTTATTTACAAACTCAAACAGACACAAACCAACAAAGGAACCAAAACAAACTCAAACTAGAACTAGGGCTCAGGAAATACACAGGAAACTGGGAACTGAACGTCTCGGGTTACTTGGCTGTAACCCTGTTCCCTGATAAAGCGGGAACGAGATGCTGCGTGAAAACACTATGGGAACATCTCTTTGTTGCCCGGTTGTGAAACTTGTGCATGTCAAACCCGCCGAATACCTTCGGCTTATAACCTGTGCAGGCATGACGTCACCGAACAAGGTGCACCTGCAGGTTATAAATAGGAGTGAACCGGAAACATCCTCAGGTCAATTTTGTCTGAAGGACGTCCAGGCACGCCAGCAGTGCGGCATCGGAACGCAGCATCTCGTTCCCGCTTTATCAGGGAACAGGGTTACAGCCAAGTAACCCGAGACGTTCCCTTTCAAAAGCTACACTCGATGCTGCGTGAAAACGCTATGGGAACGAGAATACCAACGCCGCCGCACTGCAAGTGTCTGGACCCCCAGGTTGTGTAGCGTGTGCGCACAAGCCGAGGAGGTCTCAGACCTAACTCTGGGATGCTGACTCAAGGATCCGCGAACCTGGAGTAGCATTGACATCCAGACTATAAAATCTAACAAACGTGTGTGGAGAGGACCAGCCCGCCGCATCACACACCTGCTGCAGGGGTACGCCTCTTGCCAAGGCAATCGATGAGGCAATCCCCCTGGTTGAGTGAGCCCTGATTCCCAGAGGCAAAGTGTGACCACGCGCCTCATAGGCTAGGGCAATGGCATCTCTCACCCAGTGTGACAGAGTCTGTCTAGTGGCAGCCGCCCCCCCGGTTGCGACCCCCATGGCAAATAAAGAGCTGCTCTGATTTACGCCACTGGCTAGTGCGGTGGACGTAGATCCGAAGAGCACGTACTGGACACAGTAAGTGAAGTCTTTCCTGCTCCGGAGCTGTGAAAGGCGGAGGACAGAAGGCTTCGAGAACAACTGGGTGCATGGTCGAGAATGGAACCTTGGGAAGATAGTTCGGGTGAGGATGCAGAATAGCTTTGACTAGCCCAGGGGCAAAGTCTACGCAGGATGGGGAGACTGACAGAGCCTGCAGATCCCCAATCCTCTTCAAAGAAGTAATAGCCATCAGAAAAACCATCTTAAGAGACAGAAGCTTGACAGGCGCTGACTCTAGTGGTTCGAACGGGGTGTCAGCCAGGCCTTCGAGTACGATAGTTAAGTCCCATGAAGGGACCGTCGCTCTAGTGGGCGGCTTCAACCGTTTAGCTCCACGAATAAAACGGGCAACTAAATGGTGCTTGCCCACAGAAACCCCGTCATTCAGAGCGTGACAGGCCGAAATAGCGGCTACGTACGTTCTGAGCGTACTAGGGCATAAGCCCGAGGACAACTTTTCTTGCAGAAACTCTAGCACTTAAACAATCTGGCAGTGAACTGGGTCTATGTGTCTTGTCATGCACCAATTTTCAAACACACTCCATTTGAGGGCATAAGTTCTCCTAGTGGAGGGAGCCCTGGCACTTAAAATGGTTTCAATTACGCTGGCTGAAAGCCCAGCCTGTCTCAGTTGGTCCCGTTCAGGGGCCAAACGTGAAGGTTCCAGAGGTCGGGCCGGGGATGAAGTATTGTCCACTGCGCCTGAGACGGAAGATCCCTCCTCACTGGAATCACCCAGGGTGAGCCGTCGAGGAGAGATATTAGATCCGAGAACCACACTTTGGTCGGCCAATGGGGCGCTATCAATAAGAGGCGCAACCCTTGTTGACGGACCCTCGCCAGGACTCCCGGGAGCAGAACTATAGGCGGAAACGCATAAAGGTGTAACCTGGGCCACGTGTGGGCCATTGCGTCCAGACCCAGGGGAGTTGGAGGAGTCAGAGAGTAGTAAAGGGGGCATTGTGCTGTCTCTTGTGAGACAAAGAGGTCCACCTCTGCTACGTAAAATCTTTCCCAGATTTGACTGACTATTTCGGGGTGGAGCTTCCATTCCCCCTGTTCTACAGCTTGTCTGGATAGCAAGTCTGCTCTTACATTCATGTGCCCTGGAATGTAAATCGCCCTGAGGGACAGGAACTTGTCCTGTGCCCAAAGCAGAACCTGGTGCGCTAGCTTGTTCAAGCGGCGCGAGCGCAGTCCACCCTGGTGATTTATGTACGAGACTACCGCAGTGCTGTCCACCCGCACTAGGACATGGTAGCCTCTCAACTGCTGGAGGAAGTGTTTCAGGGCCAGAAACAGAGCCATCATTTCGAGGCAATTGATGTGCCACGCGAGAAGATGACCTCTCCAGCTCCCTTGTGCTGGACGGCCATCCAAGACCGCACCCCAGCCCATGAGGGAAGCGTCTGTCGTTAGCATCTTGCGACGACAAGACGGACCTAGAGTGGGACCCAAAGTCAGAAACCGGGGTCTGAACCACATAGAAAGGGTACGAAGCCCCAGGCGCGTAACCCTTATTAGCCTCTGGGGGTTGGCCCTTGAATGAAACCCCCTGGCTCTTAGCCACAGCTGAAACGCTCTCATGTGCAGAAGGCCCAAAGGTATCACCGTGGACGCAGCCGCCATGAGGCCTAAAGATTTCTGAAAGTGATGATCAGTGACCTTCTGGCCTAGCTTGATTTCCTTCAGGGTGTTGAGAATGGATTCGACACGAGCAGGAGACAACTGTGCCCGCATCGTGACCGAATCCCATGTGACACCCAAATATGTTGTCCTCTGAACAGGAAGGAGAACGCTTTTCGTGGCGTTGAGTCTCAATCCTAAAGAATGAAGATGGGCTAGGACGACATCCCGATGTCGAAGCGCTAGCTCCTGAGACCGGGCCAGAATCAGCCAGTCGTCTATGTAATTCAAAATACGGATGCCCTGGAGTCGTAAAGGAGCCAGAGCTGCATCCATGCATTTTGTATATGTGCGGGGTGACAGAGCTAGGCCAAATGGAAGGACCCGAAACTGGTAAGCCTCGCCCCCAAAGGCGAACCTCAGGAACTTCCTGTGCTGTGGCAATATTTCTATATGGAAATATGCGTCCTTGAGATCGATTGTCACAAACCAATCCTCTAGTTGAATTTGAGAAACAAACATTTTGACAGTCAACATTTTGAATCTGGATTTCCTGAGATAGCGGTTCAAGCCGCGAAGATCCAAGATCGGACGCAACCCTCCCCCTCTCTTGGGCACCAAAAAGTACCGACTGTAGTAGCCCGACTCTCTGTCTGGAAGGGGAACATGTTCTATGGCCCCTTTGCCCAGCAGAGTCTTTAACTCCTGGGCCAGCAGATGTGCTCGGTCTGGTTTCACGGAAGTGGAGACCACACCGTTGAAACGCGGAGGACGATGTGCAAACTGAATCCTGTAGCCTGTGCCTACAGTCTTTTCTACCCAAGGAGATATGCCTGGCAGTAGTTTCCACGCTGCCAGCTTCTCCGAAAGGGGCACGAGCTTTGACACTTCGGCTGGATGGGGGGTGTTAGGTGTTGGGTATCCTGAAGTATGGCAGGAGATACCCAAACACCCAACTCTTCGTTGGAGACCGGCGCTCCCCGAAACACCAGTGGTGGCGGGGATTGAACACCGGCCTCCAGGGAGTGCCAGGGAGGAGGCCCTGTTTTGTGATGAAGATCCAGGCGCCCCTCCCTGGGGGGGGGCACCCCCACAGCCCCAGGCGCACGAACCTCAGGGCTTCTTCTTCGAAGAGAGGAAGCTCCTCAGATCTGGTCTTTTTGAGGCAGATTTCTGGGAAGGGCGGCGAGCCCCACCCCAGTCTTTACGAGGGGGTGTGCAGCTGGTCACGCTCTCCTTCTGGACCTCACGCCTTATAGGGGCCAGACCTGGCCGGGGCCGGGTGGCCGACGGTCCCGGTTCTTGAGCACGGCGGGGAAGGAACCTCCCAAAAGCCTGTTCATATAGCTTCGCCTCCCGAAACCTAGTGGCGACGGAATTAACAGCGTCGCCGAAAAGGCCGGAAGGCGAGACGGGGGCATCAAGGAGGACAGCACGATCCTTATCCTTGATGCCCGAGAGGTTCAGCCACAGATGCCTCTCCGTGGATACCATGGCAGCCATAGAACGGCCCACAGCACGGGCCGTCTGCTTGGTTGCACGGAGAGACAGGTCTGTGACTCGGCGCAGCTCTGCGAACGCCTTGTCATCAATAACCCCACCGGTGCTCAGGTCCTTCAGCAGGTCAGCCTGGTAAGCTTGCAAAACCGCCATGGTGTGCAGTGAAGCGCCAGCCTGTCCTGCTGCCTGAAAAGCTTTGCCCACCAAAGCAGATGTCAATCTGCACGGCTTGGAGGGGAGGGTAGGCTTTTTCAGGGAGGATGATGTCCCAGGAGAGAGATAGCCCGCAAGCGTCTCTTCTATCTGGGGCATCATCATATAACCGCGTGCTTTCGCATCAACGATATTCGAATAAGTCGAAGTCGATGGCACAAAAACACGCGATGAATACGGCTTGCTCCATGAAAGGGTTAATTCATCATGGAGGTCACCAAAGAAGGGCAGAGAGAGACGTTGAGGCTCCTCCCCCCGGCCACCCGACAGAAACCTGTCGTCTAATCTCGAACGCTTAGGGGAATCTCGCTGCTGCGGCCAGTCGATATGCAATCGCTCGACCGCACGCGTTATAACCTCTAATAAATCCTCATAAGCTCTGTGAGCACTGGAGGAGCGTTGTGAGGAGGCTACTTCCATGGAAGCGAGAGAGGAAGATTCTTCCGCTCCTTCACAAGAAGCGCCGGAGCGCGCTTGCGAAGTGGAAGCTAAAACTTCCTGATCCGGAGAGAGCGCGAGAGAAAGGGGGAATTCCGTCTCGTGCGCGTCTGCCAGATCAGCACGCGAGCCCCAGGAATGCGCCGCGGCTCGCGGTTTCTCTTTAAAGAAAGCGAGCCGCGCGCGAAGCACCTTAATAGGGAGAAGATCACAGTACATTCTCCCTGAAGCCCGAGGCGAGCGTGTTCTTCCCCCAAGCACTCGAGACAAAACTCGTGAAGATCGCCCTCCGAAAGAGATCTATCAGACGGAGGCACGCATCTCTTAAGCAACTCCGCCATATCGGTGAGTTAATGCTGTTATTTTTTATTTTGCTTTTGTTACTGCTTGCATGCACGCGCAAACACAAAGCGGTCCTGAAGACAAAAAGATCTGAGGATGTTTCCGGTTCACTCCTATTTATAACCTGCAGGTGCACCTTGTTCGGTGACGTCATGCCTGCACAGGTTATAAGCCGAAGGTATTCGGCGGGTTTGACATGCACAAGCTTCACTACCGGGCAACAAAGAGATGTTCCCATAGCGTTTTCACGCAGCATCGAGTGTAGCTTTTGAAAGGGAACACAGGGAACTGAGCGCTGACACAGAGAACCGGAACTGACACAGGGAACTGAGCGCTGACACAGGGTCTAGAAACAGCCACAGGGACTAGGAGCTGACACACAGGGAAACATGGAGCTGGAGCTAACTAAAGACACATAGGGGAACTAGAGACAAGACAGGACGAGACGGGAACTAGAGATGGAGACTGGGCTGGACCAGGAGCACAGAGACTAGAGACTGGATGGGTTAGTGAAGTTAGTAGCTACATAGAATATGGGATGCTGGATGCTGACCTAACCAGGTTATTGGCTAACCGGGTTAGTACTGACCTAATAGGGGGGCACTGAACACAGCAAAGCAGGGCACACATGAGGCTATACCAAACTAGCAGCAAGCCTACTAGCAACCAGAACCACTAGCAGTCAATCCTACTAGGGGCCAACCCTACTAGCAGCCAAGGCCTACTAGCGGCTAAGCACTCATGTTGCTACAAACATCTAAACAGATAAGGAAAGCGACAAACAAAGAACTAGACATGAAGACCAACACTAGGGACACACAATAGTACTTACACAAGAAGGAGACACTGCCTAAATAAACATGAAACAGGCCAGCTCCATGAATCCACAAACACAAGGAATCTAAAGAAAACTAATAGAGCCCTCTAGAAAAACAAAGGTAAAACAATATTACTAAAATATAAACTCAAAGAAACAAAAAGGAATGCCCACATGACGGTATATACAAAACCTACACACAAACCAGTTTCCCAGAACAAACTGCTATTTATAGAAACTTCAGGTGAGCCCTCATCACTTGACCGAGGTGCCTTCTGGGAAACTGAGTCGGCCAACGAAACTACAAAAAACAGACACGTACAGTGACCTCTAATGGAGGTTCCTAACATTTAGTGTATATTTTTGAATAATTTACCTTACTATTTAACATGTGAGGGATAACAGGATACGGCGCTCCATCTGGATTTAATACAATTCTCAACAAACATTAGATGAATATGATATTTATTGGTGAATTTACAACTTAAAATAAATATTTTAAAGGATAAAGAAAAAGCTTGTTTAAAGGCTACGACTTATCCATGACGCTTTCTCATTTTTTGAATAACAAAACAGAATGGGAAAACAATATTAATCCCACACAATATTAATATAAAAAAATTATTTTAAACAATAAAATATGCTTGCTCCTACCACAAGTTACTAAAAAAATTAATATTTACATTAACTTACCATAAAATACTGAGTGCTCTGAGCATGATCCAGTCAGAAGTGAAGAATCCAGAAAGTTCCTCATGCTGTGTCTCAATTCCAAAAACGCAAAGAGCGGACTTGACTTAGAAGTGCACACTCGAGGGTTTAAGGACACCGGGTATAGTGCAAATAGAACGCAGCGTACATGATGCTTCTCACAGCCGTGATATATTAACCGTATTATACCAAAGATTACCTGTTAGAAATACACAAAATGAAAAATAAAATAAAATAATAATAATCCGCTGTTTAACCACTGAAGAGACACCACAGCCAGCGGTCGTTTTCAGAAGTTTCTGCCAAGATGATGTTATGTTTTGCGGCTACATAAGCGCAGAGCACCGTAGGATTGCCTGGAGCTCAAATCTCCGAAATCGTTGGGGCACTTTTTTAAATAGACGCTATCTTTAATAACCGATTGATGTTTTGAGCTGTACACACATACATTCTCGCTTAAACAACTCTTAAAACTACACTTTTTGACTCAATAACATTAATATTTCAAACATTTTGCAGGTTGCCGTTTGGAGAAATAAAGAATAAACCAGTTATTGGGTCAAAATAACCCAACCAGGTGTTCATTTGTAAATGACCAACTACATCTCATTTGACCCAGCATTACCCAACCCAACAATGTGTTTAAAGTACCCGAAATAACCCAGAATTTTGACCCAGCATGAACAACCCAACAATGTGTTTACAGAAACACCCCAGCATTTTTTAGAGTGTACAGTGAACAAGTTCAGTCATAGGTGAGTGAAAGTGTGTATACAGACCTTATATTTAACAAAGTTGACACAGCCACTGAATACACCGGTGAACTTCGGGGGAGGGGTGGTCTTGTCTGTGATGTTAGCTGTCACTAGCTAACCCAACTCCAAACAAAAAGTACCCAATTCCCTGTAAATAACCCAGAAAAACTACCCAACAGAGGCAACCCAGCGTTTGGGTAGTAAAAACAACCCGGCATTTTTTAGTGTGTAACTTTTATTATGTGTCTAACAATGTGTTTACACTTGACATGTTTGGGCCAAATAAAATGCACTCTGGAGCATAGATAGTTCACCTAAACAAGTGTGAATGGTGCCACCTGAACCGAGAACATTTGAAAATGTGGGTCATAGTCTGCTTTCCAAAGTACTCTGGTTCAATTTCATCATTAACACACCATGAACCAATGAAACCCATCCAACAAAAGAAATAGGTGAGACATCACAAGATGTGACCTGAAAAATCATGTGAGTCGATATTCTAAAAAAAGAAAGTAAGCAGCATAAAGGTAAAATAATAAAAAATTGAAAATATACTACTATATAAAAAAATGCAGCAAACGTATTCAGTCCAGGACAGTGCATTGTTTTGAAAGTTTAATGAATCAGGTTGTGACCTCATCCTCATCCCTTCTGTTGTGTCTTTTAGTCTGATGTTGAAAATGCCAGTGTAAATGCCAAGCAAACTAGGACTTTATACTAAAGAACTCAAACTTTATCATTTTATGCTTTAGTCCAAACCTAGAGAACCCACACACCCTGTTACAGGATGAGTCCATTTTACTATATCAACTATATCTGTTGTTGTTGTTTTTTTAATCTGAAAACCTTCTCAAATCTCTGCATTTACCATTTACTATGTTTAATTGCCACATTTCTTGACAGTTTCTTCTACATTTAAAGATGGAATATAAATTATATTGCACAAATAAATAGCTATAATATTAAATAGCGCGAAATCTTTGTTCTCTGTTAAAAAAAATATATGATCCAGTCTTGCTGGCCAAAACTGTATAATGTAAATTATGTACAAAATATTTAAATTCATACATGCAAATGTTGCTAACAGTTGGTAGCGTACACACGTGGACAAAATTGTTGGTACCCTTCGGTCAATGAAAGAAAAACCCACAATGATCCCAGAAATAACTTTAATCTGACAAAAGTAATAATAAATAAGAATTCTATGAATGTTAACCAATGAAAGTCAGACATTGCTTTTCAACCATACTTCAACAGAATTATTTAAAAAAATAAACTCATGGAACAGGCCTGGACAAAAATGATGGTACCCCTAACTTAATAGTTTGTTGCACAACCTTTTGAGGCTATCACTGCAATCAAACGATTCCTGTAACTGTCAGTTCAGACTTCTGCACCTCTCTGCAGGTATTTTGGCCCACTCCTCATGAGCAAGCTGCTCCAGTTGTTTCCGGTTTGAAGGGTGCCTTTTCCAGACAGCATGTTTCAGCTCCTTCCAAAGATGCTCAATACGATTGAGGTCAGGGCTCATAGAAGGCCACTTTAGAATAGTCCAATGTTTTCCTCTTAGCCATTCTTGGGTGTTTTTAGCTGTGTTTTGGGTCATTGTCCTGTTGCAAGACCCATGACCTGCGACTGAGACCCAGCTTTCTGACAAGGGCCAGCACATTTCTCTCTAGAATCCCTTGATAGTCTTGAGATTTCATTGTACCCTGCACAGATTCAAGACACCCTGTGCCAGATGCAGCAAAGCAGCCCCGGAACATAACAGAGCCTCCTCCATGTTTCACAGTAGGGACAGTGTTCTTTGCTTGATATGCTTCATTTTTCCGTCTGTGAACATAGAGCTGATATGCCTTGGCAAAAAGTTCCATTTTTGTCTCATCTGTCCATAGGACATTCTCCCAGTAGCTTTGTGGCTTGTCAACATGTAGTTTGGCATATTCCAGTCTGGCTTTTTTATGATTTGTTTTCAACAATGGTGTCCTCCCATGTAGTCCACTTTGGCTCAAACAACGACGGATGGTATGATTCGACACTGATGTTCCTTGAGCATGAAGTTCACCTTGGATTTCTTTAGAAGTCTTTCTGGGCTCTTTTGTTACCATTCGGATTATCCGTCTCTTTGATTTGTCATCAATTTTCCTCCTGCGGCCACGTCCAGGGAGGTTGGCTACAGTCCCATGGATCTTAAATTTCTGAATAATATGTGCAACTGTAGTCACAGGAACATCTAGCTGCTTGGAAATGGTCTTATAGCCTTTACCTTTAACATGCTTGTCTATAATTTTCTTTCGAATCTCCTGAGACAACCCTTTCCTTCGCTTTGTCTGGTCCATGTTGAGTGTGGTACATACCATGTCACCAAACAACACAGTGACTACCTGGAGCCCTATACTGTATATAGGCCCACTGACTGAGTACAAGATTGTAGACACCTGTGATGCTAATTAGTGGACACACCTTGAATTAACATGTCCCTTTGGTCACATTATTTTCAGTATTTTCTAGGGGTACCATCATTTTTGTCCAGGCCTGTTCCATGAGTTTATTTTTTTAAATAAATCTGTTGAAGCATGGTTGAAAAGCAATGTCTGACTTTCATTGGTTAACATACATAGAATTTTTTTTAATTATTACTTTTGTCAGATTAAAGTTATTTATGTGACTATTGTGAGTTTTTCTTTCATTGACCAAAGGGTACCAACAATTTTGTCCACGTGTGTAACTCTTTATTTATGCCAAAAATAAGAAACATATTCTCCATCACTAGTGACACACTTGGATCCTTGTTGAACCCAATTATTAATACTCTTTGAAATCCCCCTTTGTCAAAATTGAAGGTCTCCCAATGTGATAGAGAATGTTTATGTAGATGACATTGTTGACAAGAGCAATGTGAACAGATAGATGAAGAAGCTAAAATAAAGAGGAAACCAGCCCCGAAGACAAAACATGCATTAGGAGACTATCAACTGCGACTCTCTCTAAAGTGGGTACAGCAGTAAAGACCTATTTAAAAAAAATAATAATAATAATAAAAGATTTGGGAGTTCATTTAAGCAAAGGCACAAATGCATTGCTTGTGATGTAGATTATGTTCAGTAGTACCTTTGAATAGAGAAAGAGTTTTGCTACTGACATGTACAATTTGAACAACCTATGTTAATTAATAAAACAGTTATGTCGACATTTGCATTACTTTTGGTACAACATTAGAAATTCTGTTATGTGACACCTGGATACCTGTTACAAACAAGAATGCCATGCACTTTACATACATTTTTGGTCACGCCAATAAGCTCAATTAGGAACAATTCTAATATTTGCCTGTTGAGCATCACAGCAATTACTGATAAATATACAGTACTGAATTTTATTCATATATTAAAAAAAAACATTTCTTTTCTCCAAATTATCCCAGTTTGTTAGAAAGCTGCATCTGAGCGGAAGGTGAGCCATGATATGGGCACCCTGGAGTCCCCTGGAGTATACATTACTGGGTAAACGGCTTTCAATTTACATCCGGAGCTATGCTATCTTACGTATTTCTCGTGGACCTGGGGCATAGGGAAGCCATCTAGTGGTGTTTTGCTGTTCAGGGCCCTAAAGTCACACAAAAACGGGTCCCTCCATCCTTTTTACCCACCAGCACGACCGGGGCGGCCCACAGCGAGGAGGATGGTCTTATGATCCCCGTTGTCAGCATCTTGCCGACCTCTTCCTCCACAATTTGCTGCTTGTAGACGGGAACAGGGTATGCTTTTTTTTCTAACAGGTCTCTCATCAGTGGTGTAAATGTGATGAGTGATTGCCTTGGTATGGCCAATTCGGTCTGTACACACGGTTGGCCACTCTGACAACAGCTCCTGCAACTGATGTTTTTGTTCTCCTGACAGGGAGGTGTTGCTGACCAGGTTGGAAATTACTGAGTTGGTGACATCACACACTTGGGGCAACGGATTGGCTACATAAAGGGATACTAGGCCGTGAGTCGAGGTACAGAGTGGGAAATATTGTAGGAGCACTGGCTAAAATTAATCTGTACGCCCGCCTCCGTTAAAAAATCTAGCCCTAACACACAGGGGAAGCTGAGATTGCGATCTTTCATGACAAAGAGACAAACTTTAGACTCTACTCCTTGCAAGGAGCATCGGGCATGCAGTTTGCCTATTGCAGCCTGTACCAAGCCATAGGCTAATGAGAATGACTGTCCTTTTGCAGACTGCCACTTTTCGTTTGGGTTCTTTATCCTTTTCCATAGTGTCTCAGTTATGAGGGAGAAGGTGCTGCCTGTGTCGATGACGGCTATACAGGACACATCATTTAAGGTAAGCTGTACCATTAACAGAGAAGGACTGGCCTTGGCTATACTGAGGCTGGTGGGCCTTTTACTCTCCTTCATCAGTTTAGGTGTTGGAATGGGGTTTTGCCTTTGCCTAAAAGCTTTGGCGGTGTTAAAATCCCTCTCCACTAGTGTTCCGATTCGTACCAGCTCACTTGTGGTGGTGACAGTACTCCGCAGCAGGCTGGCAATGCGAGGATTACAGTTCCTCAGCATCGCTTGTACAATCTCTCTCTCCGTCATTCCCGGTTTCCACCTCAGGGCACAGTATTGAAAAGCAAAGTACCTTATGCTCTCATCAGGAAGCTGGATCCGCTCCCTCAGATGCTTCTCAGCCTCGACCTCATGGTCCTCTGTAAGGAAAGCCTTCAGCAGCGCAGATTTAAATGCCCCCCAGCAATGTGCACAGATAGATAAAGAAGTTAAAATACAAGGGAAACCAGTACTGAAGACCAACCATGCATTAGAAGACCATCAACTACGACTGCTGTCTCTAAAGTGGGTACAACACTGAAGACCTGATTTAAAAAAAAAAAGATTCTTATCTCTCCTCTTTTGCTCTCCCCTCTCCTGTTCTCTCTCCCTCTCCCTCTCTTCCCTCTCTCCCCCTCTCTCTCTTCCCTCTCTCTCTCTTTCCCTCTCTCTGTTGAGCTGCACATGTCGTTCCAGAGCTGCCATTGATCCAGACTTCCTTGATTGATCCTGCCTGATTCATCCTGGTGCCCCGCTTCTGGTTGGAGATCTCGTCACATGGATGTCCCGTGTGTCTTTGGGAAGCATCCAATGTCTGGGGACAGTTTCACTCTACTAGGAAGACGGTTCTGGCCTCGCATGATGTTGACGGCCGTTTCTCTGCGGATTTGGCTACAGTTGCTCTATAGTTCAGGACTGGAATTTCCTACAAGTCTACCCGGGCCTCCAATAACTACCTGGACTCCATATTAACATCAATTAACATCTATTAACAACTATTATACTGAACTGCCTGCCACCCAACACACAGTATGAATGCAGATCAATTCCTGCTTTCTGTTCACCTAAATGAGAATGGGTTCCCTGTTGAGTCCGGTTCCTCTCAAGGTTTCTTCCTAGTGCCATCTCAGGGAGTTTTTCCTTGCCACTGTCGCCCTCGGCTTGTTCATCAGGGACAATATGACCATTTTTTGATTCATACACATTCACATTTCATACAATCTTAAATAATTCTTTTGATTGTGTAAAGCTGCTTGCGACAATAAAAATTTTATGGGAAAAAAACTCTTTTACTTGTATGACATTACAAAAGCTTGTTTTGTCTTTATGCATGGTCATTAATGATGATGATGATGATCATATACATTAGTTTATTTTATTTTTTACAGACAGACCATCACTGTTTCATGGAAAACACAAACTGATGATGACACTCTGTGATACCTGCCTGCATGGGGACCTGGACCACAACTGTGGTCTGGATTCGGGATGGAACTCTTGTATTTTTAAAGTGAATGTACAGATGATAAGTATCTGTCTGCACCTGTGACTGCATACAACCAGCACATGGATGGACCTTGGATACCAAGGATGTTGCCACTGCTAGTCACAGCGTCATTGTGTATTGTAAAGCAGTGTATGGTAAGCAGCAAAAAAACACAATGGAAATGCCAGGTATGCCATGTTCACTTATGTCTTCAGTTGAACAGGAACTGATTTTCTAGCGTGGCATAAAGAAGTGTGACTGTGTATAGGGTGTAAGAGTGGGCTTTTACATACCTAACACCCTTTATTCATGGTGCACTGTTCCTGTGTGTGTCTCTCTCCACTCTATCCTGGACATTTTCATTGTGCGTGAGTAGGTTATGCATAGGGTATTGTATAAGAGTGAGATTTTGTATCTGAGTTATTTTGCCTGTTCGTTAACTATATTCTGAATAAATTACAAGCAAACAATATCTGTTTTCAATACCTGTATTCAGGGTCGTGGGGACCTGGAGCCTATCCCAGGAGGCTTATGGCATGAGGTGGGGTACAGCCTGGACAAGGTGCCAGTCCATTGCAGGGCACACACACATACACTCACTTACACACTCTTTCACTCATTGTAGCACTTCGCTCAGATACCTGACTGAAAGACTCATTATGCAGCTCATTATGTGGGTTTCTGTCATCTCTGGTGTAATTACAACATTATTCATGGCCATTTACACCTCTTCGCATATGGCCTTTATAAATAAAAAGAGTTTTTATAAATTTATAAATTTAAAAAAAAATTTAAATGAAGAAATTGTTTTCCGTAAATGAGTGATCAGGATGATTATCACATTATTTTGCTGCTTTCAACAACCATGTATAACTGTTATTTTCTCCTAAATAAAACCTTGTGCATACATGCCGCTCATATATTACTGTATCCCGGTTTGTGCTTAATACAGTGTTACGATTTCCTACGCAGATGGTAGGTTAGCTCTAAGTGTCTAGGGGAGGTAGGAAACCGACATAAGAAAAAAATAATAAAAAGAATAAATATAAATATAGTAAACACCGTCACTAATTACAAAAATGAGGCAGACTCAAGACTGGCAATGAGCTTCGACAAACTTTAGTGAATGAAGCACAAAAACACACACCCAATAGCTCCGTAATTACAGTGGAGACCAAAAGTACAAACAGACATAAATTATATTTACAAAATATATACAACAGATAGCATAACAAATTCCACGGTGGGAGCCACGAGCAGAGCTTAAAGCAAAGAAATAAATAAAACAAAACACCTTCTAACTAAAGCGCGGCAGTCAGTCTTACCTAACAAACAAAACGAAAACAAAACTAGGGCGTAAGATGCCCGCTAACTATTCTGGCTAACCAAAACATAAATACAACAAATAGCTCTCGCTCCTAACTAGTGTGCCTAAACAGCGCTATCTTCTACGTGCTGCTTATGTACACCCTAGGGCCTACTAACCTTGACTCCACACCGCGAATTGGAGATACGTCCACGAACTCACGCTGGGCGTAGACAAACAAAAACACACCCAGCTAGTACTTTAGCGTACCAAATCACCGCCCCAATGTTCGCAATACCCCAAGTAATTTAATTCAGAATCGCCGTAACAATATGCATGTATGAAAGAAGCCGCGCCTCTGGCTGCATCACTTCCGGGTTCTTATACTCTACTGGTGCCGCCTCATTGGTTCCCATGGGATTCGCTGTCGCGCTGGGAACAGTGATTGGCAGGGGCGATGTCCAATCCCAGGACCTGAAAGATACGGGAGCCAAAAGACAAGACCTCCCACACAATACTACGGGAGGTAACACCCACCCCCTTAAGAACAAACATACATGTTTGACAAAACCAAAACAATATAGAAATGTTTAGGCTCGAGACAATGCATCTGCCACCACATTATCCACACCTCTTTTATACTTAATGTCAAGATTGTAGTCTTGAATGGTAAGAGACCATCTCATCAACCTCTGGTTCTGATTGCACATGCGAGAAATAAAAGTTAGCGGGTTGTGATCTGTATATACAACAACAGGATGGGTAGAAGAACCAACATACACCTCAAAGTGCTGCAGCGCTAACAACAAGGCCAGAGCCTCTTTCTCTATTGTTGAATAATTGCGCTGACTTTTACTGAACTTTTTTGAAAAGTAACAAACCGGGTGGTTGATCCCATCCTTGTCTTCCTGTAACAGAACAGCACCAGCTCCTACTTCGCTTGCATCAACCTCCAGTTTAAATCCACGGTTGAAATCTGGGGCAGACAACACCGGCTCACTGCACAACAGAGCTCTAATATTATCAAAGGCAGTCTGACATTCGGGTGACCACACAAGAGGTGCTAAAGGGCTCAGCAAAGCGGTCAGCGGAACCGCCACGGACGAAAAGTTCCGGCAAAAGCACCGATAGTAACCAGCCATACCCAGAAATCTGCGTAATTCTCGCCTGGTTTTTGGCCTAGGAAACTCATTAATTGCTGTAACCTTTGCTGTTACCGGTCGCACTTTGCCTTGTCCTACCTGTTTACCTAAATAGGTCACTGTTGCTTTGCCAATTTCACATTTAGCAAGGTTTAGAGTCAAAGATGCTCTCTCTAGTCGCTCGAATACAGTCTCCAACAACGATACATGCTCAGGCCAAGTCTGTGAATAAACGACCAAATCGTCGAGATAAGCATTGCAGTTAGGAACGTCTGCAAGGACCAAATTCACCAGTCTTTGAAATGTTGCAGCAGCATTTCGCAACCCAAAAGGCATAACATTATACTGCAAGAAGCAGTCTGGGGTTACGAAGGCTGAAATCTCAGATGCTCTATCGGTCAACGGAACTTGCCAGTATCCTTTAAGCAGGTCCAACTTACTGACGAATTTAGCTGACCCCACGCTGTCGACACAATCCTCCATTCTTGGCATTGGAAAACAATCGGGTATCGTCACGGCATTCACACGCCGATAGTCAGTACAAAAACGCTTAGAACCATCGGATTTTTCGACTAACAAACATGGGGAGCTCCAAGGACTACTGCTGGGCTTAGCTAGCCCCTTCTCCAACAAGTACTGCGTTTCCTGCTTCATTAAATCTCTTTTAAAAGCATTAAGTCTATAAGGATGCTGTTTAATGGGCTGTGGGTTGCTTATTATAATGTCGTGGTGTAGCACGTTTGTTATCGTGGGAACGTCACCCAAAATAGAAGGAAACCTGTTAAGGAGATCAACTATATCTTGCCTTTGATCAGCATCAAGGTAGTATAAAAAATTTGCCAAGTTTGCTAGAGTTTCGGAGTTTGGTAGCCTGGCAGACAACGGGGTTACATCAGACTTCACAAAACCATCCCAGTCACCATTCTCCTTCTGCACAGTTAGGCCCTGGTCACAAGCAATACTTATTGGGGAAACTACATCCTTTCCCTTGCCAGTAGTGAGAGGTTCTATAGCATCTCTAGAATGATAAGCTTTTAACATATTAACATGACACATTCGCTTTTGCCGCTTTCTATCGGGAGTCTTGACCACATAATCCGTCTCACTTTTTTTCTCTAGTATTTCATACGGCCCAGAAAATCGCGCAGACAGCGTAGATCCTGGAATAGGAAGTAGGACCAGTACTTGGTCACCAACTACAAAAGATCTGGTTACGGCCTTTTTATCATAGCGCGCTTTCATTTTCCCCTGAACTTTGGACAATGACTCCTGAGCTGAAGCACAAGACTTCTGTAGCCTTTCACGAAACTTACTTACATAATCTAACACATTGGTTTTCTCACCTGTCTCAATACCTAACATTCTCTCTTTTAAAGCTTTTAATGGTCCCCTCACGGTATGCCCAAAAACCAGTTCTGATGGACTAAACCTCAGGGATTCTTGCACTGTCTCTCGAATTGAAAATAGAAGTAAAGGAACTCCTTCATCCCATTCATTGCCCGTCTCAATACAATACTTTCTCAGCATCGCCTTTAATGTCTGGTGAAATCTTTCCAACATCCCCTGACTTTCAGGATGGTAAGCACTAGATGTACGGTGTGTAATGTTAAATGTGTTAAAGACTTGAGAACACAGCTTGGACAGAAAATTAGTACCTCGATCCGTTTGTACAACTTTAGGTAAGCCGAACGTAGTAAAAAACTTTATCAAAGTTTTGACTACTGCTTTAGCAGTAACTTTGCGTAGTGGAATAGCCTCGGGATATCTGGTAGCGGCACACATAATTGTAAGCAAAAACTGATTACCAGATTTAGACTTTGGCAAAGGCCCCACGCAGTCTACTATAACATGCTCAAAAGGTTCGCCCAGAACAGGGATCGGGACTAACGGAGCTGGTGGGATCACCTGATTAGGTTTACCCACGTACTGACAAATGTGGCAAGTCTTACAATACTGTATTACATCTCGCTTAAGACCATGCCAAAAAAAGTGTTGCAAGATACGATTGTAGGTCTTGGTTATCCCTAAGTGTCCTGATAACACATGGTCATGTCCCAATGACAAAACTTGAGGATGAAAGACAGTGGGAACTACCACTTGATACACTACATTCCACCCATCCTCAGTAGAAGTACCTTTATGCCATTTTCGCATAAGTAACCCATCTTTTACAAAGAATGAAACATTGTGCAATTTACAGTTCTCAACTGATTTAAAACATTTTGTCAACGAAGGATCATTCTTTTGAGCTTCGATAAGTTTTTCGCGAGTGACTGTCAAGGGTAAAATGTCACCCATTACAACTTCCTTCACATGGTCACCGGCACTAACCTCAGGTCCTGCAAGTTCCCCAGAGTCAGCATCTATACCCAAGAAAGAGTCTGATAAAGATATGTCAATATATTTCTTTGCTTGTGCACGTGTAACCGCGCATGCAGGAAATGCACTTGGGTATTTTTGGAACAACTCATCTGCATTAATTTGAGTTGGTAGCTCATCTACTACCTCTAGTGAGGGTATCACCTTCCCACCAGCTAGGTCGTTACCCAAGATGAAAGATACCCCCTTTACTGGTAATGCAGTACAAACTCCTACCTCTACAAAATCAGTAATCATGTCAGACTGAATGTGGATGCGATGTATGGGTACTTTCATAACTTCCATACTGAAGCTCTGTACTAGTCTACTGGATCCAACTGATGATTGACTTGAAAAGGAGAGGACATTAGCGCATATGAAGGACTGTGCGGCACCTGTATCACGCAATATCTGGACCTCAACTTGGTCATCCTTCTTACCAGTCAAAGAAACAAAACCTTTAAACAAGAAAGGCAAATAAGTAGGGTCTGGCAGTTCCTTTTCTTGTTCAGGCAATGAACATGAGTTAGCAGAGTTAATCAATGCAACTTCCTTTCTTTGAGATTGTTGCTTACGCTTCAGGGTTAGACAATTAGCTATTATGTGTCCCTTCTTATGGCAATAAAAACATACTCGAGTCTCCATAGACTGCTCACCATTTTGTTTGGGCGGCTGAACGTTCGCTACAGCCCGAGGGACTGAACCCATTTCAACTCCTATTGTCTGAAATACATTTTTATGTGTAAGCACAAACTCGTCTGCCAAGACTGCGGCTTGCGATAGCGTTGTCACTTTCTGCTCATTCAAGTAGCGTACCATCCTCTCTGGAAGACATTGTTTGAACTCCTCTAGTAGCATTAGCTCCCTAAGTGAAGTAAAGTCATCAGCCTTACTAGCAGTGCACCATTTGTCAAAAAGGATTGACTTCTCACGTGCAAATTCTACGAAAGTTTGAGTATAATTTTTCTTGCGATTGCGAAATCGTTGCCTGTAAGCCTCTGGAACCAACTCGTATGCTCTAAGTATGGCCGATTTAACCACGTCATATTTCAAGCCATCTTCCAACGACAAAGTAGAGTACACTTCCAAAGCCTTGCCGACTAATTTGCATTGCAGTAGCAATGACCACACATCTCTGGGCCAACCCAAAGAAGTCGCTATTCGTTCGAAAGCGTTAAAATAGCTGTCCACTTCCGATTCTCTAAAATTGGGTACCAAAGCAATATGCTTACCCACGTCAAATGTAGTGGAACCAGAATAAGTCAAATTATCACTCGCTGATGAGAGGCTTGGCTGCGCAGGAGAGATCGAAGCGCTCATAGCTGCTTCAATATCCAACTTACGCAGCCTCACTTCCTTATCAGCCTGAATTTCGAGCTTGCGGACTTCAAGACGCAGATCGAACTCTGCTTGGCGGGCTTGTGCTCGCTCCTCCGCCTCCAGGCGAAGCCGTGCCAGTCGCACCTTTGTATGCAACTCCTCCCTCGAACTGGGAGTACCTGGCGAGAATGGTTCGAAGGGTGGCAAAACAGCTCCGACGTCCACGTTAGTGTCCGACTCAGCTGTTTCCACCTCCTCTTTACCTGCCCCAAGCACCTCTTGCCCCTCGCCATGAGGATCTGTCTCTCTATCCGACTCAGCTAATTTCAAGACACCCAATTCACATAGCCGATCTATCACTTCGGCTTTAATTTGTTTCTTTAGTGATTGCTTTGAAACAGGAATCTGATAGTGGGTAGCTATTATCAACAAGTCATCTTTCCGACATTTTTCAATTACCTCCCATGAGGGATTGTCAATAAAGCTTTGCAGGGTAAATGACATGGTCAAGCTGCTAAACTGCCTTAGCATGAACAACACACAAATTGCTTAATTTCAAGTGCAAATTCAAGGAATGCCTCTACAAGTAGTGTAAAAAATGAACTTTTTTTTTAGGATGAGCCCCCAATTATGTTACGATTTCCTACGCAGATGGTAGGTTAGCTCTAAGTGTCTAGGGGAGGTAGGAAACCGACATAAGAAAAAAATAATAAAAAGAATAAATATAAATATAGTAAACACCGTCACTAATTACAAAAATGAGGCAGACTCAAGACTGGCAATGAGCTTCGACAAACTTTAGTGAATGAAGCACAAAAACACACACCCAATAGCTCCGTAATTACAGTGGAGACCAAAAGTACAAACAGACATAAATTATATTTACAAAATATATACAACAGATAGCATAACAAATTCCACGGTGGGAGCCACGAGCAGAGCTTAAAGCAAAGAAATAAATAAAACAAAACACCTTCTAACTAAAGCGCGGCAGTCAGTCTTACCTAACAAACAAAACGAAAACAAAACTAGGGCGTAAGATGCCCGCTAACTATTCTGGCTAACCAAAACATAAATACAACAAATAGCTCTCGCTCCTAACTAGTGTGCCTAAACAGCGCTATCTTCTACGTGCTGCTTATGTACACCCTAGGGCCTACTAACCTTGACTCCACACCGCGAATTGGAGATACGTCCACGAACTCACGCTGGGCGTAGACAAACAAAAACACACCCAGCTAGTACTTTAGCGTACCAAATCACCGCCCCAATGTTCGCAATACCCCAAGTAATTTAATTCAGAATCGCCGTAACAATATGCATGTATGAAAGAAGCCGCGCCTCTGGCTGCATCACTTCCGGGTTCTTATACTCTACTGGTGCCGCCTCATTGGTTCCCATGGGATTCGCTGTCGCGCTGGGAACAGTGATTGGCAGGGGCGATGTCCAATCCCAGGACCTGAAAGATACGGGAGCCAAAAGACAAGACCTCCCACACAATACTACGGGACGTAACATACAGTGTAAACAGACTTTACCCATTTATATGATTATAATTAACAGAAATATACACAAATGTCAGGACATGTCAGCACTTCTTCAAGGCCTCAAAACACATGCATACGCAATGATGTGAGCCATTTGCACACAAAAAAGGTCCCCGTTTGCATTACTTTTGATACGGTATTCATAACAATAGAAATTCAGTTATGTGACACCTGTATACCTGTTATAAACAAGAATGCCATGCGCTTAAAAAAGCATTTATTCTTCATTACTATGTACTGTACTCATGTATAATCCAGTATATGAGAAGAGCAGTGGTCAGGACACGAAGCTTAATTAGGAACAATTCTAATGTTAGCTTGTTGAGCATCACAACAATCACTAATAGTGATGAATATATAATGTATATTATTTTTATGAAAAAAAACCCTCTTCTTTTCATTATATATTCCAGTTTGTTAAGAAGCTGGATCAGAGCACAGGGTGAGCCATGATATGGGCCTCTGGAGGATACTGGGTTTAAATTCACATCTTATTTCAGCAGTGGTGTGCAACAAGGTATTTCATGTATGTACGTTACTTCCAATCAGGCTACTACAATGAAAAGACAAAGTTGATTATAAAAAGGAATGGGTGATATGACCAAAATATGATTGTAGACAGTATATATAATATCATAATAATAGTTATTTTTTATGTTACCAATATAGAACATTATTTATTCTCCAAAAGTAATCCAAAATGAATAATTTACATAATTAAATCCTGTAATAGTTGAAGTGGCCATTTTTTATAAAACTACAGATGGTGATACTTGTAATTTAAAAATGAATAATCCCAAAAAACAGCCCTGTTGTTCAGTACAACACCAACTGTACTGTAAGTTGGAAAAGTGCGCTTTTCACGAGCGCTCCACCACGTTCCTGGGTTTTGTCATCTCGTCCCAGGGTGTGGCCATGGACCCGCAGAAACTGGAAGTTGTGAGTCATTGGCCCCTACCCAAGACTCTCAAACAACTCCAGCGATTTCTCGGGTTTGCTAACTTCTACCGTCGCTTTATCCGGGACTACAGTACAGTTGCAGCCCCATTAACCGCTCTGACTCGCCCCTCATCTCACCCCTTCCATCTCACCTCCACCGCCATCTCCGCCTTCCACGAACTCTGTCGCCGCTTCACCACTGCCCCCATCCTCCTTCACCAGGATGCTGACAAACCATTCGTTGTGGAGGTGGACGCTTCGGATGTGGGCGCCGGAGCCGTTCTCTCCCAGCGAGGTCCAGACCAAAAACTGCACCCTTGCAGTTTTTTCTCCAAGAAATTTGACTCCACTCAGCAGCGATACGGAGTAGGGGACCGCGAGCTGCTGGCCACAAAGTGGGCCTTGGAGGAATGGCGACACTGGCTCCAGGGCGCCAGAGAGCCGTTCATCGTCTGGACCAACCATCAGAACCTCATTACTATCCACACGTTGAAACAACTCAACCCCAGACAGGCGCGGTGGGCATTGTTTTTCGAAAATTATAACTTCCACCTGTCATACCGCCTGGGGTCCAAGAACACCAAGGCCGATGCTCTATCATGACAGCACGAAGAAGACGTCCCCCGGGTGGACCCCGCCCCTGTCCTACCACCCACCAAGATCCTTGCACCAATTAACTGGGATTTGGAAACGAGGGTTCGCCAGGCACAGACTGCGGAGACCGAACCAGCAGGTGTGCCGCCTGGTCGTCTCTATGTCCCCGACTCCATCAAGACCGACGTCCTCCAATGGGGACACTCCTCCCCAATTTCTGGACACCCCGAAAGGCGACGCACGCTACTCTTCATTCAACGCGCCTTCTGGTGACCAAATATGAGGAGGGACGTGGACAAGTTCGTCCAGGCATGCCCAGTGTGTGCCAGGTCCAAGGACAGCAACCAGCCATCACCAGGGGAACTTCAGCCACTCCCAGTTCCCCGCCGGCCCTGGACACACATTGCCGTTGATTTCATCACGGGCCTGCCGGTTTCCGAAGGAAAGGACACCATCCTCACCATCGTCGACCGGTTCTCCAAAGCTGTCCACCTGGTGGCCCTCCCCGGTCTCCCGTCAGCCAAAAGGACAGCTGAGCTGATATTAGAGCATGTAGTCCGCCTGCATGGGTTCCCAAAGGACATAATCTCGGACAGGGGGCCCCAGTTTACCTCCCGGTTCTGGAAGGCCTTCTGCCGTCTGATCGACGCCAACTGCAGTCTGTCCTCCGGCTACCACCCACAGACGGTCAGACGGAGCAAACCAACCAACAACTGGAGCGCTACCTGAGATGCTTTATTGCTGATCGTCAGTGCTCCTGGGCCCGCTACCTCATATGGGCTGAGTTGTCTCACAACCTCCATACGTCCTCTGCCACCAACCTCAGCCCGTTCGAGGTGTGCTACTGTCGAGGTGTGCTACTGAAGTACTGTCGGCCCAACAGTTGGTTCGCCGGTGTCGAAGGCTCTGGAGATGAGCAAAAAACGCCATCCGACTTGCTAACACCCGCTACACCATTCAACATCGCCGTCGACACCCACCGGGACGAATGTACCAAGTAGGTGACAAGGTATGGTTATCAACAAGAAATCTACACCTGCAGACTGAATCACGGAAACTATCACCCAGATTCATCGGACCATACCGCATCAACCTCCGGATTAACCCTGTCACCTACCGGCTCCAGCTGCCTGCGGCGCTCCGGATCCACCCGGTATTCCACACATCTCAACTTAAACCCTTCACTACGTCACCCATGGAACTGTCATGCACACTCGTAACATGACCGGCACTAGGACCCGGAAGTAATACGGTCGGGTTTCAGGAAGCATAAAAGGAAACAAGATGGTGCTTCACATTGGTCAGTCATTGAGTTTGCCCATGCTATCGCCGACGCTTCGCTCGTCTAAACGTGAGTACTCACGTTCTTGGGTTTCGCTTTCGATTGGGTGTGTGTGTTTAGAACGCGAGTTTATTTGTCTAAACTCTTGCTCTCGCTTCGGGAGAGGTCTAATAATAACCAGCGTGGTTATCCTGCCTGCTCGCGCTACTTCCGCGTTTGGGTTTATCATCCACGGTACAGGGCTAACTGCTAGTCTTTTGGTTCATCTCCGGTTAGTTCGTGACACCTGTTAGTAGAAAGTAATGAACGTGGGCAAGTTGAGTGTTTTTCTGTCTGTAGGATGCCTCTATCCCATACCTTTTTACTGGTCCAGTAAAAAAAAAAAAAAAAAATCAGGTAAGAAAATATTTTTATTTGGATTTGTGCACAGGAATGACAAGACCAAACATTTTTCCAAGTGTATGCATGTTTGAAGCAGCATTTCTTTTTTTTTTTTTTTTAATTAAGCCAATTTTGATGACAAAAGAAGATATTTAATAAAATGTGACCATAGAATCAATCAAGGAACAGTGTAGATAAAAAAGAAAAGAAAGTGTTGAAAGAAAAAAAAAAGCTTTAACATCTACAGAGGTACTTAAGTCAAATTTGTTAGGTTGTTAGGCATTAGGTAACAATACATTTGGAAATCCCTTAAAGAAATAAAGAAATGTCCTGAAGCTCTGTTGTGTGTTCCAGCAAATAGTGTGTTCGCTTAGTGTGTTAATGTGTACATGTTGTGTCCTTGAACCCGGGAGGCGGAGCAGAGACGGCGTCCTCAAACCCGTGAGGCGGCGTTGACATGGAGTCCTTGAAACTGCAGTGTGCATGTCTCCAATCCATCTTGCAGATACTGCTGCATCTTCTTGTCAACAGACAACGATACTATACTAGACTTAAGTATAGTATAAGGCTGCGAGCTGTCCATCTATCAACACACATTATTTAAAGAAAAAATACAGTTTTTTAGTCACTTACCAAAATATAAGTTGTTTTGTATGATAATATATTATGAAATATATATTAATAAATGTATTTGATTATTTTGAGTCACATCTGTGTCTAGATGGTTTGTCACCAGTGGTTGCGAGGAGCTGTACAGCCAACTACTGGTGGTGTTGTGTACTGCGCATTGAATAATCAGGGTGAAGCCCATTCTGCATGTCTGCTTTTAATTTGGTACAGACATAATAGACCTATTAACAAAAATGATCTATAATTTAAGTCTTAATGCACATACTTCGCCTTTGAAAATGTTTAAAAACATAACAAAACATGAAGTTGCCTATTGTTTCAGTGCTTAACCCTACACCAGTATTTCGTTTTGAGATCCAGAATTAAATTAAACACATCAAATGTAAATCAAGTGTTTGCTTCACAATCACAACATGGAAATACATATCTTCCTTATAGTTTTGGTTTCATAAACAGTCACATTTGGACATGTGAATATAGACAGAATACAGTAAAATATGCAGGTCTCTAAGAGGTCAATTTAAAAACAAACATTATATTTATTTTTAAAAATCTCCTTGTAGGAGATTTCCGGTTGAGTTTTATGGAGTAGGACGTGAGTTTGGGAGCTCCCGCCGATTTCGGTTAAAATTGTTATTCATTCGCGCTTTGTGGCCATAATTGTAGTCCTGTTTTATTCTCTAGTTCATTGTGTTTTGAAGTTTTACTCTATACTGTGTAAAATGGCAGCAAAAAATATTAAAACTCGCAGTACTATTCAAACACAACTGAGGCCTAGTTTGCAAACCGTGACCACATCCTCGGGTGAGTCGTCCTCACCTGTAAAGCCCCCCTCGGGCCAAGCTAATCCCGATATGGAGGCTCTTAAGGTCGAGTTGCTGACCTCGCTGAGGAAAGATATCGCGGATATTTTAAAAAAGGAACTTCAAGATACTCTCGGTGAGGCGTTGTGCCTCATTAAGTCCGACTTGCAAGCAGTGAAGATTGATAAAGCTGCTAGTGATGCTACTGTGTCCGAGCTAAAAGCTACGGTCAGGGAGATGGAGCACGCACTCAGTGTGATGATATAACTGAAATGAAAAATACTATCAAGTGCCTCACAGCTAACG
Organism: Clarias fuscus; assembly: GCA_030347435.1. NCBI lineage: Eukaryota > Metazoa > Chordata > Actinopteri > Siluriformes > Clariidae > Clarias > Clarias fuscus. Next base: position 16,929,666 of record CM059204.1, on the reverse strand, counting down.
TAGCCAAACTGGAAAATAAATGTGAAGACTTGGAATCCAGGACGCGGCGTAACAATGTTAGGATAGTGGGAGTAGCGGAGGGCCCTGACACGTGCACCATTGCAGCCGTGGCCTCCTTGTTAAAGGAAGCGTTTAATCTGGAGAAGGAGCCGCTTTTGGACCGTTCCCATAGGACCCTCCAACCCACACCCAAGCCCGGTGACCGTCCGCGAGCCATTGTATGCAGGTTTCATTACCACAGCGACTGTGTTGACATTTTACGGCGCGCTAGAGAACGCCGACAGATAGAAGTTGGAGAGCAGACCATCTCGGTCTTTCCTGACTACACTGCCAAGATTGCATGTGCTCGGGCTGCATTCAACACGGTCAGGCAGCAACTCCGTGGCATTGAAGGTGTTCGGTATGGCCTGTTTCATCCAGCGCGACTTCACATCACGTATAAGGGTGTTGAGAAGAACTTTGTTTCAGCGGAGGAAGCCAGTGATTATGTTAAAACTTTGATTTCTGGGTGAGCCTCTTTAGCCCGTCAGTTTGGTGCGGTTGTGCTGCTAAGTGTTTACTCTCATTAGGTTTAACGCTGCCTGCGCATTGTTTTCTCACTGTGTTGCGCTAGTTACTGTGTCTTTTTTTTTTCTCTTTTTCCACTGTTCTATAAAGAGACTGAATCATATATCGTACACTTGTACTTTGGATTAGCCCAGCACAGTCCTTTCTATGCTCACTTTGCATTTATTTGCACATGTCTTGTTTATTTGTATTTTTACGTGTATTTACCTAATTTGTGGTAAATTGATTTGTGGTACTAAGGTGACCACGTTTGTTGTTTTTCGGTATGCTCACCTTCTGAGGAAATAATTCTTTGTGCTGAGTTTTTTTTTTGGATGTATATATATTACGTGTTTATTGTTACATGCACACAGTTATACAGTGTGGAAGTCGGCGGGAGGGTTTTTTCTCTTTTGCTCTCTTGCTTTTGCGTGTTTTGTTTGGATCCTGGTTAGTCCATTCACTTTGGTGGAGTATTTTTGCTTTTTTGGGAAACACTGCTGTCTCCTTTGTTTTGTAGTCATGTGGAGACTTTGAGTGTATTTGTGTTTAGGGGTATATGGGGGGAGAGGGAGGGGGGGGTGTCCCATCTCGGCTCTTTACGAACACTGGCATTTTGGTTGTTGTGGTGTTTATTTTTCCATTTGAATGGTTAATAGTAATATAGATCCCGGCATTGCTGGGTCAGGCATGCCTCTTAGATTCATTAGTTGGAATATCAGAGGTATGGGTAACCCTATTAAGAGATCTAAGGTTTTCACACACTTGAAACGTCTAAATTCTGATATTGCATTTTTACAGGAGACTCACCTTCGCATTAAAGATCATAATAGGTTACATTGCCCTTGGGTAGGTCAGATCTTTCACTCAAACTTTAATTCGAAAGCTAGAGGAGTTGCCATTCTCATTAATAAGAAAGTTAAATTCTTATCGACTAATGTTATCGCTGACAGGAATGGTAGATACATCATTGTTGCTGGTACACTAATGCAAAAAAAGGTTTTGTTGGTAAATGTATATGCCCCGAACTTTGATGATGCTGAATTCGCTAACAGATTGCTGAGTAATATCCCCTTCTTGAATACTCATTTGTTGATCCTCGGTGGAGATCTGAATTGTGTTTTTGATCCAGTCTTGGATCGATCTAATCCTCGTAATTTGACTCAATCATCTATGTCCAAAATATTCTTAGATTTTATGAAGCAGAACGATCTTATTGATCCATGGAGATTTCGCAATCCTTCAATCAAAAAAATTTCTTTTTTCTCCCAGGTGCACCATTCTTATTCCAGGATTGATTACTTTTTTATTGACAGAACTCTTAATCTGTGTGTTAGTTCTTCTAATTATACTGGTATTGTAATATCTGATCATTCACCTCTGTTATTGGATATTCACTTTTCTACCTATAAACGTAGCCCATCACTTTGGAGATTTAACTCTCTTCTTTTGGCAGATAAAGAATTTTGTGAATTCATTTCAAGTTCTATTGAGGAGTTCTTGTCCTTCAATCAAAGCGATTCAGTTTCATATTCATTGTTATGGGAGACACTTAAATGCTACCTGAGAGGTCAAATTATATCGTATTCTGCTCTTGCTAATAAAAAGATTAATGCTAGGCTTAAAGAACTTACAACGGCGATTAGTAACCTTGACCAAAGTTATACACTGAACCCCTCTCCAGAATTACTGAAGCAGAGTCTTGATTTGCAAGCAGAATTCAATCTTATGTCAACTAAAGAGGCAGAGCGCTTGTTATTACGCAGTCGTGGCTCGTATTATGAATATGGCGACAATGCAAGTCGCTTGTTGGCACATCAACTACGACGACAAGCCACTTCGCGTTTGATACCTAGTATTAAAACCACTTATGACACTATTACTACTGATCCCTTGGAAATTAATTCTACCTTTAAAACATTTTACTCTTTGTTATACAAGTCTGAATCTCCTGCGGACAAAGCTAAAATGAACGAATTTATTTATAATCTTTCAAATCCTGTTATTGATATTAATATTGCCGGGCAATTGGACTCCCCATTTTCCGTTGAAGAAGTATTAAATGCTATTACAGCTAAGCAGTCTAATAAAGCCCCAGGCCCTGATGGGTTTCCAATTGAATTTTATAAAAAATGTATTAGTAAATTGGCTCCATTGCTTTTATCTGTGTTTAATGAATCTTTGGAAAGGGGTTCATTACCAACAACTTTCACACAAGCCATTATAGCGCTACTTCTCAAAAGTGACAAAGATCCAACTTCCTGTGGTTCCTACAGACCATTATCTCTGCTTAATGCCGATACAAAGGTGTTGGCAAAAGTACTTGCATCTCGCCTAGAGGATGTGGTTCCTCATATTATATCTGAAGAGCAGAATGGCTTTATAAAGGGACGTCAATTGTTTTTTAATACCCGTACACTCTTTAATGTTATTTACTCAAAACATTCATCTAAATCTCCTGAACTTGTGATTTCTTTAGATGCTGAAAAGGCTTTCGATAGGGTGGAGTGGGAGTACTTGTTTGCAGTCTTAAAGAAATTTGGATTTGGTGATACATTTATTTCTTGGATTCGGCTTCTTTATTCGTCCCCTAAAGCCAGTGTTCATACTAATGATGTTTATTCGGATTATTTTTCTCTGCGTCGTGGATGTCGTCAAGGTTGCCCTCTGTCACCTTTACTCTTTGCCATCGCCATCGAGCCTCTGTCTATCACATTGAGATCTTACTCTGTATTCAAGGGAATCATCCGTAATGAAACTGAATATAAATTATCATTGTATGCGGATGATTTGTTATTATACATAACTGATCCTGCACTCTCCATCCCTGTTGTTTTAGGTATTCTGGAGAACTTCACCTCGTTTTCAGGTTATAGATTAAATTTGGGGAAAAGTGAGTGTTTTCCCGTTAATTCGGCTGCATGTCATCTTCAACAGTTCGATCTACCCTTTCGGTTTAGTCCATCGGGGTTTAAATACTTGGGGATGAACGTGACCTATTCTTTATCTGGCCTTAAATCAGCTAATTTTACTCCCCTTATATCAAGGATTAAATCTGATATTCAAAGATGGGGTAATCTCCCCCTTTCATTAATCTGTAAGATTAATGTTGTTAAAATGAATATCTTACCAAAATTTTTATTTTTATTTCAGTCCATTCCCTTATTTTTGCCAAAACATTTTTTTGTCTCACTGGATAAGATCATTGGTTGTTTCATTTGGGGAGGGAAGTCACCTAGGGTTCGTAAAGCTGTACTGCAGAGATGTAGATTTAGTGGAGGACTTGCATTACCTAATTTTCTAGCTTACTATTGGGCTGCTCACATCCATAAACTTTGCTATTGGCTAAAATCTTCTGTCTCCTCTTGGTGTAAATTGGAGCTATCATCCTGTAAGGGATCTCCTATACCGGCTCTGCTCTGTTCCTCTTTACCCATAAAACCCTCTCTGTATACTGATAATCAGGTGGTTCTTAACACACTTAGGATCTGGTTTCAGTTTAGAAGGCACTTTAAATTCGTAATGCCATCTTCTTCGGGTCCTCTAAACAACAATCATCTGTTTCCCCCATCCCTCCTGGACTCGACATTCTCAGTGTGGTGTGATAAGGGTATAAAACAATTTAAACATTTATATGTGGATGGTGTCTTTGATAGTTTTGCCAATCTGTCATCACGTTATGGTCTCCCAATTACTCATCTGTTTCGCTATTTTCAAATTCGAAATTTTGTTGCCAAGTGTTTCCCTAATTTCCCCTCTTTACCTCCAGAGCAGCAGTGGGAAACTATGCTATCACTTATCCCTCATCATAGAGGAACCATTTCAAAACTCTATGATACTATCCTGTCTTTTAGTAACCACTCAAATGTTAAGCTTAAGCGTACATGGGAGGGGGAACTAGGAATTCAAATATAGGAGGAGTCCTGGGAACAGGCTATAGAGAAGGTACGGTCTTCCACCTCTTGTGCTCGTCTTGGACTTATTCAGTTTAAGGTCATGCACAGGGCACCCTAACCTTAACCCTAGGAAATTTCACCTCTTCCAAAAGGAGGGCAAATCCATCCAATGGTGGCCTAAACACCTTGACTTTCTTACAAATAGCGGCGCACATTTCATTTACAATATTATAAACACAGAGCTATAATTTATTTGATTTTGTTTTTTTTTTCAAAATTATGTGAAATGGCTAATAAAAATGGTAATAAAACGAATAAATGATTGTGTTGATGCATTGGTTTAGTCCTGACTTCTAGTTGTGATTGACAGTAGGGGGGGGATGGGGAATTAGTTGATTGTCGATTTCAAAATAAACAACGATGGAGAGAAAAAGTCCAAAGCTGTCAGGTACCCAATTTAGAAAAAAGAGAAAAGAAGAAGAGGAGAAACGAGCAAAAGATAAAGGTATGCAACAACGTTCTCTCCGTAGGATTACTGTATCATGTCAGTGAAGTTCTAATGATGATTAGTGTTATAACTTTAGGTTTGTTAGCCTTCTTGCTAGCCTAGTCCTGCAGATGAGGAGCTGGCAGAGCAATGCAACACACTAGGCACCACACTGCACTGTGAAGGGCACTCTGATTTGGACAGTAGAGAGCTTGTGCAGGAAATCAAGAACTTCCCTCCTCTGCCATCAAAAACCATGACCCTCCTTGAGCTCATCACTTTTATTCATGAAAAGGATCTATCGGAGATCTACCCCAACTTTTGGACTGCTCGCAGGATTACACTTACTCTGCCAGTGACTGTGGCTCAAGCATAGAGGAGCTTTTCAAAACTGAAGTTGATCAAGTCATATCTGAGATCAACCATGTGTCAAGAACGGCTCACTGGCCTTGCTATCATCAGTATCGATCACTCAATAGGGGAGCACATCTTGTACGATGAAATTGATGATTTTGCATCAAGGAAGGCCAGAAAGGTCAGATTTTAATTTTTTTTGTTGTTGTTGTTGTTTCAAGTTCAGTGTTATATATCTATTTTTCTGGAGTGTGGTGTGCTTTAGATCATTTATTTACACAATATTTAACTATATTTTATCCGTATTTTATTCTTAATAAAAGTAATATGTAAAAGACAGTATATTTATTTATGTTCCAAGATTTTTTGTGATATTGTAAGTTGAGTGATTTGTGAAATAAAACATTGTTTCTGCAACATTATGATGTAGTGTATTTTTTTTTTATTGTGTGAGGGGAAGGGCGGGGGGGGTGCCCAGAGGCAGTCTCGCTCAGGGAGTAAATCAGTGTAGAACCGCCACTGCTCTCGGGTCCTGGCTGCTGGTCTGTAGGAGGCTAATAAAAAAAATAAGCAAACATATTTAAAAATATAAATATCCTTGTATATCTTCACCGAAGTCGAGTCCGTGGCATTTGCTCGGAGGAGAGGGAGCTGAGGGCTTTCAGAGGTCCTGGCTTCTTTCGTTCCTCTGCAAAGAGGACACGAGACGTTTTGTTTAGACACTTTTATTATTATTGTAATCATATTTGAGTCTCTAAACTGTTCTCCCACCTGTAATGCGGCATGGGGATGTAGTAACCCGTGCGCATGCTTTCCTCGTCTTCGTGAAGCCTGCCTTTCGTCCTGTGCTTGTGCCCTCGGTTCTTGCATCCCGGTTCGGAGCCTCTGTGTGCGGCTGAACCTACAGAGCATCAGGCCTCTTCTTCGCTGCTTTTACCGCCTCCTGGTAGAACACCGGTGTCGCCTCCACCGCCGCTCCCTCCCACTCGTAGTCTCCGAGCAGCGGCGTCCCGGAGGCGAAGTTAAAATTCCTCTGTTCGTCCTTTCCGGAGATCTCGCGCAGCTTCGCCTCGATGTCCCGGTCCAGCTCGTCGTGATCCACAGGTCCGAACAGACTCCGGCGCACGATCCTGCGTGGGCGCTGAGGGGAGAAGTCCCGCGTCGCAGCTCCTGAAACCTGCCCTCTGGACATCTCTGTCACTTCTTCCGCAGTAAATGTCAAAAAGTCGTGTCAGAGACTCAGGGTGACAGAAAATTCAGAAAACAGTTGACTCTCGACTCTCACAAACAAGTTCAAAACCGGGTAACAGAGCGTTCAAGACAGTCGACTCGTGGCTCTCACAAACCAGTTTAAACCAAGCTGGTGCGCGATCTTTTAAAGAGCTTGTTGCCTAGCAGCAGCGTGCAGTGTCACAGGCGAGCGATCTGATTGGTCAGCAAGTGACCATCTTCTGCTCAGTATAGTGATGTTACGTATGACACCGAGACTCCGAACCTTGTGTCGAACAGAAGTGGTGTTTTTAATTTAACCCTTGTGTGGTGTTCATATTTTTGTTATTCAGTGGATATACAGTGGACATGCTGCGTTTTGTAGTTTTTAATTCAACACAATCCATTTCATATTAAAATACTCAACAGATTTTTACTTCATCCTGATTACAAGCAATATACACAGGATATATTGTTACATTTGCCTTTTACCTGTGGTATATCACATTTATGAATCAAAGTGCTACTCTTTTTTTCTTTTTTAATAAAATGTAATAAAAAAGTTTATCAATACGAGTGAAAACAAATGAAGAAACTATTGTTTTTGATTCATATGAACTTAATTAGAAGTTTAACCCTTTCATGTCATTTTACAAACGCTTTGCCTTTTCATACCAGCCTATACAATACATGGGCAGAGTTTTACTGTGTATGGGTGCATATGTAGTTCTTGATGCATGTACAGTACATAGTGTTTCTCTGTCCATCTTGGGTCCACACACTTCACAACACTTTTTTTGTTGTTGTTGCTGGCCGCAACCTAGAATATTTGACCCAGGGTAGAAAAATAGGGGGAGGCATTGCACCCACTTGTCCCACACCATCCTGATGGCAGTTACAGTAGATTGTCTCTCTGCCATCAAGCTGTCCGTCATCTCATTTATCAAAGTGGATAATCCTGGAAATGATGTGGAGATTTTCCAGGGACATTGTTGCATGGAAATGTAAAACGTTTTGAAACTAACTGATGCTCAGTCTCAAACTTTTCTTCAAAGTCACTATCAGAAATGTGATCCTTTTCCTCTACATCATCATCAAAAGCATCTCTCTCTTCCAAATTTAATTACAGAGAATCTTTTGGCCATCTTGATAAGTTGTGATAAGGAACCACAAAGCTAAATTTATTGCACCCGGTCCCCAATTTGGGGTATGCCAAAGGCGATAGAATAGGAGCAAATAAAGATTCCCACATAAATCCCAAATAAATGGTTCCCCACAAGACAGAGGGTAAAGTGTGCGGGAATGTGAGAGCAGACAGGTGTCGATGCTTGAATTTTCCCACAATGTTGTATGACAATGTTTGCAACTTTGTGTGGGACGACAGGGCCGAAACACAAACCTCACACTCTCTCTAACACACACACACACACACACACACACACACACATATACATATACACATATATATATATATATATATATACAAAATTGTTGGTACCCTTCGGTCAATGAAAGAAAAACTCAAAATGGTCACAGAAATAACTTTAATCTGACAAAAGTAATAATAAATAAGAATTCTATGAATGTTAACCAATGAAAGTCAGACATTGCTTTTCAACCATGCTTCAACGGAATTATAAGAAAAAAATGAACTCATGGAACAGGCCTGGACAAAAATGATGGTACCCCTAACTTAATAGTTTGTTGCACAAACTTTTGAGGCAATCACTGCAATCAAACGATTCCTGTAACTGTCAATGAGACTTCTGCACCTCTCTGCAGGTATTTTGGCCCACTCCTCATGAGCAAGCTGCTCCAGTTGTTTCCGGTTTGAAGGGTGCCTTTTCCAGATAGCATGTTTCAGCTCCTTCCAAAGATGCTCAATAGGATTGAGGTCAGGGCTCATAGAAGGCCACTTTAGAATAGTCCAATGTTTTCCTCTTAGCCATTCTTGGGTGTTTTTAGCTGTGTGTTTTGGGTCATTGTCCTGTTGCAAGACCCATGACCTGCGACTGAGACCCAGTTTTCTGACACTGGCCAGCACATTTCTCTCTAGAATCCCTTGATAGTCTTGAGATTTCATTGTACCCTTCACAGATTCAAGACACCCTGTGCCAGATGCAGCAAAGCAGCCCCAGAACATAACAGAGCCTCCTCCATGTTTCACAGTAGGGACAGTGTTCTTTTCTTGCTATGCTTCATTTTTCTGTCTGTGAACATAGAGCTGATGTGCCTTGGCAAAAAGTTCCATTTTTGTCTCATCTGTCCATAGGACATTCTCCCAGAAGCTTTATGGCTTGTCAACATGTAGTTTGGCATATTCCAGTCTGGCTTTTTTATGATTTGTTTTCAACAATGGTGTCCTCCTTGGTCGTCTCCCATGTAGTCCACTTTGGCTCAAACAACGATGGATGGTGCGATCTGACACTGATGTTCCTTGAGCATGAAGTTCACCTTGGATCTCTTTAGAAGTCTTTCTGGGCTCTTTTGTGACCATTCGGATTATCTGTCTGTCACGTCTTGCGAGGCATAAATGCAGGAGGATCCAGGTTTTAAAGGAAACGATTTATTTTATAATAAAAAACATAAACAGGGAAATCAAACAAACAATCCTACTTTAATAAAGAAACCCAAAAACCTAAAGCATACGGACCGGACATTACTCACGGTGAAATCAACAATTGCAAGACAGTTAAACAGAACTAAAACAAACCATTTATAATAAAACTAATGAGCAAGTCGGTTCAGGTGAGCGCCCTCACGTCACCTGACCGAAGTGCATGCCAGGAAATGAAGTGAAACGAAAAGAACTACAAACAAAAATCACAGGGTGCTTTGGCGCCCTCTAGGGGTTATCCCTGACATAACTCCCCCTCAAAGGGCGCAACTCCGGGGCGCCACAGGAGGTCCAGGGCACCCCCCCCCAGGGTCCAATGTCCGCCCCTCTCACCCAGAGGCTGGCACCTTTGTCCCGTGGGCCAAGTGGCCTGATGCCCCTGTTAAAGCAGGGCGGCGGAGGAAGAAGACTTTCGCCGTCCTCACTGATGCAGGGCAGCGGTGGTGGAAAGCTTGTGCCTTCCTCTATGATGCCAGGTGGCTTTGGCAGCCGAGGAAGACTATGCTCGCTGTCCTCGGCGGCGCATGAACGCGGCGGCGGAGGAAGAGGCAGCTCGTCGTCCTCAACGGCGCATGATGGCGGCGGCGGAGGAAGAGGATGGAGCTCGCTGACCTCGGCGACGCATGAAGGCAGCGGCGGAGGAAGAGGATGGAGCTCGTGCTCCTCGGCGGCGCTTGTAGGCGGCGGCGGAGGAAGAGGATGGAGCTCGTGCTCCTCGGCGGCGCATGAAGGCGGCGGCGGAGGAAGAGGATGGAGCTCGTGCTCCTCGGCGGCGCATGAAGGCGGCGGCGGAGGAAGAGGCAGCTCGTCGTCCTCAACGGCGCATGACGGCGGCGGCGTAGGAAGAGGATGGAGCTCGCTGACCTCGGCGACGCATGAAGGCGGCGGCAGAGGAAGAGGATGGAGCTCGTGATCCTCGGCGGCGCTTGTAGGCGGCGGCGGAGGAAGAGGATGGAGCTCGTGCTCCTCGGCGGCGCATGAAGGCGGCGGCGGAGGAAGAGGAAGCTCGAAGTCCTCAGCGGCGCATGAAGGCGGCGGCGGAGGAAGAGGAAGCTCGAAGTCCTCAGCGGCGCATGAAGGCGGCGGCGGAGGAAGAGGAAGCTCGAAGTCCTCAGCGGCCAATGAAGGCGGCGGCGGAGGAAGAGGAAGCTCGAAGTCCTCAGCGGCGCATGAAGGCGGCGGCGGAGGAAGAGGAAGCTCGAAGTCCTCACCGGCGCATGAAGGCGGCGGCGGAGGAAGAGGAAGCTCGAAGTCCTCAGCGGCCCATGAAGGCGGCGGCGGAGGAAGAGGAAGCTCGAAGTCCTCAGCGGCGCATGAAGGCGGCGGCGGCGGAGGAAGAGAATGGAGCTCGTGTTCCTCGGCGGCACATGAAGGCGGCGGCGGAGGAAGAGGCAGCTCGTCGTCCTCAACGGCGCATGAAGGCGGCAGCGGAGGAAGAGGATGGAGCTCGCTGACCTCGGCGACGCATGAAGGCGGCGGCGGAGGAAGAGGATGGAGCTCGTGATCCTCGGCGGCGCTTGTAGGCGGCGGCGGAGGAAGAGGATGGAGCTCGTGCTCCTCGGCGGCGCATGAAGGCGGCGGCGGAGGAAGAGGAAACTCGAAGTCCTCAGCGGCGCATGAAGGTGGCGGCGGAGGAAGAGGAAGCTCGAAGTCCTCAGCGGCGCATGAAGGCGGCGGCGGAGGAAGAGGAAGCTCGAAGTCCTCAGCGGCCCATGAAGGCGGCGGCGGAGGAAGAGGAAGCTCGAAGTCCTCAGCGGCGCATGAAGGCGGCGGCGGAGGAAGAGAATGGAGCTCGTGTTCCTCGGCGGCGCATGAAGGCGGCGGCGGAGGAAGAGGAAGCTCGCGATCCTCAGCGGCGCACGAAGGCGGCGGCGGAGGAAGAGGAAGCTCGCTGTCCTCAACGGCGCACGAAGGCGGCGGCGGAGGAAGAGGAAGCTTGCTGTCCTCAACGGCGCATGACGGCGGCGGCGGAGGAAGAGGCGGCTCGTCGTCCTCGGCAGCACTGTGCAGCGACGGAAGCTCGCCGTCCTCGAAGGCACAGTGCAGCGACGGAAGCTCGCCGTCCTCGAAGGCACAGTGCAGCGACGGAAGCTCGCCGTCCTCGAAGGCACAGTGCAGCGACGGTAGCTCGCCGTCCTCGAAGGCACAGTGCAGCGACGGAAGCTCGCCGTCCTCGAAGGCACTGTGCAGCGACGGAAGCTCGCCGTCCTCGAAGGCACTGTGCAGCGACGGAAGCTCGCTGTCCACGAAGGCACATTGCCTCGTCGGAAGCTTGCCCTCCTCTTCGCCGCAGTGCAGCGGCGGCAGCTCACTGTCCTTGGCGGCGCGGTGCAGCTGTGGTACCTGCCCTTGGAGCTTGGCCACCTGCTCCCGCAGGTCACGAATGCGCTCTTCATTTATTTTAGCGCACCGCCGAAAGCTGCTCCAATCAAGCTGGGAGGTTGCTCCCTGCTGCACGTCCCGCTCACACTCCGCTCTTTTGCCGCTATGCCGTTTGGTTCTCCGGCTACCTTCCGCGCCGGCTCCCCACAACGCATAAATCGTTGCCTCCCCCAAAATGATCTCCCGGGGAAAGGGCTCCTCTGCTATGCCTCTTGTTAGGTCTTGCATTCTGTCACGTCTTGTGGTGCGAGGCATAAATGCAGGAGGATCCAGGTTTTAAAGGAAACGATTTATTTTATAATAAAAAACATAAACAGGGAAATCAAACAAACAATCCTACTTTAATAAAGAAACCCAAAAACCTAAAGCATACGGACCGGACACTACTCACGGTGAAATCAACAATTGCAAGACAGTTAAACAGAACTCAAACAAACCATTTATAATAAAACTAATGAGCAAGTCGGTTCAGGTGAGCGCCCTCATGTCACCTGACCGAAGTGCATGCCGGGAAATGAAGTGAAACGAAAAGAACTACAAACAAAAATCACAGGGCGCTTTGGCGCCCTCTAGGGGTTATCCCTGACACTGTCTCTTTGATTTGTCATCAATTTTCCTCCTGCGGCCACATCCAGGGAGGTTGGCTACAGTCCCATGGATCTTAAATTTCTGAATAATATGTGCAACTGTAGTCACAGGAACATCTAGCTGCTTGGAAATGGTCTTATAGCCTTTACCTTTAACATGCTTGTCTATAATTTTCTTTCAGATCTCCTGAGACAACTCTTTCCTTCGCTTCCTCTGGTCCATGTTGAGTGTGGTACATACCATGTCACCAAACAACACAGTGACTACCTGGAGCCCTATATATAGGCCCACTGACTGATTACAAGATGTCCCTTTGGTCACATTATTTTCAGTATTTTCTAGAGGTACCATCATTTTTGTCCAGGGCTGTTCCATGAGTTTATTTTTTTAAATAATTCTGTTGAAGCATGGTTGAAAAGCAATGTCTGACTTTCATTGGTTAACATTCATAGAATTTTTCTTTCATTGACCGAATGGTACCAACAATTTTGTCCACATGTGTATACTAACAGCAGTCCCAGACAGGAGGAGGACAGAGTCAAGGTACACAGGACCTACAATTTTCACCATTTTATTAGACCCGTATCTAATAATCTAAATTGTATGATATTTCTTTTGATAAAACATGAAAACGGGTCCCACAGACCCGAATGCCACACAAGGGTTAAGGAAATATAACGAAAACAACTCATTAACCATATAATATATAATATACATATATAATAAATATATGTGGTTTTGTGTGGTCACATGACCAATAAAGGTGCCAGATATCCAGCTTTACAAAAAGAGATTATTAAAATAGCAGTATGTTTCAATCTTTTTTAAAAATGTCTTTGTATAAATGTCTTTGCATACATGAATACATTTATGTATAATTTCTTGTACCTTATTAATTACAAAATAGGACTGTTTATAAATAAAGTCTCACTTGAAGGCATGTTCAGTTTAACTGAGAGTCACGTGGCCTATGATTAATGGCTTTCCGAAATACTATGACTGATTCGTCTTAGGTAAAGGCTTGTTCACATGTTTCACTTCTCCAGCCAGCACTGTGCACAGTATAGTATAGGTCACTTTTCTAAATTTTCCCTCATCCGATTGTAATGTATCCAGCCAAAAATACTCAATTGAAAATCAGAATTTAAAATTTAATGGCAAAAAATTTTAGAAAGTAAAACATATGTTTTTATGTTTAAAGTAACTTTTATTATGTGTCTAAGAATGTGTTTACACTTCACATGTTTGGGCCAAATAAAATGCACTCTGGAGCACAGATAGTTCACCTAAACAAGTGTGAATGGTGCCACCTGAACCGAGAACATTTGAAAATGTGGTTCATAGTCTGCTGTCAAAAGTACTCTGGTGCCATTCAATTAAAACATTAACACACCATGAACCAATGAAACCCATCCAACAAAAGAAATAGGTAAGTCATCACAAGATGTGACCTGAAAAATCATGTGAGTCGACATTCTAACAAAAGAAGGTAAGCAGCATAAAGGTAAAGTAATAAAAAATAGAAAATATACCACCATATAAAAAATGCAACAAGCGTATTCAATCCAGCACAGTGCATTGTTTTGAAAGTTCAATGAGTTCTGTCTCAAAATCATCATCATCTGTCCAATCAGGTTGTGACCTCATCCTCATCCCTTCTGTTGTGTCTTTTAGTCTGATGTTGAAAATGCCAGTGTAAATGCCAAGCAAACTAGGACTTTATACTAAAGAACTCAAACTTTATCATTTTATGCTTTGGTCCAAACCTAGAGAACCCACACACCATGTTAGAGGTTAGAGTCCATTTTACTATATCAACTATATCTGATTTTTTTTATTTATCTGAAAACCTTCTCAAATCTCTGCATTTACCATTTACTGCATTTAATTGCCACAATGCTTGCCAGTTTATTCTATATTTAAAGATGGAATATAAATTATATTGCACAAATAAATAGCTATAATATTAAATAGTGCAAAATCTCTGTTCTCTGTTAAAAAAATATATATGTATATTTTTATATCTTATTACAGCAATTGTGTATTGTTCAAAACGAGGTATTTCACATATGTACATGACTTGTTATCAGGCTACTACAAGTAGGATTTACGTTCTGCCATTTCATTTAGAAATTTCTGCCATGTACAGTATTAGGACAGCATTATAACCGTAAAGGCGGATGATAACGGGTTACGAGTTCAGGTTACTGTCTGTGTGCTGTTTCCTACATTCTGCCAGTGTCCACATATGTATGTACTATTTGTATGTACATTGGCAGTAATCTTTTGCATCAATTTTAAGACAACCAAAGTTGATTATATGAAAGAGTGGGTTATATGACCAAAATATTACCACGATTGCTGACAATATATGTAATATCATAATGGTTATTTTTTCCAGAAAAGAAGTGTAAAATACCAGAATATTTTTATGTAACCAATATAGAACATTAATTATTCTTGAAAAAATTATCAAAAACTATTAATGTTCAATTATCAAATCCCAAAATAGTTGAACTGGTCCCACTCCTTTAAAAAAGGTACACAGTAGTAGAAATGATGTTCCCCGAAGAACAGTTTTGTACCTTTTCGATAAATATACCCTTAATGGCATTGAAAAGACCTCTGCTGACAAAATATTTTACCTTTTTAAGGGACATCTGAATTGAAGGTACGTTAGGTTACTAACTAAGTGGCATCAGACAAACACAATTGAGAATTTTTATTCTTAATGAGGGAGGATTAGTCTGTGGTGTGATTAGAGTTGAGAAGTATGAGGGTGCTGGGCCATTTTTAGCTTTGTAGGACAGCATAAGGATTTTGAATTTGAATTGAATTAGTTTTCTTAATAAGTAGCTGACTGTGTACAACCAGCACATGGATGGACCTCGGGTACCAGGGATGTTGCCACTGCTAGTCACACCGTCTGTGTGCATAGTAAAGCAGTGTATGGTAAGCAGCAAAAAACACCATGGAAATGCCAGATATGCCATGTTCACTTATGTGTATAGGGTGTAGGAGTGGGCTTTTACAAACCTAATACCTTTTATTCATTGTGCACTGTTCCTGTTTGCACTGTTTCATCCTGAATGTATGTTGTTGTACATCCATATTTATGCCATAAATGTGCCTTGTGTGTATGAGATCATCTGTGTCTCTTTCCACTCAATCCTGGACATTTTCATTATGAGTGAGTGAATTTTTTTGTCTGAGTTAATTTGCCTGTCAGTTAACTATATTCTGAATAAAGTACAAGCAAACAATATCTCACTAAATAACATACTTTATCCTGTATTCTATACCACTTTATCCTGTATTCAGGGTTCCAGGGACCTGGAGCCTATCCCAGGAGGCTTATGGCATGAGGTGGGGTATAGCCTGGACAGGGTGCCAATCCATCGCAGGGCACACACACATACACACACTCATTCACACACTACGGGCAATTTGGGAATGCCAATTAGCCTAATCTGCAGGTCTTTAGACTATGGGAGGAAACCGAAGTATCCAGAGGAAACCCACCAATAGACGGGAATAGAGCCTGGCCGGGAATCGACCCCGGACCCTGGAGGTGCGAAGCGACAGTGCTAACCACTTAACCACCGTGCCGCCAATATCTGTTTCTTTTGTCCTCAAATAATTTTATTGTAGCACTTCGCTCTCTGTCACATATCTATCTGAAAGACTCATTATACACCTCATTATGTTGGTTTCTGTCATCCCTGGTGTAATTACAACATTATTCATGGTCATTCACACCTCTTCACATATGGCCTTTATAAATAAATAGAGTCTTATTATTATTTTTCTTAATTTTAATGAAGAAATAGTTTTCCGTAAATGAGTGATCAGAATGATTATCACATTATTCTGAAAAAGATCCAGTTCACAAAACTACTGAACACAAATGTTATGATTGTGGTTTGTGCCCTTTCAGTGACTTTTTCTTTTGCTGTTTTCAATAACCATGCATAACTGTAATTTTCTCCAAAATAAAAACTTGTGCATACATGTTGCTCATATATTACTGTATCCCGGTTTGTGCTGAACACAGTGTAAACAGACTTTACCCATTTATATGATTAGAATTAACTAAAAAATACATGAATGTCAGGACATGTCAGAACTTCTTCAGTGCCTCAAAACACTTGAAGATCCTATGATTTGAGCCATTTGCACACAAAAAGGTCCCCATTTGCATTACTTTTGATAAGGTCTTCATAACATTAGAAATTCTGTTATGTGACACTTGGATACCTGTTATAAACAAGAATGCCATGCGCTTAAAAAAACATTTATTCTTCATTACTATGTACTGTACTCATTTATAATCCAGTATATGAGAAGCACAGTGGTCAGGACACGAAGCTTAATTAGGAACAATTCTAATGTTAGCTTGTTGAGCATCACAACAATCACTAATAGTAATACATATGCAATGAATATTATTTTTGAGAAAAAAACACTCTTCTTTTCTTTATATATCCCTGTTTGTTAAGAAGCTGGATCAGAGCACAGGGTGAGCCATGATATAGGGCCCCTAGAGGATCTTATTTCAGCAATGGTGTGCAACACAATATTTCATATATGTATCTTACTTCCAATCAGGCTAATACAATGAAAAGACAAAGTTCATTATAAAAAGGAATGGGTGATATGACCACAATATTATTGTAGACAGTATATATAATATCATAATAATAAATATTGTTTTGTCAACAATAAAGAACATTAATTATTCTCCAAAAGTAATCCACAATTAATAATGTAAATTATTAAATCCTGTAATAGTTGAAGTGGCCATTTTTATAAAATTACAAACAATGATATTTGTAATTTAAAAATGCATAATCCCAACAAAGCCCTGTTAGTGGAAAGTAATGAATGTGGGTGAGTGTTTTTCTGTCTGTAGGATGCCTCTATTCCATGCCTTTTTACTGGTGCAGTAAAAAAAGAAAAATAAAGTAGAGGTAAGAAAATATTTTTATTTGGATTTGTGCACAGGAATGACAAGACCAAACATTTTTCCAACTGTATGGTATGTTTGAAGCAGCTTTTCTTTAAAAAAAAAAAAAAATTAAGCCAGCTTGGATGACAAAACAAGACATTTAATAAAATGTGGTCATAAAATCAATCAAGGGACAGTTGTGTAAATAAAAACCAAAAAAAAAAGGGTTGAAAGAAAAAAAAGCTTTAACATCTACAGAGGTACTTATGTCAAATTCGTTAGGCATTAGGTAACAAAACATTTGGAAATCCCTTAAAGAAATAAAGAAATGTCCTGAAGGTCTGTTGTGTGTTCCAGCAAAATAGATTGTTTCGCTTAATGTGTTAATGTGTACATGGTGTGAACTCGGGAGTCCTTGAACCTGGGAGGCGGAGCAGAGACGGAGTCCTTGAACCTGGGAGGCGGAGCAGAGATGGCGTCCCTGAACTCGGTAGGCGAAGCAAAGACAGCGTCCTCGAACCCAGGCGGCGGAGCAGAGACGGCATCCTCAAACCTGGGAGACGGAGCAGAGATGGCGTCCTCAAACCTGTGAGGTGGCGTAGACATGGAGTCCTCGAAACTGCAGTGTGCATGTCTCTAATCCATCTGGCAGATACTGCAGCATATCCTCGTCACCAGACAACGCTGCTATACTAGAGTAGAGTATCTTGCAGAGACAAAGCCGAGAACAACTCGGGAGGTTCAGCCAGGGTGTGGCTCAGGGCTCAGGCTGCGAGCTGTCCATCTATCAACAAAAATTACGTAAAAAGAAATACTGTTTTTTAGTCATTTACCAAAATATAAGTTTTTTTTTATTATTGTATATTATGAAATATATATTAATAAATGTATTTGATTATTTTGAGCCAAATCTGTGTCTAGATGGTCTGTCACCAGTGGTTGCGAGGAGCTGTACAACCCCCTACTGGTGGTGTTGTGTACTGCGCTGTATATAATCAGGATGAAGCCCCTTCTGCATGTCTGCTTTTAATTTGGTACAGACATTATATAGACCTATTAACAAAAATGATCTATAATTTTAAGTCTTAATGCACATACTTCGCCTATGAAAAAAAAAACATGAAGTTGCCTATTGTTTCAGTGCTTAACCCTACACGAGTATTTTTGTTTTGAGATCCAGAATTAAATTAAACACATCAAATGTAAATCAAGTGTTTGCTTTACAATCACAACATGGAAATACATATCTTCGTTATAGTTTGGGTTTTATAAACAGTTACATTTAGACATGTGAATATAGACAGAGTCCAGTAAAATTTGCTGGTCTCTAAGAGGTAAATTTAAAAATAAACATTATGTTTATTTTTTACAAATCTCCTTGTATACCTTCACTGAAGTCGTGTCCGTGGCGTTTCCTCGGAGGAGAGGGAGCTGAGGGCTTTCTGAGACACACTCTCAGGTCCTGGCTGCTGGTCTGTAGGAGGCTAATAAAAAAAAAAACAAGCAAACATATTTAAAAATATAAATATCCTTGTATACCTTCACCGAAGTCGAGTCCGTGGCATTTGCTCGGAGGAGAGGGAGCTGAGGGCTTTCAGAGGTCCTGGCTTCTTTCCTTTCTCTGCAAAGAGGAAACGAGACGTTTTTTAGACACTTTTATTATTATTATAATCACATTTGAGTCTCTAAACTGTTCTCCCACCTGTACTGCGGCATGGGGATGTAGTAACCCGTGCGCGTGCTTTCCTCGTCTTCGTGAAGCCTGCCTTTCGTCCTGTGCGTGTGCCCTCGGTTCTTGCATCCCGGTTCGGAGCCTCTGTGTGCGGCTGAACCTGCAGAGCATCAGGCCTCTTCTTCGCTGCTTTTACCGCCTCCTGGTAGAACGCCGGTGTCGCCTCCACCGCCGCTTGCTCCCACTCGTAGTCTCCGAGCAGCGGCGTCCCGGAGGCGAAGTTAAAATTCCATTGTTCGTCATTTCCGGAGATCTCGCGCAGCTTCGCCTCGATGTCCCGGTCCAGCTCGTCGTGATCCACAGGTCCGAACAGACTCCGGCGCACGATCCTGCGCGGGCGCTGAGGGGAGAAGTCCCGCCTCGCATCTCCTGAAACCTGCACTCTGGACATCTCTGTCACTTCTTCCGCAGTAAATGTCAAAAAGTCGTGTCAGAGACTCAGGGTGACAGAAACTTCAGAAAATAGTTGACTCTAGACTCTCACAAACAAGTTCAAAACTGGGTAACAGAGGGTTCAAGACAGTCGACTCGTGGCTCTCACAAACCAGTTTAAACCAAGCTGGTGCGCGATCTTTTAAAGAGCTCGTTGCCTGGCAGCAGCGTGCAGCGTCACAGGCGAGCGATCTGATTGGTCAGCGAGTGACCGTCCTATGCTCAGTATAGTGATGTTACGTATGAAACCGAGTCTCCGAAACTTGTGTCGAGCAGAAGTGGTGTTTTTAATTTAAGGGAAAATTATAAGGAAAACAACTCATTAACCATATAATACATTAATATATGTGGTCATACGTTTTTGTGTCGTCACACACACCAGATATCCAGCTTAAAAAAAAAAAAAGATTACAAAAACAGCAGTTTGTGTAAATGTTTCAGAAATGTCTTTGTAGAAATGTCTTTGTACATACGAATAAATTTATACATTAATACTTTTTATCTGATTAATTACAAAATAGGACTGTTTATAAATAAATTCTCACTCCAACCATGTTTAGTTTCCCTGACGGTCACGTGATCAATGACTAGCGGCTTTCCGGAATACTGTGATTGATTTGTCTTAGGTAAAGGCTTGTTCACATGTCTCACTTCTCCAGTCAGCACTGTGCCATAGTAGCTTGTTACACAGATTATGTTTCAATGGAGCAACCAAGAAAGCAGTGAAGGATTTACCTTATTTTGGGAAGGAATTTCTCCCAAAAATCTAATTGCTGTATAAATTCCTAGAACGTAGTCAGAGGCTTTCTCACTTTTTTCTTTTTTCTGTCCCCTATTTTATCCAGGCTTGGGATTCACACTGCATCCAGTGGCTGGAGTTTTGGCATTGTGTGGGAACCGAACCCAGGCCTTATACATTGCAGGCATGAAAATTACCATACTGCTTAAAAAGTTAAAGGAACTCTTTTGAATTGGAATATACTAGCATCAAGGCAATTAAACTTGTGAGATGTTGATCTAGTCAGTTAAGTAGCTGAGGGGGGTTCATCAATTTCATTAATACCAATTTCATTGGCAGTACAGGCAGTACAGAGAGAATTAAGGAATTGATACCGCTGACCTGCCCCCATTCTTGCCTAATTCCACTAGAACTCCTCTGGGACATTATGTTTCAGTCCACCGAGGACACCAGGTTGCACTTCAGACTGTCAAGTAGCTCAATGATGCCTTGGTCCAGATCTGGGTTTAAATACCATATAGGACACCATCCCTCCTCTCATTTGGAGCATGTCCGTTGTTGCTAAGCATACAAGCATGTGGGGGTTATACAAACTACTGTACCAAATTTCAGCAAAATAGAATAATCTGTTGCATAATTTCTAATGATTTTTGTTGTGTATTTGAATTCAGTCATTTGGCATTTTATTTTTCTTCAAATGATGTGGCATTCTATCATTTCTAACGCATTACCCAGTCCATATCATTATAGATATTCAGTATGATTTTTCCTATTGAGACCTGAAGTGTTCCTTCAATTTTTGAGCAGTGTATATGCAGACACACAGGCTCTATTTGCTACATAAAATCTATCCACTACTGTAGATGTCAGTACAATTAGTTCTTAAATGGACCTTCTGGTAACACATTTTGTTACTTGTCTCCTTATTGATTAAACTTTGAAAATATCTACTGCAATAAAAGGAGCACAAGAGGAGTAATTTTGTATTTGGGCAGAGTGTATTTTTTATGATGTTTCATAGCATCCTATCGAAATGGCCGTATTTACAAAGAAGCATATATTTTTCATATAACTTGGGAGAGGATGGGTTTAATATCTAGATGGGTGTCACTTACTGTATACATATGTTATGAAATTAAATATAGCAAGTAATAGCTGTAACACCTGTATCACCGCAGCACGGGGAAATAAGATCTACCTCACCAGATTACTGAGTCGATGCGTTGGCCCCACCCAGTGTGTCTACGTATGTACTGTCTACACCTTAACACTAAATTAAGTGCACCTAGGTTTCCCTTGTGTGTCTACCTATTTATTCCGGTCGAACCCGTAGCACCTTGCCTGTTCACTGTTGTGCACCTTCTTTGTCATGAATGTCTCCGTGTCATATAACTTTCTGCGTCTCGTCTTTTCCCCCCAGGGCTGAGCATTGTCTGCAGGTGTGGGTCAGTTTAACGTGGACGGTTCGTCGCCCAAATCAAGGTCTTCAGTTCTACGAGCCTTTTTTATGTTCGGTGTGTTTTCTTTTGCCCACCTGCAGACCCAGTGTGGGGAGATATATATGGTGTTTTGAGTTGTTTGTTTTTGAACTTAAGTGAACAGAATATAAAGAAAAAAACATTTGACAATGTGGGTCATAGGCCGCTTTCAAAAGTACCCTGGTGCCATTTAATTGAAAGGTGAACACATCATGAACCAATGAAACCCATCCAACAAAAAAAAAAAGGTGAGACATCACAAGATGTGACCTGAAAAATCATGATTCGACATTC
Source organism: Clarias fuscus (assembly GCA_030347435.1). Taxonomy (NCBI): domain Eukaryota; kingdom Metazoa; phylum Chordata; class Actinopteri; order Siluriformes; family Clariidae; genus Clarias; species Clarias fuscus. The sequence continues at coordinate 16,907,964 of CM059204.1, read as the reverse complement.
TAACAAAAGAAAGTAAGCAGCATGAAGGTAAAATAATGAAAGATAAAAAATATACCACCATAAAAAGAAATGCAGCAAGTGTATTCAGTTTAGCACAGTGCATTGTTTTGAAAGTTCAATGAGTTTGTAAAATCATTATCTGTCCAATCAGGTTGTGATCTCATCCTCATCCCTTCTGTTGTGTCTTTTGGTCTGATGTTGAAAATGCCAGTGTAAATGCCAAGCGGACCAGGACTTTATACTAGAGAACCCAAACTAACGTACCATTTTATGCTTTGGTCCAAACCTAGAAAACCCACACACCCTGTTAGAGGATGAGTCAATTTTACTATATTAACTATATCTGATTTTTTTTATTATCTGAAAACCTTCTCAAATCTCTGCATTTACCATTTACTGCATTTAATTGCCACAATGCTTGACAGTTTCTTCTACATTTAAAGATGGAATATAAATTATATTCCACATATAAATATCTATAATATTAAATAGCACAAAATCTCTGTTCTCTGTTAAAAATATATGATCCAGTCTTGCTGGCAAAACTGTATACTGTAAATTATGTACAAAATATTGATTTATACATGCAAATGTTGCTAACAGTTGGTAACTCTTCATTTATGCCAAAAATACTCAACATATTCTCCATCACTAGTGACACACTTGGATCATTGTTGAACTCAATTATTAATACTGTTTGAAATTCCTCTTTGTCAAAATTGAAGGTCTCCCAATGTGATAGAGAATGTTTATGTAGACGACATTGTTGACAATGTGAACAGATAGATAAAGAAGTTAAAATAAAGAGGAAACCAGCCCCGAAGACAAACCATGCATTAGAAGACTATCAACTGCGACTCTCTCTAAAGTACAGACCTATTTAAAAAATAGGTACAGCAGTAAAGACTTATTTAAAAAAAAAAAAAACATTCGGGAGTTCATTTAAGCAAAGGCACAAATGCATTGCTTGTGATGGAGATTATGTTCAGTAGTACCTTTGAATAGAGAAAGAGTTTTGCTACTGACATGTACAGTTTGAATACCCTATATTAATTAATAAAACAGTTATGTCGATATTTGCATTACTTTTGGTACAACAATTCTGTTATGTGACACCAGGATACCTGTTACAAACAAGAATGCAATGCACTTTAAATACGTTCATTCAATCACTAATAGTGATAAATATACTGAATTTTATTTTTATAGGGAAAAACTCTTCCTTTCTTCAAAAAATTGCTTTCAACTTACATCAGGAGTTATGCTATCTTATTACAGCAATTGTGTATTGTTCAAAACGAGGTATTTCACATATGTACATAACTTATTATCAGGCTACTACAAGTAGGATTTACATTCTGCCATTTCATTCAGAATTTTCTGCCATGTACAGTATTAGGACAGCATTATAATCGTAAAGGCGGATGATAACGGGAAGGGCAGAGTTCAGGTTACTGTCTGTGTGCAGTTTCCTACATTCTGCCAGTGTCCACATATGTATGTACTATTTGTATGTACATTGGCAGTAATCTTTTGCATCAATTTTAAGACAACCAAAATTAATTATAAGAAAGAGTGGGTTATATGACCAAAATATTACCACGATTACAGACAATATATGTAATATCATAATATCGTTATTTTTTTCCAGAAAAGAAGTGTAAAATACCAGAATATGTTTTAATGTAACCAATATAGAACATTAATTATTCTTGAAAAAATGATCAAAAACTATATGTTCAATTATCAAATTGAAGTGGTCCCACTCCTTTAAAAAAGGTACACACTAGTAGAAATGATGTTCCACGAAGAACAGTTTTGTACCTTTTCGATAAATATACCCTTAATGGCATTGAAAAGACCTCTGCTGACAAAATATTTTACCTTTTAAGGGACATCTGAATTGAAGGTACGTAATAGTTCTAACATAAAGGGTACAAAATGTTCTGGATAGTGGGAGGAGTTTAACTTTTGCTCAGAGCAACACTGAGACTCCGACAGAGAATGGGTGAGGAGAATCCAGCAATCTGTTACCATGGGTGAGTTATTAAGTCTTATATAATCTTTATTTTTATATTTGCATTTACATTTATCCAGAGTGACTTTAAAAACGTGCTTTGCTTACACTGGGTTACTAGGTTACTAACTAAGTGTCATCAGACAAACACAATTGAGAATTTTTATTTTTAATGAGGGAGGATTAGTCCAAGTATTGATGAGAGATGGTGGGACGAGGCGATGCTGGAGGATCGGAGGGAACGTGTAACAGATCTCTGCTCTTCAGGACTGTTTCAAGAACACTGACTGGAACATGTTTAGGGAGGCTGCAACTTACGGCGACTACATCGACTTGGAGGAGTACACGTCATCAGTGACCAGCTACATCAACAAGTGCACCGATGACGTCACTGTCTCCAAGAACATCATCTCACGACCCACCCAGAAACCGTGGATTACTGCGGAGGTGCGTGCACTTCTGAGAACCAGAGACTCTGCCTTCAAAGCGGGAGACAAGGCGGCCCTAAGAACAGCCATCAGAGAGGCGAAGCGCGCACACGCCCAGAGAATCCACAATCACTTCAGGGACAGCGGTGACACACGGCGCATGTGGCAGGGTATACAAGCCATCACTAACTACAGGACGACATCACCTACCTGTGACAGTGACGGCTCCCTTCCAGATGCGCTGAACAACTTCTACGCACGGTTCGACATGCAGAACGACGTGACAGCGAGGAAGACCACCCCTCCGCCGAACGACCAGGTGCTGTGTCTCACCACGGCTGATGTGAGGAAAACTCTACGCAGAGTCAACCCACGTAAAGCTGCTGGGCCAGACAACATCACAGGCAGAGTGCTCAGAGAATGTGCAGAACAGCTGGCAGGTGTTCTCACAGACATATTCAACATCTCTCTGAGCAGCGCCGTCGTTCCCACGTGCTTCAAGTCCACCACCATCGTCCCCGTGCCGAATAAGTCTTCTGTGTCCTGTCTCAATGACTACCGCCCTGTTGCACTCACACCCATCATCATGAAGTGCTTCGAGCGGCTCGTCATGAGACACATCAAGACCCTGCTGCCCCCCTCACTAGACCCCCTGCAGTTCGCGTATCGTCCAAACCATTCAACGGACGACGCCATCTCCACCACACTCCACCTGGCACTGTCACATCTTGACAAGAAAGACACTTACGTCAGAATGCTGTACATAGACTTCAGTTCAGCATTCACCACAATCATCCCCCAACACCTGATCGGGAAGCTGAGCTTGTTGGGCCTGAACACCTCCCTCTGTAACTGGATCCTGGACTTTCTGACAGAAAGACCTCAAGCAGTGCGGATCGGGAGCTACACCTCCAGCACCACCACACTGAGTACTGGGGCCCCCCAGGGCTGCGTACTCAGTCCCCTGCTGTTCACACTGCTGACTCATGATTGTTTAGCGACACACAGCTCCAATCATATCATCAAGTTCGCTGATGACACGACCATGGTGGGTCTCATCAGCAAGAACGATGAGCCAGTGTACAGAGAGGAAGTGCAGAGGCTAACGGACTGGTGTAAATACAACATCCTGGCTCTGAACGTCGAAAAGACAAAAGAGATGGTTGTTGACTTCAGGAGGACACGGAGCGATCACTCTCCGCTCAGCATCGACGGCTCTTCTGTGGAGATCGTGAAGAGTACAAAATTCCTGGGTGTCCACCTGCAGGAGAACCTCTCCTGGTCCCTCAACACCAGCTCTCTGCATAAGAAAGCCCAACAACGTCTTTTCTTCCTGAGAAGGCTGAGAAAGACACAGCTTCCACCACCGATCCTCACCACCTTCTATAGAGGAACTATTGAGAGCATCCTGAGCAGCTGCATCACTGTCTGGTTTGGGAATTGTACCATATCAGACCGCAAGACCCTGCAGCGGATAGTGAGGACAGCTGAGAAGATCATCGGGGTCTCTCTCCCTTCTATCGAAGACATTTACATCATACGCTGCATGGTGTCACAGGTAAAGGCCACTGACATTTTTTACCTCCTCATCTTTTCTGACTGTCTTTCCCCCGTACAACGGCACCCTGACTATCATTAGGTATAGGGATGAAATTGGACCCACTGTCAGACCCTATGATGGGTCAGTGGATTCTGGTTCCTCCTGGTGCACGACAATGCTTGGCCTCATGTGGCGAGAGTGTGCAGGCAGTTCAGAGAGAATTAAGGAATTGATACCACTGACCTGCCCCCATTCTTGCCTAATTCCACTAGAACTCCTCTGGGACATTATGTTTCAGTCCACCGAGGACACCAGGTTGCACTTCAGATCTGGGTTTAGATACCATATAGGACACCATCCCTCCTCTCATTTGGAGCATGTCCGTTGTTGCTAAGCATACAAGCATGTGGGGGTTATACAAACTACTGTACCAAATTTCAGCAAAATAGAATAATCTGTTGCATAATTTCTAATGATTTTTGTTGTGTATTTGAATTCAGTCATTTGGCATTTTATTTTTCTTCAAATGATGTGGCATTCTATCATTTCTAACGCATTACCCAGTCCATATCATTATAGATATCCAGTATGATTTTTCTTATTGAGACCTGAAGTGTTCCTTCAATTTTTGAGCAGTGTATATGCAGACACACAGGCTCTCTTTGCTACATAAAATCTATCCACTACTGTAGATGTCAGTACAATTAGTTCTTAAATGGACCTTCTGGTACCACATTTTGTTACTTGTCTCCTTATTGATTAAACTTTGAAAATATCTACTGCAATAAAATGAGCACAAGAGGAGTAATTTTGTATTTGGGCAGAGTGTATTTTTTATGATGTTTCATAGCATCCTATTCAAATGGCCGTATTTACAAAGAAGCATATATTGTTCATATAACTTGGGAGAGGATGGGTTTAATATCTAGATGGGTGTCACTTATACATATGTTATGAAATTAAATATGGCAAGTAATAGCTGTAACACCTGTATCACTGCACCCGATTAATGCATCGGACTGGCTATCAGGCTGGATCAGCACCTCCGTAGCCAGAAGCATATCCCCCCGAAATCCACAGTAAATCGACCGGAGTACAGCCGTCGCTGCTAGCAGTTAAAGCGGCGTTAGAGGAGTGGCGGCACTGGTTGGAGGGAGCTGAACACCCGTTTATAGTGCTCACCGATCATCGCAATGTAGAGTACATCCAACAAGCGAAAAGATTAAACCCTCGCCAAGCCCGCTGGGCACTGTTCTTCACGCGCTTCCGCTTCAATGTCACCTATCGTCCCGGTTCAAAGAACAAAAAAGCAGACTCCTCCTGTGGGACCTCAACTCGGAGATAGCACAAACGGCACGGTTACATCCTGCACCGCGACACTGTCGCATCAGGACATCCCCGCGTAACGCATACGTAACACCAGTACCACAGCAGCACAGGGAATTAAGATCTAGCTCACCGGATTACTGAGTCAACGCTTTGTCCCCACCTAGTGTGTCTACGTGGGTACTGCCTACACCTAAAGACTAAAGTAAGTGCACCTGTGTTACCTTGCCTGTTCACTGTTGTGCACCTTCTTTGTCGTGAATGTCTCCGTGTCATATAACTTTCTGTGTCTCGTCTTTTCCCCCCAGGACTGAGCAGTGCCTGCAGGTGTGGGTCAGTTTAACGTGGATGGTTCGTCGCCCAAATCAAGGTCTTCAGTTCTACGAGCCTTTTTATGTTTGGTTTGTTTTCTTTTGCCCACCTGCAGACCCAGTCTGGGGAGATATATATGGTGTTTTGAGTTTTTTGTTTTTTAACTTAAGTGAAGAGAATATAAAGAAATGAAAATAAATCATTTAAAAAGAATGGAACCTGCTTCCTCTTGTGTAGACATGACAATAGCAGTCAGGCATAGTCTTTCAGTGTGCACCAACACCTGTATAAAACATCAAGAATTAAGATATTTTATTGAAATAAAAGTATAGGTATCATTTAAATTTTTTCCCTAATCAGATTTGGACATACCCAGCAAAAACACTCAGTTAAAAATCAGAATTGAAAATTTATTAGCAAAAAAGTAAAACATGTGTTTTTATGTTTAAAGTAGCTTTTATTATGTGTCTTAGAGTGTGTTTACACCTGACATTTTTGGGCCAATTAAAATGCATTCTGGAGCATAGGTAGTTCACCTGAACAATTGTGAATGGTGCCATCTGAACCAAAAACATTTGACAATGTGGGTCATAGGCCGCTTTCAAAAGTACCCTGGTGCCATTTAATTGAAAGGTGAACACATCATGAACCAATGAAACCCATCCAACAAAAAAAAAGGTGAGACATCACAAGATGTGACCTGAAAAATCATGATTCGACATTCTAACAAAAGAAAGTACAGTAAGCAGCATGAAGGTAAAATAATGAAAGATTCAAAATATACCACCATAAAAAGAAATGCAGCAAGTGTATTTAGTTTAGTACAGTGCATTGTTTTGAAAGTTCAATGAGTTCGCAAAATCATTATCTGTCCAATCAGGTTGTGACTTCATCCGCATCCCTTCTGTTGTGTCTTTTGGTCTGATTTTGAAAATGCCAGTGTAAATGCCAAGCGAACCAGGACTTTATACTAGAGAACCCAAACTAACGTACCATTTTATGCTTTGGTCCAAACCTAGAAAACATAATATATTAACTATATCTGATTTTTTTTTATCTGAAAACCTTCTCAAATCTCTGCATTTAATTGCCACAATGCTTGACGGTTTCTTCTACATTTAAAGATGGAATATAAATTATATTCCACATATAAATATCTATAATTATAAATAGCTATAATATTAAATAGCGCAAAATCTCTGTTCTCTGTTAAAAATATATGATCCAGTCTTGCTGGCAAAACTGTATACTGTAAATTATGTACAAAATATCAATTTATACATGCAAATGTTGCTAACAGTTGGTAACTCTTCATTTATGCCAAAAATACTCAAAATATTCTCCATCACTAGTGACACACTTGGATCATTGTTGAACTCAATTATTAATACTCTTTGAAATTCCTCTTTGTCAAAATTGAAAGTCTTACAATGTGATAAAGAATGTTTATGTAGATGACATTGTTGACAAGAGCAATGTGAACAGATAGATGAAGAAGCTAAAATAAAGAGGAAACCAGCCCCGAAGACAAACCATGCATTAGGAGACTATCAACTGCGACTCTCTCTAAAGTGGGTACAGCAGTAAAGACCTATTTAAAAATAATAATAATAATAATAAAAGATTTGGGAGTTCATTTAAGCAAAGGCACAAATGCATTGCTTGTGATGGAGATTATGTTCAGTAGTACCTTTGAATAGAGAAAGAGTTTTGCTACTGACATGTACAATTTGAACAACCTATGTTAATTAATAAAACAGTTATGTCGACATTTGCATTACTTTTGGTACAACATTAGAAATTCTGTTATGTGACACCTGGATACCTGTTACAAACAACAATGCCATGCACTTTAAATACATTTTTTTTCTTGATTATTATGTACTGTGCTCATTTATAATCCAATATATGAAGAGTGCAGTGGTCACGCCAATAAGCTCAATTAGGAACAATTCTAATATTTGCCTGTTGAGCATCACAGCAATCACTGATAAATATACTGAATTTTATTCATATATATATATATTTTTTAAACTCTTCTTTTCTCGAAATTATCCCAGTTTGTTAGAAAGCTGTATCTGAGCGGAAGGTGAGCCATGATATGGGTACCCTGGAGTCCCCTGGAGTATACATTACTGGGTAAACGGCTTTCAATTTACATCAAGAGTTATGCTATCTTACGTATTTCAGCAAATGTATATCATTCAAAATGAGCAACAAGCTATTTCACATATGTACGTGACTTCCTATCAGGTTACTACAAGTACGATTTACATGTAGCAATGAAATTTCTGCCATGTATTAGGACAGCATTATAAACGTAAAGGCGGATGATAACGAGAAGGGCAGAGTTCAGGTGTCTGAAGGTGCATTGCAAAGCAGTGTATGGTAAGCAGCAAAAAAAACCCATGGAAATGCCAGGTATGCCATGTTCCCTTATGTCTTCAGTTGAACAGTAACTGCTTTTCTAGAGTGGCACAAAGAAGTGTGGCTGTGTATAGGGTGTAAGAGTGGGCCTGGAGCCTATCCCAGGAGGATTATGGCATGGGGTGGGGTACAGCGTGGACAGGGTGCCAGTCCATCGCAGGGCACACACACATACACTTACTGACACACTCATTCACACACTAAGGGCAATTTGGGAACGCCGTTTAGCCTAATCTGCAGGTCTTTAGACTATGGGAGGAAACCGGAGTACCCAGAGGAAACCCACCAAGCACAGGAAGAACATGCAAACTCCATGCACAAAGAGACGGGAATAGAGCCTGGCCGGGAATTGACACCAGACTCTGGAGGTGCGAAGCGACAGTGCTAACCACTAAACCACCGTGCCGCCAATATCTGTTTCTTTTGTCCTCAAATTATTTTATTGTAGCACTTCGCTCTCTGTCACATACCTGACTGAAAGACTCATTATGCAGCTCATTATGTTGGTTTCTGTCGTCTCTGGTGTAATTACAACATTATACATGGTCATTCACACCTCTTTGCATATAGCCTTTATAAATAAAAAGAGTCTTAGAAAAATTAAATGAAGAAATAGTTTTCCGTAAATGAGTGATCAGGATGATTATCACATTATTTTGAAGCCAGAACTCCAGCCTACAAGATCCAGTTCACAGAACTATTGTACACAAATGTTATGATTGTGGTTTGTGGCCTTTCAGTGACTTTTTATTTAGCTGTTTTTAACAACCATGTATAACTGTAATTTTCTCCAAAATACAAACATGTGCATACATGCTGCTCATATATTACTGTATCCCGGTTTGTGCTGAATGCAATGTAAACAGACTTTACCCATTTATATGGTTATAACTAACTGAAAATTACACAAATGTCAGGACATATCAGAACTTCTTCAGGGCCTCAAAACACCTGCAGATCCAATGATGTGAGCCATTTGTACACAAAAAAGGTCCCCATTTGCATTACTTCATTTTCACTACTTTATTTTATTTATTCTTCATTATTATGTACTGTACTCATTTATAATCCAGTATATGAGAAGAGCAGTGGTCAGCACACAAAGCTTAATTAGGAACAATTCTAATGTTAGCTTTTTGAGCATCACAACAATCACTAATAGTGATAAATATATAATGTATATTATTTTTATGAAAAAAAAAATCCTCTTCTTTTCTTTATATATCCCAGTTTGTTAAGAAGCTGGATCAAAGCACAGGGTGAGCCATGATATACGGCCCGTGGAGGATACTGGGTTTCAATTTACATCAGCAGTTATGCTATCTTATTTCAACAATGGTGTGCAGCAAGGTATTTTATTTATGTATGTTACTTCCAATCAGGCTAATACAATGAAAAGACAAAGTTGATTATAAAAAGGAATGGGTGATATGGCCAAAATATGATTGCAGATAGTATATATAATATAATAATAATAATTATATTTTTTATGTAACCAATATAGAACATTAATTATTCTCCAAAAGTAATCCAAAATTAATAATGTAAATGATTAAATCCTGTAATAGTTGAAGTGGCCATTTTTATAAAACTACCGATGGTGATACTTGTAATTAAAAAATTAATAATCCCAAAAGAGCCCTGTTAGTAGAAAGTAATGAACGTGGGTAAGTGTTTTTCTGTCTTTAGGATGCCTCTATTCCATGCCTTTTTACTGGTGCAGTAAAAAAAGAAAAAAAAAAAGTAAAGGTAAGAAAATATTTTTATTTGGATTTGTGCACAGGAATGACAAGACCAAACATTTTTCCAGGTGTATGTAATGTTTGAAGCAGCATGTCTTTAAAAACAATTAGGCCAGTTTTGATGTCAAAAGAACATTTGGACATAAAATCAATCAAGGAACAGTTGTATAGATAAAAAACAAAATAAGTGTTCACAAAACATCTACAGAGGTACTTAAGTCAAATTCGTTAGGCATTAGGTAACAAAACATTTGGAAATCCCTTAAAGAACTTAAGAAATGTCCTGAAGGTCTGTTGTGTGTTCCAGCACAACAGATTGTTTCGCTTAGTGTGTTAATGTGTACATGTTGTGAACTCAGGAGTCCTTCAACCCGGGAGGCGGAGCAGAGACGGAGTCCTTGAACCTGGGAGGCGAAACAGAGATGGCGTCCTCGAGCCCGGAAGGCGGAGGAGAGACGGTGTCCTCAAACCCGGAAGGCGGAACAGAGACGGCGTCCTCGAACCCGGGAGGCGGAGCAGAGACGGTGTCCTCGAACCCGGGAGGCGGAGCAGAGACGGTGTCCTAGAACCCGGGAGGCGGAGCAGAGATGGTGTCCTCAAACCCGGGAGGCAGCGTAGACATGGAGTCCTCGAAACTGCAGTGTGCATGTCTCCAATCCATCTGGCAGATACTGCAGCATATCCTCGTCACCAGACAACGCTGCTATACTAGAGTGCAGTGTCTTGCTTAGACAAGGCCGGGAACAACTCGGGAGGCTCAGGCAGAGAGTGACTCAGGCAAGGCATAGCTCAGGCTGCGAGCTGTCCATCTATCAACAAAAATTATGTCAAGAAAAATACTGTTTTTAGTCATTTACAAACATATACATTGTTTTGTATGATTATATATTATGAAATATATATTAATAAATGTATTTGATTATTTTGAGCCACATCTGTGTTTAGATGGTCTGTCACCAGTGGTTGAGGAGCTGTACAGCCCCCTACTGGTGGTGTTGTATACTGCGCTTTAAATAATCGGGGTGAGGCCCCTTCTGCATGTCTGCTTTTAATTTGGTACAGACATAATAGACCTATTAACAAAAATGATCTATAATTTTAAGTCTTAATGCACATACTTCGCCTTTAAAAATGTAATAAAAAAAAAACATGAAGTTGCCTTTTGTTTCAGTGCTTAACCCTACACCAGTATTTCGTTTTGAGATTCAGAATTAAATTAAACACATCAAATGTAAATCAAGTGTTTGCTTTACAATCACAACATGGAAAAACATATCTTCCTTATAGGTTTGGTTTCATACATTTGGACATGTGAATATAGATAGAATCCAGTAAAATAGGCTGGTCTCTAAGAGGTAAATTTAAAAGTAAACATTGTGTTTATTTTTAAAAATCTCCTTGTATACCTTCACTGAAGTCGTGTCCGTGGCGTTTCCTCGGAGGAGAGGGAGCTGAGGGCTTTCTGAGACACACTCTCAGGTCCTGGCTGCTGGTCTGTAGGAGGCTAATAAAAAAAACAAGCAAACATATTTAAAAATATAAATATCCTTGTATACCTTCACCGAAGTCGAGTCCGTGGCATTTGCTCGGAGGAGAGGGAGCTGAGGGCTTTCAGAGGTCCTGGCTTCTTTCGTTCCTCTGCAAAGAGGAAACGAGACGATTTGTAGACACCTTTATTATTATTATAATCATATTTGAGTCTCTAAACTGTTCTCCCACCTGTACTGCGGCATGGGGATGTAGTAACCCGTGCGCGTGCTTTCCTCGTCTTCGTGAAGCCTGCCTTTCGTCCTGTGCGCGTGCCCTCGGTTCTTGCATCCCGGTTCGGAGCCTCTGTGTGCGGCTGAACCTGCAGAGCATCAGGCCTCTTCTTCGCTGCTTTTACCGCCTCCTGGTAGAACGCCGGTGTCGCCTCCACCGCCGCTTGCTCCCACTCGTAGTCTCCGAGCAGCGGCTTCCCGGAGGCGAAGTTAAAATTCCACTGCTCGTCCTTTCCGGAGATCTCGCGCAACTTCGCCTCGATGTCCCGGTCCAGCTCGTCGTGATCCACAGGTCCGAACAGACTCCGGCGCACGACCCTGCGCGGGCGCTGAGGGGAGAAGTCCCGCCTCGCAGCTCCTGAAACCTGCACTCTGGACATCTCTGTCACTTCTTCCGCAGTAAATGTCAAAAAGTCGTGTCAGAGACTCAGGGTGACAGAAACTTCAGAAAATAGTTGACTCTAGACTCTCACAAACAAGTTCAAAACTGGGTAACAGAGCGTTCAAGACAGTCGACTCGTGGCTCTCACAAACCAGTTTAAACCAAGCTGGTGCGTGATCTTTTAAAGAGCTCGTTGCCTGGCAGCAGCGTGCAGCGTCACAGGCGAGCGATCTGATTGGTCACTCGCTGATCCTCTGCTCAGTATAGAGATGTTACGTATGACACCGAGACTCGGAAGCTTGTGTCGAGACAGTGGCGGTTTTAGGCATGGGCGGCATTTTTTCACGACTCCAGTGGGGCGGCACTTGGGGGGGGATGCGCCGGCGTACCGCTAAAACGGGTTTTTAAAATATATATATGACTTTGTCGATTTCAAAATAAACAACGATGGAGAGAAAAAGGCCAAAGCTGTCAGGTGCCCAATTTAGAAAAAAGAGAAAAGAAGATAAGAAACGAGCAAAAGATAAATGTATGCAACAACGTTCTCTCTGTATGATTACTGTATCATGTCAATGAAGTTCTAATGATGATTAGTGTTATAACTTTAGGTTTGTTAGCCTTCTTGCTAGCCTAGTCCTGCTGATGAGGAGCTGGCAGAGCAATGCAACACACTAGGCACCACACTGCACTGTGAAGGGTACTCTGATTTGGACAGTATAGAGAACTTGTGCAGGAAATCAAGAACTTCCCTCCTCTGCCATCAAAATCCATGACCCTCCTTGAGCTCATCACTTTTATTCATGAAAAGGATCTATCGGAGATCTACCCCAACTTTTGGGCTGCTTGCAGGATTACACTTACTCTGCCAGTGACTGTGGCTCAAGCAGAGAAGAGCTTTTCAAAACTGAAGTTGATCAAGTCATATCTGAGATCAACCATGTCTCAAGAACGGCTCACTGGCCTTGCTATCAACAATATCGATCACTCAATAGGGGACACATCTTGTACGATGACATTGATGATTTTGCATCAAGGAAGGCCAGAAAGGTCAGATTTTAGTTCTTGTTGTTGTTTCAAGTTCAGTGTTATAATTAAATTTTTCTGGAGTGTGGTGTGCTTTAGATCATTTATTTACACAATATTTAACTATATTTTATCAGTATTTTATTCTTAATAAAAGTAATATGTAAAAGACAGTATATTTATTTATGTTCCAAGATTTTTTGTGATATTGTAAGTTGAGTGATTTGTGAAATAAAACATTGTTTCTGCAATATTATGATGTAGTGTAATTTTTTTTTATTGTGTGAGGGGAAGGGGGGGGGGGGGGGGGGGCGCCCAGAGGTGGTCTCGCCCAGGGAGTAAATGAGTGTTGAACCGCCACTGTGTCGAGCAGAAGTGGCGTTTATAATTTAACCCTTGTGTGGTGTTCATATTTTGGCGTTCTGTAGTTTTTAATTCAACACAATCCATTTTATATTAAAATACTCAACAGATGTTTACTTCATCCTGATTACAAGCAATATACGCAGGATATATGGTTAACATTTGCCTTTTAACTTTGTTATATCACATTTATTAATTAAAGTGCTACTCGTATTTTTCTTTTTTAATAAAATGTAATGAAAAAGCTTAATATCAATATGAGTGAAAAAAATCAACATATTAAGAAAATTAAGAAACTATTGTTTTTCATTTATATGAACTTAATTAGAAGTTTAACGCTTTCATGTCATTTTACAAACAGATTGTCTTTTCATACCAGCCTATACAACCCATGAGGGACAGAGTTTTACTGTGTATGGGTACATATGTACTTCTTGATGCATGTACAGTGTTTCTCTGTCCATCTTAGGTCCACTCACTACACCACACCTTTTTTTTGTTGTTGTTGCTGGCTGCAACCTAGAATATTAGACCCAGGGTTGTAAAATAGGGGTAGGCGTTGCACCACACTTGTCCCACACCATCCTGATGGCAGTTACAGTAGATTGTCTCTCTGCCATCAAGCTGTCTGTCATCTCATTTATCAAAGTGGATGATAAGGAGATGAAATAATGAGGAGATTTTCCGGGGACATTGTTGCATGGAAATGTTCTCTGCCAGTTTCTGCATCCTACTGGGATTCTGAGGATTCCCCCTTAGACCTGAAAACTCCAGCAAGGATAAGAAGCCCAAATTGGGCTTGTGAATAGGTTTGGTCCATCTCCTTTCCCCTTGTTTCAAAAACACCTTCTTTCTAAATTAATGAAATCCAGAATAATTTTCTGGATTGAATCTGTGACGAAAAGCTCAATAGAAGACTTTATGTTCGGCACATGAGAAACCACCACCCTCCTAGGCGCTGGTTGCATTCTTATCACATTGCTAGCTGCTAGCATTCTTATCTTCACTTGCTAGCTGCTGACAATCTCGTCTTCGTTTTGAAACTAACTGATGCACAGTCTCAACCTTTTCTTCAAAGTCACTGTCAGAAATGTGATCCTTTTCCTTTACATCATCATCTTTAATTTACAAAAACTTTAATTACAGAGAATATTTTGGCCATCTTGATAAGTTGTCATAAGGAACCACAAAGCTATATTTATTGCATCCGGTCCCCAATTTGGAATATGAAAAATACGATAGAATAGGAGCAAATAAAGATTCCCACATAAATCCCAAATAAATGTTTCCCCACAAGACAGAGGGTAAAGTGTGGGGAAATGTGAGAGCAGACAGGTGTCGATGCTTGAATTTTGCCACAATGTTGTATGACAATGTTTGCAACTTTGTGTGGGAGGACAGGTCCAACACACACACTCACACACGCACGCACGCACATACATATACTAACAGCAGTCTCAGACAGGAGGAAGACAGAGTGAAGGTACACAGGACCTACAATTTTCACACTTTTATTAAACCTGTATCTAATAATCTAAATTGTATGATATTTCTTTTGATAAAACATGAAAACGGGTCCCACAGATCCGAACACCACACAAGGGCTAAGGAAATATTATAACGAAAACAACTCATTAACCATATAATAATATATAATATACACATATAATAAATATATGTGGTTTTGTGTGGTCACATTACCAATAAACGTGCCAGATATCCAGCTTTACAAAAAGAGATTATTAAAATAGCAGTGTGTGTCAATCTTTTTTTTAAATGTCTTTGTATAAATGTCTTTACATATATGAATACATTTATACATTATTTCTTTTACCTTATTAATTACAAAATAGGAGTGTTTATAAATAAAGTCTCATTGAAGGCATGTTTAGTTTTCCTGAGAGTCACGTGGCCAATGATTATTGGCTTTCCGGAATACTATGACTGATTCTTCTTAGGTAAAGGCTCGTTCACATGTCTCACTTCTCCAGTCCTCACTGTGCGCAGTATAGCATAGGTCACTTTTCTACATCTTCCCTCATCCGATTGTAATGTATCCAGCAAAAAATACTCAATTGAAAATCAGAATTTAAAATTTAATAGCAAAAATAGCTGGTGGATAAATATTGGACCAACTACATGCTGGGTTAATTTAACCCAGTAAAATGGGTTATTTATTTAAGATGGGTAAAATATTCAATCCAAATGTAGGTCAAATTTAACTATAATGCTGGGTTAATTCTACCTCATAAATAGGTTATTATTATTTTTATGTTTTGCATGTCTATGGGTAAAACAGTTTAAACAGTTACATTACTTTGATATACTGGTCTATTAAAAAAAACACTAAGTTTTGCAAACCATACATATATGCAATAAACAACACCCAATTAATTGTACAAATCATAGACAAAATATTTATATTTGTTTTTCAAAAGCACAAGATAAGGTATAATACAAAACAAGTTCAACAGCGACATCATTACGATACTATTACTGAGAAGCACTAATGCCTGAGAGCAGTGCTGGTCATTATCTCCCAACATCAAGATGTAGGGGTTCGGCCTTGACACTTCAGCCTGCAGGAGATATTCCACGGTGTTGGTTCCAACATTAGAAAAAAAGAAATTAAAGAAATTAAAAGTTCATGGAAAAATCGAGAGGGTTGGCTAATATTCATATTTGTAAGAAGATTAGTGTTTTATAAAACCTCAGCTTTTTATATGTGGTTGCTAACGCTAGCAACCTAGCTAAATGCTATCGTCATGTTGGCACTACAATTAACAGTTTAGCTTTCATTCATCACTTCACCATCTTCATACACCCTGCAAGCATTCTACAAAGAAAGCTAAAAAGCTCATACATTTTTGCAGTTTCTTTCATACACAGGTGGGGTCTTTGGTTTGGGTAGCTAGCAGCCATTGTCAGATAAACTAGCATGCTATAGCATAGACCAGGCTGAAATTTTGAGTGTAATGTTAACACGGTAACAGTAATAAATGTTACATACAATGAACAAATTCAGTCATAGGTGAGTAAAAGTGTGTATACAGACCTTATATTTAACGTTTAAATTTTCTCTTAAATGCGTGACAGCCACTGAATACACCGGTGAACTTCAGGGGGAGGGACGGTCTTGTCTGTGATGTTTGCTGTCACTAGCTAACCCAACTACAACCCAGCAAGCTGGGTTAAACAAAAAGTACCCAACTCCCTGTAAATAACCCAGAAAAATTACCCAACAGAGGCAACCCAGCGTATAGGTAGTAAAAACAACCCAGCATTTTTTAGTGTGTTAGCGACAGCTAACATCACAGATCAGACCGGCCCTCCCCCGAAGTTCACCGGTGTATTCAGTGGCTGTGTCAGCTTCGTCTTTTTTTCATCCTCCTCACGCATTTAAGAGGAAATGTAAACGTTCAATATAAGGTCTGTATACACACTTTCACTCACCTATGACTGAATTTGTTCACTGTATGTAACATTTATTACTGTTACCGTGTTACACTCAAACTTTCAGCCTGTTCTGTGCTATAGCATGCTAGTTTATCTGACAATGGCTGCTAACTAGCCAAACCAAAGAACCCCACATGTATATGAAAGAAACTGCAAAAATGTCTGAGCTTTTTTAGCTTTCTTTGTAGAATGCTTGCAGGGTGTATGAAGGTGATGAATGAATGCTAAACTGTTAACTGTAGTGCCAGCATGACGCTAGCATTTAGCTAGGTTGCTAGCGTTAGCAAACACATAAAATAGCTGAGGTGTTACAAAACATTAATCTTCTTACAAATATGCATACTAGCCAACCCTCTCGATTTTTCCATAAACTTTTACTTTCTTTCTTTCTAAGGTTGGAACCAACACCGTGGAATATCTGTCAGTCGAGGCCGTACACCTACATCCTGATGTTGGGAGATAATGACCAGCACTGCTCTCAGGCATTAGTGCTTCTCAGTAATAGTATCGTAATGATGTCGCTCTTGAACGTGTTTTGTATTATCTGATCTTGTGCTTTTGAAAAATAAATATTTTTCTATGTTTTGTACAATTAATTGGGTGTTGTTTATTGCATATATGTATGGTTTGCAAAACTTAGTGTTTTCTTTTGTAATAGATCCAGTATATACATATAAAACATAAAAATAATAATAACCTATTTGTGAGGTAAAATTAACTCAGCAGTATAGTTAAATATGACCTAGAATTTGGATTGAATATTTGACCCATCTTGCTGGGTTAAATAAGTAACCCATTTTGCTGGGTTAAATGAACCCAGCATGTAGTTGGTCCAATATTTATCCAGCAGCTGGGTTAAAAACAACCCAGTTTGGGTTGTTTTTAACCCAGCATTTTTTAGAGTGTATTACTCAGAAGCACTAATGTATGAGAGCAGTGCTGGTCATTATCTCCCAACATCAGGATGTAGGGGTACGGCCTTGACACTTCAGCCTGCTGGAGATATTTCACAGTGTTCGTTCCAACCTTATAAAGAAATAAATTAAAGAAAGTAAAAGTTTATGGAACAATTGAGAGGGTTCTAGTATGCATATTTGTAAGAAGATTCGTAACACCTCAGCTTTTTATATGTGGTTGCTACGCTAGCACCTAGCTAAATGCTAGTGTCATACTGGCACTACAGTTAACAGTTTAGCTTTCATTCATCACTTCATCATCTTCATACAGATTTTTGCAGTTTCTTTCATACACAGGTGAGGTTCTTTGGTTTGGCTAGCTTGCAGCCATTGTCATAAACTAGCATGCTATAGCACAGACCCGGCTGAAAGTTTGAGTGTAACATTAACACGGTAACAGTAATAAATGTTACATACACTCTAAAAACTGCTGGGTTAAAAAACAACCCAACCATAACCCAGCTGCTGGGTCACTATTGGACAGAACGCGCGCTGGGTTGTTCATCTGACCCAACCAGTGGGTTAAATTGACACTCTTGCTGGATTAAATTGGTAAAGTGCTGGGTTATTTTATTTGACCCAACCAGTGGGTAAAAATAACACTCTGCTGGGTTGACACATCTATTAGATTTTTTATTTTCAAAAAAGACACAAAATGTACACACATAATGTAAATAGATTGCCACAGAATAAGAAAATGTGAATAACAATTTTTACCAAAATGTCAGACAAAACCATATCTTAAGCTGACCATTTGTTAAATATAAAATAAATGTACTGTAACAAACACTCTGTAAAACAAAAACAAGAGACCCCTGTAAGTCTGATTTGAATAAGATTTTTTTTTTGCATTTTATACAATGTTTAAAAACTTTTTATATAGAAGTTTAATACAAATCTTATAATGCCCTCATGACACAAACATTTCCCATCTTAATATTTTAACTATCCGTTATTTAGCTATTACTATTTAATTTCCTTCAAAAATGACATTAAAAACAAAAATGAAAACTTTTAAAAATATTGATTAAATGTTGGCTGAAAAAACTGTTGTCCTGAAAAATTTAATTACACGCGATGAGTACTCGTGGCCATCAATCTGATCCACAGTATGCTGGAGAAACTCCCAGGTAAGAAGACACTTCTTAACATCAATGACAAAAAAAAAAAAAAAACAGCCTTCACAAAAGACTCTGTATCAATAGCATTGCCTCCAACAATGTAAAAGGTCTGTCAGGTCCATCGTCTCATCCCCAAGGAACAAAACATGGAACAATGCTCCAGTCATCTCCATATTTTGCAGATATCATCCTCATCATGTTGGTCCACCTATGGATTATACAGCGTCACTTAGTGTTGCAATATAACTAACATTTACGCTGAGCATTTTTGTTAAGGACGTACAGCTACATGTGCATTTAATGCAAAAAAAAAATCTCTTGTCAATACACAAAAATACTGTACATAACGTGAACATGAATTTAGTGTCATGAGTCTAGCTGGTGGTAGTGGCTGGCTAGACCAGCTGATGTAGTTGCCGTGGGCATGCAGGGCAGGCATAAACGCAGAGGGGTTCTTGAAACAGTCTTTTTATTTACAAACTCAAACAGACACAAACCAACAAAGGAACCAAAACAAACTCAAACTAGAACTAGGGCTCAGGAAATACACAGGAAACTGGGAACTGAACGTCTCGGGTTACTTGGCTGTAACCCTGTTCCCTGATAAAGCGGGAACGAGATGCTGCGTGAAAACACTATGGGAACATCTCTTTGTTGCCCGGTTGTGAAACTTGTGCATGTCAAACCCGCCGAATACCTTCGGCTTATAACCTGTGCAGGCATGACGTCACCGAACAAGGTGCACCTGCAGGTTATAAATAGGAGTGAACCGGAAACATCCTCAGGTCAATTTTGTCTGAAGGACGTCCAGGCACACCACCAGTGCGGCATCGGAACGCAGCATCTCGTTCCCGCTTTATCAGGGAACAGGGTTACAGCCAAGTAACCCGAGACGTTCCCTTTCAAAAGCTACACTCGATGCTGCGTGAAAACGCTATGGGAACGAGAATACCAACGCCGCCGCACTGCAAGTGTCTGGACCCCCAGGTTGTGTAGCGTGTGCGCACAAGCCGAGGAGGTCTCAGACCTAACTCTGGGATGCTGACTCAAGGATCCGCGAACCTGGAGTAGCATTGACATCCAGACTATAAAATCTAACAAACGTGTGTGGAGAGGACCAGCCCGCCGCATCACACACCTGCTGCAGGGGTACGCCTCTTGCCAATTCCCAGAGGCAAAGTGTGATTCCCAGAGGCAAAGTGTGACCACGCGCCTCATAGGCTAGGGCAATGGCATCTCTCACCCAGTGTGACAGAGTCTGTCTAGTGGCAGCCGCCCCCCCGGTTGCGACCCCCATGGCAAATAAAGAGCTGCTCTGATTTACGCCACTGGCTAGTGCGGTGGACGTAGATCCGAAGAGCACGTACTGGACACAGTAAGTGAAGTCTTTCCTGCTCCGGAGCTGTGAAAGGCGGAGGACAGAAGGCTTCGAGAACAACTGGGTGCATGGTCGAGAATGGAACCTTGGGAAGATAGTTCGGGTGAGGATGCAGAATAGCTTTGACTAGCCCAGGGGCAAAGTCTACGCAGGATGGGGAGACTGACAGAGCCTGCAGATCCCCAAACCTGGTGTCAGCCAGGCCTTCGAGTACGATAGTTAAGTCCCATGAAGGGACCGTCGCTCTAGTGGGCGGCTTCAACCGTTTAGCTCCACGAATAAAACGGGCTACTAAATGGTGCTTGCCCACAGAAACCCCGTCGTTCAGAGCGTGACAGGCCGAAATAGCGGCTACGTACGTTCTGAGCGTACTAGGGCATAAGCCCGAGGACAACTTTTCTTGCAGAAACTCTAGCACTGAAACAATCTGGCAGTGAACTGGGTCTATGTGTTTTGTCATGCACCAATTTTCAAACACACTCCATTTGAGGGCATAAGTTCTCCTAGTGGAGGGAGCCCTGGCACTTAAAATGGTTTCAATTACGCTGGCTGAAAGCCCAGCCTGTCTCAGTTGGTCCCGTTCAGGGGCCAAACGTGAAGGTTCCAGAGGTCGGGCCGGGGATGAAGTATTGTCCACTGCGCCTGAGACGGAAGATCCCTCCTCACTGGAATCACCCAGGGTGAGCCGTCGAGGAGAGATATTAGATCCGAGAACCACACTCTGGTCGGCCAATGGGGCGCTATCAATAAGAGGCGCAACCCTTGTTGACGGACCCTCGCCAGGACTCCCGGGAGCAGAACTATAGGCGGAAATGCATAAAGGCGTAACCTGGGCCACGTGTGGGCCATTGCGTCCAGACCCAGGGGAGTTGGAGGAGTCAGAGAGTAGTAAAGGGGGCATTGTGCTGTCTCTTGTGAGGCAAAGAGGTCCACCTCTGCTACGTAAAATCTTTCCCAGATTTGACTGACTATTTTGGGGTGGAGCTTCCATTCCCCCTGTTCTACAGCTTGTCTGGATAGCAAGTCTGCTCCTACATTCATGTGCCCTGGAATGTAAATCGCCCTGAGGGACAGGAACTTGTCCTGTGCCCAAAGCAGAACCTGGTGCGCTAGCTTGTTCAAGCGGCGCGAGCGCAGTCCACCCTGGTGATTTATGTACGAGACTACCGCAGTGCTGTCCACCCGCACTAGGACATGGTAGCCCCTCAACTGCTGGAGGAAGTGTTTCAGGGCCAGAAACAGAGCCATCATTTCGAGGCAATTGATGTGCCACGCGAGAAGATGACCTCTCCAGCTCCCTTGTGCTGGACGGCCATCCAAGACCGCACCCCAGCCCATGAGGGAAGCGTCTGTCGTTAGCATCTTGCGACGACAAGACGGACCTAGAGTGGGACCCAAAGTCAGAAACCGGGGTCTGAACCACATAGAAAGGGTACGAAGCCCCAGGCGCGTAACCCTTATTAGCCTCTGGGGGTTGGCCCTTGAATGAAACCCCCTGGCTCTTAGCCACAGCTGAAACGCTCTCATGTGCAGAAGGCCCAAAGGTATCACCGTGGACGCAGCCGCCATGAGGCCTAAAGATTTCTGAAAGTGATGAACAGTGACCTTCTGGCCTAGCTTGATTTCCTTCAGGGTGTTGAGAATGGATTCGACACGAGCAGGAGACAACTGTGCCCGCATCGTGACCGAATCCCATGTGACACCCAAATATGTTGTCCTCTGAACAGGAAGGAGAACGCTTTTCGTGGCGTTGAGTCTCAATCCTAAAGAATGAAGATGGGCTAGGACGACATCCCGATGTCGAAGCGCTAGCTCCTGAGACCGGGCCAGAATCAGCCAGTCGTCTATGTAATTCAAAATACGGATGCCCTGGAGTCGTAAAGGAGCCAGAGCTGCATCCATGCATTTTGTATATGTGCGGGGTGACAGAGCTAGGCCAAATGGAAGGACCCGAAACTGGTAAGCCTCGCCCCCAAAGGCGAACCTCAGGAACTTCCTGTGCTGTGGCAATATTTCTATATGGAAATATGCGTCCTTGAGATCGATTGTCACAAACCAATCCTCTAGTTGAATTTGAGAAACAATCATTTTGACAGTCAACATTTTGAATCTGGATTTCCTGAGATAGCGGTTCAAGCCGCGAAGATCCAAGATCGGACGCAACCCTCCCCCTCTCTTGGGCACCAAAAAGTACCGACTGTAGTAGCCCGACTCTCTGTCTGGAAGGGGAACATGTTCTATGGCCCCTTTGCCCAGCAGAGTCTTTAACTCCTGGGCCAGCAGATGTGCTCGGTCTGGTTTCACGGAAGTGGAGACCACACCGTTGAAACGCGGAGGACGATGTGCAAACTGAATCCTGTAGCCTGTGCCTACAGTCTTTTCTACCCAAGGAGATATGCCTGGCAGTAGTTTCCACGCTGCCAGCTTCTCTGAAAGGGGCACGAGCTTTGACACTTCGGCTGGATGGGGGGGTGTTAGGTGTTGGGTATCCTGAAGTATGGCAGGAGATACCCAAACACCCAACTCTTCGTTGGAGACCGGCGCTCCCCGAAACACCAGTGGTGGCGGGGATTGAACACCGGCCTCCAGGGAGTGCCAGGGAGGAGGCCCTGTTTTGTGATGAAGATCCAGGCGCCCCTCCCTGGGGGGGGGCACCCCCACAGCCCCAGGCGCACGAACCTCAGGGCTTCTTCTTCGAAGAGAGGAAGCTCCTCAGATCTGGTCTTTTTGAGGCAGATTTCTGGGAAGGGCGGCGAGCCCCACCCCAGTCTTTACGAGGGGGTGTGCAGCTGGTCACGCTCTCCTTCTGGACCTCACGCCTTATAGGGGCCAGACCTGGCCGGGGCCGGGTGGCCGACGGTCCCGGTTCTTGAGCACGGCGGGGAAGGAACCTCCCAAAAGCCTGTTCATATAGCTTCGCCTCCCGAAACCTAGTGGCGACGGAATTAACAGCGTCGCCGAAAAGGCCGGAAGGCGAGACGGGGGCATCAAGGAGGACAGCACGATCCTTATCCTTGATGCCCGAGAGGTTCAGCCACAGATGCCTCTCCGTGGATACCATGGCAGCCATAGAACGGCCCACAGCACGGGCCGTCTGCTTGGTTGCACGGAGAGACAGGTCTGTGGCTCGGTGCAGCTCTGCGAACGCCTTGTCATCAATAACCCCGCCGGTGCTCAGGTCCTTCAGCAGGTCAGCCTGGTAAGCTTGCAAAACCGCCATGGTGTGCAGTGAAGCGCCAGCCTGTCCTGCTGCCTGAAAAGCTTTGCCCACCAAAGCAGATGTCAATCTGCACGGCTTGGAGGGGAGGGTAGGCTTTTTCAGGGAGGATGATGTCCCAGGAGAGAGATAGCCCGTAAGCGTCTCTTCTATCTGGGGCATCATCATATAACCGCGTGCTTTCGCATCAACGATATTCGAATAAGTCGAAGTCGATGGCACAAAAACACGCGATGAATACGGCTTGCTCCATGAAAGGGTTAATTCATCATGGAGGTCACCAAAGAAGGGGAGAGAGAGACGTTGGGGCTCCTCCCCCCGGCCACCCGACAGAAACCTGTCGTCTAATCTCAAACGCTTAGGGGAATCTCGCTGCTGCGGCCAGTCGATATGCAATCGCTCGACCGCACGCGTTATAACCTCTAATAAATCCTCATAAGCTCTGTGAGCACTGGAGGAGCGTTGTGAGGAGGCTACTTCCATGGAAGCGAGAGAGGAAGATTCTATCGCTCCTTCACAAGAAGCGCCGGAGCGCGCTTGCGAAGTGGAAGCTAAAACTTCCTGATCCGGAGAGAGCGCGAGAGAAAGGGGGAATTCCGTCTCGTGCGCGTCTGCCAGATCAGCACGCGAACCCCAGGAATGCGCCGCGGCTCGCGGTTTCTCTTTAAAGAAAGCGCGCGAAGCACCTTAATAGGGAGAAGATCACAGTACTCACGTTCTCCCTGAAGCCCGAGGCGAGCGTGTTCTTCCCCCAAGCACTCGAGACAAAACTCGTGAAGATCGCCCTCCGAAAGAGGTCTATCACACGGAGGCACGCATCTCTTAAGGTTGCCATATCGGTGAGTTAATGCTGTTATTTTTTATTTTGCTTTTGTTACGGCTTGCATGCACGCGCAAACACAAAGCGGTCCTGAAGACAAAAAGATCTGAGGATGTTTCCGGTTCACTCCTATTTATAACCTGCAGGTGCACCTTGTTCGGTGACGTCATGCCTGCACAGGTTATAAGCCGAAGGTATTCGGCGGGTTTGACATGCACAAGCTTCACAACCGAGCAACAAAGAGATGTTCCCATAGCGTTTTCACGCAGCATCGAGTGTAGCTTTTGAAAGGGAACACAGGGAACTGAGCGCTGACACAGAGAACCGGAACTGACACAGGGAACTGAGCGCTGACACAGGGTCTAGGAACAGACACAGGGACTAGGAGCTGACACACAGGGAAACATGGAGCTGGAGCTAACTAAAGACACATAGGGGAACTAGAGACAAGACAGGACGAGACGGGAACTAGAGATGGAGACTGGGCTGGACCAGGAGCACAGAGACTAGAGACTGGATGGGTTAGTGAAGTTAGTAGCTACATAGAATATGGGATGCTGGATGCTGACCTAACCAGGTTATTGGCTAACCGGGTTAGTACTGACCTAATAGGGCGGCACTGAACACAGCAAAGCAGGGCACACATGAGGCTATACCAAACTAGCAGCAAGCCTACTAGCAACCAGAACCACTAGCAGTCAATCCTACTAGGGGCCAACCCTACTAGCAGTCAAGGCCTACTAGCAGCTAAGCACTCATGTGGCTACAAACATCTAAACAGATAAGGAAAGCGACAAACAAAGAACTAGACATGAAGACCAACACTAGGGACACACAATAGTACTTACACAAGAAGGAGACACTGCCTAAATAAACATAAAACAGGCCAGCTCCATGAATCCACAAACACAAGGAATCTAAAGAAAACTAATAGAGCCCTCTAGAAAAACAAAGGTAAAACAATATTACTAAAATATAAACTCAAAGAAACAAAAAGGAATGCCCACATGACGGTATATACAAAACCTATACACAAACAATGCTCGACCCAGTTTCCCAGAACAAACTGCTATTTATAGAAACTTCAGGTGAGCCCTCATCACCTGACCGAGGTGCCTTCTGGGAAACTGAGTCGGCCAACGAAACTACAAAAAACAGACACGAACAGTGACCTCTAATGGAGGTTCCTAACATTTAGTGTATATTTTTGAATAATGTACCTTACTATTTAACATGTGAGGGATAACAGGATACGGCGCTCCATCTGGATTTAATACAATTCTCAACAAACATTAGATGAATATGATATTTATTGGTGAATTTACAACTTAAAATAAATATTTTATAAGGATAAAGAAAAAGCTTGTTTAAAGGCTACGACTTATCCATGACGCTTTCTCATTTTTTGAATAACAAAACAGAATGGGAAAACAATATTAATCCCACACAATATTAATATACAAAAAAATATTTTAAACAATAAAATATGCTTGCTCCTACCACAAGTTACTAAAAAAATAAATATTTACATTAACTTACCATAAAATACTGAGTGCTCTGAGCATGATCCAGTCAGAAGTGAAGAATCCAGAAAGTTCTCCAAAGAATAAACCAACTGCTGAGTCAAAATAACACAACCATTTTTTTTTCACAGACTGAAACAGAAGACATGTTAAGACTGTCATTAAACATGTCCCAATAGCTTCTTCTGACACCTATTAAATATTATAAAATATGCCGAGAGACTTTCCACACACACAGCTTTAGCGAATATTACTAATAATTTACCTAAAATTACATTTAGGTGTTTTTTATTTGTGTGTGCTACAAACGCACTTTTATCATAAAATACACTATAGCCGACTGTTGGAACAGAATATTAAAACATGAACTCCTCACACCCCCATATCAAAGTGCGACTAAAAAGGCGGAAAAACGAATTAACATAGAAATAAGCTTGCTCCTACCACAACTACAACATTTAAAATTTAGGTAAAAATTTATATAAACTTACCATAAAATACTGCCAGCATTATGTCGCGTGCTCCCCGCTTTAGAAGTGAAGAATCCAGAAAGTTCCTCATGCTGTGTCTCAATTCCAAAAACGCAAAGAGCGGACTTGACTTAGAAGTGCACACTCGAGGGTTTAAGGACACCGGGTATAGTGCAAATAGAACGCAGCGTACATGATGCTTCTCACAGCCGTGATATATTATACCATAACCGTATTATACCAAAGATTACCTGTTAGAAATACACAAAATGAAAAATAAAATAAAATAATAATAATCCGCTGTTTAACCACTGAAGAGACACCACAGCCAGCGGTCATTTTCAGAAGTTTCTGCCAAGATGATGTTATGTTTTGCGGCTACATAAGCGCAGAGCACCGTAGGATTGCCTGGAGCTCAAATCTCCGAAATCGTTGGGGCACTTTTTTTAAATAGACGCTATCTTTAATAACCGATTGATGTTTTGAGCTGTACACACATACATTCTCGCTTAAACAACTCTTAAAACTACACTTTTTGACTCAATAACATTAATATTTCAAACATTTTGCAGGTTGCCGTTTGGAGAAATAAAGAATAAACCAGTTATTGGGTCAAAATAACCCAACCAGGTGTTCTTTTGTAAATGACCAACTACATCTCATTTAACCCAGCATTACCCAACCCAACAATGTGTTTAAAGTACCCGAAATAACCCAGAATTTTGACCCAGCATGAACAACCCAACAATGTGTTTACAGAAACACCCCAGCATTTTTTAGAGTGTACAGTGAACAAGTTCAGTCATAGGTGAGTGAAAGTGTGTATACAGACCTTATATTTAACAAAGTTGACACAGCCACTGAATACACCGGTGAACTTCGGGGGAGGGGCGGTCTTGTCTGTGATGTTAGCTGTCACTAGCTAACCCAACTCCAAACAAAAAGTACCCAATTCCCTGTAAATAACCCAGAAAAACTACCCAACAGAGGCAACCCAGCGTTTGGGTAGTAAAAACAACCCGGCATTTTTTAGTGTGTAACTTTTATTATGTGTCTAACAATGTGTTTACACTTGACATGTTTGGGCCAAATAAAATGCACTCTGGAGCATAGATAGTTCACCTAAACAAGTGTGAATGGTGCCACCTGAACCGAGAACATTTGAAAATGTGGGTCATAGTCTGCTTTCCAAAGTACTCTGGTTCAATTTCAACATTAACACACCATGAACCAATGAAAGCCATCCAACAAAAGAAATAGGTGAGACATCACAAGATGTGACCTGAAAAATCATGTGAGTCGATATTCTAAAAAAAGAAAGTAAGCAGCATAAAGGTAAAATAATAAAAAATTGAAAATATACTACTATATAAAAAAATGCAGCAAACGTATTCAGTCCAGGACAGTGCATTGTTTTGAAAGTTTAATGAATCAGGTTGTGACCTCATCCTCATCCCTTCTGTTGTGTCTTTTAGTCTGATGTTGAAAATGCCAGTGTAAATGCCAAGCAAACTAGGACTTTATACTAAAGAACTCAAACTTTATCATTTTATGCTTTAGTCCAAACCTAGAGAACCCACACACCCTGTTACAGGATGAGTCCATTTTACTATATCAACTATATCTGTTGTTGTTGTTTTTTTAATCTGAAAACCTTCTCAAATCTCTGCATTTACCATTTACTATGTTTAATTGCCACATTTCTTGACAGTTTCTTCTACATTTAAAGATGGAATATAAATTATATTGCACAAATAAATAGCTATAATATTAAATAGCGCGAAATCTTTGTTCTCTGTTAAAAAAAATATATGATCCAGTCTTGCTGGCCAAAACTGTATAATGTAAATTATGTACAAAATATTTCAATTTATACATGCAAATGTTGCTAACAGTTGGTAGCGTACACACGTGGACAAAATTGTTGGTACCCTTCGGTCAATGAAAGAAAAACCCACAATGATCCCAGAAATAACTTTAATCTGACAAAAGTAATAATAAATAAGAATTCTATGAATGTTAACCAATGAAAGTCAGACATTGCTTTTCAACCATACTTCAACAGAATTATTTAAAAAAATAAACTCATGGAACAGGCCTGGACAAAAATGATGGTACCCCTAACTTAATAGTTTGTTGCACAACCTTTTGAGGCTATCACTGCAATCAAACGATTCCTGTAACTGTCAATGAGACTTCTGCACCTCTCTGCAGGTATTTTGGCCCACTCCTCATGAGCAAGCTGCTCCAGTTGTTTCCGGTTTGAAGGGTGCCTTTTCCAGACAGCATGTTTCAGCTCCTTCCAAAGATGCTCAATACGATTGAGGTCAGGGCTCATAGAAGGCCACTTTAGAATAGTCCAATGTTTTCCTCTTAGCCATTCTTGGGTGTTTTTAGCTGTGTTTTGGGTCATTGTCCTGTTGCAAGACCCATGACCTGCGACTGAGACCCAGCTTTCTGACAAGGGCCAGCACATTTCTCTCTAGAATCCCTTGATAGTCTTGAGATTTCATTGTACCCTGCACAGATTCAAGACACCCTGTGCCAGATGCAGCAAAGCAGCCCCGGAACATAACAGAGCCTCCTCCATGTTTCACAGTAGGGACAGTGTTCTTTGCTTGATATGCTTCATTTTTCCGTCTGTGAACATAGAGCTGATGTGCCTTGGCAAAAAGTTCCATTTTTGTCTCATCTGTCCATAGGACATTCTCCCAGTAGCGGTGTGGCTTGTCAACATGTAGTTTGGCATATTCCAGTCTGGCTTTTTTATGATTTGTTTTCAACAATGGTGTCCTCCCATGTAGTCCACTTTGGCTCAAACAACGACGGATGGTGCGATTCGACACTGATGTTCCTTGAGCATGAAGTTCACCTTGGATTTCTTTAGAAGTCTTTCTGGGCTCTTTTGTTACCATTCGGATTATCCGTCTCTTTGATTTGTTATCAATTTTCCTCCTGCGGCCACGTCCAGGGAGGTTGGCTACAGTCCCATGGATCTTAAATTTCTGAATAATATGTGCAACTGTAGTCACAGGAACATCTAGCTGCTTGGAAATGGTCTTATAGCCTTTACCTTTAACATGCTTGTCTATAATTTTCTTTCGAATCTCCTGAGACAACCCTTTCCTTCACTTTCTCTGGTCCATGTTGAGTGTGGTACATACCATGTCACCAAACAACACAGTGACTACCTGGAGCCCTATACTGTATATAGGCCCACTGACTGAGTACAAGATTGTAGACACCTGTGATGCTAATTAGTGGACACACCTTGAATTAACATGTCCCTTTGGTCACATTATTTTCAGTATTTTCTAGGGGTACCATCATTTTTGTCCAGGCCTGTTCCATGAGTTTATTTTTTTTAATAAATCTGTTGAAGCATGGTTGAAAAGCAATGTCTGACTTTCATTGGTTAACATACATAGAATTTTTTTAAATTATTACTTTTGTCAGATTAAAGTTATTTATGTGACCATTGTGAGTTTTTCTTTCATTGACCAAAGGGTACCAACAATTTTGTCCACGTGTGTAACTCTTTATTTATGCCAAAAATACGAAACATATTCTCCATCACTAGTGACACACTTGGATCCTTGTTGAACTCAATTATTAATACGCGTTGAAATCCCCCTTTGTCAAAATTGAAGGTCACCCAATGTGATAGAGAATGTTTATGTAGATGACATTGTTGACAGGAGCAATGTGCACAGATAGATAAAGAAGTTAAAATACAAGGGAAACCAGTACTGAAGACCAACCATGCATTAGAAGACCATCAACTACGACTGCTGTCTCTAAAGTGGGTACAACACTGAAGACCTGATTAAAAAAAAAAAAGATTCTTATCTCTCCTCTTTTGCTCTCCCCTCTCCTGTTCTCTCTCCCCCTCTCTCTCTTCCCTCTCTCCCCCTCTCTCTCTTCCCTCTCTCTCTCTTTTCCTCTCTCTGTTGAGCTGCACATGTCGTTCCAGAGCTGCCATTGATCCAGACTTCCTTGATTGATCCTGCCTGATTCATCCTGGTGCCCCGCTTCTGGTTGGAGATCTCGTCACATGGATGTCCCGTGTGTCTTTGGGAAGCATCCAATGTCTGGGGACAGTTTCACTCTACTAGGAAGACGGTTCTGGCCTCGCATGATGTTGACGGCCGTTTCTCTGCGGATTTGGCTACAGTCGCTCTATAGTTCAGGACTGGAATTTCCTACAAGTCTACCCGGGCCTCCAATAACTACCTGGACTCCATATTAACATCAATTAACATCTATTAACAACTATTATACTGAACTGCCTGCCACCCAACACACAGTATGAATGCAGATCAATTCCTGCTTTCTGTTCACCTAAATGAGAATGGGTTCCCTGTTGAGTCCGGTTCCTCTCAAGGTTTCTTCCTAGTGCCATCTCAGGGAGTTTTTCCTTGCCACTGTCACCCTCGGCTTGTTCATCAGGGACAATATGACCATTTTTTGATTCATACACATTCACATTTCATATAATCTTAAATAATTCTTTTGATTGTGTAAAGCTGCTTTGCGACAATAAAAATTTTATGGGAAAAAAACTCTTTAAAAAGAATTGCTTTCAATTTACATCAGGAGTTATGCTATTATGCCTTATGTAGCTTACAGATTTTCATGATATTCAGAAAAATAACTTGTATGACATTACAAAAGCTTGTTTTGTCTTTATGCATGGTCATTAATGATGATGATGATGATCATATACATTAGTTTATTTTATTTTTTACAGACAGACCATCACTGTTTCATGGAAAACACAAACTGATGATGACACTCTGTGATACCTGCCTGCATGGGGACCTGGACCACAACTGTGGTCTGGATTCGGGATGGAACTCTTGTATTTTTAAAGTGAATGTACAGATGATAAGTATCTGTCAAAACACATGCATACGCAATGATGTGAGCCATTTGCACACAAAAAAGGTCCCCATTTGCATTACTTTTGGTACGGTATTCATAACAATAGAAATTCAGTTATGTGACACCTGTATACCTGTTATAAACAAGAATGCCATGCGCTTAAAAAAGCATTTATTCTTCATTACTATGTACTGTACTCATGTATAATCCAGTATATGAGAAGAGCAGTGGTCAGGACACGAAGCTTAATTAGGAACAATTCTAATGTTAGCTTGTTGAGCATCACAACAATCACTAATAGTGATGAATATATAATGTACATTATTTTTATGAAAAAAAACCCCTCTTCTTTTCATTATATATTCCAGTTTTTTAAGAAGCTGGATCAGAGCACAGGGTGAGCCATGATATGGGCCTCTGGAGGATACTGGGTTTAAATTCACATCTTATTTCAGCAGTGGTGTGCAACAAGGTATTTCATGTATGTACGTTACTTCCAATCAGGCTACTACAATGAAAAGACAAAGTTGATTATAAAAAGGAATGGGTGATATGACCAAAATATGATTGTAGACAGTATATATAATATCATAATAATAGTTATTTTTTATGTTACCAATATAGAACATTATTTATTCTCCAAAAGTAATCCAAAATGAATAATTTACATAATTAAATCCTG
Organism: Clarias fuscus; assembly: GCA_030347435.1. Lineage (NCBI taxonomy): Eukaryota > Metazoa > Chordata > Actinopteri > Siluriformes > Clariidae > Clarias > Clarias fuscus. The sequence continues at coordinate 16,876,137 of CM059204.1, read as the reverse complement.
TAATAGTTGAAGTGGCCATTTTTTATAAAACTACAGATGGTGATACTTGTAATTTAAAAATGAATAATCCCAAAAAACAGCCCTGTTGTCATGCACACTCGTAACACGACCGGCACTAGGACCCAGAAGTAATACGGTCGGGTTTCAGGAAGCATAAAAGGAAACAAGATGGCGCTTCACATTGCTCAGTCATTGAGTTTGCCCATGCTATCGGCGACGCTTCGCTCGTCTAAACGTGAGTACTCACTTTCTTGGGTTTCGCTTTCGATTGGGTGTGTGTATTCAGAACGCGGGTTTATTTGTGTAAACTCTTGCTCTCGCTTCGGGAGAGTTCTAATAATAACCAGCGTGGTTATCCTGCCTGCTCGCGCTACTTCCGCGTTTGGGTTTACCATCCACGCTACAGGGCTAACTGCTAGTCTTCTGGTTCATCTCCGGTTAGTTCGTGACAGAATGACTGAGCCATCAGCAGTGAACCCAGCGGAGTTTGCTCGCCTCTGTGATGTGGTTGACCAGCACGCCAAGTTGATCGATCAGCTCCGTGGTGAAGTCGCGTCTCTCTGCAAGGAGCTCCAAGACGTCGCGGTCTTGCGCCACGAGGTGGCGGAGCTGCGACAGGAGAACGCGGCCCTCCGCGGGGCGGCCGCTCAGCCGGCTGTTGTCACGCCCATCGCAGCGGCTGCTGCACCGCCAACTCCCTCCCCATCTTCTGATGTTTTTCTGGCTTTACCGGATAAATGGGATGGCACAGATGGGAAGTGCAGTGTTTTTCTAACCGCATTGGATCTCGTGTTTGAGTTCAATTCCACCAGGTACTCCACAGACCGACTGCGCATTGCTCTTCTCGTCTCGTTGCTATCCGGGCAGGCAACTGAGTGGGCCACGGCAGTTCTTCGCTCAGATTCAGATGTCGCCTACTCATACACGGAATTCACCCGCCAACTCAAACTCACCTTCGAACATCCTGCTGCTGAGGTGGAGACCGACTCCAAACTATATCACCTACGGCAGGGAGGGTCGTCCGTGAGCCGCTGCGGACTTTCGTACCCTTGCTGTGCAGACCGACTGGGGAGACTCCGCCCTCCGGATGAGCTACTACGAGGGAATGGCTTCGCGTATAAAGGACAAGCTTGCTGGACGAGAGATCCTAGATGGGGAGATCCTACAATGGGGACCGACCTGCAACGAACTATGCCTACGGGCCGAGGCTGGGACGTGCTCTAGGGAGACCGAGGTCCCCGATGTTGACACAGATAACATTCCACGAGATTACCGGGACCTGGCTGAAGTCTTCTGCAAGAAACCTGCCACCCATCTACCTCCACATCGCCCCTACGACCTGGCGATGGATCTTCAGCCAGGCTCTATCCCACCCCGCGGCCACCTCTATTCCCTATCCAAGAACGAGATGCAAGCAATGGAGGAGTATATCTCCAGCGGACTTCGCCATGGTACCATCCGGCCCTCCTCCTCACCTGCCGCCACGGGGTTCTTTTTTGTGAAGAAACGCGATGGTAGTCTTCGTCCCTGTGTCGATTACCGGGGACTCAACAACATCACCATCAAGAACCGACACCCGTTGCCTCTTACCAACTCTGCTCTGGACGCCCTCTCTGGTGCCACCATTTTCACTAAGTTGGACCTCCGGAGCGCCTACAACTTGGTGCGCATCAGAGAGGGCGATGAGTGGAAGACGGCCTTCATCACCCCTACCGGACACTATGAAAGCCTGGTCATCCCCTTTGGTCTCTGCAATGCACCCGCGGTATTCCAACAATTTATCAACGACGTTCTCAGAGACATGTTAGGCCGCTGGGTGTTTGTCTACCTGGACGATATCCTCATTTACTCCCGAACCATCAACGAATACGTCCAGCACGTCAGGGCGGTCCTAATGAGACTCCTCGCCCACCAACTGTACTGTAAGTTGGAAAAGTGCGCTTTTCATGAGCGCTCCACCACGTTCCTGGGTTTTGTCATCTCGTCCCAGGGTGTGGCCATGGACCCGCAGAAACTGGAAGTTGTGAGTCATTGGCCCCTACCCAAGACTCTAAAACAACTCCAGCGATTTCTCGGGTTTGCTAACTTCTACCGTCGCTTTATCCGGGACTACAGTACAGTTGCAGCCCCATTAACCGCTCTGACTCGCCCCTCATCTCACCCCTTCCATCTCACCTCCACCGCCATCTCCGCCTTCCACGAACTCTGTCGCCGCTTCACCACTGCCCCCATCCTTCTTCACCCGGATGCTGACAAACCATTCGTTGTGGAGGTGGACGCTTCGGATGTGGGCGCCCGGAGCCGTTCTCTCCCAGCGAGGTCCAGACCAAAAACTGCACCCTTGCAGTTTTTTCTCCAAGAAATTTGACTCCACTCAGCAGCGATACGGAGTAGGGGACCGCGAGCTGCTGGCCACAAAGTGGGCCTTGGAGGAATGGCGACACTGGCTCCAGGGCGCCAGAGAGCCGTTCATCGTCTGGACCGACCATCAGAACCTCATTACTATCCGCACATTGAAACAACTCAACCCCAGACAGGCGCGGTGGGCATTGTTTTTCGAAAATTATAACTTCCACCTGTCATACCGCCTGGGGTCCAAGAACACCAAGGCCGATGCTCT